>CM039509.1:28277833-29012833 GCA_022432975.1 Begonia masoniana | reverse complement strand
TCATTTCATTTCATTTCATTTCATTTCATTTCATTTCATTTCATTTCATTTCATTTCATTTCATTTCATTTCATTTCATTTCATTTCATTTCATTTCATTTCATTTCATTTCATTTCATTTCATTTCATTTCATTTCATTTCATTTCATTTCATTTCATTTCATTTCATTTCATTTCATTTCATTTCATTTCATTTCATTTCATTTCATTTCATTTCATTTCATTTCATTTCATTTCATTTCATTTCATTTCATTTCATTTCATTTCATTTCATTTCATTTCATTTCATTTCATTTCATTTCATTTCATTTCATTTCATTTCATTTCATTTCATTTCATTTCATTTCATTTCATTTCATTTCATTTCATTTCATTTCATTTCATTTCATTTCATTTCATTTCATTTCATTTCATTTCATTTCATTTCATTTCATTTCATTTCATTTCATTTCATTTCATTTCATTTCATTTCATTTCATTTCATTTCATTTCATTTCATTTCATTTCATTTCATTTCATTTCATTTCATTTCATTTCATTTCATTTCATTTCATTTCATTTCATTTCATTTCATTTCATTTCATTTCATTTCATTTCATTTCATTTCATTTCATTTCATTTCATTTCATTTCATTTCATTTCATTTCATTTCATTTCATTTCATTTCATTTCATTTCATTTCATTTCATTTCATTTCATTTCATTTCATTTCATTTCATTTCATTTCATTTCATTTCATTTCATTTCATTTCATTTCATTTCATTTCATTTCATTTCATTTCATTTCATTTCATTTCATTTCATTTCATTTCATTTCATTTCATTTCATTTCATTTCATTTCATTTCATTTCATTTCATTTCATTTCATTTCATTTCATTTCATTTCATTTCATTTCATTTCATTTCATTTCATTTCATTTCATTTCATTTCATTTCATTTCATTTCATTTCATTTCATTTCATTTCATTTCATTTCATTTCATTTCATTTCATTTCATTTCATTTCATTTCATTTCATTTCATTTCATTTCATTTCATTTCATTTCATTTCATTTCATTTCATTTCATTTCATTTCATTTCATTTCATTTCATTTCATTTCATTTCATTTCATTTCATTTCATTTCATTTCATTTCATTTCATTTCATTTCATTTCATTTCATTTCATTTCATTTCATTTCATTTCATTTCATTTCATTTCATTTCATTTCATTTCATTTCATTTCATTTCATTTCATTTCATTTCATTTCATTTCATTTCATTTCATTTCATTTCATTTCATTTCATTTCATTTCATTTCATTTCATTTCATTTCATTTCATTTCATTTCATTTCATTTCATTTCATTTCATTTCATTTCATTTCATTTCATTTCATTTCATTTCATTTCATTTCATTTCATTTCATTTCATTTCATTTCATTTCATTTCATTTCATTTCATTTCATTTCATTTCATTTCATTTCATTTCATTTCATTTCATTTCATTTCATTTCATTTCATTTCATTTCATTTCATTTCATTTCATTTCATTTCATTTCATTTCATTTCATTTCATTTCATTTCATTTCATTTCATTTCATTTCATTTCATTTCATTTCATTTCATTTCATTTCATTTCATTTCATTTCATTTCATTTCATTTCATTTCATTTCATTTCATTTCATTTCATTTCATTTCATTTCATTTCATTTCATTTCATTTCATTTCATTTCATTTCATTTCATTTCATTTCATTTCATTTCATTTCATTTCATTTCATTTCATTTCATTTCATTTCATTTCATTTCATTTCATTTCATTTCATTTCATTTCATTTCATTTCATTTCATTTCATTTCATTTCATTTCATTTCATTTCATTTCATTTCATTTCATTTCATTTCATTTCATTTCATTTCATTTCATTTCATTTCATTTCATTTCATTTCATTTCATTTCATTTCATTTCATTTCATTTCATTTCATTTCATTTCATTTCATTTCATTTCATTTCATTTCATTTCATTTCATTTCATTTCATTTCATTTCATTTCATTTCATTTCATTTCATTTCATTTCATTTCATTTCATTTCATTTCATTTCATTTCATTTCATTTCATTTCATTTCATTTCATTTCATTTCATTTCATTTCATTTCATTTCATTTCATTTCATTTCATTTCATTTCATTTCATTTCATTTCATTTCATTTCATTTCATTTCATTTCATTTCATTTCATTTCATTTCATTTCATTTCATTTCATTTCATTTCATTTCATTTCATTTCATTTCATTTCATTTCATTTCATTTCATTTCATTTCATTTCATTTCATTTCATTTCATTTCATTTCATTTCATTTCATTTCATTTCATTTCATTTCATTTCATTTCATTTCATTTCATTTCATTTCATTTCATTTCATTTCATTTCATTTCATTTCATTTCATTTCATTTCATTTCATTTCATTTCATTTCATTTCATTTCATTTCATTTCATTTCATTTCATTTCATTTCATTTCATTTCATTTCATTTCATTTCATTTCATTTCATTTCATTTCATTTCATTTCATTTCATTTCATTTCATTTCATTTCATTTCATTTCATTTCATTTCATTTCATTTCATTTCATTTCATTTCATTTCATTTCATTTCATTTCATTTCATTTCATTTCATTTCATTTCATAAACGTCACCGGGGCTTCACTCTCGCTAGATAGGAGCGGCACATCCGGCGATTGGATAGCCCCTCGTATCTAACCGGGGGGAAAGAACATGCTCCCCTTGCAGCCATGTCTGAACCACCGCCACCGCTCATGACCAGACAGATTACAGATTACAGACATTCATTACTTTTCATTATCCTTTTCCTTTTTATGAAAACATGCATACAAATTCCTTTTTCATGCTTTTCAGAAACCATGATGCGTGAACATGTGCAACACTATAACATGAGCAGAGTATAAGCAAACAACGTATGTACCATCAAGACGGTAAACAAGCAACCTATAAAACGAATAACCTAACTACCCAACCAAAGCAATTTAAACAACAATTCACCAATTTCCTCGAACAACCTAAAATCATATGGTGTAGGCCAATCGGCCAAACAAGACGCGAAGACTTACCTGACGTCCGTAGCACACTGAGTTCCGTCCACGAGCGTCGTTCGTCTGGGCAAAACACAACATTCATAGTTAAAAACCAATTCGAGCTTCTAACGTCCAAATTTCAAACCTTAACTAAAGAATTCTCCTAATTCCTCAAACTTAGCTAATTAAAGCATTTAGAACGTCGACTAATGCTCGATAATCCAAAATCCTCCATTTACGAGTTTTTCCCAAAAACCCGAAAATCTACTAATTTTAACTTTTTCACAAATTGATTTTTCTTCGTCCAATACGTTCGATATATACTTAATCAAGGCTAACCTATTAATTACGAACCCTAATTCGCGTTTTTCGTCGAAACCCTAATTGAAACCCTAACCCTAAATCGAACCGAAAACTCGAAATAAACGCTCAGAGATTGGAGCTACATACCGAGAGTAGCGAGAGAGGAAGAAATGACGAAGAACGGAAGAAAAACGGGAGAGAACGGAGGTCGGATCTTCGATCGGCGTCGGCGGCCGAGAGAAGAGTTTCTTCTCTGTTCGTGAACGCCAGGGAGAAAGAAGAAAATGGGGAGAGAAAAGAGTTTGTGTGATTTTATAAAAATTGATTTGCAAATTACCATTTTGCCCTTCTCACTTAATTCTATTTGTTTCGTCATTCGTTTCGTTAATCGTCCAACGATTCGTGTTCTCCAATTTTTCTTATTTTGCCAATAACCCATATTCATCGCCAGGGTTCTATCAAAACTGTCCGTTCGTAAAACGGACCCCGTTTACTATTTTTAATTAAACATCCATTATATTACGAGAAACGTAATTACTCGGAATATAACGTTCCCGTTCCGAAAATTCTCGGAATATTCTTAAAATTCCTATTAATTGTCAGGATCGCAATGAAACTTTTCCTTTGCGAAACCGACGTGATTTGACATAATTACTAAAACTGCCATTATAATATATTATATCAATATAATATATTAAATCCAAACTCCGTACATGCCGGATGTTACATTCTACCCACCTTATTCAGAATTTTGTCCTCAAAATTTGACTTAGCTTATTGTCCTTGGCATTACTGTCTCACGCTCTGCGGTCTTAACGTCAACTTAAGTCTCTCAATTCCTTCCAAGTCTCCTCCCTCCATCTCTAAAATTCGAACTTCCTCTTATTTACTCTAATTTCATCATACCTAGGGTCAATCCCTATGATTAAAACTTCGACTGTATCCTCCAACATTAGCTTCAACTTCGAAACATTTATTCTTAATAGGACTGTACATATCTTTCATGCAAATTAATCCTCACCAAATCTCCCAAATCACACACTTTCCCGGATAACTTATCAGTCTCTCTAGTCGTTTCGGGGTGAATTTCATAACTGAGCTCTCACTGTCATATTCCTCAACCTAGCAGACCTTTAAACGCCAATCTAAGCTTCTAGCCTAACCTCTCATTTAGTCCCAACGATCTCCTTTACCTTACCTGTCTCTAAATTCTTCAACGCTACATCAAGTTCGCCAACTAGTCTATTCTCGTTCGCTTCTTCTTATCAAGTTCCAACTATTCTACTCGACAATTTCTCTAAATTTAACTCTTAAATTCTATCTTAATCTAGACACTCTTAACCTCGCACGAATCCCCAGTATATAAGTTCTACGATGTTTGATTTATTTAAACGCACTCCAAGTAATACAACAATCTAGGGTATCCCTTAATAGGTTTATATTTAAATTTTATCTTTCTAGATTAGTCGTATTCTAATACTCCAAGGAAATTTCCAATTAGACTTAATCCCTACCTACTTATAAACTATATCTCTTAATTGTTACTACGCATTAGGTTCACAATCTCTTGCGGCTAAGTCCAGCTAATCTTACTAATGCATAATCCCATATCTATATGGTCCATATTGTCCTATATCTAGTTTACAATCTTCTCTTTGAAGTTAGCCTAGAAATTCTTCTTACCCACCTTCTATTTCCTTACTATCCTATTTTTGAACCTATCATTATCATCATCATTTTTATTCTCAAAAACCATATCGTTGCCGTACGGGCAATTAAAAGAATACCTGCAAGTGTAGAAGGCTGGGCCTCATTGTTGGCGTCGCCAGGCTCAATGAAAGTAAAGACCCTCGGAACAACCTTTCTCTGATCGGTGCCCTGTTGATTTCTGCCTGGTTGATTTCGGTTCAGCAACGGGCAATTCATGAAATAGTGGCCAGCTTCTCCACACCGGTAACACCTATTGGTAAGCATCAGACAAGTACCGTAGTGCTGCTTCTGGCACTGCGGACATATAGGCTTTTGAACAGCCTCTTGGACCTGCTTTCCTTTTCCCCGCTCGCCCTTACCACCGTAGGGCCTCTTATCGCTCCTCTGTTGTTGTGACGGTCGTTGTTTATTCAGTTGCCCGTCTCGATCCTGTGACTGAGGCTGAAGTTCACGAAAGAAACCTTTTGCTGGCTCCTTCGACCTAGCACAAGTCGCTCTAGCAGCCTCTATATCCAGAGCCTTGGCCGTAACTTCCGAATAGGGCACATCTATAATACCTGAGACAATAACGTGCATCCGAATCTCAGGATTAAGTCCCTCCATAAACTGGTGTACCTTCTCCTCGTTATCGCTGACAAGACGTGGGGCAAATCGTGATAAGGCCTCAAACTTCCGTATGTAATCGGTAACCGAGCCCGTCTGCTTTAACTGCGTGAACTCATTCCTCTTTGCCACCCTCACTGTGCGGCTGAAGTATTTATCAAAGAATAAAAACTTGAACCGATCCCAAGTCATAACTGATACATCCGTAGTCGACTTGATCGAGTCCCACCTGAAACGGGCATCCAACGCTAAGTGAAAAGTGGCATAAGCCACCTTGCTCCCGTTGCCAACCTCTGCGTAATCCAGCATATCCTCCATCACTCGGATCCACTCCTCAGCACGAGTCGGATCCGATGACTGGCCATCGAATACTGGAGGTCGCAGGCCTTGGAACCTCTGCATACCCTGATTATTGGGCACTACCAGCTCCTGAGCTCTTTGATTCTCTCGCTGGTTCTCTCGATTTACTAGATCCGCTATCTGCTGTGCTTGCCGGTCCATATGCTGAGACTGGCGGTCTATCAAATCCATAAGACGATCCGTCGCGTCATCTCTAGGATCCCTTCCTCGAACCATACTTATAAACTCCTATAAAATTTACAAACAAATAATCCTAAGTAACAAAATCAAATAAAACAATAAACAGACTTACAGTTGATGAAGGATGTCCGCGTAGTGGCTGTGCAGTCGAGCAGTCTACAGAACCGATTTTAAAACCCGGGGGCTCTGATACCATAACTGTCACACCCCTAAATCCTTACCCATATTTTTGTAATAAAATTTTTCATTTTAACTTTAAGCTTATACTTGAGCGGAAACTAAATCAGAATTTAAAACGGAATCGAAATCGGACCTCCAAAACATTTAAAACAAGACGTTTAATAATTAAATAAAACTTAAAACATTTATTTAAACATTTAAAATCGTTCAGAAAAGTGGGAGGGCAGAATTGGGATTCTGCCCCCAAAATTTCAAGCAGCGATCAGGCGCTGTGCACAGCAGCGACTGATCGCTGCCATGCATTGATCAAGCAGCGATCGGTCTCTGCAGAAGGCAGAGACCGATCGCTGATGGTGCTGATCGCTGCCCAAAGCAGCGATCGATCTCTGCCAAAGTCAGAGATTGATCGCCGCATATGGCTGCCAACGCAGCAAGCAAGCAGCGATCGATCGCTGCTTGCTGCAGAGATCGATCGCTGCACACCTTTTGCAGCGATCGCCCAAGCGATCAGACTTCTCCCTTGTTTCTTTCTTCTGTTTTCGTTCAATACATAGCTCTCTGGAATTCCAGAGAGCAGAACACAAACTCAGCTCTCTGGAATCCGATTCCAGGAGCAATTCACTTCACTTCTCCTTCACATTTTCACATTTCATTCATTACATTCATCAACATTATCAACCATTCATAGCTTCAATAATCCCACTCAACGTATTCTAAACTCAATCGTATTACGGCGGACTTGGCGAAGTCCACTGCGTGGATAGCTCCAAAAACCGAGCATACCCGTAACCATTTAAAATCATTCAAAACACTTCGATAACACTAATAACAAACGTTTTAAATACATTTACCAAACAGTTATAAAACAGGTTTCAAAACGTCAAAACATTAACCTATTAACTAACCAAATCCAAGCATCCTAATATAATTCAGCTATACAATTCATATCACGTTCCCAAAACATATACCTACGTCCCCACGGGTCAAAACGCGCCTCGACTACTCAGCACACTACCGCGGGCCATCTTTCTTCAACCGATCATGCCTCGGGTGGAGGGATCTCATCCTCACCTGTGTAGAGGTCACCTACACCATAAAAAAATAAGTCGTGAGCTGAAGGCTCAGTAAGTCTACGTGAAATGCAATGCATGCTATGCGGGCCGTTCGTAAAAACATGCTTCCTACCTTTCCGCTATTCAATTCATCTTGCCAAGTCAGAGATTGATCGCCGCATATGGCTGCCAACGCAGCAAGCAAAGCAGCGATCGATCTCTGCTTGCTGCAGAGATCGATCGCTGCACACCTTTGCATGCGATCGCCCAAGCGATCAGGAATTTCTCCCTTGTTCTTTCTTTCTGGTTTCGTTCAATACATAGCTCTCTGGAATTCCAGAGAGCAGAACACAAACTCAGCTCTTGGCATCCGATTCCAGGAGCAATTCCTTCACTTCTCCTTCACATTTTCACATTTCATCTACATTCATCAACATTCATTATCAACCAATTCATAGCTCAATCCCACTCAAACGTATTCTAAACTCAATCGTATTACGGCGGACTTGGCGAAGTCCAACTGCGTGGATAGCTCCAAAAACCGAGCATACCCGTAACCATTTAAAATCATCAAAACACTTCGATAACACTAATAACAAACGTTTTAAATACATTACCAAACAGTTATAAAACAGGTTTCAAACGTCAAACATTAACCTATTAACTAACCAAATCCAAGCATCCTAATATAATTCAGCTATACAATTCATATCACGTTCCCAAAACATATACCTACGTCCCCACGGGTCAAAACGCGCTCGATACTCAGCACACTACCGCGGGCCATCTTTCTTCAACCGATCATGCCTCGGGTGGAGGGATCTCATCCTACCATTTCATTCATAACGTCACCGGGGCTTCACTCTCGCTAGATAGGAGCGGCACATCCGCGATTGGATAGCCCCTCGTATCTAACCGGGGGAAAAGAACATGCTCCCCTTGCAGCCATGTCTGAACCACCGCCACCAGCTCATGACCAGACAGATTACAGATTACGACATTCATTACTTTCATTATCCTTTTCCTTTTATGAAAACATGCATACAAATTCCTTTTTCATGCTTTTCAGAAACCATGATGCGTGAACATGTGCAATACTATAACATGAGCAGAGTATAAGCAACAACGTATGTACCATCAAGACGGTAAACAAGCAACCTATAAAACGAATAACCTAACTACCCAACCAAAGCAATTTAAACAACAATTCACCAATTTCCTCGAACAACCTAAAATCATATGGTGTAGGCCAATCGGCCAAACAAGACGCGAAGACTTACCTGACGTCCGTAGCACACTGAGTTCCGTCCACGAGCGTCGTTCGTCTGGGCAAAACACAACATTCATAGTTAAAAACCAATTCGAGCTTCTAACGTCCAAATTTCAAACCTTAACTAAAGAATTCTCCTAATTCCTCAAACTTAGCTAATTAAAGCATTTAGAACGTCGACTAATGCTCGATAATCCAAAATCCTCCATTTACGAGTTTTTCCCAAAAACCCGAAAATCTACTAATTTTAACTTTTTCACAAATTGATTTTTCTTCGTCCAATACGTTCGATATATACTTAATCAAGGCTAACCTATTAATTACGAACCCTAATTCGCATTTTTCGTCGAAACCCTAATTGAAACCCTAACCCTAAATCGAACCGAAAACTCGAAATAAACGCTCAGAGATTGGAGCTACATACCGAGAGTAGCGAGAGAGGAAGAAATGACGAAGAACGGAAGAAAAACGGGAGAGAACGGAGGTCGGATCTTCGATCGGCGTCGGCGGCCGAGAGAAGAGTTTCTTCTCTGTTCGTGAACGCCAGGGAGAAAGAAGAAAATGGGGAGAGAAAAGAGTTTGTGTGATTTTATAAAAATTGATTTGCAAATTACCATTTTGCCCTTCTCACTTAATTCTATTTGTTTCGTCATTCGTTTCGTTAATCGTCCAACGATTCGGGTTCTCCAATTTTTCTTATTTTGCCAATAACCCATATTCATCGCCAGGGTTCTATCAAAACTGTCCGTTCGTAAAACGGACCCCGTTTACTATTTTTAATTAAACATCCATTATATTACGAGAAACGTAATTACTCGGAATATAACGTTCCCGTTCCGAAAATTCTCGGAATATATACGTTCCCGTTCCGAAAATTCTCGGAATATTCTTAAAATTCCTATTAATTGTCAGGATCGCAATGAAACTTTTCGTTTGCGAAACCGACGTGATTTGACATAATTACTAAAAATGCCATTATAATATATTATATCAATATAATATATTAAATCCAAACTCCGTACATGCCGGATGTTACATGTTCAACCACCACCGTAGAGAGGAGTGAAGAGGCACAATGAAGGCCAGTATAGTCAAGGAATAAGAAAGAAAGTTCCAGATACCAAGACGTTTCCTCAATGCCCGAAGTGTACGAAGAATCACCCGGGCGAGTGTAGATTTGGGACGAATAAGTGTTTTAACTGTGAAGAGGTCGGACACTCGTTCAGGGATTGCTCAAAGCCTAGAATCACCCGTTGCTTCAACTGTAACAAAGTCGGCCATATCAACAGAGACTGCCCAGCTTTAAAGGGCGGACCTGCCAAGATTAAACCAAGAATATTCTCCATGATGGAGTCAGGTGATGAGGACCAGCCTGCTGTAGTGTCAGGTACTATATTGATTAACTCTATACCTGCTTTTACTTTGATAGATTCAGGTGCAACACATTCTTTTATAGCCTCTGCATTTGCTGATAAGTTAGATTTACAGTTCAGTTCTTCTGAGCACGTGTTTAACGTAGCATTACCCTCTAGTGAGCGCATGCACTCCAATCAAATGATGCCTGATAGTGTTGTATTAGTAGGAAACATGAATTTGCATGTTGATCTCATTGTTATGGACATAATGGGATTTGATGTGATCCTAGGAATGGATTGGTTGTTTAAGCATTATGCCACAATAGATTGTAGGACTGGAGTTGTTAGTTTTCAACCCCCTGATGGTTTAAACCATACCTTCTGAGCTCTGAAGAAGAGTAAGGAAATGACTGTGATGACCTCTGTCAATTATAGACCCTCCCCGTGCAGGGAATATTTGTGCTTTTTGGCCAGTGTTTTAGACACACAACTAGTAGGAAAAGCGAGCCCCGAAAATGTTTTAGTTGTCCAGGATTTTCCAGAAGTATTCCTAGATGACCTTCCTGGCTTGCCACCAGATAGGGAAATTGAATTTGTGGTAGATGTTTACCCCGGCACCGAGCCTGTGTCTAAAAATCCGTATAGACTAGCACCAACAAAACTTAAAGAATTAAAGAAACAGTTGGAAGATTTGTTGGAGAAAGGGTTCATACACCCTAGCTTTTCACCGTGGGGTGCACCTGTCCTTTTTGTCAAAAAGAAAGATGGATCAATGCGTATGTGCATTGATTATAGAGAATTGAATAAGTTAACTGTCAAGAACAAGTACCCTTTGCCGAGGATTGATGACTTATTTGACTGGCTTAAGGGTGCAAGAGTTTTCTCTAAGATTGACCTTAGATCCGGTTATTACCAGCTGAAGGTTAAATCTGAAGATATCCCAAAGACTGCCTTTCGCACAAAGTATGGACATTATGAGTTTTTGGTTATGTCTTTTGGTTTGACAAATGCATCCGCAGCCTTCATGGATCTCATGAATAGGGTGTTTCGCGAGTATTTGGACAAGTTTGTCATCGTATTCATAGATGACATCCTAATCTACTCTAGAACTAAGGATGAGCATGCAAGGCATTTGGGTTTGGTGTTAGGATTAATAAGGCAGCATCAGCTTTATGCAAAGTTTTCCAAGTGTGAGTTTTGGTTGGATAGAGTTCACTTTCTTGGCCACGTGATCTCTGGAGATGGAATATCTGTTGATCCAGCCAAAGTTCAAGCAGTTAAGGAGTGGCCACAACCGAAGAATGCCATGGATATTCGAAGTTTCCTTGGATTAGCAGGATATTATAGAAAATTTATCGAAGGATTTTCAAAGATTGCCACACCCCTCACTCAACTAACAAGGAAAAACATAAAGTATGCTTGGATAGGGGAATCTGAATCCAGTTTCCAGACCTTGAAACAGAAACTAACCAATGCTCCAATATTGACTCTTCCTGTCGAAAATGGTAAATTCAGTATTTATTGTGATGCTTCCAAGGTCGGGCTTGGTTGTGTTTTGATGCAAGATGGAAAGGTTATAGCTTATGCTTCTAGGCAGTTAAAAGTACACGAAAAGAATTACCCTGCACATGACTTAGAATTAGCTGCTGTGGTTTTTGCATTAAAGATTTGGAGGCACTACTTGTATGGACAAACTTGTGAGATATTTTTGGATCATAAGAGTCTGAAATATATTTTCACGCAAAAAGAACTGAATATGAGGCAACGTAGGTGGTTAGAGTTTGTCAAAGATTATGATTTTGAGATTAAGTACCACCCTGGCAAGGCCAATGTAGTGGCTAATGCTTTGAGTAGAGTGACTTCTTCAGTCTCTACATTGATTCTAGACATACCGATAGCTTTAGAGACAAAATTCCAAAGATTTAACCTGGAAGCTGTGTCTAGTGTGTCAGCCATGCTTTCGGCCATATCTTTAAGGCCAACTATTTTGGAGAAAATAAAGGAAGTTCAAATGAATGACACAGAATGTAATAAGTACAAGATGTGCATGGATTCTACTGACAAGTCGGATTTCAACTGCTCGGTTGATGGAATTCTCAAGTTTCGAAATAGATGGTTTGTACCGGCTGATACTGAACTTAGAAATGGAATCCTATCTGAGGCACATTCTTCTAGACTTTCTGTTCATCCTGGAAGTATGAAGATGTACAGAGATCTCAAGCAACATTATTGGTGGCCAGGTATGAAAAGAAGTGTGGCGGAGTATGTAGAGTCATGCCTGATCTGCCAGCAAGTCAAAGCTGAACATCAGAGGTCTGCTGGAACATTACAACCTTTACCTGTTCCTGAATGGAAATGGGAACAAATAACTATGGATTTTGTTATAGGATTACCTAGAACAGCTAAGGGTCACGATGTAATCTGGGTAATAGTTGATCGTTTAACCAAATCTGCTCACTTTCTGCCAATGAAGATAATATACTCGATGGATCAACTGGCTGAGTTGTATGTGCACGAAGTTGTTAGACTGCATGGAGTTCCAAGCACCATAATTTCAGACCGAGACTCCAGATTTACATCTAAGTTTTGGAAAAGTTTGCACAAGGCTATGGGAACACAGCTTAGTTTTAGCATAGCTTTCCATCCTCAAACAGATGGACAATCCGAAAGGACTATTCAAATATTGGAGGATATGCTCCGTGCATGTGTATTAGACTTTCAAGGTTCATGGAGCAAATACTTGTCCTTGGTAGAATTTTCTTATAACAACAGTTTTCAGGAAACAATAGGCATGACACCTTACGAGGCATTATATGGACGAAAGTGTAGATCTCCGTTATATTGGGATGAAGTTGAGGAAGCACAATTGATTGGTCCTGATATTGAGCAACAGACAGTGGAGAAGATTTCTTTTATCCGACAAAGAATCTTGACAGCTCAAAGCCGGCAGAAAAGCTACGCAGACAAGAGACGAAGAGAACTGGAATTTGAAGTAGATGATGAGGTTTTTCTTAAGGTGTCACCTTTCAAGGGAGTTGTGAGATTTGGAAAGAGAGGCAAGTTGAACCCCAGATATATTGGACCTTTCTTAATCTTGAAGAGGATTGGGAAGTCAGCTTATCAACTAAAGTTACCAGCCTCTTTAAAGGGAATCCATAATGTGTTTCATGTTTCCATGCTAAGGAAGTGTGTTAGAAACCTATCTCAAGTTATGGAACCTCAGAGTTTTGAAGCTCAGCCCACTCTTACTTATGAAGAGAAACCAGTAAGGATCCTAGACTATACTGTGAAAGTGTTGCGCAACAAAGAAGTTCCATTGGTGAAGGTCTTGTGGCATAACCGGAACATAGAGGAGACAACTTGGGAGCGTCAGCAAGACATGATGGACCAACATCCAGAATTATTCAGGTATTGAATTTTGAGGACAAAATTCTTTTAAGGTGGGTAGATTGTAGCACCTGGTTCCACTAAACCAAATTTAATTTATCAAATATGATGTGCATTTTATGAAAGAATTAGGGGAATTATTTATTAGGTTAGTGAGTGACTAAGCAAGGGCATTTATGTAAAGTGAGGTTTTAAAAACGGGTAACGTAATTAAGGGAAGTGTTAATACACCATAGCCGCAACTATCCCCTATTTCCCTTTTTCGGTTTTCAGCTCGAGCAGTAGAGCTCTCTAGGCGATTCTCTCGCCCGATTCTCCTTTAATCTAGGTAAGTCTTCCTTGCTTTCTTGCTTTTTAGCGATTAGATAACTGAAAGAATACAATGTGGAGATTTGAGGATGCTGTGATTAAGGGTAGGTTCGGGTTCTTGGTGATAAATGAGAATGCACGGGTAGTAGAGTTTCAATCGGTTTCCTCAAGCATTTTATTGATTTTGGTAAGTTTTAGTGAGAGTTGGATTAATGTACTGTCATGACCCTAGGTGAGCGAGCTTCTAGAGTAGTTGAAACCAAGCATTTCCAAGAGAGCCAGGTAAGTGAAGTATTGTGTGTGCTTTCGGGCCTACATCACAGAATACTAGGTGTATGCATGTTTGAGTATTTCCTGTATGTCATGCATCATGTTTTTTTTAAAGAACACGAAAATGAACTTTCATGTAATGTTATGGAAAGGCAGGTACAGATTGAAATGCATTGGCTGTTAAGGGAACTAATCCACCCCTTAACTGATGAAGAGGATTTATAACATTGGGAGAACTGATCCAACTCCCAAGGGAACTGAGGGATCAGAACAGCTGTTAAGGGAATTCATTCACCCCTTAACTGATGAAGATGATGTATAACATTGGGAGAATTGATCCCACTCCCAAGGGAATCAAGGGATCAGATCAGTGAATGAACGAATGTGCAACTGAGATGAGAAAGTAGAAACTGCATAATTAGGATTTAAGTTTCAGCATATCATTTCATTATCACTTCGCATATTTAGCATTAGGCTAATAGATGAGTTTTGTGATGTAGGTGAGGAAGTAACAGCAGGTGAATTCTCTGAGCTTGTTGATGGATAGGCTAGTTGGAGGAGCACATTCATGCCACGGATCTGGTACTTGATGAGGCGATTTAACTGATGTCAGTTAGTGTGAAGTTTCAATTGACAATGTTTTAATTTAAGTATGTTGAGTTTTCATGTTAGTAGAGGTTTAATACTTTGAATACGTTGTGAGATTTTCAGATAATGATATTCTGTTGAGTTTTTTTTTCTAATGTTGGTTTTTACTGGATTTGAGTGGTGCAATGATTCGAGTTATATCTGAATGGTCTCAGTGAAATAAGTAAATTCTTTCTGTACTTAAGTTGTGCTGGCATAGCAAGAAATAGTTGAAATGTCGCCCTATCTTCTATCGTTAGATGATGTCTATCGGAAGATGTTGAGTTATAGTTATGTTGTCTATCGGAAGATGTCTTCAGTTAAGCCATCGGATGATGTAGGTTTAATTCTATTGGAAGATGTCTTCAGTTAAGCCATCGGATGATGTAGGTTCAATGCTATCGGAAGATGTAGATTTTGCACTACCGGTATGAGTGGGTAATAGGTTTTGTCGCTTTGCGATCGGTAGATGTTGAATAAGTAATTTAGTCGGCTGACGTCATCGGTAGATGTAGTCCACTGAGAGATGTCTTTTGTTTCCAACTCTTCTGGTCTACGTCATCGGTAGAAGCCTGTTTCTGCTTCTTCCGTTGACTTTATCCATCGGCAGATGCGTTTGACTTCTGCGACTTTCCAAGTATTTCACGATTTAAACCTCTATTTCTTTTTAGCCGATTATTTCTTACACTTTAACCAACGTTCATAGATTTGTTTAACTCTATTGCTGTTCAAATGATTTCCGCTGCAAATTTTTAAATATTTTGAGATTTTAGCTTATGTCAAATGCTGAATGTTGAGCAAAGTTAAAAAAAATATATAATAATAGTAATATTAATACAGTTGGGATTTCTTAGTCATGTACGGGCTTCTGTGTAACGAACCGGGTTCAGATAACTCGGGGTGTTACATATTGGGCTGCTACTCAATCCCCAGAGCGGACAATATCTTACTGGAAAAATGGGTCGTTACAACATCTCTCGTCATGTCACCTTCCACGAATTTAGTTTTCCTTTCTCTTCCACCCTACCAATAACCCCCTTTTCAATTCCAACTTGTCTATCCCAAATCCAATTCCAACTCTACCTCTTCCTATCACCAGACCACCTGCTCCTCCCTTTTTAATCCAATCCTATCTTATCTCACCCATACATCTTACTCTTCCTGACCATACTTTGTAACACCCGACGAGCTTGACCAGGTGACTTTCTTAACTATTTTAACGGCCATGTTTATTTTGATCTTTTCGGTTTTGAATTTTATGCCAAAGCTTAATTAATGTGCATGTGTCATAAATTAGGTTGGGTGGCAAGATTTGTAATTAAGAATGGTTGGATTAAGTATAAATAGGAAATGGAAACTTTTAAACCTCACTGTAGCCGACATTCCCTTCTGCGTTCTCTCTTTCCCCCGAGCTGTCTCCCTCTCCGCCAGCAACTCTCTCATCGACGACGGATTTCTCTTTCTCCACTTCGACAATCGACGCCCTAGGTAAGACTCAGACAATGTGGATTGCTGGTGTAGCACCCGGTTCCTATTAAACCAAATTTAATTTATCAAATTATGATGTACTAATTTTTGAAGAATTTGGAGAAAAAGTGATTAGGTTAGTTAATGAGTATACGGGGGCAAAAGGGTAATTAGATATTAAAAAGTGGATAACATATTTAAGGAAAGAGGTTTTGGGTTTAATGCACTGTAGCCGTCATTCTGTTTATCCCTCTCTCTCTCGGCCATCAGTTCTCTAGCAGGAATCTTTAGGCGATTCCCCTGCCCGATTTTTCCGTCAACCAAGGTAAGTTTTGATTCGATTACTTGCTGCTTTAGTGTCTAGGTAACTGATGGATGGCAATGTATGCGTTTTAGAAGTGTTGTGAGTGAGGGATGAGATTTGGGGTTTAGAGAGGAAACGGGAATGGTGAATAAAAGAACTCCCAGGACTAGCCCCTTAGATCTTCGAATGTTTAGAATGAACTTTAAGTAATGTTGTGCTTATGTTTTAGGTGAGCCAGCTCTTGGAATATCCTGCAACCAGGAACCCCTCGGGAATTTAGGTAAGTGAAGTGCCTTCGGGCTTACATCACAAAACAGTAGATTTATGCATGTTTGAGTGTTTTCTTTTTTTGTCATGCATCATGTTTTTGAAGAAATACGAAAATGAATTTGTATGAAATGTTATGGCAAGGTATGAACAGATAGAAATAGATTAGCCATTAAGGGAAGTAATCCGCCCCTTAATCGAGTAGAGGATTTATTACTTTGGGAGAACTGATCCCACTCACAATGGAATTGAGGGATCAGATCAGCTGTTAAGGGAACTAATCCGCCCCTTAATTGAGAAGAGGATGTATGACTTTGGGAAAATTGATCCACCTCCCAATGGAACCGAGGGATCATATCAGTGAATGAACGAAATTGCAACTGAGTTGTGAAAGTAGAAATTGCATGATTAGGATTTATGTTTCAGTATTCCATTTCATTTGCTTTACTTACTTAGCATTAGGCTAATAGGTGAGTTTTGTGATGTAGGTGCGGAGGTAACTACTGGAGAATTCTCTGAATTTACTGAGGAATAGGCGAAGCTGTTGGAGCACATTCTTGCCACAGTTTGGTGTTCTGATGAGGCGGTTTAACACTTGTTTGTAGGTGAAGTTTCAGTAGTTATTTGATGTTTTGATACCCTTGGGAATTTCTTCTCTGCCAAAGAAAACGTGATCTAAATGTAGTTGGAGTTTGTTATTTCCAAAGTTATGTCGAGGATACAGATGTTGTTCTTTTGTTAATGTAATATCCGGTTTGTACGGACCTTTGATTATATTATTATTATATTATTAGTGGCATTTTTGGTAAATATATCAAATCAGGTCCGTTTTACAAAAAGAAAGCGTCATTACGATTCTAACGAATAATAAGAATTTTAAGGAATTTACGGGAATTTTCAGAGGTCAAACGCTATATTTCGAGTAAATACACTTTTCGTAGCGTAAAAGACGTTCTCGTAAAAATAGGAAACGATGTCCGAATCGCGAACGAACAGTCTTAATAGAGCCCTGGTAATGAATGGGAATCATTGGCAAGATATGGAGTTTTCGAGAATCCGAATCGTTGGACGATTAACGAAACGAACGACGAAATCAATATAAAAATCAAAGAAGGGCAAAACGGTAATTTGTAAAATCAATTTTATAAAACATCACAAAACATTTCTTTTTCCTCACTTCTCTCTTTCTTTTTCTTCTTCTCTCTGGATCACACGAACAGAGAAGGGTTTCTTCTCTCGGCCGATCGACGCCATCTTCAATCCGAGCTCCGTCCGACCTCCGTTCCTCCTCCGTCCTTCACGATTTCTTCTCCTCTCGCTACCCTCGGTATGTAGCCCCAATCTCTAAGCGTTTATTTCGAGTTTTCGGTTCGATTTAGGGTTAGGGTTACAAATAGCTTTTCCGTTAAAAACGCGATTTAGGCTTCGTAATTAATAGGTTAGCCGTGATTAAGTATAAATTGAACGTATTGGACGTTATTGGACGAAGAGAAATCAATTTGCGAAAAAGTTATAAATTGTTAAATTTTCGAGTTTTCGGAAATAACTTGTAATATGAATTTCGAGATTTCCGAGCGTTAAATCGTTATGTAAAAACATCGATTAGCTAAGATAAGGATTTTATTAGTTTCGGACATTTAAGAGTTTAAGCTCGTATTAACGTCAATTGGTGAAATTTCCTTAGGTAACGACTCCCGTGGACGAAGCTTGATATTCTGCGCGCTCAAGGTAAGTTCTCGTGACTTGCTTGACCGAAAGGTCTACACCATACTTCGTCGTCGTATCAAGGATCCTTGAGGGTTCCTTGTTTTACGTTGTTTAGGTTGGGTAGCTAGGTTATGTTGTATTGTCTGGTTAATATGTATGTTGTTTGTTTACTTTCCGCTGATATGAACTGTTCATGCATCACGGTTTTCGAAAGTCATGAAAAGGAATTTCTGCACGTGTTTTTAAGAAAAGGAACGTATATCTGAAATGAAATCTGTAACGAAATCTGAATGAATAAACGTAATCTGTCTGTTTCTGGTCACGCGGGATGGGGCTCAGGCACGGCTGTGCGTGTTGCAAGCGTGTACCCCCCCTCTCTAGGTGGAAAGGGTAGTCCGACCGCTGGATGGGCCCTCTCCGCTTAGTGGGTAGAGGTTTCGGTGACAATTCTGTCTGTCTGTGACGTAATGAATCTGTAATCTGTAATTCTGTATCTGTAATCTGAATCTGAGCATGATTTCTGAATGGCATACGCACGCATGCATCTGCATTTACGTAGCTTACTGAGATTTCAATATCTCATATGTGTCTGTATGGTGTAGGTGATCTGCTAGGTGACGTAGATCCAGGTGAGGACGACGTTCCTCCTCCTGATGTCGGAGGCAGTTGATGGATGATGCTCGTGGGAGTGCGCTGAGTAGTCGAGGCGCGATACGACCCGTGGGGATGTATGTATGGACTCTGGGGTTATTTTGGGATGTGTGATCTGATAACTGTATAGAATATTTAGGTTGTTTGGATCTGGATAGGGATTAGATAACGTTTTGGTATTTGTATGTAAAATGTTTTGGTTTAAACTGTTTGATGAACGTTATAAAATGTTTTGGTTTAGAACCGCTATTTAAACGTTATAGAAATTCTGGAACTGTTTGGTTGTTTAAATTAAGTTTAAATGTTGTTTGTAGGTTGTTAAGGATAGCTCGATTTTTAGAGTTATCCACGCGGTTGGACTCCGCAAAGTCCGCCGCGTGTCGGTTGATTTAAGTTGTCAACGTTTGTGATAAAGGTGAGAAATTGAGTAAGAAAAGAAAGAGCAAAATGCTCTCTGGAATCGGATTCCAGAGAGGGATGCTGAGGGATCTGCTCTCTGGAGTTTGAGATTCCAGAGAGCCTAAGTGTAGAAAAGAAAAGAACGAAGTAAGGAAGAAGTGAGGTGCTGCAGCGATCGGGCGCTGTGCACTGATCGCTGTCAGCGATCGCTGAGAGAGGGGTCGGCGACTGGGCGCCGTGGGGGATCGTTGCAGCAGCAAATGATCGCTGCGTGCAGCGATCAGGCGCTGCACAATGCAGCGATCGTGCGCTGCATTGTGCAGCGCATGCAGCGATCGTGCGCTGCAATTAGCAGCGCCCGATCGCTGCTACATTTCTGAGGGCAGATTTCCGATTCTGCCCTCCCCTTTTCTGAATGATTTTAAATGTTTTTAATTAACGTTTTTAAGTTTTTTTTTAATTGTTTTATAGTTTGTTTTAAATGCTTTTAAGGTTCAAATTTAATTCCGATTTCAGTTCTGTTTTCAACTTCAGTTTTTATTCCGCACAAAGTTTTATTTAAAGCATAGAAAAGTAAAAAGTATAAAATGAAAAATTTATTACGGAAATACGGGTACGGAATTAGGGGTGTTACAGTTAATGGTTATTTGTTGAATGTCAGATGTTATTTAGGGTCAGGTTGTTTTGAATGCTTTAAGTGAAATTTGTAAGTTCAACCATTGGTGAATGAAGTTCACCGGTGGATGTGAGATAAAGTCGATCGGATGAAGGAAATCATCCGGCTGACGTCACCGGTGGATGTGAGATAAAGTCGATCGGATGAAGGAAATCATCCGGCTGACGTCACCGGTGGATGCGAGATTTAGTCTTTCGGGTAAAGAAAATCATCCGGCTGACGCCATCGGTAGATGTAGGAAGACTTTTGTCGTCTTATGACCGGTGGTTGCGAGCAATGGATTTTTGTCACTTAGTGACTGGGCGATGTATTCAGTTTTGTTTTGTCTAGTGAAGGAAAAATAGACTTTGTCGTTTAGTCACCGGTGGACGTCGTTTGTTAAATGCACCGGATGACGTAGCCAAAGTTTTTTTTTGACTTTTTGTCATCGGAAGAAGCCTTCTGTTTTCTGTTTCAGTCTCTTCCGTTGACTTTGCTCAGCGGAAGATACGTTTGACTTTTGTACTTTTTCAAGTATTTCACGATTAAATCTTTACTTTCTTTGGTCGATTATTTCTTAATATTCCAACCGATTATTCAAATATTGTTTTTTTTTTTATAGTTTTGTTTAACTCTATTTTTGCTTAAATGATTTCCGCTGCAAGTCTTTAAATATTTTAAAGTTTTAGAAAATGTCAAATTTTGACTTTCGAGCGAAGTTTTAAATTTAGTCCAAAGTTTCTTAGTTATGTTCGAGCTATGAGTAACGAACTGGGTTTAATTCGGGGCGTTACAGCTGGTTATCTATTTGAGTACTGTTTTTTAGTTGAACTTGAGATTTCGGATTCTACAATGGCCGAGTCTGGTTATTGTGATTCTAGGAATTTTAGACTACGCACACAGAGTGCTCGACTAATGGACTTATATATATAGACGTTAGATTCTAGGGTGATTTTTAATTAGGACTTTTAGGATGTTGTTTTAACTCTATAATGTGAAATGTTTTAGGTGAAGAAGTCTGAAGAGAAGTACTCAAAGTTGATAAAGAAACAAGGTTAGTGAATGTGTAGGATTATCCGGCCATTAGGGCCCTACATCACAAGGGTACTGGTTAGAAGCTGTTTTCGACGTTTAAGGGTTATTTGAGTTATTGTCTGTTGGTTATGATACTCAAACTGTTAGTATGATTCTAGTTAGATGTATGATCTGTTCAATAGAATGATGAACTAAGAGTATCCTTGCTCATGCATCATGAATGTTTCTCAAGCACGTGAAAATGTTTTCAATGCATGCTTTCAATGCATGTTTTCTCTCATGAATAAGACAAGAATATGAAACCTATGCAACATGGATTAAGAGAGGGTTGGGGGCGGTTTGGCGTATGTCACTGTCCAAAAGAGGGACCAAGAATACGACCCGCAAAGGACTATGTGCACTCTCACTGTTGAACCCCCTTTACCGGCACAAATCCTCCCTTAATCCATACAACGTAAATGATGATTATGAATGATGACTATGAATGATGATTATGAATGATGAATATGAATGATGACTACGAACATGAGTACGAACAAGAACAAGAAAAGATCCATGAACATGCGTTTCTTTAAACTGTGCATTCATGCATATGTGTTAGCATTGCATTCCTTACTAAGCATTAGGCTTATAGTTTAAACCTTATGATGTAGGTGACCAGATATCGGGTGAGGAATTCAAAGTTGATGAA
Source organism: Begonia masoniana (assembly GCA_022432975.1). NCBI lineage: Eukaryota > Viridiplantae > Streptophyta > Magnoliopsida > Cucurbitales > Begoniaceae > Begonia > Begonia masoniana. The sequence goes on along the minus strand of CM039509.1, from coordinate 28,990,972 downwards.
GATGTTTAAGTTGGTTGCTGGGAGGTGCTCAGGGTGGAAGTTTGTGGCTGGCAGGCAAAATCGACCCGTGGTTATGCTCATTTCATGTCAGTAAGATTTATGAGGAAACTGATGTCTATGTAGGATAAGATCATGTTTTAATTTGGACTTGAAATTGTCTGGTTCAACTTCTGAGTTTGAGGATGATTGTAAGAACCTAGGACATCTTGTTCTATATGAGTCTTCCGCTTATGTATCCTAAACGAGCCTATGATTTTTATTCGTTTGAGGTTTATGTCCATTAAGTTGAAATGTGTGTGAGTCGAGGCATTTCTTGTTGATTGAAGTTGCTTGATGATTATTGTGTTTTACTGCTGAATGATAGAAATTGGGTGAACGTATCATCCGGCTGACGTCATCGGCAGGAGCTGTGTGTTAGAAGTTGGATGAATGAATCATCCGGCTGACGTCACCGGTGGATGGTGAATGTTTGCTGTTCACCGGATGATGTCTCTTATCGGATGAGGTAAGTGAGTCACGTGTTTTGTACATGCCTACCGGATGATGTCGAGAATTGTACTCACCGGATGATGTCGAGAGTTGTACTCACCGGATGATGTCGAGAATTGTACTCACCGGATGATGTCGAGAGTTGTACTCACCGGATGATGTAAGTGTTGTTTGTCGTCTAGTGACCGGTAGATGTAGTGTATTTCAAATACCGGATGATGTTCAATGGAATACGTGCATTGCACGTGCCCATCGATAGATGAACTCTACCGGGCGATGTCCATTGAGTCACGCGTAGTGCACGTGACGATCGGTGGATGTGTCTTTTCTTACCGATAAAGTCTGCAACTCCATGCAACCCGAGATCGATGGAGTCGGGTGATCTAAGGACACCTTCTCCGAGCCCGATTTCCTTGTGTGGTTAATGGCTGAAAATTGTCGCATAATTCTGCGACTTAGCATGTCAATAGTTTAAAGAAGAACTTGAGTTTATGAAGGGTTCAGTTTCGTCTGATACTGAAATGTTTCGGAGTTCTGTATTTTTTTTAAAAATATATATATAATGATATAACATGAAGTAAATAGGATGAAACAGAGAACAAGCCAATATTTATCCGAAGGATGTTTATGTTTATGTCGCGGCCTTTAACGGGTCGTTACAATTATGGTATCAAAGCAAAACCGGGTTCTAAAATCGATTCTGTAGACTGCCTTCCAGCACTGACTGCCACCTGAGTACACTCTGGCAACTGTAAGTGTTTATGATTTTAGTAAATGTCATTAAGTTAAGATGTATTTATGAATTTTTGGTTTAGTATTCTCAAAATGGTAAGAGGTCAGCAAAGAGAGACCAATGAGGACAACAATGCCATTGCTCAGTTGACAGAGTTGGTCATGCGCCAATCTCGCCAGATCGAACAGTTGATGACTGCCAGAGAAGAACAAGCAAATTCTAGTTCAAATGCAGCTCAAGATCATGGTGGCGAGCGTTTTCACCGGCTTCAACCCCCGACATTTAATGGTCGAGTTTCAGACCCTGTTTATGCTGAGGAATAGATTCAGAAGATGGAGGACATGTTCAAGTATGCAAAAGTTGAGGACAGAGAGAAGGTTACGTATGCTGTCTTTCACTTGGAACTTGATGCAAGGCATTGGTGGAACTCAATCCAGAGCACCGCTAATACAGGAGCTATGACCTGGAAAATGTTTAAGACTGCCTTCTTTGACAAGTACTTCAGCCGAGCTGTTCGGGCCAGCAAGAAAATGGAATTCATGCAACTACGTCAAACCGGTTCTGTGGCTGATTACATCTGTAAGTTTGAGGCACTGTCTCGGTTTGCACCCCGTCTGGTGGATGATGAGGAGGACAAGATTCACCAGTTTGTCCACGGGCTGAAGCCGAGCCTCTTCCAGGGAGTGAAGATTGCAAGGATCCATAACATACCTTATTCCGAAGTGGCTGCTAAGGCTTTGGAATTGGAAGAGGTAGAGTTGGCAGTACGAGGACAATGTGAACTGCCAAGGAAGTTTTTCAAGGATACTCAGCCACCACCGCGCCAGAGCAGAGGTTGGCAACCACAACCGAACAGGGGGCCACAGCAACAACAGAAAGGTATAAATAGACCTTTCAATCCAAATGATGACCAAGGAAAAGGAAAGCGACCCATGGCTCCTCTATGCCCCACCCGTCAAAAGAACCACCCAGGCAAATGCAAGTTACATTCTGGCCGCTGTTATAGATGTGATAAGTTTGGACACGTGGTCAGAGACTGCCCTTTGCCGCCAGACCCAAATCGAGTCAGGGTAGCGCCAAGGGTTTATGCTTTAATGGAGGATGAAGATGCCGAGCAGCACACAGTCATAACAGGTACCATTATGGTTTGTGGTATTTCTGCTTACACACTTATAGATACAGGGGCCACACACTCGTTTGTATCAACCCTGTTTGTACTTGAGCATAAACTAGAACTCATGCCAGCTGATAGGTCATTTAGTGTCATGTTACCATCGGGGAAGTCCCTACATTCTGAGCAGATATTGAAAGGTGATGTTATGTCTTTAGGAGATAAGAAGCTATATGTAGAACTGATCGTAATCGATATGAGAGGATATGAAGTCAAACTAGGGATGGATTGGTTGTTCAGGCATTATGCCACGATAAGTTGTAGGTCTAGATTAGTTGAGTTCCGACCCCCGAATGGTGATCGGTATTCCTTCCAAGCTATCCCGAAACTAAGTAAAATGCCAATTATTTCCTCACTAGAGACTCAACGATTACTGAAGAGTGGTTGTGAGAGTTTTCTAGCTTGTGTAATTGATGTTCGGGTGGAGAATAAGGTAAAGCTACAAGATATTCCCATAGTCAGAGAGTTTTCAGATGCTTTTTTGGATGACTTGCCCGGAATACAACCTGACAGAGAAATTGAGTTTGTAATAGATACTTATCATGAGGCTTTACCTGTGTCTAAGAATTCTTACCGCATGGCACCTGTTGAGTTGAAAGAATTAAAAGTCCGACTGCAGGAATTAGTAGATAAGGGGTTTATACGCCCTAGCAGTTCTCCCTGGGGTGCACCTATTTTATTCGTTAAGAAGAATGATGGTTCTCTTAGAATGTGCATTGACTATAGGGAGCTAAACAAGTTGACAATTAAGAATAAATATCCTTTACCCCGAATTGATGACCTGTTTGACCAATTACAAGGAGCTAAAGTATTTTCAAAGATTGATTTACGCTCGGGTTACTACCAACTGAAGGTTAAGGAGAGTGATATACCAAAGACAGCCTTCAGGGCCCGCTACGGACACTATGAATTTCTTGTGATGTCGTTTGGACTGACTAATGCGCCTGTAGCTTTTATGGACTTGATGAATCGTGTGTTTCGTGAGTATTTGGACAGGTTTGTGATTGTGTTTATAGATGATATACTAATATACTCACGTACTGAAGCCGACCATACAGAACATTTAAGAGTGGTTTTGACGACATTAAATCAGCAGCAGCTCTATGCTAAGTTGTCTAAATGTGAGTTCTGGTTGGATAAGGTCAATTTCTTAGGCCATGTCATTTCTGCTGAGGGCATATCTATAGATCCAACCAAGATTCAGGCTGTTAAGGACTGGCCACAGCCAAAGAATGTCAGTGAAGTACGTAGTTTCCTTGGCCTGGCGGGTTATTATAGAAAGTTCATTAATGGATTCTTTATGATAGCTAAGCCCTTAACTAATTTAACAAAAAAGGACATCAAGTACTCTTGGACTGAAGCTTATGAAGATGGCTTCTAGACACTTAAGCTGAAGTTGACAACAGCCCCACTTTTGACTCTCCCAACCGAAGAAGGAAAGTTTAGTGTCTATTGTGATGCATCCAAAGTTGGTCTGGGGTGTGTTCTGATGCAAGAAGGTAAGGTTGTGGCGTATGCCTCTAGGCAGCTGAAGAGTTATGAACAAAATTACCCCACTCACGATTTAGAGCTAGCCGCAGTTGTTTTTGCATTGAAGATTTGGAGACACTATTTATATGGTCAACAGTGTGAGGTGTTTTTTGACCATAAAAGCCTGAAGTACCTATTCACCCAAAAGGAATTAAACATGAGACAAAGACGTTGGTTGGAATTTGTTAAGGATTATGACTTTGAAATTAAGTACCACCCGGGCAAGGATAATGCTGTAGCCGATGCTTTAAGCAGGATGTCGACAACAATGCAGCCTGCGTTATCTACCATGTCTATACCTCTGAGGACAGATGTACAAAAGTTTGAGTTGGAGATAGTTTCTGAATTGTCAGCCTTACTTGCCGAGGTTTCTATTAGACCAACTATTTTGGATAAGATCAAAGAGGCACAACAGAAGGATTCAAAGGAGAATAATAGTATGAAGAGTAAGTTAAAGGATGCCTCTTCAGAGTTCAGTCTCTCCATGGGTGGCATTTTGAAATTTAGGAATCGATGGTACATTCCAAGTGTTAAGGAGTTGCGTGAGTTAATCTTGGCTGAGGCTCACTCATCTTCTTTCTTTGTACATTTTGGTAGCACCAAGATGTATCGGGACTTGAAGCTACATTATTGGTGGCAAAATATGAAGAGGGATATTGCCAAGTATGTGGAGTCATGTTTAGTATGCCAACAAGTTAAGGCAGAGCACCAACGCCCAGGAGGTACCCTTCAACCCTTACCGATCCCCGAATGGAAATGGGAAAACATTGCCATAGATTTTGTTGTTGGATTACCTAAGACAACTAAAGGTCATGACAACATCTGGGTTGTGGTTGACAGATTGACGAAGTCAGCTCACTTCCTACCTGTAAAGACAACATACACGATGGACCAGCTTTCTAATCTATATGTTCAGGAAATCATTAGATTGCATGGGATTCCGATATCCCTAGTCTCTGATCGTGATCCTAGGTTCACCTCAAGGTTTTGGCGGGGTCTTCAAGGCACGCTTGGTACTAAGTTATCCTTCAGCACTGCATTCCACCCTTAGACAGATGGCCAATCAGAGAGAACAATTCAGACACTCGAAGACATGTTAAGAGCGTGTGTGCTGGACTTTCAGACATCTTGGACTCGACACCTGCCTTAGTGGAATTCTCCTACAACAATAGTTACCAGTCCACTATCGGTATGGCACCCTACGAGGCGTTGTATGGTAGGAAATGTAGATCACCCTTATACTGGGATGAGGTTGGCGAAGCAAAACTCCTAGGCCCCGAGATCTTGCAACAGATGTCAGACAAGATTACCATTATTAGGAAAAGAATGATTACTGCACAAAGCCGACAAAAAAGTTATGTAGACCAAAGGAGGAGAGATCTGGAGTTTATTGTTGGAGATGAAGTATTCTTAAAAGTTTCACCCTTTAAAGGAGTTTTAAGATTTGGTAAGAAAGGAAAGCTTAATCCGTGATTTATTGGATCGTTCCCTGTCTTAGAAAGGATTGGCAGTATAGCTTACAAACTGCAATTGCCTCCATCACTGGAAAAGGTACATAATGTCTTTCATGTGTCTATGTTAAGGAAATGCATACGTGATCCGGCACATGATGTTGAACCAACTGGAATCGATATCGAGCCAACACTAGGGTATGAAGAGAAACCTGTAAGGATTATAGAGTCTGCAGTTAGGACTCTGAGGAATAAGGAAATTCAACTAGTGAAGGTTTTATGGAAGAATCATGGCATTGAAGAAGCCACTTGGGAACGACAGCAGGACATGCTAGACAAATATCCTGAGCTCTTTGTTTGAGCAATTTTCGAGGATGAAAATTTTGTTTAAGGAGGGGTGGATGTAACACCCGACGAGCTTGACCAGGTGACTTTCTTAACTGTTTTAACGGCCATGTTTATTTTGATTTTTTCGGTTTGGAATTTTATGCCAAGGCTTAATTAATGTGCATGTGTCATAAATTAGGTTGGGTGGCAGGATTTGTAATTAAGAATGGTTGAATTAAGTATAAATAGGAAATGGAAACTTTTAAACCTCACTGTAGCCGACATTCCCTTATGCGTTCTCTCATTCCCCCGAGCTGTCTCCCTCTCCGCCAGCGACTCTCTCATCGACGACGGATTTCTCTTTCTCCACTTCGACAATCGACGCCCTAGGTAAGACTCAGACAATGTAGATTGCTGGTTATCTATTTAAGTACTGTTTTTCAGTTGAACTTGAGATTTCAGATTCTGCAATGGCCGAGTCTGGTTATTGTGATTCTAGGAATTTTATACTACGCACACAGAGTGCTCGACTGATGGACTTATATATATATAGACGTTAGATTCTAGGGTGATTTAAAATTAGGACTTTTAGGATGTTGTTTTTACTCTATAATGTGAAATGTTTTAGGTGAAGAAGTCTGAAGAGAAGTACTCAAAGTTACTAAGGAAACCAGGTAAGTGAATGTGTAGGAATACCCGGCCATTAGGGCCCTACATCACAAGGGTACTGGTTAGAAGCTGTTTTCGACGTTTACAGGTTATTTGAGTTATTGTCTGTTGGTTATGATACTCAAACTGTTAGTATGATTCTAGTTAGATGTATGATCTGTTCATTAGAATGATGAACTAAGAGTATCCCTGCTCATGCATCATGAATGTTTCTCAAGCACGTGAAAATGTTTTCAATGCATGTTTTCTCTCATGAATAAGACAAGAATATGAAACCTATGCAACATGGATTAAGAGAGGGTTGGGGGCGGTTTGGCTTATGTCACTGTCCAAAAGAGTGACCAAGAATACGACCCGCAAAGACTATGTACACTCTCACTGTTGAACCCCCTTTACCGGCACAAATCCTCCCTTAATCCATACAACGTAAATGATGATTATGAATGATGACTATGAATGATGATTATGAATGATGAATATGAATGATGACTACGAACATGAGTACGAACAAGAACAAGAAAAGATCCATGAGCATACGTTTCTTTAAACTGTGCATTCATGCATATGTGTTAGCATTGCATACTTTACTAAGCATTAGGCTTATAGTTTTATTAGGACACTGATATCTATGTAGGATAAGATCATGTTTTAATTTGTACTTGAAATTGTCTGGTTCAACTTCTGAGTTTGAGGATGATTGTAAGAACCTAGGACATCCTGTTCTATATGAGTATTTCGCTTACGTATCCTGAACGAGCCTATGATTTTTATTCGTTTGAGGTTTATGTCCATTAAGTTGAAATGTGTGTGAGTTGAGGTATTTCTTGTTGATTGAAGTTGCTTGATGATTATTGTGTTTTACTGCTGAATGATAGAAATTGGGTGAACGTATCATCCGGCTGACGTCATCGGCAGGAGCTGTGTGTTAGAAGCTGGATGAATGAATCATCCGGCTGACGTCACCGGATGATGTCGAGAGTTGTACTCACCGGATGATGTCGAGAGTTGTACTCACCGGATGATGTCGAGAGTTGTACTCACCGGATGATGTCGAGAGTTGTACTCACCGGATGATGTCGAGAGTTGTACTCACCGGATGATGTCGAGAGTTGTACTCACCGGATGATGTCGAGAGTTGTACTCACCGGATGATGTCGAGAGTTGTACTCACCGGATGATGTCGAGAGTTGTACTCACCGGATGATGTCGAGAGTTGTACTCACCGGATGATGTCGAGAGTTGTACTCACCGGATGATGTCGAGAGTTGTACTCACCGGATGATGTCGAGAGTTGTACTCACCGGATGATGTCGAGAGTTGTACTCACCGGATGATGTCGAGAGTTGTACTCACCGGATGATGTCGAGAGTTGTACTCACCGGATGATGTCGAGAGTTGTACTCACCGGATGATGTCGAGAGTTGTACTCACCGGATGATGTCGAGAGTTGTACTCACCGGATAACTTATGATGTAGGTGACTAGATATCAGGTGAGGAATTCAAAGTTGATAAGATGTTTAAGTTGGTTGCTGGGAGGTGCTCAGGGTGGAAGTTTGTGGCTGGCAGGCAAAATCGACCCGTGGTTATGCTCATTTCATGTCAGTAAAATTTATGAGGAAACTGATATCTATGTAGGATAAGATCATGTTTTAATTTGTACTTGAAATTGTCTGGTTCAACTTCTGAGTTTGAGGATGATTGTAAGAACCTAGGACATCCTGTTCTATATGAGTATTTCGCTTACGTATCCTGAACGAGCCTATGATTTTTATTCGTTTGAGGTTTATGTCCATTAAGTTGAAATGTGTGTGAGTTGAGGTATTTCTTGTTGATTGAAGTTGCTTGATGATTATTGTGTTTTACTGCTGAATGATAGAAATTGGGTGAACGTATCATCCGGCTGACGTCATCGGCAGGAGCTGTGTGTTAGAAGCTGGATGAATGAATCATCCGGCTGACGTCACCGGTGGATGGTGAACGTTTGCTGTTCACCGGATGATGTCTCTTATCGGATGAGGTAAGTGAGTCACGTGTTTTGTACATGCCTACCGGATGATGTCGAGAATTGTACTCACCGGATGATGTCGAGAGTTGTACTCACCGGATGATGTTACTCACCGGATGATGTCGAGAGTTGTACTCACCGAATGATGTAAGTGTTGTTTGTCGTCTAGTGACCGGTAGATGTAGTGTATTTCAAATACCGGATGTTGTTCAATGGAATACGTGCATTGCGCGTGCCCATCGGTAGATGAACTCTACCGGGCGATGTCCATTGAGTCACGCGCAGTGCACGTGACGATCGGTGGATGTGTCTTTCTTACCGATAAAGTCTGCAACTCCATGCAACCCGAGATCGATGGAGTCGGGTGATGTAAGGACACCTTCTCCCAGCCCGATTTCCTTGTGTGGTTAATGGCTGAACATTGTCGCATAATTCTGCGACTTAGCATGTCAATAGTTAAAAGAAGAAGTCGAGTTTATGAAAGGTTCAGTTTCGTCTGATACTGAAATGTTTCGGAGTTCTGTATTTTTTAAAAAATTATATATATAATGATATAACATGAAGTAGATAGGATGAAACAGAGAACAAGCCAGTATTTATCCGAAGGATGTTTATGTTTATGTCGCGGCCTTTAACGGGTCGTTACAATCTTCCCCCATCATCTCTTCCCCAACTATATCTTCTCTCCCTCCTATACTTTCGACAACCAATAACCACCCCATGCGGACGCGAGTCAAAGCTGGAATCTTTAAACCAAAGGCACTCTCCATTATAACCACTCTTGAACATAATACCCACATTGGCTTGCTGCTATGCAATAGGAAATGTTTGCTTTCTATGAGACTAATACTTGGGACATAGTTCCACCCCTGCTTAGAGCAAAAATTATTGGCTGTAAATGGGTCTTCAAGACAACACTGAACCCAGACGGCACAGTGAACCGATACAAAGCTCGTCTAGTGGCCAAAGGTTATGACGAAACAGAGGGGGTCGACTATGATGAAACATTCAGTCCCATGGTTAAACCTACTTCAATTCGAACCACTCTCTCCTTAACTGTATCTTTTGGGTGGAGTATCAGACAACTAGACATCAGTAATTCTTTCCTCCATGGGGAACTAACAGAAAAAGTTTTTATGCAACAACCCTCAGGTTTTATTATAGTGTGTCTACTCCACAAAGCACTCTATGGTCTCAAACAGTCTCCTCGAGCCTGGTACACCAAGCTCCATCATGCCTTACTCAACTGGGGATTTCTAGCATCTTGGTCTGACTCATCTCTCTTTGTTCGTCTTACATCATCCTCTATTATAGTCATGCTCGTATATGCCAACGATATTATTCTCACAGGTAACTCTACATCTCTTATTGAGGAATTACTGGCTTATTTATATACACAGTTCAAAGTTTGTGATCTTGAACAATTATCATTCTTTCTTGGGGTTGCTGTTACTCAAAATTCCTCTGGCATGAGCCTATCACAGTCCAAATAAATATTTGAGCTACTTCTTAGAGCTAATATGCTAGATTGGAACCCAGTTCCCACACCTATGGTTGATGGACCAGTCCTATCCAAACACTCTGGAACACCTCTTCGTGATGGCTCTCTCTGCCGGAGTATTGTTGGTGGACTACAGTACTGCTACGTTACTCGACTGATATTGCCTTCATCGTAAATAAGGTATTACAATTTGTGCATAGACCTACAGATGTTCATTGGCAAGTAGTAAAGCGGATTCTACACTATCTCCAAGGTACTTCTACCTTTAGTATCTCCTTCTTCAGATCTTTCTCTTGCAATTTAACATGTTACACCGATGCTGATTAGGCCTCTTGCCTAGATGATTGAAAAAGCACCAATGAATTCTGCATTTTCTTGGGAACCAACCTCATATCATGGTCCTCTACGAAAAAGAAAGTAGCCTCTCGATCCAGCACAAAATCAAAATATCGCAGTGTAGCCAATGGCGCAGCTTAAATTCTCTTGTTCCAGTCCTTGCTCCAGAAGTTAGGAATTGGATCCACTGATGTTCCCCGCATTCTCTGCGACAACGTCAGTGCCGCGTACCTTGCCTCCAATCCAGTTCTTCACTCAAAATCAAAGCACATTGAGATTGACCTTCACTTTGTTTGGGACAAAGTTCTACAAAAAGAGTTATCGGTTTAATTTACTCCCTCAGACAACCAACTTGTCGATGCTCTTATGAAGCCTCTTCCTCCATCGTCGTTTTTCGCGTTTACGTCCAAGATTTTTGGCCTACACTCTTGATCTTGAGGGGGAATGTTAGAGTTACGAGTGTTTGGATATATAGAGTTAGAGTAACGAGGTTTGTACGTTTTAGTTAGATTAGCTTTCTCGATTTTTACACTCTCATCATTACACTTTTCAATATACTATTGTAAATGGGTTTTCATTTTTTGAATGAACAAGCAATACACAGAGAACGTTTTTCTTCTTCTTCTCCACTGCTCTACCTCATCTCCTTCTTCCTCTCATTTGCTGCTCTCGTAGATATCTTTGTCTGAGAAATTCCAACTATGAACACCTACTTTAGAACAAAGAAAACTTTAGGGCTAATTTTTTGAACGGGACTGAATTATTAGTTCAGTTTGATTCCAAAATTTATAAAAAAAAAAGATAAAAAACTTGGCGTAGACGGAGCAGTGTTGAAGAAAATAAATGTGAGAAAACTTGGAGAAGAGAGAGAGAGAGATTAAGAGAGATGGACATGGAGGATATTAAAATGTGGGTTGGAAATATCAAACTAGAGCTTGGAAGAATGAGGTGGCTGATTGATAAAAAGAAACAATTGAAACATTTTAGATAATCTAAAATTGAATTTATTATAATAATAATATAATAGAATAATATATTAATATAATACTTATATCAATAAAAATGTACTAATTATTTGATAAAATTTTGTTAAATTTTATTATTATATATAATTTAACATTTATGTGTCATTTATTTATTAGTATAAAAATAACTTATTATTTAAATTATTTTGATGACTTAGAATATTATCAAAAATCATTCAAAAAGTTAAAAAATTAAAAATAATTTGACTAGGAGAAGGGAGACAATCAAATTAAATCTATAAATACACTATCATGCATGTTCCTCTTTCCATTCTCTTGCTCTCGCTCTTCCTCTAGTATGGATTCTGTTATTGTAACGACTCCTCTTTTCCAGTAAGATATTGTCCTCTTTGTAACGAATCGGGATTCGCCTATACTCGGCTTCGAAATTTGCCTATATTCGGGCTAAGAACCCCAAAGTTTTTCCCGCAATCGTACTCACAGATTTGTTTTCAATGAGGACTTCCCAAGTGGTCACCCAACTTGGTACTACTCTCGCCCGAGCACTCTTAACTTCGTAGTTCTGATGGAATCCGGTGCAATTGTGCTACAAAATGCGTCTTACTTTCTAAGGGAGGCATCATTTCTATCTTCCCCCCAAGCGATGTGGGATTGCGCCCAACCCCCTCACGGGTCGTCACAATCACTCCCCCTTTTGGGGGCCCGACGTCCTCGTCGGCCACATTTCTGGTTGGGTGGGTAGAGGATTTGATACCATTTGTAACGACCCCTCTTTTCTAGTAAGATATTGTCCACTTTGTAATGATCTGGGATTTTCCTATTGATAAGTGTGTATTTTACACAGTTATTAGTACTCTTTTATACTTGATTTGATAAGTTATTCTCAAGTGTTTGAAGGAATTTGACGTTTTTTGTGTAAGTGTGCAGAAAATTTAACATAAATAGGTTGGAGCTTCAAGAAAGAAGGAATCGGATAAGATCGGGAACAAAGAATAAAAGAATGAGAAAGAGATTGGCCTTATTGCTGAAGATTTGGGAGCAAGTAAACAGATCAAAAGCCGATCGATTGGCTATACCTTGAGCGATCGAACGGCTGAAGAAAAGTTTTGATTTGTAGCAGAAACCTTGCCGATCGATAGGCTGAAGAAAAGATACGTTGCACGGGCAGACACTAAGCCGATCGATTGGTTACCGCTGAAAAATACTTACGTAATTTGAAGTTTTAATTGTTTTAATCTGAGCCGTTGATCTGATATCCGGGAGTAATTTGGCTATAACTTAAAGGATAGAGGCAACCCTAAAAAGGTGGTTTTTGGAGAGGAAAATAGTGAGAGACTTAAAGACGGAAGAGAAGCGAGAGGACCAGAAAGACTACTTACATCAACGAATCGAGTTTTTTTTATTCATCCTTCCTCTCTTGAAACTATGTTTATTTTTATTTCTATTTGTATTTTCTTTTCTTCTAGCATGAACTAAATTTCTCTTATAGGGCTATGATGTAGCCAGACAATTTTTATTTTCTGTTTCTTCGTTTAATTAAATTCAATAATTATTTCTTCCAATATTGTTGACGCATTTAATTTCCGTTCTTAAAACTTGTAAATTTATGGCCAATCTTTACTTGATTTTTGGGATGTTTTGAGACTGAGAGGTGATGAACACCCGAGCAATGAAATTAATTTCAGAAATATACGTAGATTAGAGATAGTTATGGAATTGATGCGATCATTGTGATTTCTCAATTTAATTATATTTGATTAATTCTAGGATTTAAGACTGAGAAGTGATAACCAGTTAATCAGATAAACTAAGCAATGATTGAGAGAGATTGTATTAGAATTTAACGAAATCGATCATCAACATAGGAAGAATACATATGAAGGATTGAAATACATGTTGTTTTACTGAAATCGTAGTACCTAGGTTTTTATTTATTAAATCTAATCTCATTCTATCTGTTTCGTTATTTTACATTAGTTTACTTTAATTGTTTTGGTTGTTTAATTTAAATTCAATTACGTAACCATAAAACTTGTGTTCAATTTAGAATTAAGATTAATAAATTTGATTATTAATTAACAAGTACTTGTGGGTTTGATACTCTATTCATCACTTTATTACTTGTTGTGACTCGTACACTTGCGAATTATTTTTCACAACAAGTTTTTTGAGCCGATTCCGAGGACTTTATTATTAACATCGAATTAATTATTTTTAGTTTTATTCTAAATTCTATTTATTTTATTTCCTTATTTTCGTGATATTTTTAGGTACATGCGTAAAGAAGGAAACGCTAATCTTCTCCCGCTTAATCTTGAGATCGAGCGTACGTGTCGACAACATCGTAAAGAGAGAAGAGAAGTTATTCAACCAGCGCGTGCCATCATGGGAGATAATGGGGAAGACAATACTGAGAACTGGACCTTGCTGGATTATGTTATACCTATTGTATCCAGAGTGCATTCAGCTATTCGGAAACCAGCCATTGCTGCTAATTTTGAAATTAAGCCGGACACCTTGCACATGATTCAACAATCTCAGTTTAATGGATTACCTTCTGAGGACCCCAAAGATCATATTGCAAATTTTTTAGAAGTATGCGATACTTTCAGATTTCACAATGTAGGGGATGATGCAGTTAGGTTACGTTTATTTCCGTTCTCAATAAGGGATTGTGCAAAGAATTGACTTAACTCTCTGCCAGCTAATTCTATTAATACTTGGGAAGAGTTATGCCAGAAATTTCTTTCCAAGTTCTTTCCTTTTGAGAAGACTGTTAAACTTCGCAACGATATAATCAACTTCAGTCAATTTGATGGGGAAACATTATATGAGGCATGGGCATGCTTCAAGGATATGCTAAGAAAGTGCCCAAACCATGGCCTATCGAAGTGGATGCATATTCAAACTTTCTATGTGGGATTGTCTACATCTACTAAAACTCTGGTCAATGTAGTTGCAGGTGGTGCTTTAATGAGAAAAACTGAAGAAGCCGTCTATGATCTATTAGAGGAATTAGCGCTTAACAATGACCAATGTCTAGTGGAGCGATCAATTATAAAGCGCACAACGGGTACTCCAGAGCTCGAGGCTATGAAAGCCTTAACACTACAAGTTGCCTCGTTAACTAAACAACTACAGCAGTCTTATATTGCAGCGAGTGTAGGGAAAACATCAAAAGTTAACTGTCAATGGTGTCAAGGACCGCATTTGAGTGAAGAATGTCAAGAGGGCAATCTCATGTCGAGTGAACCCGTAGAGCAAGCTAACTATATGGGTAATTTTAATCGGCAAGGTAATCCCAATTCCAACACCTATAATCCCGGATGGCGACAACACCCGAATTTTTTATGGCAGAATTCTCAAAATGCTATGCAATTGCCTCAAGCAGCTCATCCCAGACTTTCTCAACAAGTTGAAAAGAAAAATGATCTTGAAACAGCCCTTATGCAATTTATGACTGAAACTCGTACTGTGATGCAAAATCAATCGGCCTAAATTCGAAGTCTTGAAAATCAACTTGGTCAATTTGCGAAAGTCATTAATGGAAGGTGTAGTGACCCTAATACCGTACCCTTAATTTCCCGTACAATTTTTTTTCTTTCTTTTAAACTCGTAAGCGGAATCTAAAATTTAAAATCTTTTGAAAACTATTTAGAAACCATTTAAATAAAACCATTAAAAATAAATTATAAAACAATTAAAACAATTTAAATCGTCAGCCAAAGCACAGAGGGGCAGAAGGGATAATTGTCCCAAAATGCAAGGGGCGATCGATCGCCCCATTAACTGACGATTGATCCCCTGAACTAAAATTGGAGGGGCTCTCGATCGCCCCTCGTACTGGCAATCGATCGCCCCGCAATCGATCGCCATGCTCTCTGGATTTTCCAGAGAGCAGCGACCATTGTTGCCGATCGATCCCCTCCCTAGGCGATCGATCGGTAACCTCCCTGGAATCCAAAATTCCAGGGAGCTCGCCTCTCTCTTTTTCTTCCTTCTTCCATCCTTCCTGCACATTTTCCTCACCACACTTACACACTAAAACATTCCACATAAAACCATACTAAAAACCTTTCATAATCACCCAATCATAAACTACCGACCATCCTCTCGACTCATAATCAAAACATAATAAAATCTCGTGAAAACGAACTGCGTGGAACCATTTGAAAACCAAACGAAATCCCTAAAAAATTCCGCAATCCAGCAGTTAACTAAATGACAGGTTTAACAAAACGTTTTATAAAACATCAATCCATTATCCAGATCCAAACAACCTAAAATGTGTATAATGTAAAATTAACCTATCTAATCCACCATCAACCCAAAATAACCCAAACACCCTCAAAACTCTTACTTACATCCCCCACGGGTCAAAATGCGCACCAACTGCTCAGCACACTCCCACGGGCCATCTTTCTTCAACTGCTCATTCTTCGGGTGAAGGGATCTCGTCCTCACCTGTCTTAAAATCACCTACACCATACAGACAATCTATGAGCTAAAGGCTCAGCAAGTTTCGCAAATGCAGATGCATGCTATGCATATGAGTTTCAGAAATCATGCAACATTTTCTTATCATTACGTCGCAGACAGAATATCACCGAGGTCTCAGCCTATTAGATGGAGAGGACACGTCCCGCGATTGGACAACCCTCTCCACCTAACGGGGGGGGGGGGGGGGTACACGCTTACATCTGTATACAGCCGTGCCTGAGCCCCACCTCGCATGACCAGATAACAGATTACGTAGATTCATTTCGTTATGGGCGATGTGGTATTGTGATAGACCACTTTAGGCCTACACAATTGATCAATAGCCCGCTTTCGGACCACATCTCTTTTCATGAACATATAGTGCGGAAATTCATTTTCTATGCATAATTGAAAACCATGATGCATGAACAATTAAGTGTTTAAAGTAAACATATATCATACATACCATCAAGACAATAAAAGCATAACCTATAAAAGAACTAATCCTAACTACCCAACCAAAACATTTAAACAACCAAGACTCCAATGATCCTCGAAGCGACTTCGACGTACGGTGTAGGCCAATCGGCCATAGTAAGTCACGAGAACTTACCTCGTGCGCGTTGAACTTCAAGCTCAGTCTGTAACGCCCCTAATACTGTGCCCGTATTTACCCTTAATTACCGTACAAATTTTTCATTTTTCCTTTATTCTTAGCGTTCATGCGGAAACGATTTGAAAACAATTTAAAATCAATTTAATAAACGTTTAAAACAAATAAAAAAAAAACAATTTATTAAACCAATACGTACATAAACACTCGATACTCATACGTCTTCCGAAATACCACCTCAAAGCCGACTCAAAACGCAACTATAACAAAGTACATTTTCATGAAAATAAACTGCGTGGTTCCATTTAAAAGTTTAACAAATCCTCCTGTTTCAAAATCACAAAACAGTTTATAACAACAGGTTTCCAAAACGTTCAGAACATTAAAATATCAACCTATCAACTACCAGAGCCAAGCATCCTATAATGTCTATACAACCATCAGCCCAAAACGTCCAAAAACCCTCAAAGTCTATACATCTTTCATCCAGACAATTCCCAAAACTATCAAAATACCTAACCATGAGTCCCATGGGTCAAAATACGTCTCGACTGCGCCAACACACTCCCGCGTCCATCCGTCGTCAACTGTATCATGTCTCAGGAGGAGGAATCTCATCCTCACCTGGTTCCTCGATAACTAGATCACCTACACCGTACATAACACACTATGAGATAAAATCCCAGTAAGCTCTACGTAAATGCAATGCATGCTGTGCTATGAGTTCATTAAACCATACAATCGTTTTACTTTTTCGCTAACCTTTCGTTCACCTTTTCGTTTACCTTTTCGTTATTATTTTCGTTAGCCTTTTCGTTAACCTTTTCGTTTACCTTTTCTTTAACCTTTTCGTTAATCTTTTCGTTTACCTTTTCGTTATCCTTTTCGTTAGCCTTTTCGTTAACCTTTTCGTTCACCTTTTCGTTAACCTTTTCGTTTACCTTTTCATTATTATTTTCGTTAGCCTTTTCGTTAACCTTTTCGTTCACCTTTTCGTTTACCTTTTCGTTAACCTTTTCGTTCACCTTTTCGTTAATCTTTTCGTTTACCTTTTCGTTATCCTTTTCGTTAGCCTTTTCGTTAACCTTTTCGTTCACCTTTTCGTTAACCTTTTCGTTCATCTTTTCATTTACCTTTTCGTTATCCTTTTCGTTAGCCTTTTTGTTAGCCTTTTCGTTCACCTTTTCGTTTTCCTTTTCGTTAGCCTTTTCGTTAACCTTTTCGTTCACCTTTTCGTTTACCTTTTTGTTATCCTTTTCGTTAGCCTTTTCGTTAACCTTTTCATTTACTTTTTCATTTCTCTTTTCGTTAACCATGATGCATGAACAATTCATATCTTAAAGTAAACAAGCAATACTGTATACCATCAAAGACTGTAAAACATAATCTATAAAACAAATAAACCTAGCTACCCAACCAAAGCAATATAAAACAAGTGCGTCTCCAAAATTCCTCGACACGACATTCGACGTACGGTGTAGGCCAATCGGCCTGAGAAGATCACGAGAACTTACCTCGTGTCCGTTGCAGCTCAAACTCCGTCCACGAGCACTGTTTACCTGAGCAATTTACAACGTTTATCGTTAAAACGAGTTTAAACTTCTAAACGTCCAAATTTAACAAAAACCTTACCTAAGGAATTTTCCTAAAATATTAACCTAACTAATCGAAGTATTTAAACAACGATTAACGCTCGATAGTTTAAAATCACAATTAACGAGTTTTCCCAAAAACCCGAAAATTCCCAAATTTTAACATTTCTCGCAATTCACTCTAACTCCGTCCAATAACGTTCAATACGTCCTTTATATCGTTAATTTCTATAAACCTAATAATTTCGGACCCTAATTTGGGTTCGGTAAAAATAATTTCGCGTCGGTTATCGGAATCGAACGATTCGAGCGGCCACGCGCTCCTCTAATAACTTATTTTAACCTGTCAAAAGGAATTTTAAAACAATCGACCGCAGATAGGTCAAATGCAGCAAAACCCGAACTGCCCCTTTAAACCAAAAATCCCCTTTTTCGATTTTCATCAATTCTCCTCCGATTCCTCACCAATCAATCCCAATTAGCCTAAATTAGCCTAAATTAATCGAAATCCCGAGCCATCACACCGAAAACCGAAACCCCCAAATTTTGGGTTCCCTATTTTCGGCCAAATCGAGCTCACCGTTGCCGGGAGATCCTCGCCGGCCATGAGCTCGGCCATTCACCGACGAGAACGGCCAGAAACGGCTGGTGATCGGAGCTCAACCGAGCTCGACACCCTCGGCCAAAAACCGAGCAAGAAACAGGGGAAGAAAATCGACTTACCGGTCGGTTTTTCACACGGAGACGGGCCGGAATCCCCACGCCGCCGCCGTCTGGCCGGAGATCGTCGGAAATCGGCGGCGGTTTGCTCGGCCGATCGTCGCTCGCGTCGGTCTCCCCTCTCCTTTCGTTCTCGGCGTCGGGCTCGAATCAACAGAATGGCAATTGCCATTCTGTTGATTTTATTTTATTATTAATAATAATATTAATAATAATTATAATTATAATTATAATTCCTATTAACATTAATACAAATTACATTTACCGTTTTGCCCTCCCGTGTTTTCGACCATTCGAATTTCGTTATTTCGCCAATAAATTCAACTTATTATTTGGGATTTATTAAAACTGTCCGTTCGCAATTCGGACCTTGTTTACTATTTCTACTAAAACGTCCTTTATATTACGAAAAGCGTATTTACTAGGAATATATCGATATTATTCCGAAAATTCCCTAAATTTCTTTAAAACTCCTATTAATTGTTAGGATCGTCATGACGCTTTCTTTTCGTAAAACGGACCTGATTTGACATATTTACAAAAATACCGTCCAATAATATAATAATAATATCCTCAAGAATCCGTACGAGCCGGATATTACACAGTCCACGAGCGTTGTTCACCTAAGCAATTCACAACAGTTATTGTTAAAACGCGTTTGAACCATTAACGTCCAAATTAACAAAATCCTTAACTAAGGAAATTTCTAAAATTCCAACTTAACTAATCGAGGCATTTTAACAAACAATTAACGCTCGATACCTCAAAACTGCCATTAACGACTTTTTCCAAAAACTCGAAAATTCATCAATCCCTAACATTTGTCCTAAATCGGTTAACTTCGTCCAATAACGCTCAATACGTCCTTTATATCCACAAACTCGGGAAATCTATAAATTTTAAACCCTAAATCACGTTTTTTAACGAAATCCTAACGAAACCCTAATCGTTAAATGATCCGAAAACTACAAATAAACTTTCCAAAACCGTAGAACCTTACCTAGAATGTCGTTTGAAGGAGAAAACACGAAGAAAACGAGACGATCAGAGGACGAATCATCGTTGGAGAGGAGAACGCCGTGAAGGAGGAGAAATCGTCGCCGAGAGAAAGATAGGGGAAATTTTTAGAGAAATCGTGAAGTGCTGGAGGAAGAAGAGAAAAATGTGGTTTTTTATAAATTTTGACTTTGCAAATTACCATTTTACCCTTCCTTTGATTTTCTATTTGTTTCGTCCTTTGTTTTGTTATTTAGCTAACGATTCGGTTTCTCCAAACTTCCTTATTTCGCCAATAAATCAAACTTCTTGCTAGGGTTCCATTAAAACTGTCCGTTCGCAAATCAGACTACGTTTACTATTTTTACCACAACGTCCTTTATATTACGAGAAACGTAATTCTCGTAAAATTAGCGTTAAACTCCTAAAATTCCTGAAATTTTCTTAAAATGCATATTAATTGCTAGGATTCTAATAACACTTTCCTTTCGCGAAACTGACTCAATCTAACATATTTACAAAATGCCATCATATATATATAATTACAAAAATCTCGTAAGAACCTGGTGTTACAT
Source organism: Begonia masoniana (assembly GCA_022432975.1). Lineage (NCBI taxonomy): Eukaryota > Viridiplantae > Streptophyta > Magnoliopsida > Cucurbitales > Begoniaceae > Begonia > Begonia masoniana. Next base: position 28,970,798 of record CM039509.1, on the reverse strand, counting down.
TCCATTCACCTTATTTAAATTTTATCCTCAAAATTTGATCATGCAAACAACTCAAGATACGTAGCCATCATATCCTACTGTCGCTCGCAAGTAGCTTCTTCCACCTCGTGCTTCCGCCATAAGACTTTGACTACCGAAATTTCTTTGTTGCGCATCACCTTGATGAAAGACTCCAAAATACGTATTGGCTTCTCCACATAAGTCAAGGTAGGCTGTACCTCAATCTCTCTTGCCTCCATGATATGCGATGGATCGCGCAAACACTTTCGAAGCATAGACACGTGAAATATATTATGAATGCCTTCCATTGAAGCCGGAAGCTGCAGTCGATACGCCATCTTCCCGATCTTCTTCAAAATAGGGAAGGGCCCCACATATCGAGGGTTTAGCTTACCCTTTCTTCCGAATCGCATAACTCCCTTAAACGGAGAAATCTTTAAGTAAACCTCATCACCTTCTTCGAATTCCAGTTCTCTCCGTCTTGTGTCAGCATAGCTTTTCTATCGACTCTGAGCTATCTCGATACGCTGTCTGATAACGGCAATTGTAACGACCCCAACGGAATCGCCACACAATTCATTACTTAATCTCTTAATCATTTGATTCTTACTTCCTTACACCTTGTTCATTGTTAGTGTTAATATTATTCCCTCTTTGTTTTCTCTTTTTTTTTTTTTTTTTCAAACATCTCTTGATCTGCATCTACCGATAGAGTTATAGACTCACATCGACCGATGATCACGTGTCCGCCACGCGACACATCTGATCTCAACCAGCAATAGACATCCACCGGTGGTCACGGGCATTGCACGTGCCTAATTAAAGACGTCGCCCGATCCCGAACATTCTCCACAGATGTTCATATTTACCCTACATCGACCGGTGGTCATGTGTGTTTCACGTGACCGACTTAAAACATTACCTGGACATTAAACAATAAGAGAATACTCATATCATTCGGTCACTAGACGACAAATTAACATTTACATCATCCGGTGAAGAATTACACTTCATCCACCGAATGCTAGACGACAAAATACCATTTACATCATCCGGTGAAGGAATACACTTCATCCACCGAACGCTAGACGACAAAATACCATATACATCATCCGGTGAAGGAATACACTTCATCCACCGAACGCTAGACGACAAATTACATCCTCATCATCCGGTGACTTATTACACTACATCTGCCGATCATTAGACGACAAAATAACACTCTCATCATCCGATGGCTTAAACACTCTACATCTGCCGATCGCTAGATGACAAAATAGCACTTTCATCATCCGATGGCTTAGACACTACATCTGCCGATCACTAGACGACAAAATAACACTCTCATCATCCGATGGCTTAAACACTCTACATCTCCCGATTGATAGACGACAAAATAGCACTTTCATCATCCGATGGCTTAGACACTACATCTGCCGATCGCTAAATCCGATGGCTTAGACACTACATCTGCCGATCACTAGACGACAAAATAACACTCTCATCATCCGATGGCTTAAACACTCTACATCTGCCGATCGCTAGACGACAAAATAGCACTTTCATCATCCGATGGCTTAGACACTACATCTGCCGATCGCTAGACGACAAGATAACACTTCATCATTCATAGTCATGGATCATATTCATCATTCATAGTCATGGATCATATTCATCATTCATAGTCATGGATCATATTCATCATTCATAGTCATGGATCATATTCATCATTCATAGTCATGGATCATATTCATCATTCATAGTCATGGATCATATTCATCATTCATAGTCATGGATCATATTCATCATTCATAGTCATGGATCATATTCATCATTCATAGTCATGGATCATATTCATCATTCATAGTCATGGATCATATTCATCATTCATAGTCATGGATCATATTCATCATTCATAGTCATGGATCATATTCATCATTCATAGTCATGAGCAATAACCAGGGAACTTAATCATCTATCCAGCCTTCACTGTCACACTGAGCATACTCCGGCAACCAACTTTAAACATCATCTCTGGACTGGAAATTCTCACCGTTTAACTCTTCACCTACATCATAAGATTTAACTGATAACCTAATGCTTAGTAAGGAATGCAACACGACATGGATGCATGAATGTATAATTTGGGAAAATCACATGCTCGTAGTCTTTCTTGTTCATATCTTTGCTCGTATCATCGTTCATAGTCATGGATCATATTCATCGTGCATAGTCATTGATCATATTCATCATCATAGTCTTTGATCATATTCTTCATTTAGGTTGTGTGGATTAAGAGAGGATTTGTGCCGGTAAAGGGGGTTCGACAGTGAGTTTGATCTTGTTCCCTACTGTGGGTCGTATTCATATGTCCCTCTTTGGACTGTGACATACGCCGAACTGCCCCTAACCCTCACTTAGTCCACATTGCATAAATCTTATATATATACATATATACATACATATCTTGTTCATGGAAAACATGCATTAAAACATTTTCTTATGCTTGAGAAACATTCATGATGCATGAACATGAGAACTTTTAACCCATCAGACTATGACAAGGATCATACCAGAGCAGACAACTTCACATTCACTAGTAGGTCATCAAATAGTATAACTCACAACATTCATCAATCCTTCAAGTGCAGACAAGCTCATCATCATAAGGTAAACATTAGACATCTAAAACAACCTAGTACTCCCACGATGTAGGGCTCTATTAGCCGGAAATCTTAATACATTCACTTACCTGGTCTCCTTAGCACTTGAGCTCCTTTCTCTTCAAACTTCTTCACTTAAAACATTTACATTGCAGTAGTTAAAACAAAATCATAATAGTTCTAATCTCAAGTTATCCTAAGATTTAATAGCTAAAGTCATTCCCGAATCCTTAGTCTAATACCCTGTGCAGTTTGAAATCCAAATCCCAGAACAGACAGATTCGATTATCGATTACTTAGGGGTGGTTGTTCTAAATGTCCAGAATCGATTTGATAAAAGCATTCCCACTCTCAGATTTCAAATGTTCTTATTATTAGTCGGCCATTGGAAAATCCAAAAGAGTAGAAAACAGGGCTAACAAACAAACAGATAGCTACGTTGTCTATTGCATACCTCGGGCACAGAGTAGTCGAGTAGTGGCAGAGAAACCGATCGTCGAAGAGAGTGTGCTGAAAGCAGAGAGCAAGAGCTTGGAAGGGAAGAAATCGCCGTAAAGGAAGGTGTCGGCTACAGTGGTTCAAGTGAGGTTTAAAACATTTCTTTTTTCTTTATATATTGGTCATCACCCTCCATTATTACAACTTTGCCACCCAACCTAGTTTAAATCCACATGAAATTAATTATTCTTGGTATAAAACTCTAAACCGGGAAAAATTAATTAAACACGACCGTTAAAACGGTTAAGGAAATTACCTGGTCGTCATTTTGGGTGTTACAGCAATCTTTTCTGCCGTTTGCCGTAGGATCTCGGGACCAACAATACTAGCTTCACCAACCTCGTCCCAATGTAAAGGAGATCTACTCTTTCGCCCATACAAAGCCTCGTACAGAGCCATACCGATGGTAACCTGGAAGCTATTGTTGTTAGAGAACTCGATCAGTGGCAAATACCTGCTCCACGATCCCTGAAATTCTAACACACAAGCTCTGAGCATATCCTCCAGAATCTGATTCGTTCTCTTTGTCTGACCATCAGTCTGAGAATGAAATGCCGTGCTGAAATTTAGCTGAGTTCCCATAGCTTTATGCAGACTCTTCCAGAACTTTGATGTAAATCTCGGATCTCGATCAGAGACAATAGAATCTGGCACTCCATGCAGCCTAACATTCTCCTGCACATAAAGCTCGGTGAGCTGATCCATAGAAGATGCCATCTTCACAGATAAGAAGTGAGCCGACTTTGTCAATCCGTCCACAATCACCCAGATGCCATCATGCCCTTTTGTCATCCTCGGGAGCCCCACAATAAAATCCATGGAGATCTGCTCCTATTTCCACTCCGGAATCGGCAGTGGCTGTAATGTTCCGGCCGGCCTCTGGTGTTCTACTTTTACCTGTTGACAAACTAAACAGGTTTCCACGTACTTGGCGACCTCTCTCTTCATGTTTGGCCACCAGAAGTATTGCTTTAAATTCTGGTACATCTTGGTACTTCCCGGGCGCACAGAGTAAGCTGAAGAATGTGCCTCGGTCAAAATCTCCTTCTTCAATTCTTCGTCGTTAGGCACATACCATCTATGCCTGTACTTCAGAATACCATCATCTGACAAGTTAAAATCAGACACGTCTCCAGATGTCATGCTCAATCGAAGCTCCTCACACTCCATATCTTTCTGCTGAGCTTCACGTATCTTATCCAGAATAGTCGACCTAAGAGAAATGTTGGTGAGCATATTGGACAACTCTGCCACAATCTCAACATCAAACTTCTCAATCTCAGACCGCAACGTAACCGACATCGCTGCAAGTGAAGGCTGACTCGCAATAGGCATTCCGCTCAAAGCATCAGCGACCTTGTTCGCCTTTCCCGGATGGTACTTAATCTCAAACTCATAGTCTTTGACGAACTCTAGCCACCTTCTCTGTCGCATATTCAGTTCCTTCTGCGTAAACAAATACTTCAGGCTTTTGTGGTTGGAAAATATCTCGCACTGCTGCCCATATAAGTAATGCCTCCATATTTTCAGTGCAAAGACCACGGCCGCTAATTCCAGGTCATGCGTAGGATAGTTCTGCTCATACGACTTCAACTGTCGAGAAGTATACGCGATAACCCTCCCTTCCTGCATAAGCACGCATCCAAGCCCAACTCCAGATGCATCACAATATATCCTGAACTTATCACCTTCAACAGGCAATGTCAACACTGGAGCTGTAGTCAATCTCTGCTTTAACTCCATAAAACTGTTGTCACAAGCAGCCGACCATATAAACTTTTCGTTCTTCCGAGTCAAGCGTGAAAGAGGAACTGCAATCTTCGAAAATTCTTCAATGAATTTCTGATAATATCCAGTCAACCCGAGAAATCCACGCACTTCACACACGTTTTTAGGCTGTGGCCAATCTCTGACAACCTGAATTTTACTCGGATCTAGTGAAACTCCTTCCTGTGATATGACATGGCCAAGGAAACCGACTTTGTCCAATCAGAACTCGCATTTAAAAAACTTCAGATATAACTGGGGCTGACATAAAATCCTCAGAACTATACTCAAGTGCTCCTCATGTTCTTCCTTCGTCTTTGAATAGATCAAGATGTCGTCGATGAAAACAGCAACAAACTTGTCCAAATACTCCTTGAAAACACGGTTCATCAAGTCCATAAACGCTGCAGGGGCATTAGTAAGTCCAAAAGACATAACAAGGAACTCACAATGCCCATACCCGAGCGTAGGTCAATCTTGGAAAACACTCGGGCACCCTGTAGTTGATCAAATAAATCATCTATCTGAGGCAGTGGATACTTATTCTTCACTGTGAGCTTATTCAGCTCCTTGTAATCCACGCACATCCTAAGAGTCCCGTCCTTCTTCTTAACAAACAGAACGGGCGCACCCTAGGGTGAAAAACTGGGTCGTATGAAACCCTTATCCAACAACTCCTCAAGCTGAGTTTTCAACTCTCTCAATTCAACAGGCGCCAATCTGTATGGATTCTTAGTCACTGGCGTGGAGCTCGGATATACATCAATGGTAAATTCAATCTCCCTGTCCAGCGGTTATCCGGAAAGATCATCAAGGAATATCTCAGAGAATTCTCTGACTATAGGAATGTCATTCAGCTTTACTCTACTGAGCAACTGAGTATCAATTACTTTGGCCAGATAAATAGAGCACTCACCTTTAAACTGCTCGTTGACCTTCATGGAATAGGAGATAGGCGATCCACTCAATCTGGTCATCGCTTGATAAGCAAACTCGACTTTACCCGGGGTCGAAAAGTCACAATCCCGGATCGACAATCGATGGTGGCGAATTGCTGTGATAGCCAGTCCATCCCTAAGATGAGATCGTACCGCTCTATGCTCATAACTATCAAACAAGCATAAAGGGTATTATCCCCCACTGAGATGACATTGCCCTGGAGAATACGATCTGACTGCATATGCTCTCCTGAAGGCAACATCACTCTATACTCAAACTGCGCTAACTTGGAATCTAATCCCAATCTAGTCATGCAAGCAGTTGAGATAAAAGAGTGCGTAGCTCCTGTGTCTATCAAAGAAAATACCACTACGCCCATAATCAAAATAGTACCTGCTATCACTGAGGGCTGAGCCTCGTCGTCAACATCACCAGGCTTGATAAAGGCAAAGATCCTGGGCATGACTCTCCTCTGATCTCCGCCCAACTGATCTCGGCCCGGCTTTGGGCAATCTCTGACAAAATGGCCAACTTCACCATATCTATAACATTTGTTAGTGCCCAACCGGCACTCTCCACTATGTTATCTCTGGCATTTGGGGAACCAAGGTACATGAGAAGCCCCCTGTGCTTGCTTGCCCTTCCCTCGATCACCACCTCCCTCTGATGGTCTCTTCACGCCTCTCTGTTGCGGCTGGGGTTGTTGTACTTTAGGTTGCCAACCGCAGTTCTGTGACTGAGGACGAATCTCTCGAAAGAAGCCCTTAGCTGGCTCCCTCGGCTTGACACAAGTTGTCCGTGCAGCCTCAAAATCCAAGGCTCTAGCCGCAATGTCAGAATAGGGCACATCAATAATCCCCGATACAACAATGTTCATCCGGATCTCCGGATTTAGCCCCTCCATAAACTGGTGCACCTTGTCTTTGTTATCACTTACTAGGCGCGGTGCAAATCTCGATAGGGCTTCAAACTTCCTTATATAATTCGCAACTGAACCTGTCTACTTCAGCTGCGTAAACTCATTCCTCTTCGCCACCCTCATAGTGCGGCTGAAATACTTGTCGAAAAATACGGTCTTAAACTGTTCCTAAGTCATAACTGATACATCTGTCGTTGATTTGATCGAATCCCACCAAAAACGAGGGTCCAACGCCAAATGGAAGGCGACATAGGCCACCTTACTCCCGTTCTCTACCTCCGCATACCCAAGCATGTCCTCCATCGTTTGGATCCACTCCTCGGCTAAAGTGGGGTTCGATGATTGTCCGTTGAATACTGGGGGTTGCAATTTCTGAATATTTCCATGCCTCGATGGTTTGGAACGACTACCTCTCGAGCTTGACGATCCTCTCGATTTAATAAACGCTCGATTTTTTGTGCTTGCCTGTCCATATGCTGGGCCTGGCGGTCCAGCAAGTCCGTAAGTCAGTCGAGAGCCTCGTCTCTAGGATCTTTTCCTCGAACCATCTTATATATATCCTATAAAAGTTAAAACAAATAATCCTAAGAAATCGAAATCAAATAAATCTCTTAAACATACTTACAGTTGATGAAGGATGTCCGCGTAGTGACCGTGCAGTCGAGCAGTCTACAGAACCGTTTTTAAAACCCGGGGGCTCTGATACCATAACTGTAGCGACCCTAATACTGTACCCTTAATTTCCCATACAATTTTTTTTTCTTTCTTTTAAACTCATAAGCGGAATCTAAAATTTAAAATCGTTTGAAAACTATTTAGAAACCATTTAAATAAAACCATTAAAAACTAATTATAAAACAATTAAAACAATTTAAATCGTCAGCCAAAGCACAGAGGGACAGAAGGAACAATTGTCCCAAAATGCAAGTGGCGATCGATCACCCCATTAACAGGCGATCGATCGCCTGAACTAAAATTGGAGGGGCGCTCGATCGCCCCTCGCATTGGCGATCGATCGCGTGCTCTCTGGATTTTCCAGAGAGCGGCGACCATTGTTGCTGATTGATCCCCTCCCTAGGCGATCGATCGGCAACCTCCCTGCAATCCAAAATTCTACAGAGCTCGCCTCTCTCTTTTTCTTCCTTCTTCCATCCTTCCTGCACATTTTCCTCACCACACTTACACACTAAAACATTCCACATAAAACCATACTAAAAACCTTTCATAATCACCCACTCATAAACTACCGACCATCCTCTCGACCCATAATCAAAACATAATAAAATCTCGTGAAAACGAACTGCATGGAACCATTTGAAAACAAAACGAAATCCCTAAGAAATTCAGCAATCCAATAGTTCACTAAATGACAGGTTTAACAAAATGTTTTATAAAACATCAATCCATTATCCAGATCCAAACAACCTAAAATGTGTCTAACTATACAATTAACCTATCTAATCCACCATCAACCCAAAATAACCCAAACACCCTCAAAACTCTTACTTACATCCCCCACGGGTCAAAATGCGCACCGACTACTTAGCACACTCCCACGGGCCATCTTTCTTCAACTGCTCATTCTTTGGGTGGAGGGATCTCGTCCTCACCTGTCACGAAATCACCTACACCATACGGACAATCTATGAGCTAAAGGCTCAGCAAGTTTCGTAAATGCAGATGCATGCTATGCATATGAATTTCAGAAATCATGCAACATTTTCTTATCATTATGTCGCAGACAGAATATCACCGAGGTCTTAGCCTATTAGATGGAGAGGACTTGTCCCGCGATTGGACAACCCTCTCCACCTAACCGGGGGGGGGGGGGGGGATACACGCTTACATCCGTATACAGCCGTGCCTGAGCCCCACCTCGCATGACCAAATAACAGATTACGTAGATTCATTTCGTTATGGGCGATGTGGTATTGTGATAGACCACTTTTGGCCTACACAATAGATCAATAGCCCCCTTTCGGACCACATCTCTTTTCATGAAAATATATAGTGCGGAAATTCATTTTCTATGCATAATTGAAAACCATGATGCATGAACAACTAAGTGCTTAAAGTAAACATACATCATACATACCATCAAGACAATAAAAGCATAACCTATAAAAGAACTAATCCTAACTACCCAACCAAAACATTTAAACAACCAAGACTCCAATGATCCTCGACGCGACTTCGACGTACGGTGTAGGCCAATCGGCCATAGTAAGTCACAAGAACTTACCTCATGCGCGTTGAACTTCAAGCTCAGTCCATGACCGTTGTTCACCTAAGCAATTCACAACAGTTATTGTTAAAACGCGTTTGAACCATTAACGTCCAAATTAACGAAATCCTTAACTAAGGAAATTTCTAAAATTCTAACTTAGCTAATCGAGGCATTTTAACAAACAATTAACGCTCGATACCTCGAAACCGCCATTAACGAGTTTTTTCAAAAACTCAAAAATTCATCAATCCCTAACATTTGTCCTAAATTGGTTAACTTCGTCCAATAACGCTCAATATGTCCTTTATATCCACAAACACGGTAAACCTATAAATTTCAAACCCTAAATCACGTTTTTTAACGAAATCCTAACGAAACTCTAATCGTTAAACGACCCAAAAACTACAAATAAACTTTCCAAAACCGTAGAACCTTACCTAGAATGTCGTTTGGAGGAGAAAACACGAAGAAAACGAGACGATCAGAGGACGAATCGTCGTTGGAGAGGAGAACGCCGTGAGGGAGGAGAAACCGTCGCCGAGAGAGAGAGAGGAGAAATTTTTAGAGAAATCGTGAAGTGTTGGAGGAAGAAGGGAAAAATGTGGTTTTTAATAAATTTTGACTTTGCAAATTACCATTTTGCCCTTCTTTTGATTTTCTATTTGTTTCGTCCTTTGTTTCGTTATTTAGCTAACGATTCGATTTCTCCAAACTTTCTTATTTCGCCAATAAATCCAACTTATTACTAGGGTTCCATTAAAACTATCCATTCACAAATTGGACAGTGTTTACTATTTTTACCACAACGTCCTTTATATTACGAGAAACATAATTCTAGTAAACTTAGTGTTAAACTCCTAAAATTCATGAAATTTTCTTAAAATCCATATTAATTGCTAGGACTCTAATAACACTTTTCTTTCACGAAACTGACTCAATCTGATATATTTACAAAATGCCATCATATATATAATTACAAAAATCCCGTAAGAACCGGGTGTTACAGAAGGCCTCAAGACTCACTACCAAGTAACAGAGTGGTGAATCCAAAAGATCATTGTTATGCAATCACCACTTGAAAGGGAACAGTAAGTGAATCAGTGCAAAAAGAGACAAACGTGCCTAAAGTTGTTAATGAGGAGTCAAATGCAGATGAAGTACAAAAGTCATCACCATCTCATCATTCACCAATTCAAGCAAACTCACCTCCAGTGCCCTTTCCGCAAATATTGAAAAATGTGAAGCTTGATAAACAATTTTCTCAATTCCTTGATGTCTTCAAGAAGCTCCACATTAATATTCCATTTGCTAACGCCGAGTTATGCCAAATTTATGAAAGATATTCTTTCCCACAAGCGAAAAATAGAGGAGTGTGGTATTATTGCTCTTACAGAATAGTGCAGTGTCATTATTCAGAGGAAGCTCCCTAAAAAACTAAAAGATCTAGGAAGTTTTACTGTGCCTTGTGAGATTGGAAATTCTGTATTTGCCAGGGCACTGTGCGACTTGGGGGCGAGCATTAATTTAATGCCTCTATCTATATTTCAAAAACTCGATCTAGGCGAAGCAAAGCCGACAAGTGTGACATTAATGATGGCCGATTGGTCTATTAAACACCCAAGGGGAATCATTAAAGACGTGCTTGTAAAGGTAGATAAATTCATATTCCCTACTAATTTTATTGTGCTTCATATGGAAGAAGACAGAGATGTGCCAATTATTTTGGGTAGACCATTCCTTGCTATAGGTCGTGCTCTTATTGATGTACAAAAAGGTGAGTTGAGCTTGAGAGTTCAGGATGAAGAAGTCACATTTAACGTGTTCAGAGGCATGAAGTATCCCGGGGTTAACAATGATGTTTTTCGCGTGGAAGTTACCGAGTCCGCGGCAGATGAAGTTGCACTTCAACAATTGGAAGCATGTATGTTTGAGCAGAATTATTCTCTGGACAAGGACAAGGAGGTATGTGGTTATGCGATGTGGATGGACTCTTATGTGCCGAATATGAGGAAATACTATGAAAATTTGGGGGAAGGCCCGTCACGCACGTTCCCATCCATTGAGCAACCGCCTGTGATAGAATTGAAGACAATGGCTTCACATTTAAAATACGCATATTTACAAGCCTCATCTTCTTTACCGGTAATTATTTTTGCTGACCTATCTATAGAAAAAGAAGAAAAATTACTCCAAGTTCTTCGAAAATTCAAATCAGCAATTGGTTGGACTTTGGCAGATTTAAAGGGAATAAGCTTGTCATTTTGTATGTATAGAATCCTTATGGAGGAAGATCACAAGCCATCAGTGGAACACCAACGACGTCTTAACCCCACCATGAAAGAAGTAGTGCACAAAGAAATCTTAAAGTGGTTAGATGCATATACCTAATTTCTAACAGTTCATGGGTTAGCCCCGTCCAAGTTGTACCAAAAAAAGAGAGCAATGACAGTGGTGCAAAACGAAAATAATGAGCTCATTCCGACTCGCACTGTCACTAGTTGGCGCATATGTATGGACTATAGAAAATTAAACAAAGCTACAAGGAAAGATCACTTCCCGCTTCCGTTTATTGATCAGATGCTTGACAGGCTCTCAACAATACACCATGGTACACAAATATCGTTAATTTTCTAGCTAGCGGTGTTATGCTCATAGAGCCTTCAGCTTATAAAAGAAAGAAATTTTTTGCTGATGTTAAAATAAATTATTGGGACGATCCCTTTCTTTACAAGCACTATGCGGATCAGGTCATAAGGCGGTGCATTCCGGAAGACGAGATGGAAAACATATTAAGGAATTGCTATTCACTAGAGTGTGGGGGCCATTTTGGTGGCAAGAGAACAGCTGCAAAGGTATTACAATATGGTTTTTTTTGGCCTACCCTTTTTACAGATGCTCATTTATTCGCTATGTCATGTGACCGCTGCAAATGTACCGGCAATATTTCACGCCGAGATGAGATGCCATTGACCAATATTCTGAAAATAGAGCTATTTGATGTTTGGGGAATCTATTTCATGGGTCTGTTTCCTACTTCTTTCAATAATAAATACATTCTCCTAGCAATCGATTATGTGTCAAAATGGGTGGAGGCAGCTGCTACCATCAACCAATGATGGTAAAGTGGTACTCAATTTTCTTCGTAAAAACATTTTCACACGATTCGGTACCCCAAGAGATATAATCAGTGATGAAGGTACGCATTTTTGTAATAAGCAATTTGAAGCCTTATTGTTGAAATATGGTGTAAAGCATCGCAAGGCTCTCGGTTATCATCCGCAATCAAATGGACAAGCCTAGGTTTCAAATATAGAGATCAAGCAAATTTTGGAAAAGATTGTAAGTTCATCTCACAAAGATTGGTCACGAAGGCTAGATGATTCTCTTTGGGCATATCGAACAGCATTCAAAACACCATCAAGAATGTCACCATACCGTTTGATTTTTGGTAAAGCATGCCATCTTCTAGTGGAATTAGAGCATCGAGCTTTATGGGCTATTAAAAAAATAAACATGAAGTCACAAGTAGCAGGCGAAGCGAGAATATTATAGTTGAACGAGCTTGATGAATTTAGAAGAGAAGCTTATGAAAATTCCAGAATTTATAAAGAAAAGATGAAAGCGTGGCATGATAAACATATTGCGCCAAAGGAATTTGCACCAGGACAACAAGTCTTATTATTTAATTCTCGCCTTCGGTTATTCCTTGGAAAACTCAAGTCACGATGGTCTAGACCGTCACGGTAATTAAAGTGTTTCCTCATGGCGCCATTGAAATTAAAGGTGAAGATCAATCTACATTCAAGATTAACGGTCAAAGATTGAAACCGTATTTGGGCGGTACATTTGACAGTGCAAAGTCCATCATCGTTCTAAACAAAATGTATAGCAGCACAGCGTCAAGCTAATGACGTTAAAACAACCACTTGGTGGGAGGTAACCCATTTATCATTTATTTTTAGTATTGATTTGCTCTGTTAACATTTCAGTTAAATTTCTAAGTTTAGTTTTACTTTTTTTATTGTTTTCATTTTAAGTTCTAATTTAGTAATTTCATTTTGATATGAGTATTTTTATTATTATTATGTGGATAGTTTAATAGTTTTTGGTGTTTTAAGTTTAATGTTAAAAAATAAATAAATAAAAACCTTTTTTGGAACAGAGGAGTTGCCGATCGATCGACTCATTTTGCAATCGATTGGCAACTCACATCAATTTTTTTTGGAACAGAGGAGTCACCGATCGATCAGCTAAATGTGGCGATCGATCGACGACTTAGATTTTAATACCAGGCGATCGATCGGCGACTCACAATTTCAAATCCCTTCTCGCTGTCAAAACCCTACCCTTTGAGCACATACCCTTTCTCCTTTTCAAAATCACTCTTCTACCGAACTCACCTCCGATCGATCGGCGCCCACAAACCATATTGTCTAACGCCTTCTTCAGCGACACAACACCGGGTTCTCCCACGACAAAGGTAAACCTCTCCTACTGAGCACTTAATCTTTCTAGCACTTGGAAATTTTTGAATTTTTGAACTTTATCTTCAATGGTCTAGTTTTGGTTATACTTTAAAAGGCTTTAGAGTATGTTAACTCTCTTCATGCTGTGATCGTCAATTTGACCATTGATTTTTAATTTTGAGGGTGGTTAGGGTTATAGTCTAGTAGTGGTTCAACTTTTATTATGCATACCCACCAGGTGTTTTATTAAATGTCTGAGTCAAGTGGAACTTCCAATTGTGCATTTTGTTTACTCCAAATTTATTAATTACTTCTCTCATGTGCTTAAATGTCATGCGTGTGTATGCTGGGTTAGATGTGTTTGCTTTGTGTGTGCAATAATAGGTTATATAAATCGTGTGACATTCCAAGATGCCGCCTAAACGATCAAGAGCCAAGACAAGTTTAGTATCATTCAGCCCCATCCAGCACTCATTCATGAATCTCATGGCAGCTAATTATTTTCAGGACTATATAACAAAAGACAAAGCTATTATCTGTGAAGTTCAGTTTCAACCGGACCCTATTGATGATAACATTTTTGCCATGCTCAGGCAAAGAAACTAGGAACCAGTCGCTGTGTTGGGAGGAGAGGCTAACATTAGCGTTGTGCGGGAATTCTATGCAAACCTCAAAACATCGCAAGGAGTTGGAACCATCAGAGTACGCAACAAAACCATTGACTTCTTGGCTGAAGCTATCAATGCAAAGTTTGGTCTTGAGAATTCTTTCCCTGACGATTTTCACACCATGATTGTAACACCCGGGTTTTTTTGAAAAAAAAAGGAAAAATTTAAGAGAAAATAAAATAATAATAAAATAGGTTGTTTTAATTAATTTAAAAGAAAAGTGAGTGGTTTCTTAATTTAGGTCCGGGTATTTCCAATGAAAGTTAAGCCGTGGGTTATAATTTAAGAACGAGATCAACGAAATTCGAAATAGTTGAAAACACGGGAGGGCAAAACGGTAAATGAGGGGTTTACTAATGTTTATTATTATTATTATTATTATTAATATTATTATCATTATTATTATTAATTAAAACAACAGAATGGCTCGAAGGAGCCATTCTGTTGTTCAGGTTCGACGAACCCGCTCGTGCTCGCGATCGGAGAAGGAGGGAGTGGGACGACGAACGCCGGTGATTCCTCACCGTTTTCAGGCCAAACGACGGCGGCACTTCCAGGGCTGCCATTTCTGGCCCGTCTCCGCGCACGAACCCACAGGTAAGGCTCGAATTTTGTGTGTCCTGTTCTTGCTCAGTTTGTGGCCGAGGGTGTCGAGCTGCGTTGAGCTCCGATCACCGGCCCTTTTTGTCTGTTCTCGGCGCTGTCTTGCCGAGTTTAATGCCGGCAAAGATTATCGAGCATCAGGGAGCTCGGATTGGGGCAAAATCTGAGAACCCAGTTCTATGAGCTTCGGGTTTCTTGTGTGAAACCTTGATTTTTCGTTAGATTATGTTAATTGGATGTTAGGGTGATCGATTGGTGAGAAAATGGGTGAAAATTTATGAAAAACCGATAGTGGTGAAATTTATGGTTTAGGGCAGATTTGGGTTTTGCTGTATTTGACCTAGCTACGGTCGCTTGTTTTAAAATTTCTTTTAACAGGTTAAAATAGGTTATTAGAGGAGTACGTGGCCGCTAGAATCGTTCGATTCCGATAACTGACCGAAAAGTTATGCACGTTTGAAGTTTTGGGTCGGTTTTTATTGAACTTAAATTAGTGGCCCGTTTAGTTAGGTTTTAGTTGGGTTATGCTAGAAATAGTAGTTTGAGAGTAATTAGTGAATGTAGCCTTGATTTTAATGAAGTTTGAATATTTGTCGTAGGTCGAGCCGTAGGTGGACAGGTAACCGAGTATCCTCAGCGAGCTAGGATGCCAGGTAAGTAGTGAAATGCGTGTTTGTTGCCTTCGGGCCTACACCATAGAACGGTAGGGATTGTTTGCTTGTTTGCTATGTTTTGCTTTTTGTCATGCACTCTGTGTCATGCATCATTGTTTTCTAAACTACGAAAGCACGTGTTTTGAATGTTCGAGTGGTGAGGATGACGAAATGCAAGATAAGAATTGATTGTAACTTGGCCTCGAGTAGAATAGCTTCATCGGGCAAGTGGCTCGTTGAGCACCCCGCGAGGGATTTTATTCAAGATGCTATGCTAATGTACATAATGTGTGTCGTGAATATGAATGCCTCGACTTGCTCGTGCTGAAAAGCACACTGAGCATTCTGAATGCCTCGACTTGCTCGTGCCGGAAGGCACACTGAGCATTCTGAATGCCTCGACTTGCTCGTGCTGAAAAGCACACTGAGCATTCTGAATGCCTCGACTTGCTCGTGCTGAAAAGCACACTGAGCATTCTGAATGCCTCGACTTGCTCGTGCTGAAAAGCACACTGAGCATTCTGAATGCCTCGACTTGCTCGTGCTGAAAAGCACACTGAGCATTCTGAATGCCTCGACTTGCTCGTGCTGAAAAGCACACTGAGCATTCTGAATGCCTCGACTTGCTCGTGCTGAAAAGCACACTGAGCATTCTGAATGCCTCGACTTGCTCGTGCTGAAAAGCACACTGAGCATTCTGAATGCCTCGACTTGCTCGTGCTGAAAAGCACACTGAGCATTCTGAATGCCTCGACTTGCTCGTGCTGAAAAGCACACTGAGCATTCTGAATGCGACTTGCTCGTGCTGAAAAGCACACTGAGCATTCTGAATGCCTCGACTTGCTCGTGCCGGAAGGCACACTGAGGATTCTACGATCGACGAATGAGGAGATTCGGTTGGCCGTCCCGGACTGTGTTGGGACGTGTGCCTCCAGTTTTGCTCCGTGGAACAAGGCGTGGCCATCCTGGACTGTGTGGGGGCGTGTGCCTACTTGATTCACCTGAAAGTGAAAGATAAATGCAACCTAAATGAAAAGAAAACAACAGAGTATGTAGAAACTGCATGTTAGGGTTGAGTCGAGCATGTGTTGATGTGCTGTGCATTATTTCCCTACTTGCTAAGCATTAGGCTTATGTTTTGTGTTCTATGGCGTAGGTGGCAAGTATTATCCAGGTGAGGTAGAGGGGACAGCCGAGGACTAGGCCGCAGTCGGTGGAGTTCGGGGCATGCTGGTGCAGGCAGTTGTCGGGGCGCCTCGACCATGGTCTTCAGGGGATGTGGGTTTTGTAGTTTGGTAACATTGTAAATGTCTATTTGTGGAAATGATGGGAATGCATAACTTTTTTTTGGGTTGATGTTTGTGACAGTTATGGTATAGCTATGTGTATTTGTTGTATATACTCATAGTTAAGGGTGATGTGTCGCCCTATACTGTGAACTTTCTTCACTTAGGGATGTTCGTATTTTAGTTTCCCTCTTTACTGCTGTTTGGAAAGTTATAGTCATAGTTCAGGGTGATATGTTACCCTATATTGGGGATTTTCTTTATTTTGGTTGATAGCATTTCTCGACGATATGTTGATTGTTGGAGATTTCGTAGGTTGGTTAGATGGTTAGGAATATTCTTGATTGGTTGAGGATTGGATTTAAGCAGGTACCTAGCATTTTGGAGGCGCCATTTTCAAGCGTTACTTTGTCGAAATTTTTGGGGGGGACGCCGTGGTGCTTAACAGTTAGGATTAAGAGAAATTAGTGAGTCTAGGCAGCTAGGTATAACATAAGAGAGTTTCGGGAGACTTAGATTTAAATGTTGTTGTGTCAGATTTGTATAGTTTGGGGTTTATGAAAGTTATTTTAAATTATGTTTTAACGTGGGATTGGTTAGCAAAGTAGCGCACCGAGCCAGGGTGGGTTCGGGGGCGTTACAATGATGACTGAGGGGCCTGACTACGAAATGATTCTATTCAAGATGGGGCACAGGGGTTCAAATTGGATCTATTCCACAGTAAATCACACTCAACCACTCCAATTGTTAACAAGCTGCTTAAACAGCTACGCCCAAAAGACAGAATTCACCAAAGATCGAGCGGTCCTTCTCTATTGCATCCTAACAGGTCGATCTATCGACGTAGGCCGTATCATCCATAGAAATATTCTCGCTTACTGTAAGGGATCTAGCACTAGCAGGCATATACATTCAGTTCTGCTCACACACCTATGCGCCTCAAAAAATGTCCCCATGAGCTCGATTGATGAACCTGGCTTCAACAAGCTGTGTAAGGCCATTCCAACATAGCCAAAATAGCCAACTGGCCCTATGGAATAGCCCAAAATAATGGATTAGGGTTCGATGAAACTGATATCAATGCGGTCATCCCTCCTCGGCCTCTACATATGCCTCGTTTAAGGCATAGTTGGTCGCACGGCTTAACATATGTGCAAACTGACATGGCGCTCGTACGACAAGCTCACAGAGAGGCTCGCATTAAACAGCATTATGAAAGTCAGTCTGTTGCACCACCCACTCTAGGCGCATCATCTTCCTCCATACCCCCTAGCTCTTATAACATTGATAATGTGGGACGAATGGTTGTGACTCTGACTACCCAACAAGAGCAGATGTTTGCAGATTTAAATACCTAGCAGGCCCGTATGGAACAGTGATTGATGGATCGCCATTGTCGCCAAATTGAACATTCACAATTTACAGCACAATATATAGACGCTTTCAATGCTCACCATGGATACTCGACTCAATCCCACCCCCATTTTTCCAACTATCTAGAGCATCTATTACAGCCATTTGAATGTCCACGCGAAAATCAGGATGACAATATGCCGGGCTCAACATGAGGTACGCTATTCCCTTTCATGTTTTTTTTTTTCTTGTTTGCTTTGTTTACATTGAGGACAATGTTCGTTTTAAGTTTGGGGGTGATTTTAACTTTACTTATTTCTCTACTCTGTTGCTCTACTATATATTATATGGTTATGCATTCTGAAATCTTGGTTCAGGTGTCAATGATGATTTAAATGGGAATAAATTCATACTTTAACTCCTTAAGAAATTGTAACGCCCCCGAACCCACCCCGGCTCGGTGCGCTACATTGCTAACTCAACCCGCGTTTAAAACGACGTTTAAACTAATTTTTGATAAATTTTTTACTCGATTTTTTGGTTTTTTGGACCCTCGAAAAATGTTGGTAAACGTGCGTAAAATACGTTTCAAATACGTCCGAAAAGGTCGAGTCAAAACATAGTAGAAATAGGAAATTTAAAAAAAAAAAATTCAAAAACATGGTGCTGGATACGCGCGCTGGGCGCCGCGCGTGCGCCCAGCGCCCAGCGCCCAGCGCCCGATCGATCGGCGCCCAGCGCCCGATCGATCGGGCCTCCTCGGGTTTTTCGGCCAAAAACGCCCTTTTTTCACTTTTTTTCAAATTTCTTCCATTTTCTTCGAGCCAAACACCTCCAAATCACCTGAAAATTTACCCACACATTCCCGACACCCTCGACTCCGTGTCCCGTAAAAATCTTAGAAAACCGACTTAAAATGGATAACAAAAAAAATAGAGAACGGGAACCCGACGTTATTGGTTTTAAAATCAAAACGAGCGGCATAACGCCTAAAATTTTAAAAAAACCCAAACCTACAATCAAAACCAGAAATCAATTAATTTCAACTTCCAAACATGTACAGACCAACTATCCATACTCACAACCGTCCCAAAATAGCTAGGAAAAATATTTACAAAACAAAATACCAAAACTCCCATATTACCCTTGGAAGACGATGGCCGAGATGCCCCGACAATAGCCTGCACCGACGTACCCCGTACGCTTTTGACTGCTGTCTAGTCCTGGGCTGTCTCGTCTAACTCACCTGTGTAAATCTCGTCACCTACACCATAGAACACAAAACATAAGCCTAATGCTTAGCAAATAGGGAATAATGAATGCCATAACACACAATGCAATCAATCCTATCACATGCAGTTTCTAACACTCAGTTGTGCTAATAAAATTTGCCTGCATCGATCGCGATGCCTTAAAAGGTGTCTACATCTTCATGATGCCTTAAAGTTTGCCCGCATCCATAGGATGCCTTATTTGCCTGCATCGAAAGATGCCTTATTTGCCCGCACCCATAGGATGCCTTAAAAATTTTCCTGCACCCATAGGATGTCTTAAAAATTTGCCTGCACCTATAAGATACCTTAAAATTTGCCTGCACCCATAGCATGCCTTACTCTTTATCCAACTATCATACACACTCACAATGCCACACAATGCCACTATTCGTATCTAGCGTGCTATAAACCATGATGCATGCTTTAAGGCATCATGAAGATGCAGGCGCGCGCGCGGTGTTAAACTTGCGCAGGCGCGCGCTCAGTACCATGTTTTCGAAAAAAAAAATTTTAAATTTCCTATTTCTACTATGTTTTGACCCGACCTTTTCTGATGTATTTGAAACGTATTTTACGCACATTTACCAACATTTTTCGAGTACGTTAGAAAAGGTCGGGGTTCAAAAAACCCAAAAATTGAGTCGAAAATTTATCAAAAATTAGTTTAAACGTCATTTTAAACGTGGGTTGAGTTACCAATGTAGCGCACCAAGCCGGGGTGGGTTCGGGGGCATTACAAGTTGGTATCAGAGCAAAAGTGGTCAAGACATTCAAAGAATTACCCGACAATGCCGGCTGTCCTGCAACGTGCTTCACCAACTGTAAGTATTTTTCTCCTTTAGTTCGTTTGTATCTAAGTTAGATTGTTTTAAATTTTGCACATGATTAAATTAAGATGCAGAACCCTAGACGACCTGGACAACCTAGGAACGTACCCGAATCGCCCAGAAATCCACTCGAATAGTCAGTTAAACAGCTTGCTGATTTGGTTACGAGGCAAGCAGAGCTATTTGGATCGTTGATTGGTCAGGGAGGACCTGGAAATGTTGGAGCAGGTACTAGTAGGGACAGGTTTCGGAGGCTGAACCCTCCAGCGTTCGAAGGCCGATTGACAGATCCCACAGCTGCAGATAGGTGGATTCATACAATTGAAAACATGTTTAAAGTTGCTGAGGTTGAAGAAGTAAACAAAGTCAAGTGTGCCACTTCCATCTGACCAACAATGCCCAGAGTTGGTGGGAGTCGATGGAGGCTACCATCGGTCCTCAAGGCTTAACTTGGAAAATCTTAAAGAGTTGTTCTTCGACAAATACTATAACCAGACAGCCCAGGCTGCAAAGAGAATGGAATTTATAGCGCTAAAGCAAACAGGATCAGTGGGAGACTATATTCAGCAGTTCGAACTGTTGTCTCGATTTGCCAGCAACATAGTTAGTCGGGAAGAAAATAAGATCTTTCAGTTCGTGCAGGGTCTGAAACCCAAAATTTATATGTTGGTGAGGACATTCGGGATTACGAGAATATCATTCACTGAAGTGGTGGCGAAAGCATTAGAGGTTGAGGAGGCTGCTGAGAAATTAACTAGATCTACTAAAAGCCCAAAAAGGATGTTCAAAGAAATTACAGCTCAGTTTAACCGAGGCGGATCTTCTTCTCAACAGCAGGGATCTAAGTGACCGCAAGGTAATATTAATGATCAGAGGGGTGGCAAGAAGCCACAACAACAGCAGATGAAAGGGTTTCGACAGTGTCCTAAGTGTTTGAAGTCCCATCCTGGAGAGTGTGGGCAGTATGCTGGTAAATGCTACAATTGTCTTGAAGCAGGTCATCTTTCTCGTGATTGCCCAGTGCCGAGAGTTGCCCGATGTTTCAAGTGCAACCAATCGGGTCATGTAGCCACTGATTTCCCTACCACGACGCAAGGTCCAGCTAAATCTACCCCAAGAATCTTTGCTATGATTGAGCCTGAAGGAGAAGACCGTTCTGCTGTGATCTTAGGTACTGTATTTGTTACTTCAGTGCCTGCCTTTACATTGATAGATTCAGGGGCATCCCATTCCTTTGTAGCTACAACGTTTGTGGTGAAGTTGAACTTAGAGGTGAAGCCTACTAGTTGTATGTTTGATGTAAGTTTATCGTCTGGAGAGCGCCTATATTCAGACCAAGTTGTGCAGGATGGTCTGATATCCGTTGGAAGAAAGCAATTGTCGGCTACTCTGATAGTTATGGGGATAACTGGGTATGATGTGATACTCGGTATGGACTGGTTATTCTGACACCATGCTACAATTGATTGCAGAGCGGGAACAGTTATTTTCCAACCTCCAAATGGTGAGAAGCTTTCATTACAGTCTTTAAGGAATGTACAGAAGCTTTCAGTAATGGCGTCGTTGGAGGCTCGGGGATCTATTATGGGTGAGTTTGTCTGTTTTCTTGCAGCTATAGTAGATTCCCAGTCTTTGTTAGAAGTTAAACCTCAGGATATATTAGTTGTTTGTGATTTTCCTGAGGTATTTCTGGACGATTTACCTGGTCTACCTCCAGACCGGGAAATCGAATTCATGATTGATACTTATCCTAGCGCTGAACCTGTTTCGAAGAATCCTTACAGGTTGGCCCCGCCTAAGTTAAAGGAATTAAAGAAGCAATTGGAAGAATTGGTGGATAAGGGGTTTATACGCCCTAGTTTTTCATCGTGGGGAGCGCCCGTGTTGTTTGTGAAGAAGAAAGATGGGTCGCTTCAAATGTGTATCGATTACCGAGAGTTGAATAAGCTGACAGTTAAGAATAAATATCTGTTACCAAGAATAGATGACTTGTTTGATCAGTTGCAAGGAGCCCGGATATTTTCTAAGATTGATCTGAGATCAGGATATTATCAGTTGAAGGTTCGATCGCAAGATATTCTGAAGACGGCTTTTCGGACGCTGTATGGACATTATGAGTTTTATGTTATGTCGTTCGGATTGACAAATGCTCCAGCTACGTTCATGGACTTGATGAATCGAGTGTTTCGGGAGTATCTCGATAAATTTGTGATTGTGTTTATCGATGATATTCTGGTTTATTCACGGGACGAAGAGGAGCATATGGAGCATTTAAAGATTGTTCTGGAGACTCTGAAGCAGCATTAGTTGTATGCAAAATTTTTGAAATGCGAATTTTGGCAGACAAAAGTGCATTTTCTTGGCCATGTTATAAGCAGTGGAGGAATATCGGTGGATCCAGCCAAGATTTAGTCAATTAATGAATGGCCTCAACCGAAGAATGTTAGCAAAATTCAGAGTTTTCTGGGGTTAGCGGGCCATTACAGAATGTTTATTGAAGGATTTTCTAAAATAGCAGCCCCTATGACTCGTTTGACAAGAAAAGACGTGAAGTATGAGTGGTCTGAAGAGTGTGAGCTAAGCTTTCAGACGTTGAAGCAGAAATTGACGACAGCTCTGATGGTGACATTGCCAATAGCCGAGGAGAAATTCTGTATTTATTGTAATGCCTCTCGAATTGGGTTGGGTTGTGTGTTGATGCAGAAAGATAAGGTGATTGCCTATGCTTCTGGGCAGTTGAAGTCCTATGAGAAGAACTTTCCGACCCATGATTTGGAGTTATCTGTTGTGGTCTTTGCTTTGAAGATCTGGAGGCATTACTTGTATGGTCAGCAGTGCGAGGTATATTCAGATCATAAAAGTCTGAAGTATATATTTACTCAAAAGGAGTTGAATATGAGGCAACAGCAGTGGTTAGAGTTCGTGAAGGACTATGATTTGGAGATTAAATACCACCCCGGTAAGGCCAATGTAGTAGCGGATGCATTGAGTCGTGTATCGACTTCAGTTTCAGCTTTGGAGGCTGGTATGTCTGTGGCATTGAGATCGGAGGTACAAAGGTTTGATTTGGAGTTGGTTTCGAATTTGACTGTTGTGTTATCAGACTTATCTTTGGAGCTAAAAATTTTGGAAAAGATTCGTGAAGCTCAGCAAGAAGATTTGGAGTGCAATAAATTTAAGCTGAGTATGGTGTCTGATGATCAGACTAAGTTTAGTTACTCGGATGATGGTATTCTGAAGTTCCGAAATCTACTGTATGTTCCGAGCAATGAGCAGCTTCAGAAAGAGATCTTAGCTGAAGCTCATCCGTCGAGGTTTTCTATTCACCCAGGCAGTACGAAGATGTACAGGGACCTCAAACAGCATTATTGGTGCCCGAGCATGAAGAAGTCGGTGGCGGAATTTGTGGAGACATGCTTGGTCTGTCAGCAGGTAAAAGCAGAACATCAGAGACCTGCTGGGAAGTTGCAGCCTTTGCCGATTCCTGAATGAAAGTGGGACCAGATTTCAATGGATTTCGATGTCGGCTTGTCTCGAACGACGAAAGAATTTGATGGCATATGGGTGATCGTAGATCGTTTAACTAAATCAGCCCATTTTCTACCTGTGAAGATGACGTATAGCATGGATCAGTTTGCTGATTTATATATTCAGGAGATTCCGAGATTACATGGTGTGCCTATTGCTATTGTATCGGACAGGGACCCAAGGTTCACCTCCAAGTTTTGGAAGAGTTTACATACGACAATGGGGACTCAGTTGAACTTCAGTACAACATTTCATCCTCAGATGGACAGACAATCTGAGCGTACTATTCAGATTCTTGAGGATATGCTCCGAGCTTATGTGCTGGAGTTTCAAGGTTCCTGGAGTAGGTATCTGTAACGACCCCGTTTCCCAGCAAGATATTGTTCACTCTGGGGATTGGGCCGTAGCACAATATCCTCCCCTCACGGCTTTGTTTGGCGAGAACTTCCTGGAATGTCACCCAACCTGAAATTGCTCTCGCCGAAGCACTTTTAACTTCAGAGTTCTTATGGGATTCGTTGCCAATTGTGCTCCAAAACGCGTCTTGCTATGTTGGAAGGGTCTCTTTACATATGTTTCATTTCCACATACTTCCCCAAGCAATGTAGGATTGTGATGACCCCCTTTTTACGACCTGTCACCTTCCGGTTCGCCCGCGCGGACGTATCGCCATCCGGGTTCCGGTTCGTGTAGCCATCGTACCCATACGTGCATATTTGGGTCATCACAATCACCCCCCCTCGGGGGCCCAACGTCCTCGTTGGCCACATTTCTGGTTTGGTACAGGCTCTGATACCATTTGTAACGACCCCGTATCCCAGCAAGATATTGTCCGCTCTGGGGATTGGGCCGCAGCCCAATATTCTCCCCTCACGGCTTTGTTTGGCGAGAACTTCCCGGAAGGTCACCCAACCTGGAATTGCTCTCGCCGAAGCACTTTTAACTTCGGAGTTCTTATGGGATCCGTTGCCAATCGTGCTCCAAAACGCGTCTTGCTATGTTGGAAGGGTCTCTTTACATATGTTTCATTTCCACATACTTCCCCAAGCGATGTGGGATTGTGACGACCCCCTTTTTACAATCCGTCACCTTCCGGTTCCCCCGTGCGGACGTACCACCATCCGGGTTCCGGTTCGTGCAGCCATCGTACATATACTTACACATCTGGGTCATCACAGTATCTACCTTTGGTGGAGTTCTCGTATAATAATAGTTATCAGGATACTATTGGTATGGCTCCATACGAGGCTCTATATGGAAGGAAATGCAGATCGCCTCTTCATTGGGACGAGGTCGGAGAAACTAGTCTGATTGGCCCAAAGATTGTATAGCAGACTACGGATAAGATCAAATTCATTCGGCAACGCATTTTGACAGCTCAGAGTAGACAGAAGAGCTATGCAGACGGTAGAAGGCGGGAGCTGGAATTTTAAGTAGGAGATGAAGTTTTTCTGAAGATCTCGCCGTTTAAAGGTGTGATGAGGTTCGGAAAGAGGGGCAAGCTGAATCCGATATATGTTGGACCATTCCCGATCGTGAAAAGAGTGGGAAAGACGGCATATCAGTTGAATTTGCCAGCTACGATGGAGGGAGTGCACGACATTTTCCATGTATCGATGCTGCAAAAGTGCCTGAGGGATCCATCACACGTTGTAGTGTAGCAAGAGATTAATGTGCAACCTACATTGTCTTACGAGGAGAAACCAGTGGAGATTTTAGGTGCAACAAAGACATTCCACTGGTGAAGGTGCTGTGGCGCAACCACAATGTCGAGGAGGCGACGTGGGAGCGATAGCAGGATATGATGGAGTGCTATCCTGAGCTTTTCAGGTACGTAAATTTTGAGGACAAAATTTTTGTAAGGAGGGTGGATTGTAACACCCGGATTTATCATAGAACGTACGGGACACTAGATTTCGAGGAATTAGGGTAGTTTAATGTTAAGTGATGAAGGGATTAGAACTAAGTAAATGGGATTAGAACTAAGTAAATGCAAAGAGAAGAAAGTAAGTTTGGCAATTCAAAACCAAAGAGTGGGTTAAAAAGTCAAAGTATTTAAGCCAATCAAATTTCAAAGAAATGTGTGAAGGAAAAGGGGCATTTCTTTGATGACTCACGTTGGATTTTAAGAGGGAAAAAGGGAGGGTGGAGTTGTAATTTTAAAAACTTTGGTGTGAGATTTTAAAAGAAGAAAATTTTTAGGTTTAAATGGGAAGTTTTTCTCTTTTTCCTTCATCTCCCACGCCATTTCTTCTCCTCCATAGCCGATCTCCTTCCTCTTCTTTTCTTCAATTTTGCAAGGTGTTTCAAGGTAAGAATTAATGGGTTTTGGTTTGTATACATATAGGTGAAGTTTATTGGTGATTGTAGGGTGTTTTGGTTGGATTTAGTGAGAGTTTGAAAACCCTAGATTGGGGATTCCGAAAATTTCATTTCTTTGGCTAGTTTTCTTCCTCTTTGATCATTTCATCCTTAGATATGTTAGGTTAGGGTGTTTGGGTGGTTAGATTAAGGATTGGAAGTGAATTACACAAAAATCAGTTTTGTACAATATGTACACCGGTTCTGTTAGGTGCATTTCGAGTTGCCCATGTTGTTTGGTTGATCAATTTGAGTGTTTCAATGGATAGTAGATGTGTAGAGGTTTACGGGTTGAGGTGTCACGTCGAAATCCGTTGAAAAATGAGAAAGTTATGGCCGTTTGAAGTTGGATGCTAGAAATTGTGCATAAAATCGGATTTTAAGGCTTTGAGGGTGAATTTGTTTTAAGTGTTGTTTAGTTTTAGTTAGAAAATGTAACACCCGTGATTTTTTTTAAGGAAAATTGGAGAGAAAATAAAAGAATAATAAAATAGGTTGTTTTAATTAATTTAAGTTATATTAGTTATTGGATTAAGTAAATTATTCTCGGGAGTAGGTAGACCGAGAGTGAGGTGAGAGATGTTAACGGATTAGTTAGTTTAAAAATGTGAGGGTGATTTAGTAATTGGTTAAATAAAAATTAAATTAAATAAATAAGTAAATAAAATTTTTATTAAAAACAGAATGGCTTCGCGAAGAAGCCATTCCGTTTTTTCTGCATGAGCACCTGACGGGAGGGAGAGCCCGAGCGACTTCCATGCCCCAACGGCGACCACGGCTCTGGCCACCGTTCAGACGTGCAGACGCCGGCAAGCTGAAGCCAGAGCTCGGTTCGGCTTCCTCTGCGCCAGACCCGACCGAAAATAGGTGCTCGCTTCTCTTCCCTGTTTTCGTTCTGCTTGAGGCCATGAAGGGCGAGCCAGCTTGGGCTCCGACCACCGGCCATTTTTGGCTAGTCTCGGCATCAAATGGCTGGGCTTAGACCGGCGTGAATGGTCGGGCATGAGAGAGGGCTGATTGGGGTTGAAAACCGTGAACTCCCAATGTGTGGGGTTCGGGTTCTCTCGTTTAAGCCCTGGAATTCCATTAAATTGTGTTAATTGGGGGTTAGGGTAGTTGATTGGTGAGGAATTGGATGAGAATTGATGAAAAATTAGAAAAGGGGAAATTCCGGGTTAAAGGGCAGTTCGGGTTTTTGCCATTTTGACATAGCTACGGTCGTTTGTTTTAAAATTCCTTTTGGCATGTTAAAATAGACTATTAGAGGAGTACGTGGCCGTTGGAATTGTTCGATTCCGATATCCGATGCAAAAGTTATGTACGTTGGAAGTTTTGGGTCGGTTTTTACCGAACCCAAATTAGTGGCCCGTTTACTTAGGTTTTAGTTGAATTATGCTAGAGATAGTAGTTTGAGAGTAAATGGGTGAATGTTAGCTTGATTTAATGAAGTGTGAATATTTGTCGTAGGTAGAGTCGTAGGTGGACAGGTAACCGAGTATCCTCAGCGAGTTAGGACGACAGGTAAGTAGTGGGTAATGTTCTTTCGCCTTCAGGCCTAAACAATAGAACGGTAGGTTTTATTTGTTATTGCTTTTCTTCGTGTAGTGTTGTGTTATCGTTGTGCTTGGCGTTGAGTTGTGGGATGTGTGGTGTGGCAATTCATTTCTTTGAAGCATGCATCATGATGTAGAGCATGCTAGATACGTATGGCTGCATGGTTGTCGTTGTGTGTTTGTCGTTGTGAGTTTGTCGTTGTGTAAGGCACTTCGGTGCGGGCAAAGTGTAAGGCACTTCGGTGCTGGCAATGTGTAAGGCACTTCGGTGCGGGCAATGTGTCGTTGTGTGTTTGTCGTTGTGTATTTGTCGTTGTGAGTTTATCGTTGTGTGTTTGTCGTTGTGTGTTTGTCGTTGTGAGTTTGTTGTTGTGTAAGGCACTTCGGTGCGGGCAAAGTGTAAGGCACTTCGGTGCGGGCAATGTGTAAGGCACTTAGGTGCGGGCAATGTGTAAGGCACTTCGGTGCGGGCAATGTGTAAGGCACTTCGGTGCAGGCAATGTGTAAGGCACTTCGGTGCGGGCAATGCGTCGTTCTGTGTTTGTCGTTGTGTGTTTGTCGTTGTGAGTTTGTCATTGTGTGTTTGTCGTTGTGTGTTTGTCGTTGTGAGTTTTTCGTTGTGTAAGGCACTTCGGTGCGGGCAAAGTGTAAGGCACTTCGGTGCGGGCAATGTCTAAGGCACTTCGGTGCGGGCAATGTCTAAGGCACTTCGGTGCGGGCAATGTGTAAGGCACTTCAGTGCGGGCATTGTGTAAGGCACTTCGGTGCGGGCAATGTGTCGTTGTGTGTTTGTCGTTGTGAGTTTTTCGGTGTGTAAGGCACTTCGATGTGGGCAAAGTGTAAGGCACTTCGGTGCGGGCAAAGTGTAAGGCACTTCAGTGCGGGCAATGTGTAAGGCACTTCAGTGCGGGCAATGTGTAAGGCACCTTTGGGGTGCGGGCAACTATGAGTTGAGTTGTTGAGTTGCATTGTAGTGTTGTGTTGCATTGTTTGGCCGTATTGTGTTGTTGTGCATAGTGCTTGGTTTTTAAACTGTATTTGTTATCCCCTACTTGCTAAGCTTAAGCTTACATGTGTGTGTGTTCTGTGGTGTAGGTGACAACAAGAGTTCAGGTTAGAGCTACGAGGAAAGCTAGGATTGGGACGCAGTCGTTGATGTACGCTGTATGCCGGTGCAGGCAGTTGTCGGGGCGCCTCAACCATGTCTTCGGGAGAATGTGGGACTTTATATTTTAGTAGTTTGTTGTAGATGTCTGTATGTAGAAATGATGGGAATGCTTAACTCATTTTGGTTGATGTTTTTGATAGTTGTGGTATAGCTATGTGTATTTGTGGTAATAGTCATAGGTAAGGGTTATGTATCGCCCTGTACTGTGGACTTTCTTCATTTAGAGATGTTAGTATTTTAGGTTCCCCCTTTACTGCCATTTGGTGATTTCGTATGCTGGATACGTTGATGAGGAGTATTGTGGATTTTCTTCATTCTGGTTGATTGTTGGAGATTAGGAATATTCTGGATTGGATTTTGTGCAGGTATTTAGCATTTTGGAGGCGCCATTTACAGGCGTTATTTTGTCGAAATTTTCGGGAAGGACGCCGTGGTGCTTAATGGTTAGGAGTAAGGGAATTAGTGAGTCTAGGCATCTAGGTATGACTTAAGAGAGTTTTGAGAGACTTAGCTTTAATTCTACCGGGTCAATTTTATTATAAATTATGTTTTAACGTGGGATTGGTTAGCAAAGTAGCGCACCAAGCCAGGGTGGGTTCGGGGGCGTTACAGAAAATCCTTTAGAGTTTATTGGTGACTTACCAAGTTAAGTTTTCGTTATTTTAGGTCATCAAGCTAGTGAAGTGATAAGGTGAAGTGAGAAATTGAAAGCCGAGCAAGTAGGTAAGTAGTGGTTGCTATCCTTTCGCCTTCGGGCCTACACCATAGAACGGTAAGGTTTAATGGTTATTTGTTTTGCTTCGTGTTGTGTTGAGTTGTTGTGTTGTGTTGCCTATCTTTGAAGCATGCATCATGGTTTATAGCACGCTAGATACGAATAGTGGCATTGTGTGGCATCGTGAGTGTGTATGATAGTTGGATAAAATTTGTCTGCAACCATAGGATGCCTTACTCTTTATCCAACTATCATACACACTCACAATGCCACACAATTCCACTATTCGTATCTAGCGTGCTATAAACCATGACGCATGCTTCAAAGATAGGCAACACAACACAACAACTCAACACAACACAACAACTCAACACAACACGAAGCAAAACAAATAACCATTAAACCCTACCGTTCTATGGTGTAGGCCCGAAGGCGAAAGGATAGCAACCACTACTTACCTGCTTGATCGGCTTTTAATTTCTCACTTCGCCTTATCACTTCACTAGCTCGATGACCTAAAATAACAAAAACTTAACTTGGTAAGTCACCAATAAACTCTAAAGGATTTTCTAACTAAAACTAAACAACACTTAAAACAAATTCACCCTCAAAGCCTTAAAATCCGATTTTATGCACAATTTCTAGCATCCAACTTCAAACGGCCATAACTTTCTCATTTTTCAACGGATTTCGACGTGCCACCCCAACCCGTAAACCTCTACACGTCTACTATCCATTGAATACTCAAATGGATCTACCAAACAATATGGCCAACTCGAAATGCACCTAACAGAACCGGTGTACATATTGTACAAAACCGGTTTTTGTGTAATTCACTTCCAATCCTTAATCTAACCATCCAAACACCCTAACCTAACATATCTAAGGATGAAATGATCAAAAGAGGAAGAAAAATAGCCAAAGAAATGAAATTTTTGGAATCCCCAATCTAGGGTTTTCAAAACCTCACTAAATCCAACCAAAACACCCTACAATCACCAATAAACTTCACCTATATGTATACAAACCAAAACCCATTCATTCTTACCTTAAAACACCTTGCAAAATTGAAGAAAAGAAGAGGGAGGAGATTGGCAATGGAGGAGAAGAAGAAATGGCGTGGGAGATGAAGGAAAAAGAGAAAAACTTTCCCATTTAAACCTAAAAATTTTCTTCTTTTAAAATCTCACACCAAAGTTTTTAAAATTACAACTCCACCCTTTCTTTTTCCCTCCTAAAATCCAACGTGAGTCATCAAAAGAAATGCCCATTTTCCTTCACACATTTCTTTGAAATTTGATTGGCTTAAATACTTTGACTTTTCAACCCACTCTTTGGTTTTGAATTGTCAAACTTACTTTCTTCTCTTTGCATTTACTTAGTTCTAATCCCATTTACTTAGTTATAATCCATTCATCACTTAACATTAAACTACCCTAATTCCTCGAAATCTAGTGTCCCGTACGTTTTATGATAAATTCGGGTGTTACAGAAATGCTGAGTAAAAGATTGATTTGTATTAGTTTGCATTGACTAGAGCTTACATAGTTATTCTCAAAATCTGAACACGTTTTATTCTTGTTTGAACCTATTTGGTGGTGATATATTAGTGTAATCTACTTGAGTGAAACCCAAATACTGTAAGGGAGTGTAACTCCAGTCATATATATTGATAACGAGGACATTGTGAGGAAAATCCTTCTTGGTTTTGCCCAACATTCACGAATGCAAATTGAAGTGTTTCACAAATAAGAGAATGACTTAGGCCATTATGAACCGTTTTAAGCCTAATATTTACAGTTCAATTGTCACCTATTTCGGCCTAACTTCATATATATTGGCTTACCCTATCTAATGAGTACTGGGTTTTATCGATACAGTTAGGGGAGATGAGGAGACGGTGGTAATGAGATTTATTAGAGACTCCTTTGTCATGTGTTGCTTTTTAGTACATTAAATTTTTATTTTATTTATGTTTGTAAATTTCTTCTATAAAAAAATTCAATTTTTATTTATCTATGGTTGTATTAAGTCTATTTTGTAATAATGACAACGGAGTAAATGTGAGTGAAGTTGAACAATATAAGTTTGGGGGTGAGTGAGAGATTGAAAGAAAGTTGAGTGAGTTTAAATGAGTGAGTAATTTTGAGTGGGTGAAATGAGGAAGGATGAATTGTGCTCCGAAAAATTGCTTGAACCCATAAAATTTCTACCGTTCAGCCCAGCCTTTCATTACAAGCTTTTAAAAGACCTATCGGCTTTTGTTTTGATTTACTGATATTATCTACTAGTTGGATATTGGGAAAAGTTGGTGAATGATTAGAGTGAATGGAGTGATCCCGAGTGATATGAGAATGCAGTCCTTACCTGTAGCTACATTAGTTGACCCAACAGTTACAGAAAAATGAGAATGAACACACACACACACGAAGATTTCTAAGTAAGCTATTATCAATGCGCTAATATGAATTATTTCTTTCGCAAAATGTTAATCTTGGTGGTTTTAGTATGAATTTTTCAAGCTGAGACAAATTACAAAAAACCTTGATTAAGATTGTTTTACCATTGTATTATGTTGAGCATTTTAAATGTGATTAAGATTATATCTTTGTTTTAACTTAGCTTCATTTTGTTTGCTTAAGGAAAAACTTTCATTCAAGTTTGAAGGTGTGATTAGTGTGTATTTTACACACTTATTAGTACTCTTTTATGCTTGATTTGATAAGTTATTCTCAAGTGTTTGAAGGAATTTGATGTTTTTGGTGTAAGTGTGCAGAAAATTTAACATAAATAGGTTGGAGCTTCAAGAAAGAAGGAATCAGATAAGATCGGGAACAAAGAATAAAAGAACGAGAAAGTGATCGGCCTTGTTACTAAAGATGTGGGAGCAAGGAAACTGATCAAAAACTGATCAATCGGCTATACGTGGAGCGATCAATCGGCTGAAGAAAAGTTATGATTTGTAGCAGAAACCTTGCTGATCAATCGGCCATTTTTGGGCAATCGATCAGCTGAAGAAAAGATATGTTGCACGGGCAGACACTAAGCCGATCGATCGGCTATATTCAAGCGATCGATCGGCTACCGCTGAAAAATCCTTACGCAATTTGAAGTTTTAATTGTTTTAATCTGAGCCGTTGATCTGTTATAAGTGAGTAATTAGGCTATAACTTAAAGGATAGAGGCAACCCTAAAAAGGTGGTTTTGGGAGAGGAAAATAGTGAGAGACTAGAGACGGAAGAGAAGCGATAGGATCAGAAAGACTACCTACATCAACGAATCGAGTTTTTTTTATTCATCTTTCATCTTTTGAAACTATGTTTATTTTTATTTCTATTTGTATTTTCTTTTCTTCTAGCATGAACTAAAATTCTCTTCTAGGACTACGATGTAGTTAGACAATGTTTATTTTCTGTTTCTTCGTTTAATTAAATTCAATAAGTATTTCTTTCAATATTGTTGACGCATTTAATTCCCGTTCTTAAAGCTTGTAAATTTCTGATCAATCTTTACTTGATTTTTTGAGTGTTTTGAGACTGAAAGGTGATAAACACCCGAGCAATGAAATTAATGTCAGAAATATGCGTAGGCTAGAGATAGTTACGGTATTGATGTGATCATTGTGATTTCTCAATTTAATTGTATTTGATTAATGCTAGGATTGAGACGAAAAAGTGATAACCAGTTAATCAGATAAACTAAGCAATGCTTGAGAGAGATTATATTAGAATTTAGCGAAATCGATCATCAACATAGAAAGAATACTTATTAATATAATTATGAAGGATTGAAATAAATGTTGTTTTGGTGAAATCGTAGTACCTAGGCTTTTATTTATTAAATCTAATCTCATTCTATATGTTTCGTTATTTTACATTAGTTTACTTTAATTGTTTTTGTTGTTTAATTTAAATTCAATTACGTAACCATAAAACGTGTGTTCAATTTAAAATTAAGATTAATAAATTCGATTATTAATTAACAAGTCTTTGTGGGTTTGACACTCTATTTATCACTTTATTACTTGTTGCGACTCGTACACTTGTGAATTATTTTTCACAACACCTATACTCGGCTCTGAGATTTGCCTATACTCGAGTTTAGATTCCTAAGATTTGCCCCGCAATCATACTCACAGATTTGTTTTCAATGAGAACTTTCTAAGTGGTCACCCAGCTTGGTACTGCTCTCGCCCGAGCACTCTTAACTTCAGAGTTCTGATGGGATCTGGTGCAATTGTGTTACAAAACGAGTCTTACTTTCTAAGGGAGGTATCCTTTACATATGTTTCATTTCCATCTTCTCCCAAACGATGTGGGATTGCACCCAACCCCCTCTCGGGTAATCACAGTTATTCTTCCTCCTGCGCCTAAATCTTGGCCGCAAAACTTGAAGCCTCGAGATCGACGTCAAAATAGATGGAAGGAACAATCTTTGGTAGAGAAAGTTGTCGTCATAAATCTCGTCATGTGGGAGATAAGGATCTTGAAGCGCAGAGAGGTTTATAAACCAGACGAGAGATATCCTTTGGAATTGAGTCTGGACACCAAGAAACAATTGGTGTTGGAGTATACAGATGATGCAATGAACCAAGTTAGGGTTTAAGATTTAAAGTATGTGAATGCTTAGTTTTTCGGATCGACCTTTACATATGCTCCTCCTCCGAGCTCGATTTCGTTGCCACTAAATCTGATGAAAAAGTGGATGTCGACCTTCAATTTTGATGCACCTACAATGACCTGATTTTTCAGGGTCAAGAAAGAAATTAAAATACTTATGATTTCATTTATAGGTTTATTTAATATTCCATCAAAGCTTTCAAAACATACATGTTCATCATGGAAATGATAATGAATAGAGGGGGGAATTTTTATTTTTCTCTAAAATATTAGCAGAATTGTATAAAATTAAATAACCAATAATCAATTTGATGCTTTGGTAGTTAATTTTTTAAATATGAATTGATAACTGATAACTAGAAGATTGAGAATATTGAAATAAAACTTTAAGTTAAGTAAGATTCAAAGTGAATGTTAAAGAAAAAAATTTAAAAGATCATCTCAATATCTTGATTTAAATAACTTAACTTAAACCAATAATTTAGAGGTTTTTAAAATATTGATTAATTAATCTAAATCATTGCATTTGAATAGCGTAGATAAACCAATTATATAGAAAGAGAAATGAAAATGAAAACAAGTTTTTAAAAGAATTATAAATATTTTATTTTTAAAAAAATAGAAAAGGAGATGCTTCTTTTGAAGAATACAAGTCATGGTTTTGCTGCTAAAATAGAAGTTCTTTTCAAATGACATTGGAAACTCTTAAACTCAAATTTCACAATTGAAAATATTCAATTTCTCAATATAAAATTGATTCATTAGGAATCAATATGATATAAAAGGGGAGTGAATTAAGCTATTAAGATTTTTTTCATACTTAAACCTTAACTCATTTGCAATTCTAAAGGATTAATTTCCCTCAATCACAATCAATGTATTAGCTCTTATAAGCAATCAAATCAACAAGCAAGTAATGAGAGAGAGTGTTGAAGTTAACAGTAGAGAGAGAATGAAAGTTAACTAATGTTTTAACCTAGAGTAGGGGTGGGGCATGGTTCGATTTGGTTTGGTTTCGTGGCAGAATCAAACAAAATCGTGAAATAATGGTTCCTATTGTTTGAAACCAAAACCATGAGAATTGGAAACAAATTGTTGTTTCCAAAAATAAAATAAATAAATAAATTTGATTTTTGACTAGTTTTGTAGAGTTTAAGTCAGTTTTGACTAGAATTATGAATTATTTATAAGTTAGGGTTGGATTTGAACGAAATTTGAGTGAAATTTTTTGACTCACGGTTCAGTTTGGTCGTCACATTTTTTGACACCAAAAACTATGAACTGAATCATTATCCACAATTCTTCCATTTGTAAAACAAGTTACACTTCATATGGTGGTCAGAATCAAATCGAAACTGAACTGAACTATTAGTCTTGGTTCGAACCACGATTTTGGTAAGATTCTACTCAATTCTAACCTCGAGGTTTAAAATACTCATGGGGCTTAATTCAATGTTTAAATTATCCAAAATTCAAATTAAGATATCATATATCATTACCCTAAAATTTAAAGTTTAATTTGTTAATTATCCTATATTATACACGACAAGGTCTCTCTCATCTCATTTTTAGGTCTCTCTCGTCTAATTTTCATGACATTTACGCAATTGGCATATATCATTACCCTAAAATTTAAAGTTTAATTTGTTAATTATCCTATATTATACACGACAAGGTCTCTCTCATCTCATTTTTAGGTCTCTCTCGTCTAATTTTCATGACATTTACGCAATTGGCACACGTTTAGTAAAATGCTCCCAATGGTCTGCATACCAACTTCATGGGTTTGAATTTAGTCGTTTATTCAGTCAATTTGTTGAACTTGGTATCCCTTAAAAAATATTTATTTATTAATTTAATTAATCTATTATTGTCTGGAAGTTAAGATTTTATTTCATTTTTTTAAAATATACAATAATTTTTTAGTGACGCTACCTACTAACGATGAACAATGCTCATTAGTCAAATAACTCAGCACAAAACTTGATCATATATTTACTTTTCTAAGTTTGAACAATTTCAATAGAACAAAAACAACTAGAGCAAAGAAACCATCCCTTATCGCATCTTCTGGGTGTCCAAATCCACACCCAGTTATTAAAAAAAAAAAATGATACGAGCAAAAAATTCACATACAGAAAAGCATTATGGGTCTACTCATCGAAGTCAAAAATAATAATCCCAGTATAGAATCCAAACCATCAAATGAGGCTTTTTTCAGTTATCAGAGTTCACCCTCATCCTCCTCCTATCGACTGGCCTGTACCGAGCTCGAGCTGAATCACATGGCTCTGATCGAGTGTCATACCTCTCCCTATATCTTCTTGTATTTAGATTATCGCCCCTCCCCAATAATGACTGTCTCTTCACATCATTCTCAGATCTAGGAGATTTTAATCTATGTATTTTGCCTGTATTGTAAGGCAATGGCTGAATTCCCTGCAGATCCTGCTCTGGAACAAATCCCGCAGGCCGTTTGGATTCATCCATTCTTCTAAATGTGTTTGATATTCTGTCAGAGTTTAAAGGGGCTAGAGATTTAGCAGCTGGTGAAAAATAACTTCAAAAACCAACAAATTTACACTAATTAAACTGCAAAAAATACCTCTTAGAAGGAACGGTTTTAGCCAATCTAGGAATGTGTCTCCATCACACGTTCCATTAATTGTGGGAACATCCAACCTAACACTCCTAAGGTCCTCAAAATCTCTTCGGCGATTTGGACGGAAATTTTTGTCTTCATCTAAGATCCTCTCATTCTCGACAAAATAGTCATAGTTTTGGAATCTTCTCCTTGAATTTTCATTCCTTTCATACTCTTCGGATGGTTCTTGGTCTCGAAACCTCCTCCTAGGGCGCATATTAGTTTATGGAATTTTGGGTTCTTCTAAAATTCAATCCAAAACTCAAAGAGATGAATTTTCCACTAAGCAAATGAGCTAGGATTTTATATTTTTTGAAGGGAATTATTTTGTGACAGCCCGAAACCGAACCCGATCGGTGTTCGGGATCGGAGCCATCACTCCGGGACAGATAACAGAAAACGGGGACTATATTTTTTTTTGTACATTAAACTTTTAAAACATTTACAGAGGGAGAGAGTTCTCTGGAGTGGAAAGTAAAACAGAAGTAGTTGAAATCAAAAGGGCAGAGTGAATGACAGAATAAAAGGGTGGAGCAGAAAATAGAAATGAACTGTAAATATAGAAATAGAGTAAGACAGGAAAAACGTAGGCGGGAGGCATTCTCTGTATTTAAAAGTAAAACAAGAAAAACAGTAAACAGATTTAAAATCGAAAGGCAGAACAAATAACAGAGAAACACAGAGAGAAGGGGCTCTCCGGGGTTGAAATGAAACGGGATACAGTTGAAATCAGAAGGCAGCAATTATAATAGAAGGAGGGGAGGCAGGCGGAATTAGGAGAATGTAAACTACGGGTGACATCATCGGAAGAGGAGATGACATCATCGGAAGAGGAGATGACATCATCGGAAGAGGAGATGACATCATCGGAAGAGGAGATGACATCATCGGAAGAGGAGATGACATCATCGGAAGAGGAGATGACATCATCGGAAGAGGAGATGACATCATCGGAAGAGGAGATGACATCATCGGAAGAGGAGATGACATCATCGGAAGAGGAGATGACATCATCGGAAGAGGAGATGACATCATCGGAAGAGGAGATGACATCATCGGAAGAGGAGATGACATCATCGGAAGAGGAGATGACATCATCGGAAGAGGAGATGACATCATCGGAAGAGGAGATGACATCATCGGAAGAGGAGATGACATCATCGGAAGAGGAGATGACATCATCGGAAGAGGAGATGACATCATCGGAAGAGGAGATGACATCATCGGAAGAGGAGATGACATCATCGGAAGAGGAGATGACATCATCGGAAGAGGAGATGACATCATCGGAAGAGGAGATGACATCATCGAATCATCGACAATAGTCATAGTTTTGGAATCTTCTCCTTGAATTTTCATTCCTTTCATACTCTTCGGATGGTTTCTTGGTCTCGAAACCTCCTCCTAGGGCGCATATTAGTTTATGGAATTTTGGGTTCTTCTAAAATTCAATCCAAAACTCAAAGAGATGAATTTTTCCACTAAGCAATGAGCTAGGATTTTATATTTTTTGAAGGGAATTATTTTGTGACAGCCCGAAACCGAACCCGATCGGTGTTCGGGATCGGAGCCATCACTCCGGGACAGATAACAGAAAACGGGGACTATATTTTTTTTTGTACATTAAACTTTTAAAACATTTACAGAGGGAGAGAGTTCTCTCTGGGTGGAAAGTAAACAGAAGTAGTTGAAATCAAAAGGGCCGAGTGAATGACAGAATAAAAGGGTGGAGCAGAAAATAGAAATGAACTGTAAATATAGAAATAGAGTAAGACAGGAAAAACGTAGGCGGGAGGCATTCTCTGTATTTAAAAGTAAAACAAGAAAAACAGTAAACAGATTTAAAATCGAAAGGCAGAACAAATAACAGAGAAACACAGAGAGAAGGGGCTCTCCGGGGTTGAAATGAAACGGGATACAGTTGAAATCAGAAGGCAGCAATTATAATAGAAGGAGGGGAGGCAGGCGGAATTAGGAGAATGTAAACTACGGGTGACATCATCGGAAGAGGAGATGACATCATCGGAAGATGAAGGTAGCATATGAAATCGGCAGAAGAAAAACTATGGTGACATCATCGGAAGAGGAGATGACATCATCGAAAGATGAAGACAGCAGATGAAATCGGAAGATGTGTGATGACATCAGCCGAAAGATGGATGACGTCATCAGCAGATACAGATAGTAAACGTAATCGACAGAAGGTGATGACGTTAGCCGGAAGATGGATGACATCACCGGAAGATACAGGCAACAGACAACACCGGATGAGATGAAGACGTCATCGGATGAGATAATTGAACTGGGCGGTGGAGGTGGATGAGTCACCGGTGGATATACACTTAAACAGCAGTGGACGTGATTGGATGATATAGTCTAAAAGGGGCAGAATTTGACAACTTTTGACAGAAAGACATACGGGCAGGGAGCATCAAAACAGAAGGCATAAGGGTTCCAAACCTTAAAAACCCGATTCAAAACAAGATTTTTAAAACACACTTTGCAGATGGTAGATTTCAACTGACAGATTCAAGAAAGACAGACTGCATGGCTAGCTCTAGAAATTGAGACCATCCATGCACACCTCAAAACAGGAAGATATTCTAGAACATTTCAGAATACTTCAAAACATCATTCAACTGTCAAATACAGCACAAACAGAAAGCATGAAAGTTATAAACCTTCAAAGCCCAATTCTACACAAGGATGTAGAGCACACTTTACAATTAGCAGATTCAAAGGAAACAGACTGCATGGATTGTTCCAAAACTAGAAGTCATCCACGCACAATTTCAGAATATTCATAACATGAATTCAACTGTCAAATACAGCAGTTTTTAAAACTTAGACGTCAAAATCTGTACATTATTTTAAAATCTGAGGATCAGTACATAACCTAACATATATTTGCAGATTCTACCAAAAGAAGAGTTTTTACAGAATTTTTACAACACAACCAGAACTTCCGGAAGACTTTACATAATATAGACATTACAGAAAACTTAAACCTCGGGTCAGAATTTGTCTGGCTACAGCAACCACCCCCGAGAGCTCGAGCCACCAGCCACCTAATCGTCAGACTGAGGCACAAAGTCCTCATTTTCAGATTCAGTACCTACATCAGAGAGTTCATCTATGAGCCTAAAGCTCAGTAAGAACATATATATATATGCAGTGATGCAAAATGCTATGCATGCGGTTTTCAGAATACAGTGACAGTACAGAACATTACGTTTCAGTGGCAGAGGGGTATAAGTGGGGCTTATAGGGGAACAGGCAGTGCACGACAGGCACAACAGATTTTCAGAACAGATTCAGAACAGAAAAAGTAGGCCAGTCCCCGTCCCGCACTTAACCGGTACATTTCAGTCAGATTTTATTTTATTTAGTTTCAAACAGTGTACAGAAAACATTTGCATGTCTTTCAGAGAAAACGTGTATGCATGAACAGTGCTTGAACTTAAACAGGCAGAGAGCAGATGACAGAAATAACAGAACATACGGCAAAACAGAACATAGACAACTCAGAACATAACTATAACCTTTCTACCCAAAACGACCCGACGGAACAGAAAACCTAGTACCTCCGAGATGTAGGGCCTTAAGGGCCAACCTACGGATATGAACTTACCTGTGGTCTGAAATGCAACAAGCTTGAACGCACGAGCACTGTGGTTCACGAACCTATAGCATGCATGAACGGACATTAACCCTAAACATCACGAAACTAGCAAATAAATAAACTACAAAAATCGTTTTCTATCTAAGATGATTACCTTAGACCGAAAAGGAGGAGGAAAATCAGAGAAGGAAGAAACTCCTTGCGTTGGTTTTCTTCAACCAAAAGAGAGAAGCAGAGAGGGAAATGAGAGAAAGTAGAGAGGGAAAAGTCTCACGTAGGAGGAAGAGAAGAAAATGGAATACATGGCTTGTCTTCTTCCACAAGTTTGCCAAGTGTCATTCATCCATTTGATTTCTCCCACCAACCTTAATTTCTTCCTAATTTGCCCTTCCATTGGTTTTTGACTAAACTTTTATTTAGTTCGTCGAATTGGTTTTACAATCACTCTCATTCAATTGAACACTCCGACAATTTCATTAAAAATAGTCATTGCATTAATATCAGAGTAATCCCGCTTAAGTATTCGGGGAAAATAATTACACGGAAAATGCCGGGTGTTACATTCCACCCACCTTAATAAAATTTTGTCCCCAAAATTTGTCTAAGCGAATAGCTCAGGATATTGGGCTCTAACATCCTCTTGTCTTTCCCATGTGGCTTCCTCTACATTATGATTTTGCCATAAAACTTTCACCAATGGGACCACACGATTGCGCAACACTTTGAGTGAGGTATCCAGTATCTGTATGGGCCTTTCTTCATATGTCAGCGTCGGCATGATATCGAAGTCCACATGTTCCACGATCTGGGTTGGATCTCGTACACACTTTCTCAGCATCGAAACATGAAAAACATTGTGAACCCCATCCATTGACGCTGGCAACTGTAGTCTATAGGCCATGCTTCCCACCCGCTTCAGAATGGGAAAAGGGCCAATGAAACATGGGCTGAGCTTTCCTTTCTTACCGAATCTCATTACGCCCTTGAAAGGTGACACTTTCAGGAATACTTCATCACCCTCAACAAACTCTAAATCTCTCCTCCGATGGTTTGCATAGATTTTTTGTCGACTCTGTGCAGCTTGGATTCTTTGCTTGATTGCAGCTATTACCCCAGACATTTGCTGTAGTATTTCGGGGCCGATAAGCTTGGTTTCCCCAACTTCATCCCAACACAATGGGGATCTACACTTCCTGCTGTAAAGAGCTTCATAAGGCGCCATGCTAATTGTGGCTTGATAGCTATTGTTGTAAGCAAACTCCACGAGTGGTAAAGATCTACTCCAAGGAGCATGAAATTCTAGCACGCACGACCTTAGCATATCCTCCAGTATTTGGATTGTTCTCTCAGATTGTCCGTCAGTCTGTGGATGAAATACAGTGCTGAATTTCAACTTCGTACCCAAAGAGTTCTGCAAACTTTTCCAAAACCTGGAAGTGAATCTGGGATCACGGTCTGAGACGATCGACACAGGAACGCCGTGCAGTTTAATAATCTCGCTAATATACAGCTCTGCATACTGATCCATGGAGTATGTCGTCTTCACTGGTAGAAAGTGGGCCGACTTCGTCAATCTGTCCACTATGACCCAAATGCTATTATGGCCCTTAGCTGTTCTTGGTAGGCCAACAACAAAATCCATCGTTATATTCTCCCATTTCCATTCGGGGATTGGAAGAGGTTGAAGCGTTCCACTTGGTCGTTGACGTTCAGCCTTCACTTGTTGACATATTATGCAATACTCCACATATTTGGCCACTTCGTTCTTCATATTCGGCCACCAGAAGTGAAGTTTCAAGTCTTGATACATCTTCGTGCTTCCAGGATGCACAGAGAAAAGAGATGAATGGGCTTCCGACAAGATGTGCTTCCGCAGCTCTTCGTCCTTCGGAACATACCATCTATCTCTGAACTTAAGAATACCATCTCCCGAATAACTTAAATCGGAAGAAGCCATTGGCACCTTGCTCACCATATCAGCCATCTCCTTTGAATTAGTCTTCTGGGCTTCCTTAATTCGGTCCAGGATGGTGGGCCGTAGCGTCAAGTTTGCTAGTACAACCGACAGCCCAGAAACTATCTTCTTATCAAACTTCTATATCTCAGTCCTCAAAGGCATCGACACGGCCGATATAGCTGGTTGCATAGTATCTGACATCCTGCTCAATGCATCGGCTACTACGTTAGCTTTACCTGGGTGGTATTTAATCTCAACATCATAATCTTTTACAAATTCTAACCACCTCCTTTTTCTCATGTTTAACTCCTTTTGAGTGAATATGTATTTTAAACTCTTGTGATCAGAAAACACCTCGCATGATTGTCCGTATAAATGGTTTCGCCATACTTTCAGCGCAAACACAACTACCGCTAACTTAAGATCGTGAGTAGGGTATTTTTGTTCGTGGTTTTTCAATTGTCGGGATGCGTACGGTACTACTTTCCCTTCTTGCATTAATACACATCCCAAACCAATCTTGGATGCATCGCAGTACACGCTGAATTTTCCGTCTTCAGTTGGCAACACTAGTAGAGGAGCCGTGGTTAATTTTTGCTTGAATGTCTGAAACCTCACTTCACATGCTTCAGACCACATGAACTTGATGTCCTTCTTTGTTAAGCTTGTCATAGGTTTTGCTATCACGGAGAAGTCTTTAATGAACTTCCTATAATAACCAGCTATTCCGATAAAGCTCCGTACTTTGCTGGCATTCCTCGATTTTGGTCAATCTTTCACGGCCAGAATCTTGACTGGATCTACCGAAACTCTTTCTGCAGACACCACGTGGCCTAGAAAGTTAATCCTGTCCAACCAGAATTTGCACTTCGACAATTTGGCATACAATCGGTGCTGTTTCAGAGTTGACAGCACAATTGCTAAGTGCTCCTCGTGCTCGGCCTTACTCCTGGAATAAACCAGAATGTCGTCGATGAAAACGACCACAAATTTATCCAAGAAATCTTGGAATATCCTGTTCATTAGGTCCATGAACGCTGCCGGAGCATTAGTTAACCCGAACGACATCACCAAGAACTCGTAATGCCCGTACGGGTCCTGAAGGCGGTCTTTGGAATATCATCAGCCCTGACCTTCAACTGGTAATAACCGGAGCGCAAGTCAATCTTAGAAAATACCCGAGCCCCTTGTAGCTGGTAAAATAAATCATCGATTCTCGGCAACGGGTACTTATTCTTAATCGTCAACTTGTTCAGCTCACGGTAGTCAATACACATCCATAGGGACCCATCCTTCTTCTTGACAAACAAGACGAGAGCACCCAACGGAGAGAAACTGGGGCGCACAAAACCCTTGTCCACCAACTCTTTCAGATGAGCCTTCAATTCCTTCAGCTCAATTGGTGCCATACGGTACGGATTCTTCGATACTGGTTCTGCACCTGGATATACGTCAATTTCAAACTCAATTTCGCGATCAGGTGGCAATCCCGGTAGGTCATCTAAGAAAACCTCTGAGAAGTCTCGGACTACCGGAATATTTTGAAGTTCAACCTCACTTTGCCTTTGAACATCCACTACGTGGGCAAGAAATCCGATCCATCCTGACCTCATTAGCTGTTGAGCTTTCAGGGAAGATATAACAGGCATACGGTGTTTCTTCGGTACTGCCTGATAAGAGAATTCTACTTCATTTGGGCATTTAAATGACACTAGCCCGGACCTACAGTTGATGGTGGCATGATGTCTAAACAGCCAGTCCATCCCCAGAATGACATCATATCCTTTCATACCGATGATGATAAGGTCGGCGTACAACTTCTGGTTTCCTACTGACACTATATCACCCCGTACCACCTGCTCGGAGTTCATAAACTCTCCGGACGGTAGCATAATGCTGTAGGGTTGATCTGACGACGTACTACAAAACTTCTGTCTAACTACGAAGTCCATGGCCACAAACGAATGTGTGGCCCCCGTGTCCCACAAGGTATAAGCAGGTGTATCACATATTATAATTGTACCGGTAATTGCCGTGTGCAGATCAGCATCATCAACGTCTTCCATCCTTGCAAACACTCTCGGCACGGCTTGACCTGTTCTGGTGTCGGGCATTGAGCAATCCCAAACAAGATGACCTCCTTTGCCACATCG
The DNA here is from genome assembly GCA_022432975.1 of Begonia masoniana. Classification (NCBI taxonomy): domain Eukaryota; kingdom Viridiplantae; phylum Streptophyta; class Magnoliopsida; order Cucurbitales; family Begoniaceae; genus Begonia; species Begonia masoniana. Next base: position 28,926,335 of record CM039509.1, on the reverse strand, counting down.
AAAACACTGGCCGGTAGAAAGCCTGCATTCTCCTTTGTGAGGCTTCTGGCACCGCGGGCATACTGAAAGTTGAGGATCCCCCAATGGTCTCTTTCCTTTGTCTTGATAAAGGATGGCTTCATTGGGCCTTTTTAATGCCCCTGTTTTGTTGCTGTTGAGGTTGTAAATTTTGGCCCCTTTGCTGTTGTTACTGTTGAGGGACACTTCGAATAATCCACCTTGGTGAATCTCTTTATCTCTGGGACTTTATTTCTAAGGCCTCCAACTGATAGGCCTTGGCCACCACTCTTGTGTACGGTGCCTCGTCAAAACCACCGGTTGTGATTCCTCGCAGAAGATCCATCTTTAGCCCTTGAATGAACTGGTGTACCTTGTTCTCGTCGGTGGCCACCAGGTGTGTTGCATATCGGGATAATGACTCAAATTTTTGAACATATTCAGCCACTGACCCATACTGTCGCAGCCGAGAGAATTCAACTAACTTTTCCTTCCTCACACCCCGATCAAAGTACTTCTCGTAGAAGATTTTTGTAAATCATTCCCAGCTTAATGCCACGGTAGTGGACTGCACCGTGTCCCACCAAAATCCAGCACTTTCGATGAGATAGAACGTGGCACAATTAACTTTCTTGTTGTCTTCCACTTCTGCATAACTGAACATCTTCTCCATTGTTCGAATCCAGGTTTCAGCACGGGTCGGGTCTGTAGACAGTCCATCAAATGAAGGCGGCTGGAGTCCCCGGAATCTATCTCCACTGTTGTCACGTGAAGCATTTCCATGGTTATTATTATTATTGTTCCCGCTGTCTTCTCTTGCCATCATACGTTCCACCATGCGGGACTATACTCCCACCAGTTCGGTTAGTCGGTCAATGGCACGAGAGCTTTCGCTTGACTCTTCTTGATGCCCTCTCACCATTTCTAATAAACCCTATAAACGAAACAACTAATTTAATATACAGAAACTTTTTACAGAACATTAGACACTTACAGTTAGTGGAGCGATATCACGTAGCGGTTGTGCAGTCAGACATTTCACAGAATCAGTTTTAAAACCTTGTCTCTCTGATACCACAAATTTGACAGCCCTGAACCGAACCCGATCGGGGTCCGGGATCGGAGCCATCACTCCGAGACAGATAACAGAAAACGGGGACTATATTTTTTTTTGTACATTAAACTTTTAAAACATTTATAGAGGGAGAGAGTTCTCTGGAGTTGAAAGTAAAACAGAAGTAGTTGAAATCAAAAGGGCAGAGTGAATGACAGAATAAAATGGTGGAGCAAAAAATAGAAATGAACTGTAAATATAGAAATAGAGTAAGACAGGAAAAACGTAGGCGGGAGGCATTCTCTGTATTTAAAAGTAAAACGAGAAAAACAGTAAACAGATTTAAAATCGAAAGGCAGAACAAATAACAGAGAAACACAGAGAGAAGGGGCTCTCCGGGGTTGAAATGAAATGGGATACAGTTGAAATCAGAAGGCAGCAATTATAATAGAAGGAGGGGAGGCATACGGAATTCTGAGAATGTAAACTACGGGTGACGTCATCGGAAAAGGAGATGACGTCATCAGAAGATGAAGGCAGCAGATGAAATCGGCAGAAGAAAAACTATGGTGACGTCATCAGAAGATGAAGGCAGCAGATGAAATCGGCAAATATGTGATGACGTCAGCCGAAAGATGGATGACGTCATCGGCAGATACAGATAGTAAACGTAATCGGCAGAAGGTGATGACGTCAGCCGGAAGATGGATGACGTCACCGGAAGATACAGGCAATAGACAACACCGGATGAGATGAAGACGTCATCGAATGAGATAATTGAACTGGGCGGTGGAGGTGGATGACGTCACCGGTGGATATACACTTAAACAGCAGTGGACGTAATCGGATGATATAGTCTAAAAGGGGCAGAGTTTGACAACTTTTGGCAGAAAGACATACGGGCAGGAAGCATCAAAACAGAAGGCATAAGGGTTCCAAACCTTCAAAACCCGATTCAAAACAAGATTTTTGAAACACACTTTGCAGATGGTAGATTTCAACTGACAGATTCAAGAAAGACAGACTGCATGGATAGCTATAGAATTTGAGACCATCCATGCACACCTCAAAACAGGAAGATATTCTAGAACATTTCAGAATACTTCAAAACATCATTCAACTGTCAAATACAGCACAAACAGAAAGCATGAAAGTTTTAAACCTTCAATGCCCGATTCTACACAATGATGTAGAGCACACTTTACAATTAGCAGATTCAAAGAAAACAGACTGCATGGATAGTTCCAAAACAAGAAGTCATCCACGCACAAACTAACAGATAATGCTCCAAACAATTTCAGAATATTCAGAACATGAATTCAACTGTCAAATACAGCAGTTTTTAAAACTTAGACGTCAAAATCTGTACATTATTTTAAAATCTGAGGATCAGTACATAACCTAACATATATTTGCAGATTCTACCAAAAGAAGAGTTTTTACAGAATTTTTACAACACAACCAGAACTTCCGGAAGACTTTACATAATATAGACATTACAGAAAACTTAAACCTCGGGTCAGAATTTGTCTGGCTACAGCAACCACCCCCGAGAGCTCGAGCCACCAGCCACCTAATCGTCAGACTGAGGCACAAAGTCCTCATTTTCAGATTCAGTACCTACATCAGAGAGTTCATCTATGAGCCTAAAGCTCAGTAAGAACATATATATATATGCAGTGATGTAAAATGCTATGCATGCGGTTTTCAGAATACAGTGACAGTACAGAACATTACGTTTCAGTGGCAGAGGGGTATAAGTGGGGCTTATAGGGGAACAGGCAGTGCACGACAGGCACAACAGATTTTCAGAACAGATTCAGAACAGAAAAAGTAGGCCAGTCCCCGTCCCGCACTTAACCGGTACATTTCAGTCAGATTTTATTTTATTTAGTTTCAAACAGTGTACAGAAAACATTTGCATGTCTTTCAGAGAAAACGTGTATGCATGAACAGTGCTTGAACTTAAACAGGCAGAGAGCAGATGACAGAAATAACAGAACATACGGCAAAACAGAACATAGACAACTCAGAACATAACTATAACCTTTCTACCCAAAACGACCCGACAGAACAGAAAACCTAGTACCTCCGAGATGTAGGGCCTTAAGGGCCAACCTACGGATATGAACTTACCTGTGGTCCGAAATGCAACAAGCTTGAACGCATGAGCACTGTGGTTCACGAACCTATAGCATGCATAAACAGACATTAACCCTAAACATCACGAAACTAGCAAATAAATAAACTACAAAAATCGTTTTCTATCTAAGATGATTACCTTAGACCGAAAAGGAGGAGGAAAATCAGAGAAGGAAGAAACTCCTTGCGTTGGTTTTCTTCAACCAAAAGAGAGAAGCAGAGAGGGAAATGAGAGAAAGTAGAGAGGGAAAAGTCTCACGTAGGAGGAAGAGAAGAAAATGGAATACATGGCTTGTCTTCTTCCACAAGTTTGCCAGGTGTCAATCATCCATTTGATTTCTCCCACTAACCTTAATTTCTTCATAATTTGCCATTCCATTGGTTTTTGACTAAACTTCTATTTAGTTCGTCGAATTGGTTTTACAACCACTCTCATTCAATTGAACACTCCGACAATTTCATTAAAAATAGTCATTGCATTAATATCAGAGTAATCCCGCTTAAGTATTCGGGGAAAATAATTACACGGAAAATGTCGGGTGTTACATTCCACCCACCTTAATAAAATTTTGTTCCCAAAATTTGCCTAAGCGAATATCTCAGGATATTGGGCTCTAACATCCTCTTGTCTTTCCCATGTGGCTTCCTCTACATTTTGATTTCGCCATAAAACTTTTTCTAATGGGACCACACGATTGCGCAACACTTTGAGTGAGGTATCCAGTATCTGTATGGGCCTTTCTTCATATGTCAGCGTCGGCATGATATCGAAGTCCACATGTTCCACGATCTGGGTTAGATCTCGTACACACTTTCTCAGCATCGAAACGTGAAAAACATTGTGAACCCCATCCATTGACGCTGGCAACTGTAGTCTATAGGCCATGCTTCCCACCCCTTCAGAATGGGAAAAGGGCCAATAAAACGTGGGCTGAGCTTTCCTTTCTTACCGAATCTCATTACGCCCTTGAATGGTGACACTTTCAGGAATACTGCATCACCCTCAGCAAACTCTAAATCTCTCCTCCGATGGTCTGCATAGCTTTTTTGTCGACTCTGTGCAGCTTGGATTCTTTGCTTGATTGCAGCTATTACCCCAGACATTTGCTATAGTATTTTGGGGCCGATAAGCTTGGTTTACCCAACTTCATCCCAACACAATGGGGATCTACACTTCCTGCCATAAAGAGCTTTATAAGGCGCCATGCCAATTGTGGCTTGATAGCTATTGTTGTAAGCAAACTCCACGAGTGGTAAATATCTACTCCAAGGAGCATGAAATTCCAGCACGCACGACCTTAGCATATCCTCCAGTATTTGGATTGTTCTCTCAGATTGTCCGTCAGTCTGTGGATGAAATGACGTGCTGAAATTCAACTTCGTACGTAAAGAGTTCTGCAAACTTTTCCAAAACCTGGAAGTGAATCTGGGATCACGGTCTGAGACGATCGACACAGGAACGCCATGCAGTTTAATAATCTCGCTAATATACAGCACTACATACTGATCCATGGAGTACGTCGTCTTCACTGGTAGAAAGTGGGCCGACTTCGTCAATCTGTCCACTATGACCCAAATGCTATTATGGCCCTTAGCTGTTCTTGGTAGGCCAACAACAAAATCCATCGTTATATTCTCCCATTTCCATTCGGGGATTGGAAGAGGTTGAAGCGTTCCACTTGGTCGTTGATGTTCAGCCTTGACTTGTTGACATATCATGCAAGACTCGACATATTTGGCCACTTCATTCTTCATATTCGGCCACCAGAAGTGAAGTTTCAAGTCTTGATACATCTTCGTGCTTCCAGGATGCAAAGAGAAAAGTGATGAATGGGCTTCCGACAAGATGTGCTTCTGCAGCTCTTCGTCCTTTAGAACATACCATCTATCTCTGAACTTAAGAATACCATCTCCCGAATAACTGAAATCGGAAGAAGCCATTGGCACCTTGCTCACCATATCAGCCATCTTCTTTGAATTAGTCTTCTGGGCTTCCTTAATTCAGTCCAGGACGGTGGGCCGTAGCGTCAAGTTTGCTAGTACGGCCGACAGCCCAGAAACTATCTCCATATCAAACTTCTGTATCTCAGTCCTCAAAGGCATCGACACGGCCGATATAACTGGTTGCATAGTATCTGACATCCTGCTCAATGCATCGGCTACTACGTTAGCTTTACCTGGGTCGTATTTAATCTCAACATCATAATCTTTTACAAATTCTAACCACCTCCTTTGTCTCATGTTTAACTCCTTTTGAGTGAATATGTATTTTAAACTCTTGTGATCAGAAAATACCTCGCATGATTGTCCGTATAAGTGGTGTCTCCATACTTTCAGCGCAAACACAACTACCGCTAACTGAAGATCGTGAGTAGGGTAGTTTTGTTTGTGGTTTTTCAATTGTCGGGATGCGTACGCCACTACTTTCCCTTCTTGCATTAATACACATCCCAAACCAATCTTGGATGCATCGTAGTACACGCTGAATTTTTCGTCTTCAGTTGGCAACACTAGTAGAGGAGCCGTGGTTAATTTTTGCTTGAGTGTCTGGAAGCTCATTTCACATGCTTCAGACCACCTGAACTTGATGTCCTTCTTTGTTAAGCTTGTCATAGGTTTTGCTATCACGGAGAAGTCTTTAATGAAATTCCTGTAATAACCAGCTAGTCCGATAAAGCTCCGTACTTCGCAGGAATTCCTCGGTTTTGGCCAATCTTTCACGACCAGAATCTTGGCTGGATCTACCGAAACTCCTTCTGCAGACACCACGTGGCCTAGAAAGTTAATCATGTCCAACCAGAATTCGCACTTCGACAATTTGGCATACAACCGGTGCTGTTTCAGAGTTGACAGTACAATTGCTAAGTGCTCCTCGTGCTCAGCCTTACTCCTGGAATAAACCAGAATGTCGTCGATGAAAACGACCACAAATTTGTCCAAGAAATCTTAGAATATCCTGTTCATCAGGTCCATGAATGCTGTCGGAGCATTAGTTAACCCGAACGACATCACCAAGAACTCGTAATGCCCGTATCGGGTCCTAAAGGTGGTCTTTGGAATATCATCAGCCCTGACCTTCAACTGGTAATAACCGGAGCACAAGTCAATCTTAGAAAATACCCGAGCCCCTTGTAGCTAGGCAAATAAATCATCGATTCTCGGCAACGGTTACTTATTCTTGATCGTCAACTTGTTCAGTTCACGGTAGTCAATACACATCTATAGGGACCCATCCTTCTTCTTGACAAACAAGACGAGAGCACCCCACGGAGAGAAACTAGGGCGCACAAAATCCTTGTCCACCAACTCTTTCAGATGAGCCTTCAATTCCTTCAGCTCAATTGGTGCCATACGGTACGGATTCTTCGATACTGGTTCCGCACCTGGATATACGTCAATTTCAAACTTAATTTCGTGATCAGGTAGCAATCCCGATAGGTCATCTAAGAAAACCTCTGAGAAGTCTCGGACTACCGGAATATTTTGAAGTTCAACCTCACTTTGCCTTTGAACATCCACTACGCGGGCAAGAAATCCGATGCATCCTGACCTCATTAGCTGTTGAGCTTTCAGGGAAGATATTAGAGGCATACGGTGTTTCTTCGGTACTGCCTGATAAGAGAATTCTACTTCATTTGGGCGTTTAAATGACACTAGCCCGGACCTACAGTTGATGGTGGCATGATGTCTAAACAGCCAGTCCATCCCCAGAATGACATCGTACCCTTTCATACTGATGACGATAAGGTCGGCGTACAACTTCTGGTTTCCTACTGACACTATATCACCCCGTACCACCTGCTCGGAGTGCATAAACTCTCCGGACAGTAGCATAATGCTGTAGGGTTGATCTGACGACGTACTACAAAACTTCTGTCTAACTACGAAGTCCATGGCAACAAACAAATGTGTGGCCCCCGTGTCCCACAAGGTATAAGCAGGTGAATCACATATTATAATTGTACCGGTAATTGTCGTGTGTAGATCAGCATCATCAACATCTTCCATCCTTGCAAAAACTCTCGGCACGGCTTGACCTGTTCTTGTGTCGGTGATGTGCCCCATAGGCCCATTACACGGTCTCAAACCCAAGGTCATAATTTATCTAATTTATGCACTTACACTCTTGTCTCTTTTGCAGGTAATGGATTATGTGGAGGCTTGGAGAACACCTTGGGAGACTTGAAGTGGGAATCCAAAGCTACGGATGTGGACCAACCAACACACTTAATCACTTGGAAATTCAAGCAAGGAGACCAATTTGCTCACATGGGAATTTGTCTTCCCGAGCCTTAATTGTAACCTTTTATTTCAAACTTATTTTGAGGCAAACATTGGCTTTCTTGTTAAACTTTATTATAAGCATGCATATTAGGCATTTAGGTTTAGATGAATGATAAGTTAGATGATGGAATGGAAGTGGTTCAAAGCAAGTGCATGGAGTGCATGGAAGAGGAGGAATGGGCCTTAAGGAAAAGATATCCATTTTGGCCCAACCTTGAATGGAGGGGAGCACTACCCTTTATCCAAACCATGGGCTGCCACTTGAGGGATTCTTAGAGGTTCTCCAATCAACACAAGGCCAAGGATTGATGACATGGTTATCACACAACCATTGGATCAAGAAAACCAAACTCATCTTGGCCATCCAAGCTATCTTCAAGATCCAACGGTTACACCATTTTGAAGACCACTTTTTGAATCACATCCAAGCCATCCATAGGTCTATAAAAGCATGGTAATTGGTGATTGTAAGTTTTTTTGGACTGATTTTAAGGAGCATGCACGGATTTCCCTTCCATGGTTGAAGGAGTTTGAAGAAACCAACAAGGTTTGCTCGGTTTGCACAAAACCGAGGGGTTGCGCCCCCACCACTCCCTTCTTGCTTGGTAGCTTGCAAGGGTTATATAGCCATCTTCTTCTCCATCTCCTTGGGAGTGGAAAACAGCAAGAAGTGGCCCCAAACCGTGTTCAAGAGTCGAGTTGTCTTCCTTGGAAGCAACTATTGCCAAAGGCTTCAAAATATTACCTATTGGCCGATTTCTTGAAGTTTTGCATATCTTTTTCATCTCAATGAATCAGGACCACGCCTTCCACTATCACACACCTCACTCACTCCACTAACATCATATAAAGTTTTGTTTTCATCTAAGCACATTTGGTCATTCAAGTTCATCTTGCAATTTGTGTTCTTCTCTGCCATTTCTTGCCAATTCGAGGAGCTAACGATCCCCTCTAAGCTCTAAACATTTTCTTGCAGGTTAGGGCTATATCAAGTGGTATCAGAGATTGGCTAGCTCCTTTAGGGTGCTGGAAACCAAGTTGGTTTGGTTCCCCAAACCCATTTGGTTGTCCAAAACTGATTGCACAAAACTGGGTTACTTGATTCGTTTTGTATGTGTGTTTAGTTTTCTTGTTTTTTTTTGCTTTGTTTTCACTAAATACCACCCCTATCTTCTTTTAATCAAAGTTAACAGACTTGAGCATGGGTTTCTAGCTTATTTTCTTCACCATTTTCGTGCTGCAAATAGCTTCCACTTTTGGTTAAACAATTGCTAACTACTTCTAGTACTTGCTGTTTTTATTTCCCTTTTTGTATTGCCACTTGTTCTGCTGTTTTATCCATTTTCCAGCCATCAAAAGAGCATGTTCCTTTCATAAGTTTTAAAGTATAAACTCTGAATATTGTGATTGGTTTGCTGTTTGAGTTGGTTGCTCATGATTGGTGCTTATTTTGTAGCTAATGGACATGACCGATTGATGAACTAGTTGAACACCCGATTTGTCCAAAATTTGGCCTCTATTTGTATTGCTTTTTGAGTATGCTTTATTTACGTTATTCTCTTGCTAATGAATGTTAACTTATTGATATTTGATCTGTTAAAGATGGCATGAAAATTTGGAGAATTAAGCTTGCTAAAATCGAGAGTAAAAGTAAGCACAAAAGTGGTTTGTTGTAGTATTGTTAGCCGATTAGCATGACACTTAAATTCAACTTTGCATTGAGCTAAATCAAACTTTCTTTTATTAAATGCTGCTGTTATTCCTTGCTAAGTATGAGTAAAAAGTTTGGTAAAAGATGTATGCAAATTGGTTATGGACTTGTCACAAAACCGAGGCCTAAAATGCATCAAAATTTATTCTAGTGACTACCGATTATTGTTTTATTTTTCGTGTTTTGTAACCTGTTTTTCGGTATAAGTCCGAGCATATAAATCATCTAGGCTTGAGTTAACTTACCCTTCAGCTAAAGCATGTGCTCATTGTGGAGTGTTTGGCATTAAAATTCAAATTATATGCTGTTTTTGGCAAAAACAAGACACACTTTTGAAAAAACAGTTTTGTGTGTGCACAAATTTGGTAAGGTTGATGTTGATTGTTGGGACCACAATGAACTTTGCTGAAAATGAATGTTGACCACGAATTTATGCTGAATATTACCTTTCAAATTAGTGGTTTGTTGCTAAAATATTGTTTAATACTTGAATGAAAACCAAAGCATGAAATTTGGCTTAAGTCTCAAAATCTTGCATGAAAATTACCTAAACCGAGAACCAAATTGAGTTGTGATTTTTACTTTTCTTAATTAACTTAATTTACATGTCCCCTAGAGTGTAAAGGAATAAATCCCTTCCTTTTACTCCTTAGTAGTTATTTTATTTTTGGCCCTATTATTCAAAAAAAAAAAAGAGAAGTGAACTTAATTGAAAGCTTAGGTGAATACTTTAGTGAGGACAATTTTTCCTAATCTCCTAGGAACTATGGTTCAACAAAACTAAAATTTTCCTAATACTTAGTAATGAAGACTAGAAGTGGAATTCACATAGGCCCAACCCAAGATATGGCCCAAGATCCAAACATACCCACTAGTGGCAAAGACATTCCCCAAGAAGAGACTCATACCCAACAAGAGGGAGAGTCTAGCATGCAAGGACAACTTAATGGACTAAGTGGAATTGTTGGAGCCTTAAGTAAACAACTCTATGAAATGAACTTAAAATTTGAACAAGTGATGAATGGTCGTAGACCAAGCTATCATGGAGAATCCTCCCATGACACCCCACCTAGGAGAAGAAATGACAACCTTAGGACTCGATTTAGAGACCAAGAACCTTTAGGTGGTGATGACGAGGTAGATTACCGTAGTGGTAGACGCCCTAATTTTGACCATGATGAGGACGATGAGTGGACCTTAGACGAGGAGGAAAATTTCCGACCCCCTAACCCTAGACGCCATGATGAGTTTAGGAGAGACCGACGACGAGACCAAGATGACCTTCGAAACGTAAAATTACAAATCTCATCCTTTAATGGAACTTGTGATGAAACAACCTTTATCGAATGGTTAGAAAAGGTGGAAAGGATATTTGATTGTTATGATTACTCCGACAAGGTCAAGATCCAACTAGTTTCCGTAGAACTTACCGGCTATGCCTTACTTTGGTGGTCTAACATTAGATCACAAAGAGCACGGACTGGATTTGATCCTATTAATACTTGGAGGAAGATGAAATCTATTATGTCTAAGAGATTCATACCTAGTCATTATAAGCAAGAGTTGATCATGAAGATACATAGCCTCAAGCAAGGAAGTCTATCCGTTGAAGAGTACCTCACGGAGTTCGAAACTCTAAAAATTCGAGGAGAACTAGAAGAGCCTGATGACCAAGCCATAGCTAGATTTATCCATAGACTAAATTATGATATTGCTGATGCTGTAGAGTTACACCCATTGGAGAGCATGGATTCGGTGATCCAATTGGCCTTAAAAATTGAGCGACAACTTAAAAGAAAGAGAAAAGCCACCCAATCCTACAAGCCTAGTCAATTTCCCAAGTACACTCCCAAACCCCTTGAAGTTAACAAGCCCTCACCCAAGGCTGACTGGAAAAAGCCTTTCCAAAGACAATGGCCACCCAAGGATTCAAGTAATAAACCTATAATTCCCAAAGGCCCTGAAGCCAAGACCACGAGAGATAACCACATTGGACAAAGAGCACGTGACCTCAAGTGCTACAAGTGTCAAGGCCTAGGGCATTTCATGGCCCAATGCCCGAACCGACGTGTTATGATTATTGAGGAGGACACTGGTGAACTTGTAAGTGATGATGAGCTCCAAGAGGAAGTGGTAGAAGTTGAAGGAGATGAGGACGAGAATGAATCTGAGGAAGAAGTTATTCACGCGCAAGACGGACCTTTGCTTATGGTGAGAAGATGAGTTCTCATAACAAAGAATTCTGGAGAGGATTGTCAGCGTGAGAACATTTTTCATAGTAAATGTCTCATCAAGGATAAGCTTTGTTCGTTAATCATTGATGGAGGAAGTTTTGCGAACGTAGCCTCCAAGGATTTGGTGACCAAGTTAGAACTCAATACTAGCAGCCACCCCCACCCGTACAAGCTTAAGTGGTTGGATGATAGAGACGACGTCAAAGTTACGAAGCAAGTGAGGATTGAGTTTGCTTTAGGTAAATATAAAGATTCGGTCCTTTGCGATGTAGTGCCTATGAGCGCAAGCCATTTACTCTTAGGCCGCCCCTGGCAATTTGATCAAAGAGTGAACCATGATGGGTATTCCAACTGTTATTCACTAAAGTTTGAAGGCAAAAATCTTAAGTTGGCACCCATGACCCCTGAGCAGATAGCTAAGGATGATGCTATCAAGAGAGAAGAGAAGAATAAAGCTAGTCTCTTCATGACTAAAACTGAATTAGAAGCATCGGTACTTAGGGGAGACCCTTTGATCATGATACTTTTCCGTGACCGAGTGATGGAGTTAGGAGTTATTCCCCCTCAAGTTATGGACCTTTTGCATAAGTTTCAAGACGTATTCCCTGAAGATCTCCCAAAAGGATTGCCACCTCTTCGTGGCATTGAACATCAAATTGATCTCCAACCCGGGGCTGTTTTACCAAATCGACCAGCTTACCGAATGAACCCCGAGGAGACGAAGAAACTGCAAGACCAAGTACAAGAACTATTGGACAAGGGATATATAAGAGAATCCATGAGCCCTTGTGCAGTTTCTTCCCTTTTAGTCCCTAAGAAAGACGGCACCATGAGGATGTGTGTCGATAGCCGAGCCGTGAACCAAATCACTGTCAAATACCGATTCCCTATTCCTAGGCTCGAGGACATGTTAGATGAGCTCAGTGGAGCTTCGATCTTTTCTAAAGTGGACCTCAAGAGTGGTTATTACCAGATACGTATGAAGGAAGGTGATGAGTGGAAGACAGCCTTCAAGACAAAGTATGGGCTGTTTGAATGGATGGTGATGCCCTTTGGTCTTTCTAATGCCCCGAGCACATTTATGAGACTCATGCAACATGTGCTTAAGGAATATCTTGGTAAATTCATTGTGGTTTACTTCGATGATATTTTGGTGTACAGTATTGACCTTCCTCAACATCTTAACCACTTGAGTACCCTCTTCCAAACCCTAAGGAAAGCCAAGTTGTTTGGAAACTTGAGCAAGTGTTCCTTTGTGCAAGAAAAGGTCTATTTTCTGGGATTTGTGATTTCCAAAGATGGAATGGAAGCTGACGTGGATAAGATCAAGGCCATTAAGGATTGGCCCATACCAAACTCCATAACTAAAGTACGTAGCTTCCATGGATTAGCCTCATTTTATCGGAGGTTTATCAAAGATTTTAGTTCAATAGCTGCCCCACTTACGGATTGCACAAAGAAAGGGAAAGAGTTTACTTGGACCCCTTCTTGCCAAAAGAGCTTTGAACTTATCAAGCAAAGTTTATGTCATTCTCCCATACTTGCTCTTCCTGACTTCAACAAAGTTTTTGAAGTTAAAAGTGATGCATCAGGAATTGGCATTGGAGCAGTACTCATGCAAGACCACCGACTCATCGCATTCTTTAGCGAAAAGATGAAAGGAGCTGTGCTGAATTATTCCACCTATGATAAGGAATTCTACGCCGTTATACGAGCATTAGAGCACTGGCAGCATTACCTCTTGTCGAAAGAATTTGTAATAAATACTGACCATCAAGCTTTACGAAACATTAAGAGTCAGCATAAGTTGAACAAGCGGCATGCGAAATGGGTAGAATTTTTGGAAAGATTCCCATACACATTGAAATATCTTAAGGGCGAGAACAATGTAGTCGCCGATGCCCTTTCGAGGAAGCGCATTCTTCTTACCGAATTGGGGACTAGATTTTTTGGATTTGAATGGATTAAGCATAACTATGAATCTGACCCCGACTTTGGTTTTATTTACGCCAAGTGCAAGGAAAAGGCCGAAGGAGATTACCGGCTTATGGATGACTATTTATTGAAAGCAGGAAAATTGTGCGTTCCCCACGGAAGTTTAAGACGATGTATTGTTAAAGAAACTCATTGTGGAGGATTAGCAAGTCATTTTGGGGAAAAAAGGACCCTTGAAATGCTTAAGGAACATTTCTATTGGCCACATATGAAGAGAGATGTGCATCGCTTGGTGGAAGCATGCATCATTTGCAAAAAAGCCAAAAGTAAGGTTCTACCACATGGCTTGTATATGCCTTTACCCATTCCCTCGCACCCTTGGATTGACGTTAGTATGGATTTTGTGTTGGGATTGCCACGAACTGCTCGTAATAAGGACTCGATCATGGTAGTTGTAGATCGTTTCTCAAAGATGGCACATTTCATTCCTTGTGCAAAAACCGATGACGCCTTTGCAATAGCAGAATTATTTTTTGGAGAGATTGTTCGCCTACACGGGATACCACATTCCATAGTGTCGGACCGGGACACTAAGTTTTTGAGCTCCTTCTGGAAGACGTTGTGGAAGAAGTTGGGGACTAAGTTGTGTTTTAGCACATCTTTCCATCCCCAAATTGATGGACAAACGGAAGTTGTTAATAGGACCTTAGGCACCCTCTTACGATCTATTGTAGGTAAGAAACTATCCAGTTGGGACGTAGTCCTCCCCGGATTAGAATTTGCTTACAATCGCACCCTTCATTCCACTACTGAGCAAACGCCCTTTGAGGTGGCCTATGGGTTTAATCCATGTACACCGTTGGACCTTGTTCCCTTACCATTTAATGAACTGGCCAATCCATCAGGAGTGAGCAAGGCTGAACAGATCAAGAAATTACACGAAAGTGTGCGTCGAGCCATCGAAAAGAGAAATGCGAGCGTGGCTAAGCGAGTAAACAAAGGTCGAAAAGAAGTTATCTTTAAAGAAGGAGATTTGGTTTGGTTGCACTTACGCAAAGAGAGATTCCCCGACAAAAGGAAATCTAAGCTACTCCCGAGAGCGGATGGACCATTCAAGGTGTTGGAGCGAATAAATAACAACGCTTATAAGATTGAGTTGCCTGGTGACTATGGAGTATCAGCCACTTTCAACGTCATGGACCCATCACCCTATAAAAGTGATGTAGAAAACTCCGAGGGGCCCGAACTAAAGGATTTGAGGTCAAATCCTCAACAACTTGGGGAGGATGATGTGCCCCATAGGCCCATTACACGGTCTCAAACCCAAGGTCATAATTTATCTAATTTATGCACTTACACTCTTGTCTCTTTTGCAGGTAATAGATTGTGTGGAGGCTTGGAGAACACCTTGGGAGACTTGAAGTGGGAATCCAAAGCTACGGATGTGGACCAACCAACACACTTAATCACTTGGAAATTCAAGCAAGGAGACCAATTTGCTCACATGGGAATTTGTCTTCCCGAGCCTTAATTGTAACCTTTTATTTCAAACTTATTTTGAAGCAAACATTGGCTTTCTTGTTAAACTTTATTATAAGCATGCATATTAGGCATTTAGGTTTAGATGAATGATAAGTTAGATGATGGAATGGAAGTGGTTCAAAGTAAGTGCATGGAGTGCATGGAAGAGGAGGAATGGGCCTTAAGGAAAAGATATCCATTTTGGCCCAACCTTGAGTGGAGGGGACCACTACCCTTTATCCAAACCATGGGCTGCCACTTGAGGGATTCTTAGAGGTTCTCCAATCAACACAAGGCCAAGGATTGATGACATGGTTATCACACAACCATTGGATCAAGAAAACCAAACTCATCTTGGCCATCCAAGCTATCTTCAAGATCCAACGGTTACACCATTTTGAAGACCACTTTTTAAATCACATCCAAGCCATCCATAGGTCTATAAAAGCATGGTAATTGGTGATTGTAAGTTTTTTTGGACTGATTTTAAGGAGCATGCACGGATTTCCCTTCCATGGTTGAAGGAGTTTGAAGAAACCAACAAGGTTTGCTCGGTTTGCACAAAACCGAGGGGTTGCGCCCCCACCACTCCCTTCTTGCTTGGTAGCTTGCAAGGGTTATATAGCATCTTCTTCTCCATCTCCTTGGGAGTGGAAAACAGCAATAAGTGGCCCCAAACCGTGTTCAAGAGTCGAGTTGTCTTCCTTGGAAGCAACTATTGCCAAAGGCTTCAAAATATTACCTATTGGCCGATTTCTTGAAGTTTTGCATATCTTTTCCATCTCAATGAATCAGGACCACGCCTTCCACTATCACACACCTCACTCACTCCACTAACATCATATAAAGTTTCGTTTTCATCTAAGCACATTTGGTCATTCAAGTTCATCTTGCAATTTGTGTTCGTCTCGGTCATTTCTTGCCAATCCGAGGAGCTAACGATCCCCTCTAAGCTCTAAACGTTTTCTTGCAGGTTAGGGCTATATCAGTCGGGCATTGAGCAATCCCGAACAAGATGACCTCCTTTGCCACATCGGAAACACTAGTCGGTAGCAAGCCTGCATTCTCCTTTGTGAGGCTTCTGGCACCGCGGGCATACTGAAAGTTGAGGAGCCCCCAATGGTCTCTTTCCTTTGTCTTGATAAAGGATGGCTTCATTGGGCCATTTTAATGCCCCTGTTTTGTTGCTGTTGAGGTTGTAAATTTTGGCCCCTTTCCTGTTGTTGGTGTTGAGGAACACTTCGAATAATCCCCCATGGTGAATCTCTTTTGTCTCTAGGACTTTATTTCTAAGGCCTCCAACTGATAGGCATTGGCCACCACTCTTGTGTACGGTGCCTCGTCAAAACCACCGGTTGTGATTCCTCGCAGAAGATCCATCTTTAGCCTTTGAATGAACTGGTGTACCTTGTTCTTGTCGGTGGCCACCAGGTGTGTTGCATATCGGGATAATGACTCAAATTTTTGAACATATTCAGCCACTGACCCATACTGTCGCAGCCGAGAGAATTCAACTAACTTTTCCTTCCTCACACCCCGATCAAAGTACTTCTCGTAGAAGATTTTCGTAAATCCTTCCCAACTTAATGCCACGGTAGTGGACTGCACCGTGTCCCACCAAAATCCAGCACTTTCGATTAGATAGAACGTGGCACAATTAACTTTCTTGTTGTCTTCCACTTCTGCATAACTGAACATCTTCTCCATTGTTCGAATCCAGGTTTCAGCACGGGTCGGGTCTGTAGACAGTCCATCAAATGAAGGCGGCTAGAGTCGCCGGAATCTATCTCCACTGTTGTCACATGAAGCATTTCCATGATTATTATTATTATTGTTCCTACTGTCTTCTCTGGCCATCATACGTTCCACCATGCGGGACTATACTCCCACCAGTTCGGTTAGTCGGTCAATGGCACGAGAGCTTTAGCTTGACTCTTCTTGATGTCCTCTCACCATTTCTAATAAACCCTATAAACGAAACAACTAATTTAATATACAGAAACTTTTTACAGAACATTAGACACTTACAGTTGGTAGAGCGATCTCACGTGGCAGTTGTGCAGTCAGACATTTCACAGAATCAGTTTTAAAACCTTGTCTCTCTGATACCACAATTGTGACAGCCCGAAACTGAACCCGATCGGGGTCCGGGATCAGAGCCATCACTCCGGGACAGATAACAGAAAATGGGGACTATATTTTTTTTTGTACATTAAACTTTTAAAACATTTACAGAGGGAGAGAGTTCTCTGGAGTGGAAAGTAAAACAGAAGTAGTTGAAATCAAAAGGGCAGAGTGAATGACAGAATAAAAGGGTAGAGCAGAAAATAGAAATGAACTGTAAATATAGAAATAGAGTAAGACAGGAAAAACGTAGGCGAGAGGCATTCTCTGTATTTAAAAGTAAAACGAGAAAAACAGTAAACAGATTTAAAATCGAAAGGCAGAACAAATAACAGAGAAACACAGAGAGAAGGGGCTCTCCGGGGTGGAAATGAAATGGGATACAGTTGAAATCAGAAGGCAGCAATTATAATAGAAGGAGGGGAGGCAGACGAAATTCGGAGAATGTAAACTACGGGTGACGTCATCAGAAGAGGAGATGACGTCATCGGAAGATGAAGGCAGCAGATGAAATCGGCAGAAGAAAAACTAAGGTGACGTCATCGGAAGATGAAGGCAGCAGATGAAATCGGCAGATATGCGATGACGTCAGCATGAAGATGGATGACGTCATCGGCAGATACAGATAGTAAACGTAATCGGCAGAAGGTGATGACGTCAGCCGGAAGATGGATGACGTCACCGGAAGATACAGGCAACAGACAACACCGGATGAGATGAAGATGTCATCGGATAAGATAATTGAACTGGGTGGTGGAGGTGGATGAAGTCAGCGGTGGATATACACTTAAACAGCAGTGGACGTGATCGGATGATATAGTCTAAAAGGGGCAGAGTTTGACAACTTTTGGCAGAAAGACATACGGGCAGGGAGCATCAAAACAGAAGGCATAAGGGTTCCAAACCTTTAAAACCCGATTCAAAACAAGATTTTTGAAACACACTTTGCAGATGGTAGATTTCAACTGACAGATTCAAGAAAGACAAACTGCATGGATAGCTCTAGAATTTGAGACCATCCATGCACACCTCAAAACAGGAAGATATTCTAGAACATTTCAGAATATTTCAAAACATTATTCAACTGTCAAATACAGCACAAACAGAAAGCATGAAAGTTATAAACCTCCAATGCCCGATTCTACACAAGGATGTAGAGCACACTTTACAATTAGCAGATTCAAAGAAAACAGACTACATGGATAGTTCCAAAACAAGAAGTCATCCACGCACAAACTAACAGATAATACTCCAAACAATTTCAGAATATTCAGAACATGAATTCAACTGTCAAATACAACAGTTTTTAAAACTTAGACGTCAAAATCTGTACATTATTTTAAAATCTGAGGATCAGTACATAACCTAACATATATTTGCAGATTCTACCAAAAGAAGACTTTTTACAGAATTTTTACAACATAAACAGAACTTCCAGAAGACTTTACAGAATATAGGCATTACAGAAAACTTAAACCTCGAGTCAAAATTTGTCTGGCTGCAGCCACTACCCCCGAGAGCTCGAGCCACCAGCCACCTAGTCATTAGACTAACGCACAAAGTCCTCATTTTCAGGTTCAGTACCTACATCAGAGAGTTCATCTATGAGCCTAAAGCTCAGTAAGAACATATATATATATGCAGTGATGCAAAATGCTATGCATGCGGTTTTCAGAATACAGTGACAGTACAGAACAATACGTTTCAGTGGCAGAGGGGTATAAGTGGGGTTTATAGGGAAACAGGCGGTGCACGACAGGCACAACAGATTTTCAGAACAGAAACAGTAGGCCAAACCCCGTCCCGCACTTAACCAGTACATTTCAGTCAGATTTTATCTTATTTAGTTTCAAATAGTGTACAGAAAACATTTGCATGTCTTTCAGAGAAAACGTGTATGCATAAACAGTGCTTGAACTTAAACAGGCAGAGAGCAGATGACAGAAATAACAGAACATACGGCAAAACAGAACATAGACAACTCATAACATAACTATAATCTTTCTACCCAAAACGACCCGACAGAACAGAAAACCTAGTACCTCCGAGCTGTAGGGCCTTAAGGGCCAACCTACGGATATGAACTTACTTGTGGTCCGAAATCCAACAAGCTTGAACGCACGAGCACTGTGGTTCACGAACCTATAGCATGCATAAACGGACATTAACCCTAAACATCACGAAACTAGCAAATAAATAAACTACAAAAATCGTTTTCTATCTAAGATGATTACCTTAGACCGAAAAGTAGGAGGAAAATCAGAGAAGGAAGAAACTCCTTGCGTTGGTTTTCTTCAACCAAAAGAGAGAAACAGAGAGGGAAATGAGAGAAAGTAGAGAGGGAAAAGTCTCACGTAGGAGGAAGAGAAGAAAATGGAATACATGGCTTGTCTTCTTCCACAAGTTTGCCAGGTGTCAATCATCCATTTGATTTCTCCCACCAACCTTCATTTCTTCCTAATTTGCCCTTCCATTGGTTTTTGACTAAACTTCTATTTAGTTCGTCGAATTGGTTTTACAATCACTCTCATTCAATTGAACACTCCGATAATTTCATTAAAAATAATCATTGCATTAATATCAGAGTAATCCCGCTTAAGTATTCGGGGAAAATAATTACACGGAAAATGTCGGGTGTTACATTCCACCCACCTTAATAAAATTTTGTCCCCAAAATTTGCCTAAGCGAATAGCTCAGGATATTGAGCTCTAACATCCTCTTGTCTTTCCCATGTGGCTTCCTCTACATTTTGATTTTTCCATAAAACTTTCACCAATGGGACCACACGATTGCGCAACACTTTGAGTGAGGTATCCAGTATCTGTATGGGCCTTTCTTCATATGTCAGCGTCGGCATGATATCGAAGTCCACATGTTCCACGATCTGGGTTGGATCTTGTACACACTTTCTCAGCATCGAAACGTGAAAAACATTGTGAACCCCATCTATTGACGCTGGCAACTGTAGTCTATAGGCCATGCTTCCCACCCGCTTCAGAATGGGAAAAGGGCCAATGAAACGTGGGCTAAGCTTTCCTTTCTTACCGAATCTCATTACGCCCTTGAAAGGTGACACTTTCAGGAATACTTCATCACCCTCAGCAAACTCTAAATCTCTCCTCCGATGGTCTGCATAGCTTTTCTGTCGACTCTGTGCAGCTTGGATTCTTTGCTTGATTGCAACTATTACCCCAGACCTTTGCTGTAGTATTTCGGGGCCGATAAGCTTGGTTTCGTCAATTCATCCCAATACAATGGAGATCTGCACTTCCTGTCGTAAAGAGCTTCATAAGGCGCCATGCCAATTGTGGCTTGATAGCTTTTGTTGTAAGCAAACTCCACGAGTGGTAAATATCTACTCCAAGGAGCATGAAATTCCAGCACGCACGACCTTAGCATATCCTCCAGTATTTGGATTGTTCTCTCAGATTGTCCGTCAGTCTGTGGATGAAATGCCGTGCTAAAATTCAAATTTGTACCTAAAGAGTTCAGCAAACTTTTCCAAAACCTGGAAGTGAATCTGGGATCACGGTCTGAGACGATCGACACAGGAACGCCATGCAGTTTAATAATCTCGCTAATATACAGCTCTACATACTGATCCATGGAGTATGTCGTCTTCACTGGTAGAAAGTGGGCCGACTTCGTCAATCTGTCCACTATGACCCAAATGCTATTATGGCCCTTAGCTGTTCTTAGTAGGCCAACAACAAAATCCATCATTATATTCTCCCATTTCCATTCGGGGATTGGAAGAGGTTGAAGCGTTCCACTTGGTCGTTGACGTTCAGCCTTGACTTGTTGACATATCATGCAAGACTCCACATATTTGGCCACTTCGTTCTTCATATTCGGCCACCATAAGTGAAGTTTCAAGTCTTGATACATCTTCGTGCTTCCAGGATGCACAGAGAAAAGAGATGAATGGGCTTCCGACAAGATGTGCTTCCGCAGCTCTTCGTCCTTCAGAACATACCATCTATCTCTGAACTTAAGATTACCATCTCCCGAATAACTAAAATCGGAAGAAGCCATTGGCATCTTGCTCACCATATCAGCCATCTCCTTTGAATTAGTCTTCTGGGCTTCCTTAATTTGGTCCAGGACGGTGGGCTGTATTGCCCTACTGTTGTGCGCGGACAGTAGGGCAATACACCAAATCACTGTTAAATATAGGTTTCCTATCCCTCGTTTAGAAGATATGTTAGACGAACTTAGTGGAGCTGCTGTTTTCTCCAAAGTTGACCTAAAAAGTGGTTATCACCAAATTCAAATGAGGGAAGGCGATGAGTGGAAACTTGCCTTCAAGACCAAGTATGAATTATTTGAATGGATGGTGATGCCTTTTGGATTGACCAACGCCCCTAGCACTTTTATGCGATTAATGCATCACGTGCTAAAAGAATTTCTAGGAAAGTTTTATAACATCCGGTTCTATAGAGCTAATTATTTAATCTTTTAATTAATGATACACTTTACATGACAATAATAAATGTAGGGTTAATGAATGACTAGGCAATGGCATAAAAGTAATTGGAAATTTAAAAGTGGATAACGTATTTAAGGAAAGAGGTTTTGGGTTTAATGAATTGTAGCCGCCACCATTCCCCACTTTTCTCTCTTTCGGTCTTCAGCTCGAGCAGCAGAGCTCTCTAGGCGATTCTTCTACTCGAATCTTCTCCAAACTAGGTAAGCCTTACTTCGATTTCTTACTGTACTGGTAGCTATCGATGATTGGAGAGGGTAAAGTGTGAGTTTTGTGAATGCCGTATGGGTAAGCTAGTTTGGGTTTGTGGTAAATCGGAAATGTAAAATGAACTAAGCTTCCAAACTAGTTTCCCTAGATTTCTGATAGATTAGAATGAGGCTTAGTAGAAATCTGATTAATATTCTATTTATGACTTAGGTGAACAAAACTTCTGAAGTAGTTTGAAACCGAGCATTTCCAGGAGAGTCAGGTACTTGAACTTTGCTTGTGCCTTCGGGCCTACATCACAAAACAGTAGGATTATGTATGTTTGAATGTTTTTATGTCATGCATCATATTTTTTAAAGTATGCGAAAATGATTTTACATGAAATGGCATGGTAAGGAATGAACAGACTGTAATAGATAAGCTATTAAGGGAACTAATCCACCCCTTAACTTATGAAGGGATTTATACTTTGGGAGAAGTGATCTAACTCCCAATTTCACAAGGGGATCGGAACAGTTGTTAAGGGAACTAATCCGCCCCTTAATCAAGAGAGAGCATGTATGACTTTGGGAGAAGTGATCCAACTCCCAATTTCACAGAAGGATCATATCATAAACGAATGCATATGCAACTGAGATGAGAAAGTAGAAACTGCATGTTTAGGAGTCTATGTTTTAGCATTTCATTTCGTTACTGCTTTACTTACTTAGCATTAGGCTAATAGATGAGTTTTGTGATGTAAGTGAAGAAGTGACAGCAGGTGTGTTCTCTGAGTTTGCTGAGAGCTAGGCAGGTTGGAGGGGTGCATTCATGCGTTGATCTGGCAACTGATGGGGCAGTTTAATTGATGTCAGTAGGTGAGATGCGTAGTCTTCAATGGTTCCGTTTAAGTATGCAGAGAATGTCAGTCACATTGGTAGTTTGTTGTTTCCTTCAAATTTATGAACTGTGCTTTTCGAGTATGAGAACATGATTTGGTATTAGTCGTAGTTTACTACTCCGGATTTTTGAAATTTGTGGATTTATATTGTTTTTTTGAAGGGTTTCAGTGAAATACTCAAGTTCTTCAGAAAAAGCCATCGGATGATGTCTTCAGTAAAGCCATCGGATGATGTCTTCAGAAAAAGCCATCGGATGATGTCTTCAGTAAAGCCATCGGATGATGTCTTCAGTAAAGCCATCGGATGATGTCTTCAGTAAAGCCATCGGATGATGTCTTCAGTAAAGCCATCGGATGATGTCTTCAGAAAAAGCCATCGGATGATGTCTTCAGTAAAGCCATCGGATGATGTCTTCAGTAAAGCCATCGGATGATGTCTTCAGTAAAGCCATCGGATGATGTCTTCAGTAAAGCCATCGGATGATGTCTTCAGTAAAGCCATCGGATGATGTCTTCAGTAAAGCCATCGGATGATGTCTTCAGTAAAGCCATCGGATGATGTCTTCAGTAAAGCCATCGGATGATGTCTTCAGTAAAGCCATCGGATGATGTCTTCAGTAAAGCCATCGGATGATGTCTTCAGAAAAAGCCATCGGATGATGTCTTCAGTAAAGCCATCGGATGATGTCTTCAGAAAAAGCCATCGGATGATGTCTTCAGAAAAAGCCATCGGATGATGTCTTCAGAAAAAGCCATCGGATGATGTCTTCAGTAAAGCCATCGGATGATGTCTTCAGTAAAGCCATCGGATGATGTCTTCAGTAAAGCCATCGGATGATGTCTTCAGTAAAGCCATCGGATGATGTCTTCAGTAAAGCCATCGGATGATGTCTTCAGTAAAGCCATCGGATGATGTCTTCAGTAAAGCCATCGGATGATGTCTTCAGTAAAGCCATCGGATGATGTCTTCAGTAAAGCCATCGGATGATGTCTTCAGTAAAGCCATCGGATGATGTCTTCAGTAAAGCCATCGGATGATGTCTTCAGTAAAGCCATCGGATGATGTCTTCAGTAAAGCCATCGGATGATGTCTTCAGTAAAGCCATCGGATGATGTCTTCAGTAAAGCCATCGGATGATGTCTTCAGTAAAGCCATCGGATGATGTCTTCAGTAAAGCCATCGGATGATGTCTTCAGTAAAGCCATCGGATGATGTCTTCAGTAAAGCCATCGGATGATGTCTTCAGTAAAGCCATCGGATGATGTCTTCAGTAAAGCCATCGGATGATGTCTTCAGTAAAGCCATCGGATGATGTCTTCAGTAAAGCCATCGGATGATGTCTTCAGTAAAGCCATCGGATGATGTCTTCAGAAAAAGCCATCGGATGATGTCTTCAGTAAAGCCATCGGATGATGTCTTCAGAAAAAGCCATCGGATGATGTCTTCAGTAAAGCCATCGGATGATGTCTTCAGAAAAAGCCATCGGATGATGTCTTCAGTAAAGCCATCGGATGATGTCTTCAGTAAAGCCATCGGATGATGTCTTCAGTAAAGCCATCGGATGATGTCTTCAGTAAAGCCATCGGATGATGTCTTCAGTAAAGCCATCGGATGATGTCTTCAGTAAAGCCATCGGATGATGTCTTCAGTAAAGCCATCGGATGATGTCTTCAGTAAAGCCATCGATGTCTTCAGTAAAGCCATCGATGATGTCCTTCAGAAAAAAGCCACGATGATGCCTTAGTAAACGCTATCGGTAGATGTGTAACACCCGATGTTCGGGTTTCTGCTCCAAAGCTATTTGGTAAATAAGTAAAATTAGGTCCGTTTTGCGAGCGGATATTTTATTAGACCCTAGAAATTTACGGGAATTTGTAGAAGAATAATTAAAATTTTAGAAACCCAAATCGAGAAAGAGTAATACTAAGTTCCCGGTTTAAACCTTTTAATTTATCAATTTGTAAAATAGCAAAGGTAAGTCCGTTTGGAAACGGTGAGTTTTGTTAGAACTCTAAGATTAAATTGGAATTTGTGGAGATATACAGGATTTAACGGGATTTATGGAAGAGCGAAACGGTATATTAATGTTTTAATAGGAATTAGGATTATTATTATTATTATTATTATTATTATTATTATTATTATTATTATTAATTATTAAAAACAACAGAATGGTTAAAAACCATTCTGTCGTTTTTACGCTCGAGCTCGAGCCCGAGCTACGCAAGAGAAGAACGGCGGCGACTCCTCCGACGAACGCCGACGTGCAACCTCGACGTTTTCCGGCCAGACATCGTCGGCGACTCCCGGGCCGCCATTTCCGACCGTTTTCGCGCACAAACCCGACCGGTATGCTCGTTTTCCTCCTCTGTTTCGGTTTGGTTTTGGGTTGTGCGTGACGAGCTCGATTGAGCTCCGATCGCCGGCAGTTTTAGGTCACTTCCGGCGTGGGTTTGCCAACCCTGGGACCGGCTATTGTTGCTCGGCCATGGAGTGCTCGAATTGAGCATAAAACAGTGAATGCCCGATTAGGGCAACTCGGGTTTTGCTTATTGGAACTTCGATTTTAGGTTAGTTTATGTTAATTGGATGTTAGGAGGATAGATTGGTGAAGAAATTGATGGAATTTGATGAAAAATCAAAAAGGGGGATTTTCCGGGTAAAGGGCAGTTTCGGGTTTTTGATAAATTGACCTAGCTCCGGTCATTTGTTTTAAAATCCCTTTTGGCAGATTAAAATAGGTTATTAGAGGAGTACGTGGCCGCTGGAATTGTTCGATTCCGATAACCAACGCGAAAGTTACGCGCGTTCGAAGTTTTAGGGTCGGTTTTACCGAACCCAAATTAGTGGCCCATTTAATTAGGTTTTAATTGGATTAGGCTAGAATAGTAGTTAAGATGTTTTCACAAAAATGAGAGTTTAGTTATGCCCGAATGAGAAAATGGAAGTTTTAGGAAAGAATTTCCTTAATTAGGAGATTAGTTTAAGTTTGAAATCAGTTTAATTAGGATCAATTTTAATGTCCTTTATTTATGAAATGCCTTAGGTGGAGACGACTTCAAGGACGGTGCACGACTTGCTACGGACGCCAGGTAAGTGAGCGTTAGGCTTTCTGGCCATTAAGGCCCTACGTCGTACAATGTTGAAAATGTTGAATGTTATGAAGAAAGTGGTCATACGGATAGCTAAGGAACGACGGGTAGTTAAGTAGTGCCTTAGCGATTTAGGTAGCGTTCATTCGATAAGTTTTCCTTACGTGTATGTTTGTGCTCATGTGATAGGTTTTCCTTGATGAATGATGAATGATGAATGATGAATGATGAATGATGAATGATGAATGATGAATGATGAATGATGAATGATGAATGATGAATGATGAATGATGAATGATGAATGATGAATGATGAATGATGAATGATGAATGATGAATGATGAATGATGAATGATGAATGATGAATGATGAATGATGAATGATGAATGATGAATGATGAATGATGAATGATGAATGATGAATGATGAATGATGAATGATGAATGATGAATGATGAATGATGAATGATGAATGATGAATGATGAATGATGAATGATGAATGATGAATGATGAATGATGAATGATGAATGATGAATGATGAATGATGAATGATGAATGATGAATGATGAATGATGAATGATGAATGATGAATGATGAATGATGAATGATGAATGATGAATGATGAATGATGAATGATGAATGATGAATGATGAATGATGAATGATGAATGATGAATGATGAATGATGAATGATGAATGATGAATGATGAATGATGAATGATGAATGATGAATGATGAATGATGAATGATGAATGATGAATGATGAATGATGAATGATGAATGATGAATGATGAATGATGAATGATGAATGATGAATGATGAATGATGAATGATGAATGATGAATGATGAATGATGAATGATGAATGATGAATGATGAATGATGAATGATGAATGATGAATGATGAATGATGAATGATGAATGATGAATGATGAATGATGAATGATGAATGATGAATGATGAATGATGAATGATGAATGATGAATGATGAATGATGAATGATGAATGATGAATGATGAATGATGAATGATGAATGATGAATCACGAATGTACTACGGGGCAAGTCATGAATGTACTACGGGGCAAGTCATGAATGTACTACGGGGCAAGTCATGAATGTACTACGGGGCAAGTCATGAATGTACTACGGGGCAAGTCATGAATGTACTACGGGGCAAGTCACGAATGTACTACGGGGCAAGTCATGAATGTACTACGGGGCAAGTCATGAATGTACTACGGGGCAAGTCATGAATGTACTACGGGGCAAGTCATGAATGTACTACGGGGCAAGTCATGAATGTACTACGGGGCAAGTCATGAATGTACTACGGGGCAAGTCATGAATGTACTACGGGGCAAGTCATGAATGTACTACGGGGCAAGTCATGAATGTACTACGGGGCAAGTCATGAATGTACTACGGGGCAAGTCATGAATGTACTACGGGGCAAGTCATGAATGTACTACGGGGCAAGTCATGAATGTACTACGGGGCAAGTCATGAATGTACTACGGGGCAAGTCATGAATGTACTACGGGGCAAGTCACGAATGTACTACGGGGCAAGTCATGAATGTACTACGGGGCAAGTCATGAATGTACTACGGGGCAAGTCACGAATGTACTACGGGGCAAGTCACGAATGTACTACGGGGCAAGTCATGAATGTACTACGGGGCAAGTCACGAATGTACTACGGGGCAAGTCACGAATGTACTACGGGGCAAGTCACGAATGTACTACGGGGCAAGTCATGAATGTACTACGGGGCAAGTCATGAATGTACTACGGGGCAAGTCACGAATGTACTACGGGGCAAGTCATGAATGTACTACGGGGCAAGTCATGAATGTACTACGGGGCAAGTCACGAATGTACTACGGGGCAAGTCATGAATGTACTACGGGGCAAGTCATGAATGTACTACGGGGCAAGTCACGAATGTACTACGGGGCAAGTCATGAATGTACTACGGGGCAAGTCATGAATGTACTACGGGGCAAGTCATGAATGTACTACGGGGCAAGTCATGAATGTACTACGGGGCAAGTCACGAATGTACTACGGGGCAAGTCACGAATGTACTACGGGGCAAGTCACGAATGTACTACGGGGCAAGTCACGAATGTACTACGGGGCAAGTCATGAATGTACTACGGGGCAAGTCATGAATGTACTACGGGGCAAGTCATGAATGTACTACGGGGCAAGTCACGAATGTACTACGGGGCAAGTCATGAATGTACTACGGGGCAAGTCATGAATGTACTACGGGGCAAGTCATGAATGTACTACGGGGCAAGTCATGAATGTACTACGGGGCAAGTCACGAATGTACTACGGGGCAAGTCATGAATGTACTACGGGGCAAGTCACGAATGTACTACGGGGCAAGTCACGAATGTACTACGGGGCAAGTCATGAATGTACTACGGGGCAAGTCATGAATGTACTACGGGGCAAGTCACGAATGTACTACGGGGCAAGTCACGAATGTACTACGGGGCAAGTCACGAATGTACTACGGGGCAAGTCACGAATGTACTACGGGGCAAGTCATGAATGTACTACGGGGCAAGTCATGAATGTACTACGGGGCAAGTCATGAATGTACTACGGGGCAAGTCATGAATGTACTACGGGGCAAGTCATGAATGTACTACGGGGCAAGTCATGAATGTACTACGGGGCAAGTCACGTGTACTACGGGGCAAGTCACGAATGTACTACGGGGCAAGTCATGAATGTACTACTGGGCAAGTCATGAATGTACTACGGGGCAAGAAAACAGTTTAAAAGAAATGAAACGAAAATGTTTTATAAATGTCATGCATATATATGAAATGTCATGTTTAGCACGCTCCTTACTAAGCATTAGGCTTAATGTAGTTATTGTATGATGTAGGTGACAGGTGTGAAGGTGAGAGCTTCTCTTGATGACAATGAACAGGTGGTTGACGGATGGTGCTCGTGGCGACGGGGTGTGTTTTGGCTTGATGATCCGATGGCTTGAATGATGTATGTCGAATGATGTGAGTTAGCTTTTGTTGGTTAGAAAGATGATGGATTTTAGGGCGTATAGTTAAGTTTAATGTTCAGGAAATTTTATAGTGGATGTAGCTATTTTTAATGATTGGCTAATGTATGTCTTTGGTGATGTTCTAGGGAATTTCGTGTTTATGCTCGATGTTTGTTTTGAGGATTTGATTGGGATTTGTTTGTGAAAGTATGAGAGTGCTTAAGTATGTGGATCAGATGATTTGATAGAAAAACGTATGAAAGGTTTAGTTTTGATATATATATAGTGGTAGTAGATTATTTAGAATGATGTATATGTAGTGGTAGTAGATTTTTAAAATGTGAAGTCTTTATTTTGGAGAATATACTGGAACTGTTTGGGTATTTTTAAATGTATGGTCATTTTAAAACAGGTATGGATACGCTCGATTTTTAGAGCGATCCACGCAGTTCGATTTCTTGAATTTGTCCAAAATTGTAGGTTATATTAGTGTTTTGTTTTAATTGATCTTACTTTAAGTGTTAATTGTTTTAAGTTAGTAATGGTTTTAGTCTAGTTCTAAATGTTTTAAAAGTCAAAAAGTTTTACGCTCAAAATGTTTAAGTCAAATGTTTAAGTCAAAGTTAGACTCTAAAGGTCGTTAGAGGTGGGTCAATTGTCTAAGTTAGTTTTCTTTTAAAGTGTTAAGTAAAAATGAAAAAGTTTATGAGAAAATACGAGGGCTTAGGAAATGGTTATGTCACGGCTAGTCCGTGGCGGCCCTGATCGGGTTGGGGTCGTCACAAGATGTGTATAATAAGTTTTGTCGTTTATGATCAGTGGATGTCGTGTATTTGACCTATCAGAAGATGTAGTAGAAGTGTTTTCGTTTAGTGATCGGTAGATGTAGGAAGTAATTTGTCGTTTAGTGACCGGATGATGTGCTCTGTTTTGTTTTGTGATTAAAAGACTTTCTTTTGTCGTTTAGTGACCAGACGACGTGATCAGTTTTCTCTTTCTCTTTCAACCAACTGCCTTGAATATTTTAATTATTTAATAAAAATTGTTTTTATATGATAATTTTCCGCTACAAGTTTTAACGTTTCAAGAGTAAACCTTGACCATCAAATAAAATTTTTAAGTTTTTACAAAGACTCATAGTTCGATTTAATGTCTTGAGTAACGAACCGGGTTTATATAATTCGGGGTGTCACAGTATGGTATCAGAGACATTCAGTTAAACCGTTCAAAAGATTACTCATCAGTGCCGATCATCGCATGGGAGCACTCCAACAACTGTAAGTTTTTATCTTATTTTTATTTATTAGATCTTTATGAGAGTTGTTAACCTTGAACAGGAATATAGAAAATGGCTAGACGACCAAGAAGACCAAGAGTACCAAGAGAGATGCCCAATTTAAGAGCTGAGGAAGATCCTAGCGCGGTTAGGCAGCTGACAGATCTGGTTCGTCAGCAAACAGACTTAGTGCGTCAGCAGTCCGATCAGTTAGGTGTGCTGTTGAACCGAGAGGTACAAGGAAGTGCCAACTCGAGTTCTAGCAATGAACATTCTGGAGATAGATTCAGGAGGCTATGACCACCCACATTTGATGGACAGTCGTCTGATCCGGTTATTGCTGAAGGGTGGCTTAGAAAGATTGAGAGTATGTTTAGGTGTGCCAACATTGGAGAGGGAGACAAGGTCATGTTGGCAACATTTCATTTGGCTGGTGATGCTCAACTCTGGTGGGAAACAATAGACACCACCACTGATGTTTTGGCGATGACTTGGTCGCAATTCAGGAACATTTTCTATGAGAAGTATTTTAGCAGCATTGTCCAAACTACAAAGAAGTTAGAATTTCTGAACTTGAAGCAGACAGGGTCTGTGGCCGAGTACATTCGGCAATTCGAGTCTCTGTCCAGGTTTGCTGGACATTTTGCTCACAGAGACGAGGATAAGGTATTCAAATTTGTGTATGGGCTGAAGCCGGAAATTTACCGAGGAGTTAAATTTTGTGGTATTAAAGGCTTGACATTCAGTGAAGTTGTATTCACTGCTCTGGAAGTGGAAGAAGCTGAAAGGAAGTGTGCTGGACCAAAAGAGGTCCTACAAACGTTTGTCCAGCCACACCAACAAAGAGGAATGAAGAGGCCCAGTGAGGGCTAGTGTGATGACCCGAATGTGCAAGTATATGTACGATGGCTGCATGAACCAGAACCCGGATGGCGGTACGTCCGCGCGGGCGAACCGGAAGGTGACAGGTCGTAAAAAGGGGGTCGTCACAATCCCACATCGCTTGGGAAAGTATGTGGAAATGAAACATATGTAAAGAGACCCTCCCAACATAGCAAGACGCGTTTTGGAGCACGATTGGCAACGGATCCCATAAGAACTCCGAAGTTAAAAGTGCTTCGGCGAGAGCAATTCCAGGTTGGGTGACCTTCCGGGAAGTTCTCGCTAAACAAAGCCGTGAGGGGAGGATATTGGGCTACGGCCCAATCCCCTGAGCGGACAATATCTTACTGGGAAAAGGGGTCGTTACAAATGGTATCAGAGTCTGTTCCCAACAAGAAATGTGGCCAAGAAGGACGTTGGGCCGCCGAGGGGGGGTAATTGTGATGACCCGAATCTGCAAGTATGTGTACGATGGCTGCACGAACCGGAATCCGGATGGCGGTACGTACGTGCGGGCGAACGGGAAGGTTACAGGTCGTAAAAAGGGGGTCATCACAATCCCACATCGCTTGGGGAAGTATGTGGAAATAAAACATATGTAAAGAGACCCTCCCAACATAGCAAGACCCGTTTTGGAGCACGATTGGCAACGGATCTCATAAGAACTCCGAAATTAAAAGTGCTTCGTCGAGAGCAATTCCAGGTTGGGTGACCGACTGGGAAGTTCTCGCCAAACAAAGCCGTGAGGGGAGGATATTGGGCTACGGCCCAATCCCCAGAGCGGACAATATCTTACTTGGATAAGGGGTCGTTACAGCTAGAATAGCCAAGGAACTGAGGGAAAAATACAGAATGCCAAGAAATTTCCCCAGTGTTCTAAGTGTTTAAAGAACCACCCGGGCGAGTGCAGGTTGGGCTTTGGGAAGTGTTTCAACTGTGAGGAGGTTGGACACACGATCAGAGAATGCCCGAAGCCTAGAATCACCAGATGCTACAATTGTAATAAGGTCGTTCATATTTGCAGAGACTGCCCAGCTTCTAAGAGTTGCCCTGCTATGATTAAACCGAGGATATTCTCCATCATGGAGTCGGGTGAGGAACAGCCTGCTGTTGTGTCAGGTACTATATTGATCAACTCTGTGCCTGCTTTTACCTTATTAGATTCTGGTGCAACTCATTCATTTATAGCATCTGCATTTGCTGTTAAATTAGATGTACAATTTACCCCTTCCATGCATGTGTTTAATGTTGCATTACCCTCTGGTGAACGCATGCACTCTAACCAAGTGATACTTGATAGTGATGTGTTAGTAGGGAACGTAAATCTACCTGGTGATCTTATTATTATGAATATAATGGGATTTGATGTAATCCTAGGAATGGACTGGTTGTTTAAACACCACGCCATGATTGATTGTAGGACTGGAATAGTTAGTTTCCAACCCCCTGGTAGTTTGAAACATACCTTTTAAGCTTCAAGGAAGAGTCAGGAAATGGCTGTGATGACTTCTATTAACACTAGACATCCCCCATGTGAAGAGTATTTGTGTTTCTTAGCTAGCATTTTAGACACACAACTTGTAGAAAAAGCAAATCCTCAGAATGTCTTAATTGTCCAAGACTTTCCTGAAGTATATTTAGATGACCTTCCTGGTTTGCCACCAGATAGGAAAATTGAATTTGTTGTAGATGTTTATCCCGGCACTGAGCCTGTGTCTAAAAATCCATTAAGATTAGCACCAGCAGAACTTAAAGAATTAAAGAAGCAGTTAGAGGATCTGTTAGAGAAAGGGTTCATATGCCCAAGCTTTTCACCGTGGGGTGCACCTGTCCTTTTTGTCAAAAAGAAAGATGGATCAATGCGTATGTGCATTGATTATACAGAATTGAATAAGTTAACTGTCAAGAACAAATATCTGTTGCCAAGGATTAATGATTTATTCGACCAGCTTAATGGTGCAAGAGTTTTCTCTAAGATTGACTTAAGGTCAGGTTACTATCAACTAAAAGTCAAAACCGAAGATATTCCAAAGACTGCCTTTCGCACAAGGTATGGACACTATGAGTTTTTGGTTATGTCCTTTGGAATGACAAATGCACCGGCAACCTTCATGGATCTCATGCATAGAGTGTTTCATGAGTATTTGGATAAGTTTGTCATCGTGTTTATAGACGACATTTTAATTTATTCACGTAATAATGATGAACATGCAAGGCATTTGAGTTTAGTGTTAGAAGTACTGAGACAGCACCAACTGTAATACCCGGTTGTACGGACTTGTATATTATATTATTATTATATTATCGGATGACATTTTTATATTTATATCAAATCAGGTCCGTTTTACGAAAAGAAAGCGTCACTACGATCCTAACGATTAATAGGAATTTTAAGGAAATTATGGGAATTTTCGGAGAATAAACGATATATTCCGAGTAATTGCCTTTATAGTAATGTAGAGGACATTTTAGTAAAAATAGTAAACGAGATCCGAATTACGAACGGACAGTTTTATTAAGTCCCGAATATTAAGCTGGACTTATGGGTGAAGTAAGAAGATTTGATGAAACTGATTGGCTAGACGATTAACGAACCGAATGACGAAACAAATATAAAATCTATGGAAGGGCATTTTAGTAATTTGCCAAATCAAATTTTATAAAAATAACTTAAACCTATTTCCTCCTCATTCTTTCTTCTTCTTCTCTGGAATCCACGAAACCAGAGAGTTTTCTCTCCCTCGGCCGCCGACGATTCCCCAACGATCCGACCTCCGTTCGTTTCGTTTTCTTCGTGATTTCTCCTCTAATCGACGTTCTAGGTATGAGCCTACAATCTTAGAACTTTTATTTCGATATTTACGGCGTTTTAGGCAATTAGGGTTTCGATAGTTTTTCGTTAAAAACGCGAATTAGGGTTCGTAATTAATAGGTTAGCCGTGATTAAGTATGTATTGCACGTATTTGACGTTATTGGATGAAGTTAAATCAATTTGTGAAAATGTTAAAAATTAGGGATTTTCGAGATTTTAGGAATAACTCGTAAATCGGAATTTGCGGTGCTGAGCGCGAATTGCTCGAGTTATAGCTCGATGAAATGGATTAGAACTTTAGAAAGCCATTTAGTTAAGGTTTTGACAATTTGGAAGTTTATTAACTTAAACTTGTTTTAACGTCAATCCTTGTAGATTGCTTAGGTAAACAGCGCTCGTGGACGAAGCTTGGATTGCAGCGTGCACGAGGTAAGTTCTCGTGATTCTTCTCTGGCCGATTGGCCTACACCGTACGTTGAATGTCGTCTCGAGGAGTTTTGGAGATGCGTTTATTTAATGTTTACTTGGTTTGGGTAGCTAGGTTTTAGGAGTTTATAGTTTACGCTTTACAGTCTTGATGGTACATATTATTGCTTGTTTACTGTAAGATATTGAACTGTTCACGCATCACTTGTTTTAAAGAAAAGCATGAAAACGAATTTCCGCACAGAGTTTTAAAGATAACGTAAAGCATTGCATTGGCCAAAAGGCGTATTGAGCATAGCATTGGCCGAAAGGCTTATTGGCCGAAAGGCGTATTGAGCATAGCATTGGCCGAAAGGCTTATTGGCCGAAAGGCGTATTGGCCGAAAGGCGTATTGGTCACGCGAGGTGGGGCTCAGGCACGGCTGTACGTGTTGTAAGCGTGCACCCCCCGCCTCTAGCTGGAAAGAGTAGTCCGCCCGCTGGATGAGCTCCCTCCGGTTAGAGGGATAGGATCTCGGTGACACCTATTGAGCATTGCATAGTAAGATAAAATAAAGCATGATTTATCGAACTCATACGCACAGCATGCATTGCATTTACGTAGAGCTTACTGGGATTTTATCTCATAGTGTGTTGTATGGTGTAGGTGACATAGACTTCGAGGTACCAGGTGAGGACGATGTCCCTCCACCTGAGGCATGATTCAGTTGACGGAGGATGGCTGCGGAGGTGTGCTGCGCAGTCGAGGCTCACCTGACCCGTGGGGATAGTATGTATAGATTTTGGGATGTTTTGGCTGGATAATTGTGTAGACGTTATAGGATGTTTGGTTCTGGTAGTTGATAGGTTTACATTTGAATGTTTTGGGTAAATTGTTTATAAAACAGTATTTAAACGTTATAGAAATGTTTTGGAAATGTTGTAGGTTGGATACGGATAAACTCGATTTTTAGAGCTATCCATGCAGTTGGATTTCGCAAAGTCCGCTGCGGGTTGATTGAGTTTAAAATATGTTATAAACTGATACTTTGTTAGGAGTAGGTTGAATTGTGTTAGGTTGAATTGTGTTGGTTTGCTCTCTGGAATCCAGAGAGCACTTGTGAAAATAAAGGAAACAGAGAAGAAGAGAAAACAGAAGGGATCGCGTGGTGGTCGCTGCATAGAGTGCAGCGATCGATCTCTGCAGTAATGCAGAGATCGATCGCTGGATTGCTAGCTGCAGCGATCGATCTCTGCAGCAATGCAGAGATCGATCGCTGCAGCATGCAGTGCATGCAGTGATCAGTCGCTGCATGCTGCAGCGACTGGGCGCGGCCTCCTTTCCTCGGGCAGAATGTCAATTCTGCCCTCCCCTTTTATTTTAATCAAAATTAGTTTTAAATAATGGTTTTATTTAATTAGCTTTATATTTGATTTAAATGTTTTAAAGTTAGATTTTAATTCCGATTTCGATTTTGGTTTCGATTTCGGTTTAGGTTCCGCCCATGTTCAATTAAAGATATTAGGTTAAAAAAAAATATATGGTACGGAAAATACCGGTACAGTATTAGGGTCGCTACACCAACTGTATGCAAAAATTTCCAAGTGTGAGTTTTGGTTGGACAGAGTTCACTTTCTTGGTCATGTGATCTCTGGTGATGGAATATCTGTTGACCCAGCCAAGGTTCCAGCAGTCAAGGAGTGGCCCCAACCGAAGAATGCTGCAGATATTCGGAGTTTCCTTGGACTTGCAGGATACTACAGGAAGTTTATTGAGAGATTCTGAAAGATTGCAACACCCCTCACTCGGTTAACCAGGAAAAATATGAAGTATGTGTGGACTGAGGATTGTGAGCATAGTTTTCAGACCTTGAAACGGAAACTGACCAATTCTCCAATCTTGACCCTTCCTGTTGAAGATGGCAAGTTTAGCATTTATTGTGACGCTTCCAAAATTGGTCTTGGATGTGTGTTGATGCAAGATGGTAAGGTAATAGCTTATGCCTCTAGGCAGTTGAAAACACATGAGAAGAATTACCCTACACATGACTTGGAATTAGCTGCAGTAGTATTCGCACTTAAGATTTGGAGGCACTACCTGTATGGACAAACTTGTGATATATTCTCGGACCATAAAAGTCTGAAATATATCTTCACACAGAATGAATTAAACATGAGGCAACGTCGATGGTTGGAATTTGTAAAGGATTATGATTTTGAAATTAAATATCATCCTGGCAAAGCAAATGTTGTGGCAGATGCTTTGAGTAGAGTGACAACTTCAGCCTCAGCCCTGATTCTTGACGTACCATTAGCCTTAGAATCTGAATTCCAAAGGTTTAATCTAGAAGCAGTGCATAGTGTGTCGGCCATGCTTACTGCAATATCCTTAAGACCTACCATTCTTGAAAGAATAAAGGAAGCCCAGATAAATGATGTAGAGTGCAACAAGTACAAGTTAAGCATGGATTCTACGGACAAATCATATTTTAACTATTCTGCTGATGGAATCCTTAAGTTTAGAAATAGATGGTTCGTTCCTGCCATTAAAGAACTTCGAGATGAGATTCTTTCTAAAGCACATTCTTCCAGATTCTCTGTTCACCCTGGGAGTACAAAGATGTACAAGGATCTTAAACAGCATTATTGGTGGCCAAGTATGAAAAGGAGTGTGACAGAGTATGTAGGATCATGTTTGTGTTGTCAGACATTAAAGCTGTGCATCAGAGGCCTGCAGGAACATTACAACCCTTACCAGTTCCTAAATGGAAATGGGAACAAATAACAATGGACTTTGTTGTGGGATTGCCTAGAATAGCAAAAGGACATGATGCAATCTGGGTAATAGTTGATCGATTAACCAAATCTGCCCACTTTCTGCCATTAAGGATGACATACTCGATGGATCAGCTTGCTGAATTGTATGTGCAAGAGATTGTTAGGTTACATGGAGTTCCAGGTACCGTAGTTTCAGATCGAGATTCTCGATTCACATCTAAGTATTGGAAAAGTCTGCACAAGGCTATAGGTACACAACTCAACTTTAGCACAGCCTTTCACCCTCAAACAGATGGACAATCCGAGAGAACTATTCAGACCTTAGAAGATATGCTCCGTGCATGTGTTTTAGATTTTCAAGGATCTTGGAGTAAATACTTGTCACTAGTGGAGTTTTCCTATAATAACAATTTTCAAGGAACAATAGGAATGACACCTTATGAGGCCTTATATGGGCGAAAATGTAGATCACCTTTGTACTGGGATGAAGTTGGTGAAGCACAGTTGCTCGGTCCCGTCATTGTGCAACAAACTGTTGAGAAGGTTGCCCTCATCCGCCAGCGGATTTTGACAGCTTAGAGCCGACAGAAAAGTTATGCTGATAAAAGACGTAGGGAATTGGAGTTTGATGTAGGCGATGAGGTGTTTCTCAAAGTATCACCATTCAAAGGATTTGTGAGATTTAGAAAGAGAGGCAAGTTGAACCCCAGATTTATTGGACCCTTTTCAATCTTAAAAAGGATCGAGAAGGCAGCTTACGAGTTACAGTTACCCACCTCTATGGAAGGAATCCATAATGTGTTCCATGTATCTATGTTGAAGAAGTGTGTACGAGATCCATCACAGATTGTGGAACAGCAGAGTATTGAAGTTCATCCTACCCTTGCATATAAGGAGAAACCTGTAAAGATCCTAGACTATGCTGTGAAGGTGTTGCGCAACAAAGAAGTTCCTCTGGTGAAAGTCTTATGGCACAACCAGAACATAGAGGAGACAACCTGGAAGCGCCAACAAGACATGATGGACCAACATCTGGAATTATTCAGGTACTGAATTTTGAGGACAAAATTCTTTTAAGGAGGGTAGATTGTAACACCCGGTTCTATAGAACTAATTATTTAATATTTTAATTAATAGTACACTTTACATGGCAATAATAAATGTAGGGTTAATGGATGACTAGACAAGAGCATAAAAGTAATTAGAAATTTAAAAATGGATAACGTATTTAAGGAAAGAGGTTTTGGGTTTAATGAACTGTAACCGCCACCATTCCCCACTTTTCTCTCTTTCGGTCTTCAGCTCGAGCAGCAGAGCTCTCTAGGCGATTCTTCTACTCGAATCTTCTCCAAACTAGGTGAGCCGTACTTCAATTTCTTGCTGTACTGGTAGCTATCGATGATTGGAGAGAGTATAAGTGTGAGTTTTGTGAATGCTGTATGGGTAAGCTAGTTCAGGTTTTGTGGTAAATCGGGAATGTACAATGAACTAAGCTTCCAAACCAGTTTTCCTAGATTTCTGGATAGATTAGAATGAGGCTTAGTAGAAATCTGATTAATATTCTGTTTATGACTTAGGTGAACAAAACTTCTGAAGTAGTTTGAAACTGAGCATTTCCAAGAGAGCCAGCTAAGTGAAGTTTGCTTGTGCCTTTAGGCCTACATCACAAAACAGTAGGATTATGTGTGTTTGAATGTTTTTATGTCATGCATCATATTTTTGAAAGTATGCAAAAATGATTTTACATGAAATGGCATGGTAAGGAATGAACAGACTGTAACAGATAAGCTATTAAGGGAACTAATCAACTCCTTAACTTATGAAGGGATTTATACTTTGGGAGAAGTGATCCAACTCCCAATTTCACAGGGGGATCTGAACAGTTGTTAAGGGAACTAATCTGCCCCTTAATCGAGAGAGAGTATGTATGACTTTGGGAGAAGTGATCCAACTCCCAATTTCACAGGAGGATCATATCATAAACGAATGCATATGCAACTGAGATGAGAAAGTAGAAACTGTATGTTTAGGAGTTTATGTTTTAGCATTTAATTTCGTTACTGCTTTACTTACTTAGCATTAGGCTAATAGATGAGTTTTGTGATGTAGGTGAAGAAGTGACAGCAGGTGTGTTCTCTGAGTTTGCTGAGAGCTAGGCGGGTTGGAGGGGTGCATTCATACGTTGATTTGGCACCTGATGGGACAGTTTGATTGATGTCAGTAGGTGAGATGCATAGTCTTCAAGGGTTCCGTTTAAGTATGCAGAGAATGTCAGTCACATTGGTAGTTTGTTGTTTCCTTCAAATTTATGAATTGTGCTTTTCGAGTATGAGAACATGATTTGGTATTAGTCGTAGTTTACTACTCCGAATTTTTGAAATTTGTGGATTTATATTGTTTTTTTGAAGGGTTTCAGTGAAATACTCACGTTCTTAGTAGTCAGAGTTATTTATTGTTTAGAGTGTAAATGCTTGATAAACTGCTATGCTGCGTTGTTGTTTCTGTTGTCTATCGGAAGACGTTGTCTACCGGTAGATGTTAGGTGGGTAAATCGTCCGGCTGATGTCATCAGATGATGTCTTCAGTAAAAGTCATCGGATGATGTCTTCAGTAAAACCATCCGATGATGTCTTCAGTAAAAGCCATCGGATGATGTCTTCAGGAAAAGCCATCGGATGATGCCTTAGTAAAAGCTATCGGTAGATGTGTATAATAAGTTTTGTCGTTTAGTGATCGGTGGATGTCGTGTATTAGACCTATCGGAAGATGTAGTAGAAGTGTTGTCGTTTAGTGATCGGTAGATGTAGGAAGTAATTTGTCGTTTAGTGACCGAATGATGTGCTCTGTTTTGTTTTGTGATTAAAAGACTTTCTTTTGTCGTTTAGTGACTGGACGACGTGATCAATTTTCTCTTTCTCTTTCAACCAACTGCCTTGAATATTTTAATTATTTAATAAAGATTGTTTTTATATGATGATTTTTCGCTGCAAGTTTTAACGTTTCAAGAGTAAACCTTGACCATCAAATAAAATTTTTAAGTTTTTACAAAGTCTCATAGTTCGCTTTAATGTCTTGAGTAACGAACCGAGTTTATATAATTCGGGGCATCACAAGTTTGTTGTTGTATATTTTGACAATTTTCTAGTCTATGCATTAGAAGTTCTACGTTACTGACTTAATTTACAATCGATTTGGAATCCAATCCAACCATAGTACAAATAAGAGATTATGCTAGACAAGTACTCCAATTTCTGATTATTCTAATAATTCCATAAATCAAGTAATGGTATTATCTTGAACCTTACTTCCAGAATGCTGCCACACTCTGGGTTAAATCGCCCTAACAAACAGCCAGATCATCACACGAGAACACTCTTCCAACTGCCCTAGTCCTGGACATACTCGAGAATCTCAGCTGCTAAATCGTCGTCACTTCCCTTAAAAATTTGATCAGTTTCAGGGAGCTCGAGTATTTTCTAAAATTGATCTACGCTCGAGTTATTACCAATTAAAAGTCAAAGCTGACGATATTCTGAAGATAGCATTCAGAACTCGATACGAACATTATGAATTGCTGGTGATGTTGTTTGGATTGACAAATCCTCCGGCAGCGTGTATGGATCTAATGAACAGGGTATTCCTGTAACACCTGGAAAAAAATTCCTATAAGTTACGTGGTCTAGTTTAGGATATATTATGAGAGTTTAATGCTTCATCTAGGGTTATGCTTAATATTGGATTAAAGTGTGAAGTAGGGAAAGGAAAGTATTGTGTAAAGGAAGCAAAAATTAATGGAAAGGTGTAAGGAAATTGAGGCATTCACGTTGGTTTGGATGTAAAAGGGGCGTGGGGTTTGTTTTTTAATTTACAAAAAAAAGGAGTGGAAATTTTTAAAGAAGAAAAGTATTTGTTTATAAATTTAGAAGGTTAGTTGGTGAAAAGTAAAAATTTCTTCTTTCTTCCTCCTTTCTTACCACGAAAATTCAGCCTCCATTGTTAGGGTTCTCCTTCTTCTTTTCATCAATTTTGCAAGGAATCAAGGTATGTTTTACATGGGTTTTGTAATACCCCAGATTTTTTTGGGGTTAATTTAATTAATTTAAGTTAGGTTAGTTATTGGGTTAATTAAATTATTTTCGAGAGTTTCTGTGGAAGAGTTAGATCGAAGGTGAGGTGAGACCCAATTTATAGAAATTTAGCGGTCGAAGAACGGGATTTAACAAAATTCAAAATGGCCAAAAATGTGGGAGGGCAAAATGGTAATTGTGTGTTTTAAGAGAAAACAATTATGTTTTCTCTTAAAACAACAGAATGGCTTCGATAAGCCATTCTGTTGCTCGGGTATCACCGAACGCCGAACAGGGGGGGAGCGCAGGCGACGTTCGGCTAGCAAATCACCGGCGACTTCGGCGTTCTTCCGATCAGACGGCAGCGACGAGCCGAGGGCTGACATTTCTGGCCTCCTCCGACCAAAAACTGACTGGTAAGCTTAGGGCTTTGCCCTGTTTTGTGTTCGGTCTTTGCTGTGGATCGCCGAGCTGCTAGAGCTCCGATCGCCAGTCATTTTTGGCTGCCCTCAGCGTCAGATTGCCGAGCTCAACGCCGATAATGATTGCCGAGCAATGTACAGCTCTGATTGAGCTAAAAACCGAGGGCCAAGTTTTTGAACCTCGGGTTTCCTGGTGTGAAACTCTGATGGTTTTGTTAGGTTATGTTGACTGAATGTTAGATGGTCGATTTGTAAAGAAATTTGGTAGAATCGGATTGAGGAGAGAATTTTGGACTTTTTAAGGAAAAATCCGGTTCTTATTTTAGGGGTTTTGGCCTAGCTACGGTTAGTTGTTTTAAATTTCCTTTTGGAAGATTAAACTAGGTTATTAGAGGAGTACGTGGCCGCTAGAATCGTTCGATTCCATTAGCCGACGCGAAAGTTACGCGCGTCTGAAGTTTTGGGTAAGTTTTTACCGAACCCAAATTAGTTGCCCATTTAGTTAGGTTTTAGTTGAGTTAGGCTAGAAATAGTAGTTTGAGAGTAAATTGATGAATGTAAGCTTGATTTTAATGAAGTTTGAATATTTGTCGTAGGTCGAGCCGTAGGTGGACAAGGAACGGAGCATCTTCAACGAGCTAGGATGCCAGGTAAGTAGTAGTGTGGTTGAGAATGTTTTAGAGTCGCCCAAAAGGGCCTACACCACAGTTGTTTGCATGTTGTGAGTCGTGTGCATGTCGTGAGCAGTCGGTATTTGATGTGGATGTGCAGTCGTCGTTAGTAGGTCATGGTAAGCAGGTTGCGAGTCTTAGGTACGTGTGTAATATGATGTGGATGTGAAGTCGTTGTTGGTTGGTCATGGTATGCAGGTTACGAGTTGTGGGTACGTGTGTGACGTGATGGAGATGTGTAGTCATCGTTAGCGGTATGTTGTGAGTCTTGCATACGTGGTGGGTTGTAGGTATGGATGTGGACGAGAAGTTGTCATTAGTCGGGTATGTTACGTATGTTGTGAGTTTTGCGTAGGTTGTGGGCTAGTTGTGGGAGAGTCATGCGTAGGTATTGAGCCTTGTGAGGGTTGTGGGATAGTCATGCGTAGGTATTGAGCCCTGTGAGGGTTGTAGGACAATTGTACGTAGGTGGCGAGCCTTGTAGTTGTAGGACAATTGTACGTAGGTGGCGAGCCTTGTGAGGGTGTGGGATAGTCATGCGTAGGTATTGAGCCTTGTGAGGGTTGTGGGATAGTTATACGTATGTGGTAAGCCTTGTGAGGGTTGTGGGATAGTCATGCGTAGGTATTGAGCCTTGTGAGGGTTGTGGGATAGTTATACGTATGTGGTAAGCCTTGTGAGGGTTGTGGGATAGTCATGCGTAGGTATTGAGCCTTGTGAGGGTGTGGGATAGTCATGCGTAGGTATTGAGCCTTGTGAGGGTTGTGGGATAGTTATACGTATGTGGTAAGCCTTGTGAGGGTTGTGGGATAGTCATGCGTAGGTATTGAGCCTTGTGAGGGTTGTAGGACAATTGTACGTAGGTGGCGAGCCTTGTGAGGGTTGTGGGATAGTTATACGTATGTGGTAAGCCTTGTGAGGGTTGTGGGATAGTTATACGTATGTGGTAAGCCTTGTGAGGGTTGTGGGATAGTCATGCGTAGGAGGTTGTGGGATAGTCATGCGTAGTATTGAGCCTTGTGAGGGTTGTGGGATAGTCATGCGTAGGTATTGAGCCTTGTGAGGGTTGTGGGACAGTTGTACGTAGGTGGTGAGCCTTGTGAGGGTTGTGAGACAGTTGTATGTAGGTGGTAAGCCTTGTGAGGGTTGTAGGACAATTGTACGTAGGTGGCGAGCCTTGTGAAGGTTGTGGGATAGCTATACGTATGTGGTAAGCCTTGTGAGGGTTGTGGGATAGTCATGCGTAGGTATTAAGCCTTGTGAGGGTTGTGGAATAGTTGTATGTAGGTGGTGAGTCCGGCGAGGTTGTGAGTCAGTCGTGCGTAGGTGGTGAGTCAGTCGTGCGTAGGTTGTGAGTTTGGCGAGGTTATGGGTCATGGTATGTAAGTTGTGAGTCTTGCGTACGTAGTGGGTCGTAAGTACGGATGTGGACTAGAAGTTGTAGTTAGTTGGGCTCGTTGTGTAGGTTGTGAGTCCTGTGCAAGTTATGGGTTGATGATAAATATATTACGAGTCTTGTACTGGTTGTGGGTTAGTGGCACGTATGTTATGAGTCTCGTGCAGGAGGTGGGAGAGTTGTATGTCAGTTGTGATTTTTGTGCACGTTATGGGTTGTAGGCACATTTTGATTGTGATGCGTATATGGAGTCGTAATTAGTTGATTATGGTCAGCATGCATCATGTTTTAAAAGCTACGTAAAATGTTTTGAGCATGTTTTCAAGCACGGAGGGAGAGTAGTGGAGGTGAGGTACGGTGTGGACAGGCGACAGTGGGCTGGATTATGACTGTGGGCCCCGCTTTCGGGACGAGCTGGAGCGGTGGCAACGTGCTGGTGGTAGTGCGGTGTATTGGCCGACTGCCCGGACGGTTGCACTTCGAGTCGAGACAGTGGCTGGAATGTGACTTATGGACCCTGTTCCTGGAGGAACCGGGACGGCGGTGACTTGCCGGTAAACAGTGCGGTGTACGGACCGATTGAGCGGTACGGTTGCATTTCAAGTCGGGACAGGGGGTTTTTGGGTGTGACTTATGGACCCCGTTCCTGGAGGAACCGGGACGGTGGTGACGTGCCGGTAAACAGTGCAGTGTACGGACTGACTGCCCAGTACGGTTACCTTCCAAACCTCAGTGAGATGTGATGCGGTGAGATGATGACAACGTGTGTAGAGACCTACATGTGTTAGGCTTGCATAACCAGTTTCATACTTCACGTTTATTTTTCAGCACTTTACTTGCTAAGCTTTAAGCTTACGGTGTGTTCTGTGGTGTAGGTACTGCTGAGCTGGTGGGTGTGTACCGAGGATCTGACTAGGAGTAGGTGGCAGTTGGTGGCGTGAGACTAGGGCCCCGGTTGACAACAGTGTTAGAGCGACCCGACCCAGAAAGAGCCGTAGAATGGTGTTGATGGGGAGTAAGACTGTATGTCTTTTGTGGGGGTATTTGTATTTGTTGTTTATAGTCATCGTTAAGGGTGATATGTCACCCTATACTGTGGACTTTCTTCATTTTGGTCGATAGCATTTCGTTCTGTTATGATGATTGTTTGGAGATTTCATAGACTAGATAGTTGTGTAGGAGTATTCTGGATTGGTTGTGATTTATTCGTTTGCAGGTACTTAGCATTTTGGGGGCGCCATTTTCAGGCGTTACTCTGTCGAAATTTCTAGAGGACGCCGTGGTGCCAAATGGTTAGGATTAAGGGAAATTAGTGAGTCGTTTAGCTCAGAGTAGTCCCTGTAGCGAACCGGGAATCCGGGTGGGTTTTCGGGACGTTACAGGTTTTGTTGCTAATGCACCTAGGTGATAGTTTTTAGGGTTTTAGG
This sequence comes from Begonia masoniana, assembly GCA_022432975.1. NCBI lineage: Eukaryota > Viridiplantae > Streptophyta > Magnoliopsida > Cucurbitales > Begoniaceae > Begonia > Begonia masoniana. Next base: position 28,881,508 of record CM039509.1, on the reverse strand, counting down.
GGTGTTTTTGTCGAGTTTGGTTAGGATTTGGGAAACCCTAATTGAGCGGTCCGAATTTCCTCTTTCATTGGCTCGTTTTCTTCCTAAATTTAGTACTTTAAACCTTATATATGTTAGTTTAGGTTGTTTTTAGAGTTAGATTGGAGATTGGGTAAAAGTTGTGAAAAAAATCGATTTTGGTAAAATTGTTCACCGATTCTGTTCTGGTAATTTCTAATTGGCCATGATGTTTGGATGTTGATCATGATTGTTTTAATGGATAGTAAATGTGTAGAGGTTTATGGATTGGGGTGGAACGTCTAAATCTGTTGAAAAACGAGTAAGTTATGGCCGATTGAAATTAATTAATAGAAATTGTGGGAATTTCGAGTTTAGGGTTAAACTTTAAGTTGTTTTGTTAGTTTTAGTTTAGGTAATTCCTTAGAATCTTTTAGATTGGTACTAAGTGAATTTCTTTATAATTGTTAGGTTAACAAGTGAGTAGTTAAGCGTGGATGAAGTGAATAATTACGTACGGAGTATCTAGGTGAGTAGTGGATTGCATTTATTTTGCCTTCGGACCTACACTACGGAACGGTAGGGTTTATTGTTTGGTTGTCGTTTTGAGTTATGTTTAAATAGTGTGATTGTCATGCATCATGTTTTAAGCTACGAAAAAAAACGAGTTTTGTGCATAATTCGAAACGTGAGTAAGAAAAGTAAAAGATAAAAAGAAATAAGATGTGATTTCGAGTAGAGTTGCCAGGTTGCGCAAGTTGCCGGGGAGGCACTTGTGACTTGCCGGGGAGGCATTTGTGAGGGACTCTACAAGAAATGTATTGTTGAAAATACGTAAGTGTCGTGAGTATGAACGCCTCGTCGTTAACGTGCAAGTGGAGCACTAGAGGGTTCTATGATCGATGTGGGAGGAGATCGTGTGCGGCCGTCCAATGGAGGGGACCCGGATGTGGGCTGGCCAATCTTGCTCTGTGGGTTAAGGTGTGGCCGTCCAATGGATGTGTGCCTATTTGATTCACGTGTAAAAGTGGAAGATTAATGAAACGAAAACGAAATGAAAACAACAGAGAGAGTAGAAATTGCATGTGTTAGGGTGTGCGTGCATTGTATGTGTTTACATTCATTATTCCCTACTTACTAAGCATTAGGCTTATTTTTTGTAACGACCACAGCCCCGGCCTGAGCCCGCAGCCCTCAGGCCCAGGACCCATGACCAGCCGGGGCCTCAGAAGCCGTACTCAACGGACTTCCACCCCCTGCAGTGGGTTTTTGCCTTACACCCCCACTCGAACCTGGGACCTCAGGGAAAAAGGCGCCTTTTTTGTAACGACCACAGCCCCGGCCTGAGCCCGCAGCCCTCAGGCCCAGACCCAGGACCCAGCGGGGCCCAGAAGCCGTACTCACGACCTTCCCACCCCCTGCAGTGGGTTTTTGCCTTCCCCCCCACTCGAACCTGGGACCTCAGGGACAAGTACCCAAGGCTACAAGTGAGGAGTACCACTGAGCCAGCTGGCTCAGTGGTACTCCTCACTTGTAGCCTTGGGTACTTGTCCCTGAGGTCCCAGGTTCGAGTGGGGGGGAAGGCAAAAACCCACTGCAGGGGGTGGGAAGGTCGTGAGTACGGCTTCTGGGCCCGCTGGGTCCTGGGTCTGGGCCTGAGGGCTGCGGGCTCGGGCCGGGGCTGTGGTCGTTACAAAAAAGGCGCCTTTTTTGTAACGACCACAGCCCCGGCCTGAGCCCGCAGCCCTCAGGCCCAGACCCAGGACCCAGCGGGGCCCAGAAGCCGTACTCACGACCTTCCCACCCCCTGCAGTGGGTTTTTGCCTTCCCCCCCACTCGAACCTGGGACCTCAGGGACAAGTACCCAAGGCTACAAGTGAGGAGTACCACTGAGCTAGCTGGCTCAGTGGTACTCCTCACTTGTAGCCTTGGGTACTTGTCCCTGAGGTCCCAGGTTCGAGTGGGGGGGAAGGCAAAAACCCACTGCAGGGGGTGGGAAGGTCGTGAGTACGGCTTCTGGGCCCGCTGGGTCCTGGGTCTGGGCCTGAGGGCTGCGGGCTCGGGCCGGGGCTGTGGTCGTTACAAAAAAGGCGCCTTTTTTGTAACGACCACAGCCCCGGCCTGAGCCCGCAGCCCTCAGGCCCAGACCCAGGACCCAGCGGGGCCCAGAAGCCGTACTCACGACCTTCCCACCCCCTGCAGTGGGTTTTTGCCTTCCCCCCCACTCGAACCTGGGACCTCAGGGACAAGTACCCAAGGCTACAAGTGAGGAGTACCACTGAGCTAGCTAGCTCAGTGGTACTCCTCACTTGTAGCCTTGGGTACTTGTCCCTGAGGTCCCAGGTTCGAGTGGGGGGGAAGGCAAAAACCCACTGCAGGGGGTGGGAAGGTCGTGAGTACGGCTTCTGGGCCCCGCTGGGTCCTGGGTCTGGGCCTGAGGGCTGCGGGCTCGGGCCGGGGCTGTGGTCGTTACATTTTTTTTTTGTTCAGTCCTGTAGGTGACAACTTATATACAGGTGAGCTAGATGAGGGGACCCCGGACTAGGATGCTGTCGTTGACGTACGGGGCGTGCCGGTGCAGGCAATTGTCGGGGTGTTTCGACCATGAATTGCTGGGAGTTTTGAGTTTTGAGGAAGGGGTGTATACCTTGTCTTGTGTATAGGTATTTTGAGTTTGATTTGATTGTGTAAATGAAGATGGTTTTACAGCGTTGTAAATGTGGTTTGAGAATTTTTTTTGGAATTGCTTGGAAAGTGTTTTATAAATCGTTGGATTTTTAGGTTTGTGGATTTAAGATTTTAGTTGTTATGCTGCTCGATTTTTCGTATAGTAAATCACGTCAGTTTTCAACTGTCTTCTCTTTTTGTTGACATTTTATAGTCGGATTTCTGTGATTTTTAAGTGTCAAGGAGTCGGGAGTGTCGGGAATATTTGGGGTAAATTTTGGATGATTTGGGTGTGAATGGTTTGAAGAAAAATGAAAAAATGATGAAGAAGGGCACTGGTGGCCGAGGGATGCAAGCACAGGGCGCGGGTTGGGCGCACGCTGTAGGCACGGGCAGTGCCCAGCGCCGATCGATCGGCAGAATCCCCTGTTTCTTGATCGCGCACCCGAGAGGGTGCCCATCGATCGGCGCCTGGCACCCATCGATCGGCAGCACCTGCGCGCGCGGTCTGCTCCTGCGTGCAGCAGGAGCACGCACGGCGCCTATTATGGGCTAGCCCGATTTTTTTTCAAAATTTTCCTACTTCTAAAATGTTTTAATCTGATCTTTTCTGACACGTTTTGCACGTATTTTATGCACATTTTCCAACCGTTTTTGAGGGTTCGAAAAACCCAAAAATCGAGTCAAAATTTTATCAAAAATTATTTTAAACTCTGTTTTAAACGTAGTAAGTGTGAGGAAAGTAACGTACCGAGCCGGGGTGGGTTCGGAGGCGTTACAATTCCAAAATTATCTTGATATGTTTGTAATCGTCTTCATCGACGATATCCTGGTCTATTCTTGAAATGAAGAAGATCATAGGGAGCATCTGAAAATAGTTTTATCTATTTTGAAGCAGCATCAAAATAGTCTTATCTGTAGATAAACTTAATCATTTAATATAGGTTTACTAAATACTGTTACTGATTCCAAGCTCAGGGATGAACTCAAAGTGTCAATAGCAAATAAACTCTTACCTGAATACACAGAATTTTACAACAGAAATGTCATTTTACTGAGCGGCGAGAGCGACTTGGAGTTACTGATCAGATTCTCAGCAGAAGATATGGGGAATTATCTTTTTGATTTATTCCATGGAACTTCTTCCTCCGGCAATTCTTCCTCATTGTCTACATTGTTTGGTTCTCGAGGATGCTTTCTGGCCCTGCCTTGATGAACCTACTCGAAAATCATCATTCTCGAATGCTCAAAATAAGATCTAGATAGCTTTGTAAGCTTGTCAAGTTTTCCTAATTTTTCAATCTACTTGGTTATTTACATCAATAGAACTATACTGTGTTGATTTTGTTACATTTCTGTTCATTCATGGCTATGCATTATAATCTCTGGAGATCAAAAATGGAATCTTTTGGCAATTTCTGTTTATGAGAGATCGTTCTTAATCCAAATGCTTCTGGGTTTTTCGCTTAACTTGGAGCAGCCTTTTTCTATATTTAGAAACGGTGAGTGTCAATGTGCAGACGTTATGCAATTACAGGTTGGCATTCTGGTCAATCAGATGGACATTTCTCGAGGAAGACGATGATATCGATAATGATCTATCATTCAAGCATGGTAATTCCATTCTTAATATTCACAAAATTTTGATAAGTCAACTCTTGGACATTATAAATATTATTTTTTTCGAAAAATAAAAACAAGATCTTGTTCATGGTCACGTAATTTGCGTTTCATATGATCTTATGAAAATGATAAATAACGAAGTCAACTAACCAAAATCTTTATTAGTGAACAAGAGGGGTTGAACTTGAAAGTGTTATTCCATCCCAAATACATAACAACACTTTCTCTTTATTCAACGCGCACAATCGACTCATTATTTTTTTTTACGTGCATGTTGACTATTTTTGCATGAGTCAAACTATGTCATTTTATTTTTGTATCTAGGAAAATACTATGGTAGCATAGACCAAAAAATGTAATTATACATCCAAATTAAGAAAGAATTCCTGAAAAAAAAATCAGAGATTTTGAAATGCGTGAATTTAGCGTCTGATGCAGTCTGGCTTAACTAGTTGACCATACCCATGCCTCTGGCTGTATGCATTCTTTCTATCACCTGTCCCCCACCCCCATCAATCCTCTCATTTACAAGTCTCACCCGAAGTAGGAAAATATTGATTATTATTATTTTCCCAGAAATTATGGATTTCTTTTTTCTCTCTTTTTAATTCCATTTGGATGATCGAAAAGGTTTCCTTTATGATTTTACTAACGTACCAGGAGGTATATGCAACTTAAACTCGCTTTTAATTTGCAAAACCAACTTATGATTTTGGTTATTCATCCAACAGTTCATAAATTGCAGAAGTTGAGAGACAGAGATTCAAACTTATGATCAAATATCAACATTTTTACTTCTTAAAATTACTCTAACGAGTAATGGGATCGTCAAAGTGAGTAAAAATCAGTCAGTAATCAAAACTTGCTCGACCGGATTAGCTGTGAACAGTTGAAATCATGTTTGGGTGCTTAGAAGATCTCAAACCCACTCGAGCAATAATTTCCAGAATAAATTGAATAAAAGCCATGGGAAACTAGGGGTGTGCAAAATATGGTTCGGTTCAGTTTTGCAGAGGAACCGAACCGAACAGATCACCATTCAGTTTTAGATTAACTGAACCGAAATAGGTTGTTTAGCTGACCGAAACCGAGCTGAAAGTTTCTGTTCCGGTTGTACAACCTATTTTCAAAAATTCACAGAATCAATTAATATTGTCTGCAACTTTGGTTTATATTTCGGAAACACAAAGGATTATGCAGGTGTTGCGAAAAATCCTACGCAAGTGAACGTATCGCAAAAGTAATAAAGTTCGTAAGTACGAGTCGATCCCACGAGAACTACTTTCCCTAATTATCAAACGAAATTAATTCCAATTTATAATGAATACAGAACTTTGATGATTTTGGATTTAATAAACACAACAAAATAATTTAATTAAATCATAGAAATTAAATGAATTTGAGAATATAATGAGAAAGCTCTAGGGTTTTTTATTTCACCAAAATTAATTATATTTAGTATTTCTAATCCAATACATTATTTTCTATTTCTATGTGTTGATGGCAATTTCACAAAAATATTTATCAATCTCTCTCGTGTAATGACAAACTTATCCAACTAACGAATTATTACATCTCGGTCTCTAATCCTGAAAATTAATTGAATACATTAAGAACGAGAAATTAAAATACCACATAAACGCATTAGCTATCTCTAGTCTAACATCTTTTTCATAGTAAATTATTCAGTGCACGATTATTTATTACCTCTCGGTCTCAAAACAATCCTACGAACATGCTATTGTTGATCAGGCAATCACAAGCTTTAATAATAGAATAATTTACTCAACACAATATTAAAACAGAAAATTAACAACTTGAATTAAAAGAAAAAACTAAATAGTCATAATTCGGCTACATTGTAGCACTAAAAAATAAAATTAGTTCATGCTAGAATAAAGAGATGCAACGAAAATAATAAGAATGTTCATAGTTCAGAATAAGAAGAAAAAGAAATATACGACTCGAAAACTTCAGCGAAAACGTAAAAATTTGTGAAAACAAACAATGCTTCGTTAATAAAATTCAAGCAGAATAACGTTTGATTGTTTTAAAAACCAAAACATGAAAATAAGCATTTACAACAAATCCTAAACAAACACCCAAAAGAGTTATAAGTTCCCTAACCTATACACAGTCTAAAATACCAATCTATCCCACCTCCCAGACACACCATGGTCAAGCCGCCCCAACAACTGCCTGTACCAGCATACCGCATGCGTCGCCGACTGCATCCTAGTCCTAACCTCCTTCATATAGCTCACCTAAGAGTTCGTCGTCACCTATACCATAGAACACAAAACGTAAGTCTAATGCTTAGCAAGTAGAGAATAATGACTCAACCCCTAACACATGCGGTTTCTAAACTCTCGGTTGTGCTCATTTCGTTTTCATTTCATTAATCTTTCACCAAACGTGTGGATCAAGTAGGCACACATCCTATAACCGTCTAGGACAGCCACACCTTGACCAAGCAGAGCAAGACTGGAGGCACACATCTCATAACCGTCTAGGATGGCCATACACGATCTCCTCCTACATCGATCATAGAACCCTCTAGTACTTTCACTCGCACATTAATATCGAGGCGTTCATACTCACGACACATTACATATCTTTAGCAGTGCATCTCTCATAGGAGCCCTCTTGGGGTACTACACCCCATCACTAATTCCCGACGAGGCAGCTCTACTCGAGACCAAGTTGCAGTTCTTCTTATTTTTTTACGTTTCATACTCACATTTCAAAATCATGCTAAAACTTGTATTTTCATAGTTCAAAACCATGATGCTTGTCAATACAATGCTCAAACCCAAACAAAACAAACAAACAATCAACCCTACCGTTCCATGGTGTAGGCCCAAAGGCACAAGACACACGCTCCACTACTTACTTGGTTTCTCTGCACGTATTTGGTCACTTCGGCTATGCTAAATGCTTAATCGTCAACCTAACAAATATAGGGAATTATCTTAGTAAACTTCCAAGAATTCTAAGGAATCCATAATCTAAATCTAACAACAAATTTAACCAACTTTAAAGCATAAATCCCAAAACCCAAATTTCTCTCTTTTTCAATGTCCAAACTTCAATCGGCCATAACTTACTCGTTTTTCATCAGATTTAAACGATCCTACCCATTTCGTAAACCTCTACATGTCTACTATCCATTGAATCAAACCATTTTACCAACCAAATAACATGGCCAATCGAATTTGGCACCCAAACAGAATCGGCTAAACATTGATCAAAAACCGATTTTTCACCAATTTCACCTCTAACTCTAATATATCTACATAATCAACCTAAACCATCCTATCTAAGGTTTAAATCACCAAAATGACAAGAAAACATAACCATGAAAGGGAATTTTCGGAGCTTCACCATTAAGGTTTCCAAACCCTTACCAAACTTCACCAAAATACCACCAAAACACCAAAAATCACTAAAGGATTGCATACAACACAAAACCCATTCAATTAACCCACTAACCTTGCTATTTTCTTCACCAAAGGAAGCTTGAAATTTCAGCAATGGAAGAGCTTAGGGTATTCGTGGGGGAGGAGAGGAGAAGAAGACACAATTTTGTCTTTAATTCCTTCAATTTCCAACCTTTAAAACTTACTACTTTTCTCTTTAAAATTTTTCCTCAAAACTTATTAATTTTATAAAGTAACCCTCCCCCTCCCACTTTTACTTCTCTTCCAATGTGAAGACACCCTCCATTCATTCACTCCTCATCACTTTCATTTCATTGTTTGTATTTCAAACAACAATAACACTAACTCATTCCAACTTTAGAATTTTCTCTACAACTTACACTTTCTAAACTAATTGCTAAGCAAAACTCTAGGATATATGTTAAATCCCATAACATACTCTCATCTAAGGGAAACTTACGTTTAGGGAAAATCCCAGATGTTACACTTGTAACGCCCCCAAACCCGCCCAGGCTCAGTGCGCTACTTTGCTAACAAATCCTACATCTAAAACGGCGTTTAAAATAATTTTCGTAAAATTATTGACTCGATTTCGGGTTTTTCGAACCCTCAAAAAAAATATTGTAAACCATCCCAAAATACGTTTAAAATGCCTTGGAAAATGTTGGGGTAAAATAATTTGGAATTAGGAAAATTTTTTAAAAAAAATTTAAAAAGTTATTTTTTATTTTTTATTTTTTGCAAGTGGCGATCGATCGCCACCCTCTCGGGTGCTACAGTACCCGAGAGGCGTCAACCAGTGAACGATCGCCGTTGGGCGCGCGATCGTTCGCCGCTGCGGTGCCCTACACGCCCTGCGCACCCCAGCGCTCCATCCACGACCCTCACCTCTTTTCCTCCACTTTTCCCCAAGCCAAATACTTCCAAAACTTCTAAAATTTTTACCACACAATTCTGACACCCTAAACTCTGTGTCCCATGAAAATCTTGAAAAACAAACTTAAAACGGTTAATAAAAAAAATAGAGAAAGGAAACCCAACGTTAATTACTTTAAAAATCAAAACGGACGGCATAACGCCTAAAACTTTAAAAACCCAAACCTGAAATCAAAACCAAAAACATATAATTTCAAACCACAAATACGTACGACCTTTATCCATCAACCCAACAGACTCACAACCTTTCAAAATATTTACGAAAACAGTGACAAATACAACGTATCAAAATCTTCCAGTTTTTCTAACTTTTCTTAAACAAAGTATTTACAAAACACTTATAAAAACCATCTACAACAAAACATTCACCTCCCACACTACCCGAGGAAGACAGTGGCCAAGACGCCCCGACAATAGCCTGCACCGGCGCACCTCATACTCCTCCTACTGCGGCCTAGTCCTCGGCTGTCTTATCTACCTCACCTATAAAGAACTCGTCACCTACACCATAGAACACAAAAGGTAAGCCTAATGCTTAGCAAGTAGGGAATAACAAATGCGACAACACAATGCAATCAACCTAACACATGCAATTTCTACCACTCAGTTGTGTTTATTTACTGTTCGTTGCTTTAATCGTTTCATAAGCCGTGTGATTTGAGTAGGCACACATCCTATAACCGTCTAGGACAGCCACACTCAGAACCACCAGAGCAAGACCAGATAGCTCTCATCCCATAACCGTCTAGGATGGCCATACATGATCTCCCTCGTCCATCGTAGAATCCTATAACTGTCTAGGAATTCATACTCTCAAACTTTACGTATTTTAGCCAATCATCCATCATAGAGATCCCCTCGGGGTGCTACACTCCAGCACATAATCCCGACAAGGTACACTAATCGAGATTGCGTATTTTAGCCGGTCACCTCTCGTAGAGTTCCCTCTGGGGTGCTACACTCCAGCACGTAATCCCGACAAGGCACACTACTCAAGATGCATTTTACAATTTACTTATCTGATTACATTTCACACTCACAACCCAACCATGCAAGAAACTCGTAACTAAAAACCATGATGCATGCCAGCAATATGTAACACAACACGAAATAAATATCATTACCCTACCATTCTATGGTGTAGGCCTGAAGGCGAAAGGATAGCTACCACTACTTACCTGGTTGCTCGGCTTCCAATTTCTCAATTCACCCAACCACTTCACTAGATCGAGGACCTAAAATAACAAAACTTAGCTTAATAAGTTACCAAGAAAATCTAAGGAATTTCCTAACTAAAATTTAACAATACTTAAAACACATTTCACTCACAAAACACAAAACCCGATTTTTACCCACATTTGACCGTTAAACTTCAAACGGTCATAACTCTCTCGTTTTTCAACGTATTTCGACGCGCCACCCCAATCTGAGAACCTCTACACGTCTACTATCTATTGAAATACTTAATTTATCCAAACAACTTACTTGGCCTACCCGAAATTGCCAAAACAGAATCAGCCACCCTAGTGTTCACAACTGGTTTTTGTGTAACACTCCTCCAATCTTCAATCTAACCACTCAAACCACCTAAACTAATCTATCCAACAATTAAATGATCAAAATAGGAAGAAAATACAGCCAAGGAATCAAAAATTCGGACCTCACATTCTAGGGTTTCCAAACCCTCACTAAACTCACTCTAAATACCCTTAAAACACCAATAATCAACACCTAAACATATAAAAACCAAAACCCACTTATTTTTACCTTAAATCACCTTGAGAAATTGAAGAAAAGAGAGGGAGGAAGCCACTAATGGCCGCTGGTCTTTCACGAAGAAGAAAGGAGGAAGAATAGGGTTTTTACCATTTTTAAGACTTAATTAACCTTTTTATAAAAATCATCATTTCTTACTTTTTGTTTTTTTCCACCATTTTTTCTCAAATTGCAATTTAAACCCACTCTTTTCCTTTCTCTTTTCTTCCAACGTGATTGCTTCCTTAATCACTTCTTTCATTCAATTTTCCAACATTTTATTTCATTAAATTCCTATTGGTTCATGCATTTTTTGACTTTTCAACCATTTCTTTATTTTACTTCTAATTTCATACAATTCTTCTCCCTTTCTCTTCCAACTTCATATACTAATACAACTTGCTATAGTCTAAGCTAAGGCTACAATCGTTATCGAAATTTTTCGGGTGTTACAACACTTTAGGCGTTTGTTTTTTTTTTTTTACCATTTTAATTTTAGACAATCTACTGTGTTTTACTCACCCTCTGCAGAAAGTGATCCTTCTAGTTACTATGTTGCTCTATGTCTCTAAGAAGCAACACCGTGTGTGACATGAGAAATTTCGCTATCATTATAAAAATTAGAAGTCAATATTCGATGAAGATTGGAGCAACATTATATTATCAATTGAGTTTATTTCCCATCTTACAGTGATCTGAATTTATTTTCAAGTATTCATGAGAAATTGAGTATATGTTGGGATTTATGGAAATTATGAGGATTTTTGGATTTATTTTCCGAAAATTATCTGCAAAATGTAGATTTTTTATCATCTTTGGATTTGAAGAATCTTTATGAGATTTGATTGACAAAATTTCAAATTTAAATCGAAGGGTTTCATATTACTCTTCTCCTTCTTCTCCACTCAAAAATATAGGGCTTTCTCGTGGTTCTCTTCACCATGGTCATCATTGAATAAGTTTCCAAATATTACTCTACGGGCAATGTCCTAGAGCCTGTCACACACAATTTGCCGATTTCAGAGACGGCGATTTTCGTATACTCGTCACCGTCACCGTCGTCAAATCATTCTAATTTCAAGAGGGAGTCTTCAAAAATTGTAGAGGATGTCGTTCCTATTCATCAGGTAGACTCTTTTGGCATAAAAAGAAAATTTCAAAAAATCGAGTGAAGATCAATTTAAAACAAGTGGCATGCCTCCTAAGGCTCCTAATAGGTCCAGAATCACTCGAGCGTCAAAAGGAAAGAGGACAATAACCGAAAAAGGAGATTTCTTCTAATGATTCCTGGACCCAAGAAGAAGTTATCGAAATCGATACTGATGATGAGGATGAAATTGTAAAGGCCCCATTAAAGAAATTAACCAAGGACCTTCAGTCGAATTCCAAGAAACCATCCCCAAAGTCTTCTGTTCCCAAGACTCCGACGCCTGTTGTAGTCAAGACTCCAAAGGCAGGTTCCACCAAATTCCCTAAGTCCAAAAGAAAAAATTCAAACAAAAGTCCAACACCAAGATGTTCTATTCGCTCCAAATCAACAACACAGAGGGAGTCAAGCATCCAAGCAAGTAAGTCCTCTGATCAACTTCTTGTTGAGGATTTTAAATTCAAGTTTCATGCTAGCCGTTGGGAAAAATTTTCAAAAAAGAATATATGGCCAGAAAAAAAGATTCATGAAGGAGATTTTTCTCAATGTGAGGCAATTATATATCAGCTTATGAGCCTAGGTTTGGGAAAAACTTTTAGAGATATAAAATCATTTGTTTGGAAAGTAATTTAAGAGTTCTATTGCAATCTGGACTCCGATGTAAAAAATTATGCTCATCTAAATTTTGGTCGAGTATATGTCGGGGGACATATGTTTAGTTTTTCTCTTGCTATTATTAATGCGTATCTGTGCACCCATGAGCATGATTTTGAATAATTTATTCCTGATTATAACAAAATTATAGCTGATATCACTGGGGGTGTCAGACAAATCTAGCACCATGGGAAAGACTTTCTGGCTTCACAAATGACTGTGAAATACAGAATTCTTCACAAAATAGCCATGAGGAACCGGCTGCCTACATCCCATGGGACAGGGGTGAATAAGGCAATGGCTACACTATTGTTTAAAATTGGAAATTCGATTGCGTTTGACTTTGGGAAATATTTCTTTGATCAAATCATGGAGCAAGAAGATGGGAATAATGAAAGATTGGCTCTTCTGTTTCCCTGCTTGATATATGGAATTTTATCTTCCCAACGATCTGTCATAAGAGAAGCTTTATATGTGGATAAATAGGAAATCCGAATTAGTTATAAACTTCGGATGGAAGAATATGTAAATGATCTGGAAGGATTTGCAGAAGGTTTGTTTGTTTCTGAATCAAGAACTAATTCTATTCTATTAGCTCATTCTGTTAAATTTTTGGTAGAGATGCCCAAATCTATGAACATTTAAATTTTCATTCTTGAAAAACAAAGATCTTTAATTTTTGGACTGCTAAATGACATTTACATGAAAAATCCTCATATGGAAGCTTCTGATGGAAATGACAAGAAGACCGAAGCTACAGATACATCTCGTGTTCCACCTGATGTACCAGAAGGTGTCCCATCAAGTGTTTCGGAGAATGCTGGTGTACCAGATCCAAATCCCACATCTATTCCTACAAAAGAAGGTACTAGTTGCTGGAGCCAACTTTAACAATTGGGTTGGTATCTTCTGATGATAATCCTATTAATTGAATATTGTGGAATTTCTTTTAGAATTTTTTTGTTTCTGGATATTTTTTCTACAGATAATCTGTTTTGCATCTAGATATTATACTTTTCGTGGTTTGGTTATCTCTCTATGGTGCTTATATGGTGATTGATCTTCCATTATATATCTTTTTGTCTTTTTATGGCAAAAAGGGAGAATATTTTGAAGATATTTTGAAGATGATGTTGGTGACCAACATGTAGGGGGAGTTATTGATTTTATTGATTTTGTCAAAAATGCCAAAGGGAGAGATTGTAAATGTAAATATATTGCAAATATGTTGACATTAATTTTTTGGCAAATAAACATTTATGGAAATAATATTTTATTCCATTGATTTCAAAGTTGGTAGTTTGTTTCCTGGAAATCAAGAAATAATCTATTCAAATTATTGAATGGATGGATATTGGAAATCAAGAAGATATTTGTGAAAGTTAAAATAAGGAAACTTGAGGATCAAGGAAAGTAGTAGAAAATCTAGAGGCTTTAGCTTTTTAGAAAACTTTGTTTTGGAAGGCCGATTTAAAAGATATTTGATGAATTATATCAAACCTTTAGATCACATTAATTATAGGATACTTTCCTAAGTCTTCGGGATCCATATCCAAGTAGTTGGCGGTACTTTCCTAAAATATCACCCGAGGTGTCTCTCAACCGATTTAGTGAGATTTGGTTTCTTTATTCTTTGCGGCTTTAAATTTTGATTTGGTATTTGAATTAAACCTCAGATAAGGTAGTTACCAATCATGTTTAAGCTTTCGTTCATAAGGAAGCATACACAGATTTTTCATTATTCTGGGAAGAAGATTTCTTGATTGGCAAGTCTTCGCCGTTCTTTCTCTCCCTCACACTTCTGCGTATGGGTTTGTGATTGATCATTCAGTTCTTGAATGATTACTTTACACATTCTGTTTATGCTTTGGAATTCATCGATTAATCGAGTGTGTTGATTTATTGTGTCTGAAGACAACGACCTGGTGTTACAGACGGTGTCATAGGAAGCAATCTTCTTTATTCTTCATTACAGCTCAGTCTCGGGAGAAGGATGTATTGGAACTCGGGAGGAGTTCTATTTATCGACAAGAGAGCTTGTCATTCTGATCGTGGGCAAGGGGATCTTGCCATACAAGGATTTCAGGAGGAGTCATCAACAACAAAGGGATCTTGTCACGGGTCTCCTAGGTGTATCATCCTCTCCGGGTGGAAAAGGATTTGACCTCGAATCGTGTAATTCGATCTCTTTAATTTCGTCCTTGTCTCCGATAAAAATTGAGAGATCTTGAACATTGAAAGTTGCCGATACACCATACTCACCTGGTAATTCTCACTTATATGCATTATTATTAATGTGTTCAATTATCTTAAACAGACCATCTACTCTAGGAAGAAGCTTAGATTTCATTTGTTGAGGAAAACGTTCTTTTCGTAAATGAAGCCACACTAAATCTCCTTTAAATATGACTTCTTTTTGTCCTTTGTTGTCCCGTATTGATGATTTAGGGCTCGAATTTGAGAGCTTTTTTGATGATATTGGAAGACAAATATTAGGAATGGGAAAATCAACACGGTAAGGGCGTGAAATGGTCAGATTTTATGTTGAAATCCAGGTTGGGGCTGAGAGAAAATCAGATTTTCTACAATGGAGGGTAGGAGGGAGGCTGATTTTTTATATACTGTCGGGGATCGACCCCCCGTTCTGGAGCAATGACCCTCCATTCTCAACCCTAATTTTAAGAATGGGGGTCACCGCCCCTAATTAGTATCGGGAGCCATACCACCAAATTGACCGGTCTATCAAATGAACCCAAAAATAACTAAGGAACTGCAAAATCAAGTAGATGAGCTATTACAAATGGGATACATAAGAGAATCTTTAAGCCCCTGTGTAGTACCTACTTTATTGGTGCCTAAGAAGAACGGTTCTATGAGGATGTGCGTGGATAGTAGGGCAATAAACCAAATCACTATTAAGTATAGGTTTCCTATCCCTCGTTTAGAAGATATGTTAAACAAACTTAGAGGAGTTGATGTTATCTCCAAAGATGACCTAAAAAGTGGTTATCACCAAATTCGGATGAGGGAAGGCGATGAGTGGAAAACTGCCTTCAAAACCAAGTATGGATTATTTGAATGGATGGTGATGCCTTTTGGATTGACCAATGCCCCTAGCACTTTTATGCGATTAATACATCACGTGCTAAAAGAATTTCTAGGGAAGTTTATCGTTGTATATTTTGACAATATTCTAGTCTATGCATTAGAAGTTCTACGTTACTGACTGAATTTACAATCGATTTGGAATCCCATCCTAGTACAAATCAGAGATTATGCTAATCAAGTACTCCAATTTCTGATTATTCTAATAATTCCATATCATTTCAATTCCATAAATCAAGTAATGGTATTATCTTGGACCTTACTTCCAGAACGCTGCCACACCCCAGGTTAAATTGCCCTAACAAACGGCTGGATAGTCGCACGAGAGTACTCCTCCAACCACCCTAGTCCTGGACACGTTCAAGGATCTCATCTGCTAAATCTTCGTCACCTCCCTTTAAAATTTGATCAGCTTCAGGGAGCTCGAGTATTTTCTAATATTGATCTACGCTGGGTTATTACCAATTGAAGGTCAAAGCTGACGATATTCCAAAGACAGCGTTCAGAACCCGATACGGACATTATGATATCCTGGTGATGTCGTTTGGATTGATGAATACTCTGGCATCGTTTATGGATCTAATGAACAGGATATTAAAAAATTATCTTGACAAGTTTGTAATCGTCTTCATCGTTGATATCCTTATCTATTCTCGAAATGAAGAAAATCATAAGAAGGATCTGAAAATAGTCTTATCTATTTTGAAGCAGCATCAAAATAGTCTTATCTGTAGATAAACTTAATCATTTAATACAGGTTTACTCAATATTGTCACTGATTCCAAGCTC
Organism: Begonia masoniana; assembly: GCA_022432975.1. NCBI lineage: Eukaryota > Viridiplantae > Streptophyta > Magnoliopsida > Cucurbitales > Begoniaceae > Begonia > Begonia masoniana. The sequence goes on along the minus strand of CM039509.1, from coordinate 28,865,395 downwards.
AAGGATGAACTCAAAGTGTCTGTAACACCCGACATTTTTCCTGTGTAATTATTCCCCGAATCATTATGCTGGATTAATTTGATATTAATACAATGAATGTTTTGTTGGAAACCAAATCGACGGAGTTTATATTGAATTGAATAATGGGATAAAAACAAAACTAATGTGTAACTAAACAAAACCATTAGTTAGAGATGCATGGAGAGACGGTTTGGGAAGGAATTAAGGTTGGTGGGAGAGAGCTACTGAATGGATGCCAAATATCCAAAACTTGCTGAGAAACCTACCTCTTGTCTTCTCTTCTACGTAAACCTCCATATTCTTCCTCTCCTCTCTGTTTCTCTCTTCTAGGTGACCAACGGTGATTTTAACCTCAACCTTTTTCTTGTTTTCTTCATTTTTCTCCACCTAAGGTAATCTTCTAAGCTAGTTAGTAAGTATGGACTAGTCAAATGCTAGTTTTTTTGAAGTTTAGGTTAATGTCTGATTTTGCATGCTATAGGTTTGCGAACCACAGTAGACGTGGGTACAAAGCTTGCTGCATTTCGGACAACAGGTAAGCTCATGCGTATAAGTTGGCCCTTAAGGCCCTACAGCATGGAGATACTAGGTTTTGGTTCGGGTAGTCAGGCCATAGGTTATGTTTTAAGTTAAATGTGTTATGTTTCACGTCTTGCTTTTATTTTGTCGCCTGTATATGTTAAGTTTAAGCACCGTATCTGTTCATGCATACACGTTTTTCTTGAAAGTCATGTAAATGTTTTAAGCACGAGATTTGAAGTTATGAAAGTTAAAAATGTGAATGTAATGTGCGGTTAAGTGTGGAACGGGGACTGACATCCTGTCATGTACTCCTATTATGCTTGTTGTGGCATGTACTCCTGTTGCGCCAGCTCCTCTACCCACTTATACCTTCCTGTCCAGTGAAACGTAATGTAATGTAATGTCCATGTATTTTGAAAGTTAATACATGGCATATGCATCACTGCATTTCATGTTCTTACTGAGCTCTAGGCTGATAGTTGAACTTCATGTTGTAGGTATAGATCCTCCAGATGAGGACTTTGTGCCTCAGGCAGGCGAGTAGATGAAGTTGGCGGGATGAGCTCATGGGGTGGTTGCTGCAGTCAGACAAATGTTATACCTATGGGATGTATTTTTGAAGGTTATGTCAAGTCTTGTACAGTTTTTGAAATTTTGAAACAATGTATAGACTTAGTTTTGTTGATGTTTTTAAAATCTCAGTTCTGACAGTTGAATGTATTTTAAAATATTCTGGAACTGCTTAGAGTTTTCTCTTTTATGTTGTGCATGGATTATCTCTAGTTTTAGAGCTATCCATGCAGTTCAATTTCTTGAACTCCTATCATGTTTTTTTGATATGTCCAAACTTATGCTTTGAATTGGGTTTTGAAGTTTGAAGCTTCTTGTGTCAAGAGATGTAAAGTGTCAAAAAGAGAGGTAGCCGATCAATCGGCTATGGTAGCAGGTTGATTGGTGAAGTGTTGAATTTTTAAAAAGAAAACAGTCGTCCATTCTGCCCTTTAAAAATAGTTGTCCATTTTGCCTTTAAAACAGTCGTCCATTCCGCCCTTTAAAAACAATTGTCCATTTTGCCTTTAAAACAGTCGTTCATTCTGCCCATTAAAAATAGTTGTCCATTTTGCCTTTAAAACAGTCGTTCATTCCGCCCTTTAAAAATAGTTGTCATTCTGCCTTTAAAACAGTCGTCCACGCCTTCTGTAAAAGTGACGGCCCGAGACCCGATTCCGATCGGAATCCGAGAGGCAAGCCATCACTCCGGGACATAACAGAAAACATAGACTATATTTTGTTTTGAAACTTTTAGGACGTTACAGGGAGAAGAAACCTTCTCTGGATTTTAAAAACTGGGAGCTAATTTATAACCGGATCACAGAAGTGAATAACAGGAGAGACTGGGAAGAACAGGGAACAGAGATGGACGATGAGAATAAATAAACAGAAAAAACAGAAAATAAAGGCGGAAAAACATAGGCAGAAGACTGGCGAAAGAAGTGGATTTTAAACAAATGTGAACAGTAACAACGGTGGATGTGAATAAGACAAAAGTGTACAGTGGCAGCGGTGGATGTGAATAAAGAAAGGCAGTGGTGGATATGAATTTTAAAAGTAGCGGAGGATGTGAATACGACAAAAATGTACAGTGGCAGCGGTGTATGTGAATAAACAAAGGCAGTGGTGGATATGAATTTTAAAAGCAATGGTGGATGTGAATAAACAAAGGCAGCGGCAGATATGAATTTTAAAAGCAGCGGTGGATGTGAATACGACAAAAATGTACAGTGGCAGCGGTGGATGTGAATAAACAAAGGCAGCGGTGATATGAATTTTGAAAGCAGCGGTGGATGTGAATACGACAAAAATGAACAGTGGCAGCGGTGGAGGCGGGTAGAAGTGCACTGTTCACCGGTGGATGTGAATACGACAAAACAGATGACGTCAGGCGGAAGATGAAATTGTAAAGACAGCAGTGGATGCAGTTTTAAACGGGCAACAGGCAGCGGTGGATATGATTTTATAAGTAGCGATGGACGTGATTTTTAAAACGGGCAGCTGTAGAAGTGATAAAGCAGCGGTGGACGTGATCGGAAGATGTAGTTTAAAAGGGCAGAATTTGACAACTTTTAACAAGATTACTTAAAAACAGAAACTGTGAAAATAGAAAATGTGAAAACTTCACACTTCAGAAAAACGATTCACAACATGATTTTTGGGCATATCAAGAAAACACGACAGAATTCTAAGGAAACAGATTGCATGGATAACTCTACAACCAGAGATAATCCATGCACACCCTAAAAAAGAAATATTCCAAACAATTCCAGAATACTTCAGAATATACACAACTGTCAAATACAGGGTTTTTAAAACTTAAACATCAGAACTTATACATTGTTTTAAGATCTGGAAGACTGTACAGTACTCGATATACATTACCAAAACTTCATCAGACAGGGGTTTTCAAACGTCAACACCAATCCTATACACCGGTTTAAAATTTCAAAAGTTATACAGGACTTGACAAAATTTTAAAATACCCTCACAGAAATAGAATGTGTCTGGCTGCAACAACCAACCCCCATGAGCTCGACCCGCCAACTACATCAAATCATCCTCTTGAGGCACAAAGTCCTCATCCACGGTTTCAGTACCTACATCAGAGAGCTCACCTATAAGTCTAAAACTCAGTAATAACATATAAATGTAGTGATGCATATGCTATGCATGAACTTTTCAGAATACAGTGACATTACAGAACATTGTTTTTATCTGTCAAAAGGGTATAAGTGGGGCTTATAGGGGAACTTGCAAGTGCACGACAGACACATAACAGATTTACAGAACAGAACAGACAGAGCTATACAGAACAGTAGGCCAGTCCCCTTCCTGCACTTAACCAATACATTACAGTCAGATTTTATCTTTCTTAACTTCAAAACCAGAAAACTTTTGCATGTCTTTCGGAAAAATCGTGTATGCATGAGCATTTACAGTTCTTAAACATGAAACGGCAGACAACAGAAATATTACAATAGAACGTAATGTGTGACACAGATAACTCAGAACTTAACTCTAACTTCCTCTACCCGAAACCACCAGACATAAGAAATACCTAGTATCTCCGTGATGTAAGGCTTTAAGGGCCAACCTACGGATATGAACTTACATGTTTGCTGTAGAGTTGATAGTCTTGAACGTCTAAGTTATGCACGGACCTAAAACATGCACGTAGAGAAAATAAACAAGCTGCAAATGCTAACTAATAACTTGTAGGATATGCTCCTAACTCCATTCAGGGTTTTAGAAAACAAACCAACATGTTTTCATGCAATAACAACGAGTTTTCTCCAAAATATCACAAACCCTAAACTTCAATAAAACTGTCATTTTAACTTGTCCAGACACGTTAGCATAAGCAGATGCTTACCTTAGGCAGAAACAGAAGAAAAAATCAAGGAAGATCGAAGGTGCTTCGATGGATGATTTTCGTCTGGAAGAGAGGAAACAAAGAGGAAGGGATGAGTGTGAAGGTTCACGTAGAAGAGAGGAGAATAGGTAGGTTTCTCAGCAAGTTATTGACATTTGGCAACCATCCATTGGCTCCCTCCCACCAACCTTAATTTCTTCCCAATTTACCCCTCCATGCATCTCTAACTAATGGTTTCGTTCACTCATACATTAGGTTGGTTTTTATCCCATTATCCAAATATACATATTTATATGTATCTATATATAATTTCCATCGATTTGGTTTCACAAAACATTCATTGTATTAATACCAAATTAATCCCACATAATGATTCGTGGAGAAATTACATAGGCAAAAATGCCGGGTGTTACATTCCACCCACCTTAACAGAAATTTTGTCCCAAAAAATTTGCCTAAGTAAAGAGGTCCGGATATTGGGCCCTAACATCTTGTTGTATCTCTCATGTGGCTTCTTCCACATTATGATTGCGCCATAAAACTTTCATCAAAGGGACTACCTTGTTGCGCAACACCTTGAGTGAAGTGTCCAATATCTGTATGGGCCTTTCTTCATTTGTCAGCGTTGGCATGATATCATAGTCCACATGTTCCACGATCTGGGTTGGATCTCGTACACATTTTCTCAGCATCGAAACATGAAAACAATTTTGAACTCCATCCATAGATGCTGGCAACTGTAGTCTGTAGGTCATGCTTCCCACACACTTCAAAATGGGAAAAGGGCCAATGAACCGCGGGCTGAGTTTTCCTTTCTTATTGAATCTCATTACGCCCTTGAAAGGCGACACTTTCAAGAATACTTCATCACCCTCAGCGAACTCTAAGTCTCTTCTTCTATGGTTCGCATAACTCTTCTGTAATATCCCGGCTTTTCGGGATATTATTATTTTAATATAAATGGTATTTTCGTAAATAGGTCGAGTCAAGCCCGTTTCTCGAAAAAAAAGCACCATTATGATCCTAATTATTAATATGGATTTTAAGGAAATTATGAGAATTTTCGGAGTTTAGACGCTATATTCCGAGTAAATACATTTCTCGTAATGTAAAAGACGTTCTCGTAAAAATAGCAAACGATGTCCGTTTTGCGAACGGATAGTTTTGTTAGATCCCAAATAGTAAGTTGGACTTATTGGTGAAATATGAGAATTTGGAGAAGCCAAATAGCTAGTTAATTAACGAAACGAACGATAAAACTAATATAAAAATAATGTAAGGGCAAAACAGTAATCTGCCAAACCAATTTATAAAATAACAATTTCTCTCTTCTCTCCCTCACTTTTCCATTTCTCCTCTGGCGTTCACGAAAACCAGAGAGCGCCCTCCTCTCTGCCCGTCGACGGTTCTCGACGATTCGACCTCCGTTTTCCTCCGTTCTTCCTCCGGTTCTTCACGTTTTCTCCTCCGATCAACGTTCTAGGTAAGATTCTACAGCTTTCGGACGTTAGTTTTCAGTTTTCATGAAATTAGGACGTTAGGGTTTCGTTTAGGATTCGATTAAAAACACGATTTAGGGTTCGTAATTAATAGGTTTACTGCGATTAAGTATATATTAAACGTATTGGACGTTTTCGGACGAAATTAAGTTGAATTGTGAAAAAGTTAAAATTAGGGATTTTCAGGTTTTTAGAGAAAAACTCGTAAATTGTGAGTTGAGGTACCGAGCGTAAATTGCTCGAATAGATAGCTCAATGAATTGGATTAGAGCTTTAGGAAGTTCCTTAGTTAAGGTTATGTTGAATTCGGACGATTAGAAGTTTAAACGCGATATTGATGATCATTGTGTTTTGCCTCAGACAAACAACGCTCGTGGACGGAGCTCGAGCTGCAACGGACGCGAGGTAAGTTCTCGTGATCTTCTCTGGCCGATTGGCCTACACCGTACTTCGATGTAGCGTCGAGGATCTCAATGGATTGTTTGTTTTAAATTTCTTTGGTCGGGTAGATAGGTTTATAATCGTTATAGGTTATTCCATTTCGGTCTTGATGGTATGCATGTTGATTGTTTATTTTATGTTCATATCTGTTCATGCATCACGTATTTCAAATGTCATGAAAACGAATTTCCGCACGACGTTTTAAAGTGAATGCAAAGAAATGATGTCCCTACGGTATACAGTTTAAATGACCCTTCGGTATATAGTTTAAATGGCCCTTCGGTATTCAGTTTATAGCAAAGCAAAGCAAAGCAAAGTAAAGTAAAGCAATGGCCCTTCGGTATACAGTTTATAGCAAAGCAAAGCAAAGCAAAGTAAAGTAAAGCAAAGTAAAGAAAACAATGCATGATTTACAGATTCATATGCACAGCACGCATTTGCATTTACTAGAGCTTACTGAGATTTTTATCTCATAGATGTCTGTATGATGTAGGTGATCCCGATACAAGTGACTACGTGGTCCCTCCACCTGAGGAGTAATGTCAGTTGACAAAGGATGGTTGCGGTGGTGTGTTGGCGCAGTCGACGCTTACCTGACCCGTGGGGAAGTATGTATAGGTTTTGTGGGTTTGGTATGTTTTGGGTTGATGGTTGTAAAGGCATTCTTAGGATGCTTAGATCTGGCTAGATGTTAGGTTCACATTTTAAAGTTTAAACGTCTTTCTGAATCTGTTTTATAAACTGTTTTGAAATGTTTTTATTGAAACTGCTTGGGAGTATTTATCGATGTTTTAAATGTATCCATGCAGTTGGATTCCGCAAAGTCCGCTGTATGTTGGATGAATTTAGGAATACGTTTTGATTAAGTTAAGTTGTAAGTGCAAGTGTTTATGGATGAGGAAATGTGTAGAATATATGAAGTGTTTGCTCTCTGGAATCGGATTCCAGAGAGCTTGAATGTATGAAGTGGTGGCTCTCTGGAATCGGATTCCAGAGAGCTTGAAAGTTTGAAGGGTTTGCTCTCTGGAATCTCAAATTCCAGAGAGGATGTGTGTTTTGATCACTGCAGCGATCAATTTCTGGTTCGATCGCTGGCAGCGATCGATTGCTGCTTACTGCAGCGACCGATCGCTGCTGAGGCTCATGGCCTCAGCGATAAGTCGCTGCTGAGGCTCATGGCCTCAGCGACTGATCGCTGCTGGGGCTCATGGCCTCAGCGATCAGTCGCTGCTGAGGCTCATGGCCTCAGCGACCGATCACTGCTGAGGCCCAGCGATCGGTCTCTGCTCCTTTTGCCACCGTCTTCCAGTTTTGCCCTCGACCGAATTGAAAAATGTTTTCATTGTTTTTATTTAATTGTTTTAAGTTTTATTAATTTAAATTGAGATATGTTTTAAATGATTTCCTAAACAAACCCCGATTCTGATTCTGGTTTCAACTTCAGTTTCCGCTTAATGTGTAAAATAAATGAAAAATTTATACGGGTAAAAATGGGTACAGTACTAGGGGTGTTACATCTTCTGTCGACTCTGAGCAATCTTTATTCGTTGTTTGATAGCAGCTATCACCTCGGACATCTGCTGTAATATCTCAAGGCCGATAAGCTTGGTTTCTCCGACCTCATCCCAACACAATGGAGATCTACACTTTCTGCCGTAAAGAGTTTCATAAGGATCCATGCCAATTGTAGCCTGGTAGCTATTGTTGTAAGCAAACTCCACGAGTGACAAATATCTACTCCAAGGAGCATGAAATTCCAACACGCACGACCTTAGCATATCCTCTAGTATTTGGATTGTTCTCTCAGATTGTCCATCAGTCTGTGGATGAAATGTCGTGCTGAAATCCAACTTTGTACCCAAGGAGTTCTGTAAACTTCTCCAAAACCTGGAAGTGAATCTGGGATCACGGTCTGAGACGATCGACACAGGAATGCTATGCAGCTTAATAATCTCGTTAATATATAGATCTACGTACTGATCCATGGTGTATTCACAGGTAGAAAATGGGTTGACTTCGTCAATCTGTCCACTATGATCCAAATGCTATTATAGCCCTTAGCTGTCCTTGGAAGGCCAACAACAAAGTCCATTGTGAAGTTCTCCCATTTCCATTCGGGGATCGGGAGAGGCTGAAGCGTTCCACTTGGTCGTTGATGTTTAGCTTTGACCTGTTGACATATCATGCAAGACTCCACATATTTGGCCACTTCATTCTTCATATTCGGCCTTTAGAAGTGAAGTTTCAAGTCCTGATACATCTTTGTGCTTCTAGGGTGCACAGAGAAAGAAGATGAGTGGGCTTCCGACAAGATGTGCTTCCGTAGCTCTTCATCTTTCGGAACATACCATCTGTTTTTAAACTTCAGAACTCCATCTCCCAAATAACTGAAATCGGAAGAGGCCATTGGTATCCTTGTCACAATATCAGCCATCTCCTTTGAATTGGTCTCCTGGACTTCCTTAATTCAGTCCAGAACGGTGGGCCGTAGTGTCAAGTCTGCTAGTATGGCCGATAGCCCAGAAACTATCTCCATATTGAACTTTTGTATCTTTGTCCTCAAAGGCATTGATACGGCCGACATAACTGATTGCATAGTAGCCGGCATCCTGCTTAGTGCATCAGCTACCACATTAGCTTTACCTGGGTGATATTTAATCTCAACATCGTAATCTTTCACAAATTCTAACCACCGTCTTTGTCTCATGTTTATCTCTTTCTGGGTAAATATGTACTTCAGGCTCTTGTGATCCAAAAACACCTCACATGATTGTCCGTACAAGTGGTGTCTCCATACTTTCAGCGCAAATATGACTGCCGCTAGCTCGAGGTCATGCGTAGGGTAGTTTTGTTCATGGTTCTTCAATTATCTGGATGCGTATGCTACCACTTTCCCTTCTTGCATTAATACACATCCCAAGCCAATCTTGGATGCATCACAGTATACGTTGAATTTGCCGTCTTCAACTGGCAATACTAACAGAGGAGCAATGGTTAATTTCTGCTTAAGTGTCTGAAAACTCACCTCACAATTTTCAGACCACTTGAACTTGACGTCCTTCCTCGTTAAGCTGGTCATAGGTTTCACTATTACAGAAAATCCCTTGATAAACTTTCGGTAATAACCAGCTAACCCGATAAAACTCCGTACCTCACTGGCATTTCTCGATCTCGGCCATTCTTTCACTGCCAGAATCTTGGCTGGATCCACGGACACTCCTTCTGCCGACACCACATGGCCTAGGAAGTTAATACTGCTCAACCAGAATTCGCACTTTGACAGTTTGGCATACAACCGGTTCTGTTTCAGAGTCGATAGCACAATTGCCAGGTGCTCCTCGTGTTCGGCCTCACTTCTAGAGTAAACCAGAATGTCGTCAATGAAAACGATTACAAATTTATCCAAGAAATCTTGGAATATCCTGTTCATCAAGTCCATGAATGCCGCCGGGGTATTAGTTAATCTGAAAGACATTACCAATAACTCGTAGTGTCCGTACCGGGTCCTGAAGGCGGTCTTTGGAATATCATCAGCCCTGACCTTCAACTGGTAATAACCGGAGCACAAATCGATATTCGAGAATACCCGAGCCCCTTGTAGTTGGTCAAATAAATCGTCGATCCTCGGCAACGAGTACTTGTTTTTTATAGTCAATTTGTTCAGCTCACGATAATCAATGCACATGCGTAGGGACCCATCCTTCTTCTTAACAAATAGAACAGGAGCACCCCATGGAGAGAAGCTAGGGCGCATAAAGCCCTCGTCCACCAATTCCTTTAGCTGAGCCTTCAACTCCCTCAGCTCAATTGGCGACATACGGTACGGATTCTTCGATACCGGTTCAGCACCAAGATATTCGTCAATTTCAAATTCGATTTCACGATCAGGTGGCAATCCCAGTAGGTCATCTAAGAAAACCTCTGAGAAGTCTCGAACTACCGGAATATTTCGAAGTTCCACCTCGCCTTGCCTTTGAATGTCTATTACATGGGCCAGAAATCCGAGGCATCTTCATTAGCTGTCGAGCTTCTAAGAAAGATATAACAGGCATACTGTGTTTCCTTGGTATTGCCTGATAAGAGAACTATACCTCCTTCAGGCGCTTGAATAACATCGTATCCCACCATACCGATGACGATAAGGTTGGCATACAACTTCTGGTCTCCTAATGACACTATATCACCCCGTACAACCTATTCGGAGTGCATAAACTCTCCGGACGGTAGCATAATGTTGTAGGGCTGATCTGACGGCGTACAACAAAACTCCTGTCTAACTACGAAGTCCATTGCCACAAACGAATGTGTGGCCCCCATGTCCCACAAGGTATAACTAGGTGCATCGCATATTGAAATTGTACCTGTAATTGCTGTATGTTGAGCGGCATCATCAACATCCTCCATCATTGCAAAGACTCTAGGTACGGCCTAATTCGGTCTCGTGTCAGGTATTGGGCAGTCTCGGACGTGATTGCCTTCTTTGCCACATCGAAAACATTGGCCGGTTATGAGTCTGCATTCTCCTCTATGAATTTTCTGGCATCGTGGACATGCTGAAAGTTGAGGAGCCCCCATTGGTCTCTTTCCCTTGTCTTGATAGGTGGCGGTCTCATTGGGCCTCTTAATGCCCTTGTTCTGTTGCGGTTGAGGTTGTAAGTTTTGACCCCGTTGTTGTTGTTGAGGAACATTCCGAATAATCCCTCTCGGTTGATCTCTCTGTCTCTGGGACTTCGCTTCTAAGGCCTCCAACTGATAGGTCTTGGCCACCACTTTTGTGTACGGTGCCTCATCAAATCCCCCATATGAAATCCCTCGTAAGAGGTCCAGCTTCAGACCTTGAATAAATTGGTGCACCTTGTTTTCGTTAGTAGCCACCAAATAAGGTGCATAGCGGGATAAGGATTCAAACTTCTGAACATATTCGACCACCGATCCATACTGTAGTAGCCGAGAGAATTCTATCATCTTCTCCTTCTTTGCACTTCTGTCAAAATACTTCTTATAGAACATTCGCTTAAATCCCTCCCAGCTTAATGCCACCGTTGTTGCCTGGACAGTGTCCCACCAAAATCCTGCATTGTTGGTGAGCTGATACGTGTCACATAGAACCTTCTTATTTTCTTCCACCTCAGCGCATCTAAACATTTTCTCTATCTCCCGGACCCATTCCTCAGCATGAGTTGGGTCAGTAGAAAGTCCATCAAATATAGGCGGCTGGAGTCGCCTGAATCTATCCCCAATGGTGTCGCGTGGAGCATTCCCTTGATTGTTATTGTTATTCTCATTGTCTTCTCGGGCCACCAGGCATTCCACCATGCGGGATTGTACACCCACCAGCTCGGTTAATCTGTCAATGGCACGAGAACTCTCGCTCGATTCATCCTGTTGTCCTCTCACCATCTCTAAGGAAATCCTACAAATAGAATAACCTAATTTAATAAACAGAACTTTTACGGGAATTTAAACACTTACAATTGGTGGAGTGATCTCACGTGGCGGGTTGTGCAGTCAGACAGTTTACAGAATCGCTTTTAAAACCTTGTCGCTCGGATACCATAACTGTGACGGCCCGAGACCCGATTCTGATCAGAATCCGAGAGGCAAGCCATCACTCCGGGACATAACAGAAAACACAGACTATAATTTTTTTTGAAACTTTTAGGACGTTACAGGGAGAAGAAACCTTCTCTGGATTTTAAAAACAAAGGCAGCGGTGGATATGAATTTTAAAAGCAGCGGTGGATGTGAATACGACAAAAATGTACAGTGGCAGCGGTGGATATGAATTTTAAAAGCAGCGGTGGATGTGAATAAACAAAGGCAGCGGTGGATATGAATTTTAAAAGCAGCGGTGGATGTGAATACGACAAAAATGTACAGTGGCAGCGGTGGATATGAATTTTAAAAGCAGCGGTGGATGTGAATACGACAAAAATGTACAGTGGCAGCGGTGGATGTGAATACGACAAAAATGTACAGTGGCAGCGGTGGATGTGAATAAACAAAGGCAGCGGTGGATATGAATTTTAAAAGCAGCGGTGGATATGAATTTTAAAAGCAGCGGTGGATGTGAATACGACAAAAATGTACAGTGGCAGCGGTGGATATGAATTTTAAAAGCAGCGGTGGATATGAATTTTAAAAGCAGCGGTGGATGTGAATAAACAAAGGCAGCGGTGGATATGAATTTTAAAAGCAGCGGTGGATGTGAATACGACAAAAATGTACAGTGGCAGCGGTGGATGTGAATACGACAAAAATGTACAGTGGCAGCGGTGGATGTGAATACGACAAAAATGTACAGTGGCAGCGGTGGATGTGAATACGACAAAAATGTACAGTGGCAGCGGTGGATATGAATTTTAAAAGCAGCGGTGGATGTGAATACGACAAAAATGTACAGTGGCAGCGGTGGATATGAATTTTAAAAGCAGCGGTGGATGTGAATACGACAAAAATGTACAGTGGCAGCGGTGGATGTGAATAAACAAAGGCAGCGGTGGATGTGAATAAACAAAGGCAGCGGTGGATGTGAATACGACAAAAATGTACAGTGGCAGCGGTGGATATGAATTTTAAAAGCAGCGGTGGATGTGAATACGACAAAAATGTACAGTGGCAGCGGTGGATGTGAATACGACAAAAATGTACAGTGGCAGCGGTGGATGTGAATAAACAAAGGCAGCGGTGGATGTGAATAAACAAAGGCAGCGGTGGATATGAATTTTAAAAGCAGCGGTGGATGTGAATACGACAAAAATGTACAGTGGCAGCGGTGGATATGAATTTTAAAAGCAGCGGTGGATGTGAATAAACAAAGGCAGCGGTGGATGTGAATAAACAAAGGCAGCGGTGGATGTGAATAAACAAAGGCAGCGGTGGATATGAATTTTAAAAGCAGCGGTGGATGTGAATACGACAAAAATGTACAGTGGCAGCGGTGGATGTGAATACGACAAAAATGTACAGTGGCAGCGGTGGATGTGAATACGACAAAAATGTACAGTGGCAGCGGTGGATATGAATTTTAAAAGCAGCGGTGGATGTGAATACGACAAAAATGTACAGTGGCAGCGGTGGATGTGAATACGACAAAAATGTACAGTGGCAGCGGTGGATGTGAATAAACAAAGGCAGCGGTGGATGTGAATACGACAAAAATGTACAGTGGCAGCGGTGGATATGAATTTTAAAAGCAGCGGTGGATATGAATTTTAAAAGCAGCGGTGGATGTGAATAAACAAAGGCAGCGGTGGATGTGAATAAACAAAGGCAGCGGTGGATATGAATTTTAAAAGCAGCGGTGGATGTGAATAAACAAAGGCAGCGGTGGATGTGAATAAACAAAGGCAGCGGTGGATGTGAATAAACAAAGGCAGCGGTGGATGTGAATAAACAAAGGCAGCGGTGGATGTGAATAAACAAAGGCAGCGGTGGATGTGAATAAACAAAGGCAGCGGTGGATATGAATTTTAAAAGCAGCGGTGGATGTGAATAAACAAAGGCAGCGGTGGATGTGAATAAACAAAGGCAGCGGTGGATGTGAATACGACAAAAATGTACAGTGGCAGCGGTGGATGTGAATACGACAAAAATGTACAGTGGCAGCGGTGGATGTGAATAAACAAAGGCAGCGGTGGATATGAATTTTAAAAGCAGCGGTGGATGTGAATACGACAAAAATGTACAGTGGCAGCGGTGGATGTGAATAAACAAAGGCAGCGGTGGATATGAATTTTAAAAGCAGCGGTGGATGTGAATACGACAAAAATGTACAGTGGCAGCGGTGGATGTGAATAAACAAAGGCAGCGGTGGATATGAATTTTAAAAGTAGCGGTGGATGTGAATACGACAAAAATGAACAGTGGCAGCGGTGGAGGCGGGCAGAAGTGCACTATTCACCGGTGGATGTGAATACGACAAAACAGATGACGTCAGGCGGAAGATGAAATTGTAAAGACAGCGGTGGATGCAATTTTAAACGGGCAGCGGGCAGCGATGGATATGATTTTACAAGTAGCGTTGGACGTGATTTTTAAAACGGGCAGCTGTAGAAGTGAGTTTAAAGCAGCGGTGGACGTGATCGGAAGATGTAGTTTAAAAGGGCAGAATTTGACAACTTTTAACAGGATTACATAAAAACAGAAACCGTGAAAATAGAAAGTGTGAAAACTTCACACTTCAGAAAAACGATTCACAACATGATTTTTGGGCATATCAAGAAAACACGACAGAATTCTAAGGAAACAGATTGCATGGATAACTCTACAACCAGAGATAATCCATGCACACCCTAAAAGAGAAATATTCCAAACAATTCCAGAATACTTCAGAATATACACAACTGTCAAATACAGGGTTTTTAAAACTTAAACATCAGAACTTATACATAGTTTTAAGTTCTGGAAGACTGTACAGAACTCGATATACATTACCAAAACTTCATCAGACAGGGGTTTTCAAAAGTCAACACCAATCCTATACACCGGTTTAAAATTTCAAAAGTTATACAGGACTTGACAAATTTTTGAAATACCCTCACAGAAACAGAATGTGTCTGGCTGCAGCAACCAACCCCCATGAGCTCGACCCGCCAACTACATCAAATCATCATCTTGAGGCACAAAGTCCTCATCCACGGTTTCAGTACCTACATCAGAGAGCTCACCTATGAGTCTAAAACTCAGCAAGAACATATAACTGCAGTGATGCATATGCTATGCATGATGTGACGACCCCAACCCGATCAGGGCCGCCACGGACTTGCCGTGACATAATCGTATATATATTTTTTTTTTAAACACTTCCTATAACCCTTAAACAAACTAACCATAATGTAACCTTAACTTTAAACTCTCGACTTCTAAACCAGAAATAAGCCTCATATTCGGGGTTCTTAACTTAAACTATATTACTATAGACTCAACTCTTAACTCTGACGCTCACGACTAAAGGAACCTGAAATCTTTTATCCTTGTTATATCTCCTATAATTGATACTTACCCTTGTCAATTCACCAGCTCCTCTAACTTGAACGAGGTGTACTGGACCTCTAAACTTGACTTTCAATCTAAGGTGCTAAACCCTTCTTCAAAATTTTGTTACACTTCTTAGGCGTTTCCAATAATTTCTAACTCTCATACTTTGCCTTATGTCCCTAGGTTAAGCAGCATCTAATTGCCTAACTCATCTTCTATTTATTGGTCACTCTTAACTTTACTATGTCTTCTTTTCTATTTAGTGGCGGTCATAATCTTTTCACGTATCAATATTTGTCCTTCGTTGCTTAGTCCTTTAAGATGGTACCTATCTTCTAGAGAACGTCCAAATTATATAATTTGAGTATCATCTATCGTATAACCTTGATCCTTTATTGTCCCTAAATTTATTAACTTACCAACTTCACTTAGATCTCAATATTTCCCTCATCAAAATTTGTCAATACTAATACTTCTATGTAACCACCTTGACTATACATCCTAGACTTCGTATCGATCAATCAAACTCTCTTTGTAAAAGTAAGCAACACGTCCCTTACTCTCTCGATAGTTTACTTAAGTTAAACTCTCGAAAATGTCTTCATCTAAATAACTCCAACTTAGCTCGAGTCCAAGATATACGAGTTTCTACTACGTCCTCTTATTCACTTAGACTTACTAGTGGTATCAAGGTCAGGTTACCTATCTTAATGCATAACTATTTCTCTCCAAAGTTTACGTCGTCTTGCATTTAATCTATCATCACTTTTATCATGTTCACCTAGTAACTCTCCCACCCAATATTTTTCAACCCTTTGTCTAATTCTATCTATTTTACACATCTTATTATTAAGTTCTTCCTCTAAACTACACCTCTATTTTAATGTTCTTCATTCTATAGACTACCGAAATAAAATTATACCTGGAACCACACTTGGTTGGGCAGCTTCCCTATCCTCGGTTATAACAATTGTCCTTGAGGGACCACTCGGTAGCTTCTTGATCTGCCCTAGACAATCCCTGGCTCTGTGACCCCTCTTATCGCACCTAAAACATCGGTCCGAATACAATTTACATTCCCCGAAATGACACTTCCGACATGTAGGGCACGAAGGAGCTTGACGAGCTCCTCGGGGTCGTTTACTCCTATCCTGCACAATCGAGGAATCGTTGGGCCTCTTAATGTCCCTCGCTGGTGGTGGCCTTTCATCGACTGGGGGTGACGGAAAATCATCGAGGGACCCCTCAACCTGGATCGGATCCATAACACATCCACCAAACGTTGGAGGTTGAAATTGCCTAGTTTGTTCTCTACCTCGGTTCCATGAAACACTACCTTGTCCACTACCATTCCCATCTCGGTTGAGTAAAATCTCTATCTGTTCTGATTGTCGGTGCACTATGTCTATAAGCTGGCTAATGAGATTCTCCTCAGGTTGTCTAGGTGCTTTCGGCATTTTCTTGTTCCTAGACACAATACAAATACAAGACAAAATAATACAAACATCTATGAATCAAACTTAAACTTAATACTTACAGTCGATGGAGAGTCCCCGTGCGGCGGTGTGTTTTTTGGTAGGCATATCACAGAACTCGCTTTTAAAACTCTGTCTCTCTAATACCATAAGCTGTGACGACCCCAACCCGATAAGGGCCGCCACGGACTTGCCGTGACATAATCATATTATTTATTAATTTTTTTTTAAAACACTTCCTATAACCCTTAAACAAACTAACCATAACGTAACCTTAACTTTAAACTCTCGTAACCACGTAAATTTTTCTTTTTATATCACTCATAACGTTTCGACTTCTAAACCATTAAATCGAAGTCTCGGATTATTGAAATCCCTTAAAATCACTCATTCTTCGATCATCAAAACACGACACTAATATAACCTACAATTTTGGAAAACTCAAGAAAACGAACTGCGTGGATCGCTCTAAAAATCGAGCGTATCCTTACCTGTTTCAAAATAATCAAACAGTTCCAGTATATTTCTAAAATTAAGACTCCACATTCTAAAAGTTCTACTTCCACTACATATACATCAAAACTCGACTTATCATACATTTTTTTTTTATTTAAAACATCCGATCCACATACCTAAACACTTTCATACTTTCACAAACAAAACTGACACGTAGACCTACTAACCAACAAAACTAACTCACATCATTCGCCACCAAAACACTTCGGGACATACCATCGGATCACCAAGCCAAGCCAAAACACACCCCGTCGCCACGAGCACCACCCGTCGACCACCTATTCCTTGTCATCAAGAGGAACTCTCACCTTCACACCTGTCACCTACATCGTACAACATAAACAGTAAGCCTAATGCTTAGTAAGGGAATGCTCTATGGATGACGTATGCATGAATGCGTGACTTTTCATAAAACATGTTCATTTCGTTTCGTTTCGTTAAACCATTTTCTTGCCCCGTGAGAATCATAACTTGCCCTGTAAGAACATACATGACTTGCCCTGTAAAAACATACATGACTTGCCCTGTGAGAAACATACATTTTGACACGTGAGAAACATACATCTTGACACGTGAGAAACATACATCTTTCACTTGATCGTTCTTTACTTCAACGTTTCACATATCATCTTTAAATCATTATCATTCAATTCATCTTAAAAACATGCTCGTAAATAGTTCGTATGCACCTTTTATAAAACATGATGCATGAGGAATTCATAGACATACATAGACATATCATCAACCATTCACAACGTACATGGACATGCTTTAGTCATAACGAACTTCACAAATAACTAATAACTAACATCCTAGGCTACCCAACTCTTTAAACCCACAGTCAGAAAATCATCATTGAAATCACAAAAGCCTAACGTTGCCACAATGTAGGGCCTTAAGGGCCGGAAACCTAACATCCACTTACCTGGCGTCCGTAGCAAGCCGTGCACCGTCCGAAAGTCGTCTCCACCTAAAGCATTTCATAAATAAAGGACATTAAAATCAATCCTAAATAAACGAATCCCAAACTTAAACTAAGCTCCCAGCTAAAGCAATTTCTCCTAAAATTTTCATTTTCTCCATTCGGGCATTTCATCGAGCACGTGGTGCTCACAATTTACTTAACCTCCATTAATGGTTTTCCAATAATCTCCAATATTCAAACTTTAACCTAAATCCACCAATAACTATCAATTCATTTAATCTACTTAAATAATGACAAGTGTATTCACTAATAAGCATAAAAGCATAATACCATCGATTTCTAACTAAAACCTAATTAAACGGCCACTAATTTGGGTTCGGTAAAAACCGACCCGAGACTTCAAACGTGCATAACTTTTGCGTCGGTTATCGGAATCGAACAATTCCAGCGGCCACGTACTCCTCTAATAACCTATTTTAACCTGCCAAAAGGAATTTCAAAACAAAAGACCGTAGCTAGGTCAAATCAGGCAAAACCCGATTCTGCCCTTTCCCGGAATTTTCCCCCTTTCCGATTTTTCATCAAATTCCCTCCAATTCCTCACCAATCAATCCCCCTAACAACCAATTAACCTAAACTAATCGAAATTTCATGGCAACACACAAAACCCGAAATCCCCCAATTCGGGATTCACTAATTTTCGCTCAAATTGAGCTCACCATTGCTCGGCAACCATTGCTGGCGTTAAGCTCGGCCATTTGACGCTGAAAGCAACCAAAAATGGCCGGCGATCGAAGCTCAATCGAGCTCGCCACGCACAGCCACAAACCGAGCAAGAACAGGGCAAAACTCACCGTTTTTCGATCGGGTCTGGCGCGGAGAAGTCGAACAGAACTCTGGCTTCAGCTCGCCGAAGTCTGCTCGTCTGAACGGTGGCTAGAATCGCGTGGTCGCCGCTCTCTGTCGTCGGGGCTCTCTCTCTTTGGCGTCGGGGCTCAGCAGCAGAATGGCTTCCTCGTGAAGCCATTCTGTTTTTATAAAAATTAAAATCTTTTTACTTACCAAATTACTTAAATGCCCTTCCCTCAATTTTATACTTAATTCTTTAATTAGTCTATCGATTCGGTTTCTCTGCAATTTTTTTATTTCTCCAAATATTCCAATTTAATCTTAGAGTTCTAACAAAACTCACCGTTCCCAAAACGGACTTATTTTGCTATTTTTACGAATTAACATACTAAAAGGTTAAAACGAGAACTCTAACATTACTCTTTTCGATTTGGGTTTCTAAAATTTCACTCTCTAAAAATTCCCGTAAATTTCTAGGGCTCTAAAGAAACATCCCGCTCAAGAAAATACTTTAATTTGCTATTTTACGAAATTACCTAAGAAATTAGAAAACCCTAAGATCCAAAAACCCGGGCGTTACATCCTTCCCTCCTTAATTGGAATTTTGTCCCCAAAATTGTTGTTTGGTCAACTTCTAATTTCTCACCCTCACATTACCTAAGTACAATGCTCATACTACTAACCTCAACACCCTTATGGTCTTACTCACCATTTGGATCTTGATAGCTTCCTTTATCTCCAAGGCTCTAAGTTCTTCTAACTACGCACTTCGTAATTCAATCGCTCATTCACTCATCGACTTCAACTTAATCCTTTGTCACTTAGAACCTCAAATTCCCTCTAACTTAACCTCGAGCTAAGTTCATTCGGTTTCTAACTCCTCAAAGCTTCTTCAATTATATGACACTAAGGACCTCGTACGTAGATTTCTTATCCAATCCCTCCACTTCAAACTTTTCTCTACACTACTATCCCCTTTTCTATTTAACACTCTCATCTTTTATACCTATGTACTTTGGGCGATCACAACATTTCCTTAATCATCCTAACGCAATCCCCATGCCCCAAGCCTTCAATACATAAATCTACCCACTATTTTCTCAAGGTATTCTCTAAGTTCTTGTAATTACGTCCTCTACACTCGATCTATCCAACTATTACCTCAATCATCATTAATGACTATTAAACTCTTAAGTCTAAACTTCTTCATTAGACCGTTCACCCAAGACTTCAAAGGCTGCACAATTAATACGACAAAACTTAATAGTCGAAACTTTCCTAATCCTCCTGATCTAACTTCACTTCCAAGCTCACTTGCACAGTCTTCGTGCAAATCATTCTCCCTTTCATCCAATATGCTCCAATTTTCTATAGCCTTACCTACTTGATTCTTATCCCAACCTTCATTTAATCTAGTTAATCTTTTCACTTTACTCATATGACACAATTCGAAATCCAAAGGTCCACCTAACCGGCCATTTTTTTCTCACTTCACATAATCCTTATTTCCTTAAGTTGCGATCTTATTCACTTACTTAAGTTTATTTACTTTAACTTTAGCCGTTCCCAAAATCATTGACTTCAACTCCGTTACATACAGATTGGCCCTTTAAAATTTCTAATTTAATCTTATTCCTAATGTACTTGATAACTCCCCAATCCCTTGATTCGCAAGACTTCGCATTCGGGCTTAACTCCAAATCTAAACCCTTTATTTAATTCAAATAATGTCCTATACTTATTCTTAATATCCCACAAGGACTTCCTCCAAAGTTACCATCTAGTCCACTATCTTTCATTCCTGCTAATCAGGCTCTAATTATTCTACTTGGCTTCTTCACAACAATTTGTCTAACAATTTTCTTGCTAGCAAACTTGTTATAGGTAAACCTACAACCTTAATCTAAATCTTCTAAACTTCTTAAATCTTATCCTTCTGTTTTTCCCAAAACTTAGAAGTATCCATTACCTTTAATGGAACGAAGCATATCATAGCTCGTACCACAAGCCCTATCAATTCTCAAGTCTCCAAGCAAATATCTAAGTGATCAAGTTCACTTCCTTAAATTCTCACATGAATCGGCCTTCTCTTAATCCCTTATAGGCCAAGCTTTCTAACTCACCTGATCTGATCGCATTCTTCATATTTCCTCAATTACTACTTAGGCGCTAAATTTTGACTGATCCATGGTTTTAACCACCTACTGAGTAATGACGATTTCTACATCCATCCCAGAAATAAGCCTCATATTCGGGGTTCTTAACTTAAACTATATTACTATAGACTCAACTCTTAACTCCGACGCTCACGACTAAAGGAACCTAAAATCTTTTATCCTTGTTATATCTCCTATAATTGATACTTACCCTTGTCAATTCACCAGCTCCTCTAACTTGAACGAGGTGTACTGGACCTCTAAACTTGACTTTCAATCTAAGGTGCTAAACCCTTCTTCAAAATTTTGTTACACTTCTTAGGCGTTTCCAATAATTTCTAACTCTCATACTTTGCCTTATGTCCCTAGGTTAAGCAGCATCTAATTGCCTAACTCATCTTCTATTTATTGGTCACTCTTAACTTTACTATGTCTTCTTTTCTATTTAGTGGCGGTCATAATCTTTTCACGTATCAATATTTGTCCTTCATTGCTTAGTCCTTTAAGATGGTACCTATCTCCTAGAGAACGTCCAAATTATATAATTTGAGTATCATCTATCGTATAACCTTGATACTTTATTGTCCCTAAATTTATTAACTTACCAACCTCACTTAGATCTCAATATTTCCCTCATCAAAATTTGTCAATACTAATACTTCTATGTAACCACCCTGACTATACATCCTAGACTTCGTATCGATCAATCGCACTCTCTTTGTAAAAGTAAGCAACACGTCCCTTACTCTCTCGATAGTTTACTTAAGTTAAACTCTCGAAAATGTCTTCATCTAAATAACTTCAACTTAGCTCGAGTCCAAGATATACGAGTTTCTACTACGTCCTCTTATTCACTTAGACGTACTAGTGGTATCAAGGTCAGGTTACCTATCTTAATGTATAACTATTTCTCTCCAAAGTTTACGTCGTCTTGCATTTAATCTATCATCACTTTTATCCTGTTCACCTAGTAACTCTCCCACCCAATATTTTTCAACCCTTTGTCTAATTCTATCTATTTTACACATCTTATTATTAAATTCTTGCTCTAAACTACACCTCTATTTTAATGTTCTTCATTCTATAGACTACCGAAATAAAATTATACCTGGAACCACACTTGGTTGGGCAGCTTCCCTATCCTTGGTTATAACAATTGTCCTTGAGGGACCACTCGGTAGCTTCTTGCTCTGCCCTAGACAATCCCTGGCTCTGTGACCCCTCTTATCGCACCTAAAACATCGGTCCGAATACAATTTACATTCCCTGAAATGACACTTCCAACATGTAGGGCACGAAGGAGCTTGACGAGCTCCTCGGGGTCGTTTACTCCTATCCTGCACAATCGAGGAATCGTTGGGCCTCTTAATGTCCCTCGCTGGTGGTGGCCTTTCATCGACTGGGGGTGATGGAAAATCATCGAGGGACCCCTCAACCTGGATCGGATCCATAACACATCCATCAAACGTTGGAGGTTGAAATTGCCTAGTTTGTTCTCTACCTCGGTTCCATGAAACACTACCTTGTCCACTACCATTCTCATCTCAGTTGAGTAAAATCTCTATCTGTTCTGATTGTCGGTGAACTATGTCTATAAGCTGGCTAATGAGATTCTCCTCATGTTGTCTAGGTGCTTTCGGCATTTTCTAGTTCCTAGACACAATACAAATACAAGACAAAATAATATAAACATCTATGAATCAAATTTAAACTTAAATACTTACAGTCGATGGAGAGTTCCCGTGTGGCGGTGTGTTTTTTGGCAGGCATATCACAGAACTCGCTTTTAAAACTCCGTCTCTCTGATACCATAAGCTGTGACGACCCCAACCCGATTAGGGCCGCCACGGACTTGCCGTGACATAATCATAATATTATTATTTATTTTTTTTAAAACACTTCCTATAACCCTTAAACAAACTAACCATAACGTAACCTTAACTTTAAACTCTCGTAACCACGTAAATATTTCTTTTTATATCACTCATAACGTTTCGACTTCTAAACCATTAAATCGAAGTCTCGGATTATTGAAATCCCTTAAAATCACTCATTCGTCGATCATCAAAACACGACACTAATATAACCTACAATTTCGGAAAACTCAAGAAAACGAACTGCGTGGATCGCTCTAAAAATCGAGCGTATCCTTACCTGTTTCAAAATAACCAAACAGTTCCAGTATATTTCTAAAATTAAGACTCCACATTCTAAAAGTTCTGCTTCCACTACATATACATCAAAACTCGACTTATCATACATTTTTTTTTTTATTTAAAACATCTGATCCACATACTTAAACACTTTCATACTTTCACAAACAAAACTGACACGTAGACCTACTAACCAACAAAACTAACTCACATCATTCGCCACCAAAACACTTCGGGACATACCATCGGATCACCAAGCCAAGCCAAAACACACCCCGTCGCCACGAGCACCACCCGTCGACCACCTATTCCTTGTCATCAAGAGGAACTCTCACCTTCACACCTGTCACCTACATCGTACAACATAAACAGTAAGCCTAATGCTTAGTAAGGGAATGCTCTATGGATGACGTATGCATGAATGCGTGACTTTTCATAAAACATGTTCATTTCGTTTCGTTTCGTTAAACCATTTTCTTGCCCCGTGAGAATCATAACTTGCCCTGTAAGAACATACATGACTTGCCCTGTAAGAACATACATGACTTGCTTAAGACATACATGACTTGCCCTGTGAGAAACATACATCTTGACACGTGAGAAACATACATCTTGACACGTGAGAAACATACATCTTTCACTTGATCGTTCTTTACTTCAACGTTTCACATATCATCTTTAAATCATTATCATTCAATTCATCGTAAAAACATGCTCGTAAATAGTTCGTATGCACCTTTTATAAAACATGATGCATGAGGAATTCATAGACATACATAGACATATCATCAACTATTCACAACGTACATGGACATGCTTTAGTCATAACGAACTTCACAAATAACTAATAACTAACATCCTAGGCTACCCGACTCTTTAAACCCACAGTCAGAAAATCATCATCGAAATCACAAAAGCCTAACGTTGCCACAATGTAGGGCCTTAAGGGCCGAAAACCTAACATCCACTTACCTGGCGTCCGTAGCAAGCCGTGCACCGTCCGAAAGTCGTCTCCAACTAAAGCATTTCATAAATAAAGGACATTAAAATCAATCCTAAATAAACGAATCCCAAACTTAAACTAAGCTCCCAGCTAAAGCAGTTTCTCCTAAAATTTTCATTTTCTCCATTCGGGCATTTCATCGAGCACGTGGTGCTCACAATTTACTTAACCTCCATTAATGGTTTTCCAATAATCTCCAATATTCAAACTTTAACCTAAATCCACCAATAACTATCAATTCATTTAATCTACCTAAATAACGACAAGTGTATTCACTAATAAGCATAAAAGCATAATACCATCGATTTCTAACTAAAACCTAATTAAACGGCCACTAATTTGGGTTCGGTAAAAACCGACCCGAGACTTCAAACGTGCATAACTTTTGCGTCGGTTATCGGAATCGAACGATTCCAGCGGCCACGTACTTCTCTAATAACCTATTTTAACCTGCCAAAAGGAATTTCAAAACAAAAGACTGTAGCTAGGTCAAATCAGGCAAAACCCAATTCTGCCCTTTCCCGGAATTTTCCCCCTTTCTGATTTTTCATCAAATTCCCTCTAATTCCTCACCAATCAATCCCCCTAATAACCAATTAACCTACTAATAAAAAATTCAAGGCAACACACAAAACCCGAAATCCCCCAATTCGGGATTCACTAATTTTCGCTCAAATTGAGCTCACCATTGCTCGGCAACCATTGCCGGCGTTAAGCTCAGCCATTTGACGCTGAAAGCAACCAAAAACGGCCGGCGATTGGAGCTCAATCAAGCTCGCCACGCACAGCCACAAACCGAGCAAGAACAGGGCAAAACT
Organism: Begonia masoniana; assembly: GCA_022432975.1. Lineage (NCBI taxonomy): Eukaryota > Viridiplantae > Streptophyta > Magnoliopsida > Cucurbitales > Begoniaceae > Begonia > Begonia masoniana. Next base: position 28,840,611 of record CM039509.1, on the reverse strand, counting down.
CACCATTTTTCGATCGGGTCTGGCGTGGAGAAGCCGAACCGAACTCTGGCTTCAGCTCGCCGGAGTCTGCTCGTCTGAACGGTGGCTGGAATCGCGTGGTCGCCGCTCTCTGTCGTCGGGGCTCTCTCTCTTTGGCGTCGGGGCTCGGCAGCAGAATGGCTTCCTCGTGAAGCCATTCTGTTTTTATAAAAATTAAAATTTTTTTACTTACCAAATTACTTAAATGCCCTTCCCTCAATTTTATACTTAATTCTTTAATTAGTCTATCGATTCGGTTTCTCTGCAATTTCCTTATTTCTCCAAATATTCCAATTTAATCTTAGAGTTCTAACAAAACTCACCGTTCCCAAAACGGACTTATTTTGCTATTTTTACAAATTAACATACTAAAAGTTCAAACGGGAACTCTAACATTACTCTTTTCGATTTGGGTTTCTAAAATTTCACTTATTCCTCTAAAAATTTCCGTAAATTTCTAGGGTTCTAAAGAAACATCCCGCTCAAGAAAATACTTTAATTTGCTATTTTACGAAAATTACCTAAGAAATTAGAAAACCCTAAGATCCAAAAACCCGGGCGTTACACATGAACTTTTCATAATACAGTGACATTACAGAACATTGTTTTTATCTGTCAGAGGGGTATAAGTAGGACTTATAGGGGAACTGACAATGGCATGACAGGCACATAACAGATTTACAGAATAGAAACAGAACAGAATAGACAGAGCTGTACAGAACAGTAGGCCAGTCCCCGTCCCGCACTTAACCAATACATTACAGTCAGATTTTATCTTTCTTAACTTCAAAACCGTGCACAGAAAACTTTTGCATGTCTTTCGGAAAAATCGTATATGCATGAGCATTTACAGTGCTTAAACATGAAACGGTAGACAACAGAAATATTACAACAGAACGTAATGTGTGACACAGATAACTCAGAACTTAACTCTAACTTCCTCTACTTGAAACCACCAGACATAAGAAATGCCTAGTATCTCCGTGATGTAGTGCCTTAAGGGCCAACCTACGGATATGAACTTACCTGTTTGTTGTAAAGTTGATAGTCTTGAACGTCTCGATTATGCACGGACCTAAAACATGCACGTAGAGAAAATAAACAAGCTGCAAATGTTAACAATAACTTGTAGGATATGCTCCTAACTCCATTCAGGGTTTTAGAAAACAAACCAACATGTTTTCGTGCAATAACAGCAAGTTTTCTCCAAAATATCACAAACCTTAAACTTCAACAAAACTGTCATTTTAACTTGTCTAGACATGTTAGTATAAGCAGATGCTTACCTTAGGCAGAAACATAAGAAAAAATCAAGGAAGATCGAAGGTGCTTCGATGGATGATTTTCGTCTGGAAGAGAGGAAACAGAGAGGAAGGGATGAGTGTGAAGGTTCACGTTGAAGAGAAGAGAATAGGTAGGTTTCTCAGCAAGTTATTGACATTTGATAACCATCCATTGGCTCCCTCCCACTAACCTTAATTCCTTCCCAATTTACCCCTCCATGCATCTCTAACTAATGGTTTCGTTCACTCATACATTAGTTTGGTTTTTATCCCATTATCCAAATATACATATTTATATGTATCTATATATAATTTCCATCGATTTGGTTTCCAACAAAACGTTCATTGTATTAATACCAAATTAATCCCACATAATGATTCGGGGAGAAATTACATAGGTAAAAATGCTGGGTGTTACAGTAAAACAGTCGTCCATTCTGCCTTTAAAACAGTCGTCCACGCCTTCTGTAAAACAGTCGTTCACGCCTTCTGTAAAACAGTCATCCACGCCTTCTGTAAAATAGTCGTTCACAGCTTCTGCACTTCAGTTGTCCACAGCTTCTGCACTTCTGTCCTCCACAGCTTCTACACTTCTTTCGTCCACAGCTTCTGTACTTCTGTAGTCCACAGCTTCTGCACTTCTGTAGTCCACAGCTTCTGCACTTCAGTTGTCCACAGCTTCTCCACTTCTGTTGTCCACAGCTTCTGCATTTCTGTTTTCTATTTTATGCCTTTCATTTTATGTTTGGCCATTTTAAAAGTTTAAAAAAAAAATAGTCTACGTTTTAAAATGTCCCGAGTGAGGCTCTTCGACCCCGATCGGGTCGGGGGTCGTCACAGTGTCAATAGCAAACAAACTCTTACTTGTATACACAGAATTTTACAAAAGAAATGTTGTTTTACTGAGCGGTGTGAGCGACTTGGAGTTGCTGATCAAATTCTCACCAGAAGATATGGGGAATTATCTTTCTGATTTATTCCATGGAACTTCTTCCTCCGGCAGTTCTTCCTCGTCATCTACATTGTTTGGTTCTCGAGGATGCTTTCCGACCCTGCCTCGATGAACCTACTAGAAAATCATCATTCTCGAATGCTCAAAATAAGATCTAGATAGCTTTGTAAGCTTGTCAAGTTTCCTAATTTTTTGATCTACTTGGTTATTTACATCAATAGAACTATACTGTGTTGATTTTGTTACATTTCTGTTCATTCATGGCTATCCATTTTAATCTCTGGAGATCAAAAATGGAATCTTTTGGCAATTTCTGTTTCTGAGAGATCGTTCTTAATCCAAATGCTTTTGGGTTTTTCGCTTAACTTGGAGCAGCCTTTTTCTATATTTAGAAACGGTGAGTGTCGATGTGCAGACGTTATGCAATTACAGGTTGGCATTCTGGTCAATCAGCTGAACATTTCTCGAGGAGGACGATGATATCGATAACGATCTATCATTCAAGCATGGTAATTCCCTTCTTCAGTCTTCACAAAATTTCAATAAGTCAACTCTTGGACATTATAAATATTTTTTTTTTTTAAATAAAAACAAGATCTTGTTCATGTCACGTCATTTGCGTTTCATATGATCTTATGAAAATGATAAATAACGAAGTCAACTAACCAAAATCTTTATTAGTGAACAAGAGGGGTTGAACTTGAAATACGTAACAACACTTTCTCTTTATTCAACGCGCGCAATCGACTCATTAATTTCTTTTTACATGCACGTTGACTAATCTTGCACGAGTCAAACTATGTCTTTTTATTTTTGTATCTAGGAAAATACTATGGTAGCATAGACCAAAAAATGTAATTATATATCCAAATTAGGAAAGAATTCCTGAAAAAAAAAATCAGAGATTTTGAAATGAGTGAATTTAGCGTCTGATGCAGTCTGGCTTAACTAGTTGACCACACCCATGCCTCTGGCTGTATGCATTCTTTCTATCACCTGTCCCCACCCCATCAATCCTCCTCATTTATAAGTCTCACACGAAGTAGGAAAATATTGATTATTATTATTTTCCCAGAAATTATGGATTTCTTTTTTCTCTCTGTTTATTTCCATTTGGATGATCGGAAAGGTTTCCTTTTTTATTTTACTAACGTACCGGGAGGCATATGCAACTTAAACTTGCTTTTAATTTGCAAAACCAACTTATGATTTTAGTTATTCATCCAAACAGTTCATAAATTGCAGAAGTTGAGAGACAGAGATTCAAACTTATGATCAAATATCAGCATTTTTACTTCTTAAAATGACTCTAACGAGTAATGGGATCGTCAATGTGAGTAAAAATCAGTCAGTAATCGAAACTTGCTTGACCAGATTAGCTGTGAACAGTTGAAATCATGTTTGGGTGCTTAGAAGATCTCGAACCCACTCGAGCAATAATTTCCAGGATAAATTGAATAAAAGCCATGGGAAACATAGTAAAATAAGATATCTGAATTTTCTTATTTTATTCTGAATCTACGTGTCATTCTAATTCACTTAATCACAAAATCTTTCTGTTTGTTTTGTTTACCATAGTTGGATCTTGTTTCCCCCCTCATGAATATTATTGCATTAAGACACCACCTAATCCGATATCATGACTTCAATTTCTGATTTATCCGGAACAAACCTAATAATTCTAATATAATATTCTGGATAAAGTTGCAGAATGGTGCATCAGAGAACACTTGTGATCCTAAAATTCCATGAATTTTAACCCAAAAAAATTCTCCATTTGGCATGTTCCAAAAACAGTATTTTGCAGAAAATCAGCAAAAGTAGAAAATATTGTCAAAAAGAGAAAAAAAACAATAGTCATTAACCTCATTTTGAATCGGGTTCAGTAGTATCTACAAGATAAAGAATGCCAAAATTTATTTCATCTCTCTAAAAATAAGAACAAATTAAAACATAGTAAATGTCAAAAGACCTACGTTTTTAAGGCCAAGGGTGATCTTTGTCTTTTGGGAATAAAGAGGAATTTAAAAGCTTTCAACAATGTTAAAGGTCCTACAAACAATGTACAGATGAATAGTAGTTAAGAGAACTCCACTCGTTGATAAAAATATGAAAAGTGTTTCCTTTTGTAGAGAGCTTTTGATATTGCTTTTTGTTAGAGCATGTCTTTTAATTTTCTCCCTTTCCAGTTCTGAAGGTAAGAACTAGTCCGAAATGTTTCTAAGAACTTATGTTGCTATTTGGGCACTACTTTCAAAAACAATGTAAGGAATGTATACAACAGGCACAAGAAAGAATTAAATTAAAAGGTCGAGCAATAGTTTCTAAATCACCTGTTCTCTATTTCTATCAGTACCCTCATCATTTTCTGCAAAATCAACACTTAACTGCCTACCATTGATCTCATAACCCTGAAGATTACGCCGAGCACTTAGAAAGTCAAGGCATTGTATGCCGTACAACGTTTTTCATGAAAAATCAAATAGATGGCATCAACAGGAAAACCACACATCAGTATAACAACAAAACATCAATCCTGTAAAATAAATTAGATTAAGTCCAGCTATATCAAGTTATTTATTGTATTGGCACGTACAAACTTGAGATAGAATACGATTTACAGACTCTTAAAAAATAAAATGTAAAAAGTGTAAGACGATTAGCTAGAGAGCAGGAGAAGACTCCATTGATGCTATTCCTCTGCTCCAACATTGAATATCATGTTCTCGGTCTTGTCTGAGGCAACATGGCTCTGAATCCGACCAGAATAGGACGATATCACGAGGGACGTAGTGTATTTTCGGCTTTGACTCCTTTAAAAGTTTTTCATTCTTGAAATCATGATACTTAAACGACAATGACGACCCTCTCACCACTATGATATCGGAGCCATAGAACGCCAGGGGTCTATACGTAACATACATACTTCCAGGCCCTTTCATATTGTTGACAATCTCATATCGACAGAGAAGAAAGTAAAAATCCAGTATATAATAAAAGGAGATTTCCTCCATCCTTGAACTAGCTTTTGGAATGAGTTCTACCTCTCTCATTCTGTCATGGTATCAGAGCCAAAAACTCTGTATGATGTGAGGACCGCACGCGCCCTAACACGCTAGACGTAGAGGAAAAACCTACCACACTAGACGTGTGGGCGGATGTTGACAATCTCACATCGACAGAAAAGAAAGTAAAGATCTAGTATATAATAAGAGGGGATTCCCTCAATCCTTGAGCTAGCTTTTGAAATGAGTTCTACCTCTCTCATTCTGTCACATATTTATAACAAATCTCTTCTTCCATACCATGTTTATGTAACTCTCCAATACCCACGTATGCATGTAGCCTTCCATGTCCATGCACATCAACGCAAGCTTCCCTTCGTATTTGGCCATGTTTATACATCTGTAGTCGTCTTCAACGACGGGTAAACGAATGATTTTCCATTCCTCCTTTTCTATATCCAACGAGAAAATTAAGCCAGCGGACAACAACCAGTGAAAGGCTCCACAAGCTGCTACAATAGTCGTCTCACTGAAGAACCAAACGCGGTAAGGCAGTAAGATGTATTTTAATCTCTCCCACTGCCAAGCTCCTGAGTCAAAAACCTCAAGTATTAGTTGTTGACAATTCTTTACAAATGCTATCGGGGATGAAATTATGAGAATCTTGCAATTGAAAGGGTTTGAGCAAAGAACAGACATGGACACTCCTAGCCCAAAGAATCTCGTCCTCGGATTCACAATCTGTTGAGATAATTCTACTTGGGGTTTACACACAAAGAAACGAGGATCCCGATATTGTTTGGGATTATTAGATGTGCAGAGAATAATTCCACAATTTGCAGAAACAGCTATCACACAAACATTAAAATTTGGTATGAAATCAAGAGAAACTTTGTTGAGTTTCATCACTGAAGGAAGCGAAGGAACTAACATTGTAACGCCCCGAAAACCCACCCGGATTCCCGGTTCGCAACAGGGACTACTCTGAGCTAAACGACTCACTAATTTCCCTTAATCCTAACCATTTGGCACCACGGCGTCCTCTAGAAATTTCGACAGAGTAACGCCTGAAAATGGCGCCCCCAAAATACTAAGTACCTGCAAACGAATAAATCTCAACCAATCCAGAATACTCCTACACAACTATCTAGTCTATGAAATCTCCAAACAATCATCATAACAGAACGAAATGCTATCGACCAAAAATGAAGAAAGTCCACAGTATAGGGTGACATATCACCCTTAACTATGACTATAAACAACAAATACAAATACCCCCACAAAAGACATACAGTCTTACTCCCCATCAACACCATTCTACGGCTCTTCCTGGGTCGGGTTGCCCTAACACTGTCGTCAACCGGGGCCCTGGTCGCACGCCACCAACTGCCACCTACTCCTAGTCAGATCCTCGGTACACACCCACCAGCTCAGCAGTACCTACACCACAAAACACACCGTAAGCTCAAAGCTTAGCAAATAAAGTGCTGAAAAATAAACGTGAAGCATGAAACTGGTTATGCAAGCCTAACACATGCAGGTCTCTACACACGTTGTCATCATCTCACCGCATTGCATCTCACCGAGGTTTGGAATGTAACCGCACCGGCCAGTCAGTCCGTACACCGCACTGTTTACCGGCACGTCACCACCGTCCCGGTTCCTCCAGGAACGGGGTCCATAAGTCACACCCAAAACCCCCCTGTCCCGACTTGAAATGCAACTGCACCGGGCAGTCGGTCCGTACACCGCACTGTTTACCGGCACGTCACCGCCGTCCCGGTTCCTCCAGGAACGGGGTCCATAAGTCACATTCCAGCCACTGTCTCGACTCGAAGTGCAACCGTCCGGGCAGTCGGCCAATACACCGCACTACCACCAGCACGTCGCCACCGCTCCAGCTTGTCTCGGAAGCGGGGCCCACAGTCACACTCCAGCCCACTGTCGCCTGTCCACACCGTACCTCACCTCCACTACTCTCCCTCCGTGCTTGAAAACATGCTCAAAACATTTTACGTAGCTTTTAAAACATGATGCATGCTGACCATAATCAACTAATTACGACTCCACATACGCATCACAATCAAAATGTGCCTACAACCCATAACGTGGACAAAACTCACAACTGACATACAACTCACCCACCTCCTGCACGAGACTCATAACATACGTGCCACTAACCAACAACCAGTACAAGACTCGTAATATATTTATCAACCCATAACTTGCACAGGACTCACAACCTATACAACATGCCCAACTAACGACAACTTCTAGTCCACATCCGTACTTACGACCCACTACGTACGCAAGACTCACAACTTACATACCATGACCCATAACCTCACCAAACTCACAACCTACGCACGACTGACTCACCACCTACGCACGACTGACTCACAACCTCGCCGTACTCACCACCTACATACAATTGTTCCACAACCCTCACAATGCTCAATACCTACGCATGACTATCCCACAACCCTCACAAGGCTTACCACATACGTATAACTATCCCACAACCCTCACAAGGTTCGCCACCTACGTACAATTGTCCTACAACCCTCACAAGGCTTACCACCTACATACAACTGTCTCAACACCCTCACAAGGCTCAATACCTACGCATGACTATCCCACAACCCTCACAAGACTTACCACATACGTATAACTAACCCACAACCTTCACAACGCTCGCCACCTACGTACAATTGTCCTACAACCATCACAAGGCTTACAACCTACATACAACTGTCTCACAACCCTCACAAGGCTCACCACCTACGTACAACTGTCCCACAACCCTCACAAGGCTCAATACCTACGCATGACTATCCCACAACCCTCACAAGGCTCAATACCTACACATGACTATCCCACAACCCTCACAAGGCTTACCACATACGTATAACTATCCCACAACCCTCACAAGGCTCGCCACCTACGTACAATTGTCCTACAACCCTCACAAGGCTTACCACCTACATACAACTGTCTTAACACCCTCACAAGGCTCAATACCTACGCATGACTATCCCACAACCCTCACAAGACTTACCACATACGTATAAGTATCCCACAACCTTCACAAGGCTCGCCACCTACGTACAATTGTCCTACAACCCTCACAAGGCTTACCACCTACATACAACTGTCTCACAACCCTCACAAGGCTCACCACCTACGTACAACTATCCCACAACCCTCACAAGGCTCAATACCTACGCATGACTGTCCCACAACCCTCACAAGGCTCAATACCTACGCATGACTATCCCACAACTAGCCCACAACCTACACAAAACTCACAACATACGTAACATACCCGACTAACGACAACTTCTCGTCCACATCCATACCTACAACCCACCACGTATGTAAGACTCATAACATACCACTAACGATGACTACACATCTCCATCACGTCACACACGTACCCACGACTCGTAACCTGCATACCATGACCAACCAACGACGACTTCACATCCACATCACATTACACACGTACCTACAACTCGCAACCTGCTTACCATGACATACTAACGACGACTGCACATCCACATCAAATACCGACTGCTCACGACATACACACGACTCACAACATGCAAACAACTGTGGTGTAGGCCCTTCTAGGCGACTCTCAAACATTCTCACCACACTACTACTTACCTGGCGTCCTAGCTCGCTGAAGATGCTCCGTTCCTTGTACACCTACGGCTCGACCTACGACAAATATTCAAACTTCATTAAAATCAAGCTTACATTCATCAATTTACTCTCAAACTACTATTTCTAGCCTAACTCAACTAAAACCTAACTAAACGGGCCACTAATTTGGGTTCGGTAAAAACTTACCCGAAACTTCAGACGCGTGTAACTTTCGCGTCGGCTAATGGAATCAAACGATTCCAGCGGCCACGTACTCCTCTAATATCCTAGTTTAATCTGCCAAAAGAAAATTTAAAACAACTAACCGTAGCTAGGCCAAAACCCCTAAAATCAGTACCGAATTTTTCCTTAAAACGTCTAAAATTCTCTCCTCAATCTGATTCTACCAAATTTCTTTACCAATCGACCATCTAACATTCAGTCAACATAACCTAACAAAACCATCAGAGTTTCACACCAGGAAACCCGAGGTTCAAAAACTTGGCCCTCGGTTTTTAGCTCAATCAGAGCTGTACATTGCTCGGCAATCATTGCCGGCGTTGAGCTTGGCAATCTGACGCTGAGGGCAGCTAAAAATGACCGGCAATCGGAGCTCTAGCAGCTCGGCGATCCACAACACAGACCGAACACAAAACAGGGCAAAGCCTTAAGCTTACCAGTCAGTTTTTGGTCGGAGGAGGCCGGAAATGTCAGCCCTCGGCTCGTCGCCGCCGTCTGATAGGAAGAACGCCGAAGTCACCGGTGATTTGCTCGCCGAACGTCGCCTGCGCTCCCCCTCCCCTGTTCGGCATTCGGTGATACCCGAGCAACAGAATGGCTTATCGAAGCCATTTTGTTGTTTTAAGAGAAAACATAATTGTTTTCTCTTAAAACACACAATTACCATTTTGCCCTCCCACGTTTTCGGCCATTTTGAATTTCGTTAAATCTCGTTCTTTGACCGCTAAATTTCTATAAATTGGCTCTCACCTCACCCTCGATCTAACTCTTCCACCGAAACGCTCGAAAATAGTTTAATTAACCCAATAACTAACCTAACTTAAATTAATTAAATTAACCCCAAAAAAATTTGGGGTATTACAAACATATTGTCTTATGATTAGTTCCTAAACGAAGAATCCATCAACAATATTTGTCTTTTGAGAGCGAACTTTCTTAAACTTGGAATCATAGGTTGTCTGATTCCACTCTATGAAAGCCAACTTGCACCGTCTGAGAATGTCACTTGAAGTCCTTAACAGAATCTCGAAGATTATAACAGAATGAAGATAAGAAGACTCCATTGAAGAGGTTGCAGCAGCTGCACAAAAGTGAAACAAAGAATTGGGTTGCCTGAGGGAGATAAAATAGTGGAATTAGGAAACCTGTCCGTTAAGGAAAAGAAATCAAAATTTCAGAATTTTCTAAATTTAAGAGAGAGAAAATAAACACTTTTGAGAGACTCGGATCATTAATTCAACGATCATACTTATCTTTTTGTGTATTGATTATTTAAACAATTATTATTGTTATTTTATCCGAATTAAATTTAACAGATAAATGATTTTTACGATCATTCGAATTTTGGGAACCCATATTCCCGGATAAATTTTCATTTTTTTAAAAAAATTTATATTATTGTTATCTAAATTAAGTTAATTTTGAAATCAAACAAAGTAGATTAAGTGGAGTTAAATCCAATTAATTATTTTACTACGGAGATGAATTCAAACTTTCTGATAAATTAAGAATATTTTCTTATAACTTAATAGAAGAAAATATTATATTAATCATGATATATTATATTATTTATTATTTTATAAAAAAATTCAACGAAATTAGTCCCATGAAATAGTTAGGCCTCGCATATGATTATGAACATGGAGATATTTCGTGAAGAATAGGTCAAAGGACTACTAAAATGGTGCTGATTTAAATATATGAAAACATGATTTGCATGCAAAGAATCTGACAAAAGAGAGAGAGAGAGAGAGAGAGAGAGAGAGATATGATAATACAAACTTGTATTAAATTGCATCTACATCCTAACTAGTGATTACTAGAAGATTCCATTGATCCTATTTCTCTTTTGCGCTTCCTCCTCTTCTTGTTCTAGCATTGATGATCAATTTCTTATATGAGTTTCAAGCAATAGGGCTCTGAATCCAACCTTAATAGAAGAGGGTTGTTGTACTTTTTAAGCTTTATCTCGTTAAAAAACTTGTATTATGACATCATAGCTGAAGAAAACCATGGGAATATACGTATCTGTAGCATCCATATTTCCAGGTTCTTTCATATTTACAACAAATTTCTTCTGTCATACCAGGTTTATGTAAATTTCCAATACCCACATGTGCATGTAAGCTTCCCTTCGTATTCGACTATATCAAGGAATTTGTAGTCGTTTTCAAGGTCTGGTAAGCCAATGGTTTTGACACAAAATCCCTTAGAAAAGGGTTGTGTACAAACCCACAAATTGATAGAAAATGTGCTCGGTGTGTGTGAATGGAAAATAGCCGAAATAGGGGAAAAATATGATAATAAATGCAAGGAATAAATGAGGTGAAGGTGTGTGCTATGGAGTGTGGCCGAACATGAAGGTGAAGAAATGATAAAAGTGCAATAAAAATATAAGAGATTAAAGGTGTGAAAATGTGTGTGTAAGGTGAAGAAAGGGAGATGAAGATGAAGGAATTAAAATGCAAACAAAATAAATAGTGGAGTGTGTGAGTTTGATGGATGAAAATTAAAGGTGAGAGTGTGTGTGGAAGTGTTGCGGAAATAAAAATAATGGAAATATCTTTGGCGGATCCGTAGAGTGATCTTACGTTTTAAGCTCTCGGATAAACGATTTTCCGAAGAAAATCGACCACCTAGGGCCTAGGTTTTCATCCTCAATCCTAATCCCAAAAGAAAAGGTGAGGGAAAAGATAAGAATTAATCTAGCAACCCAAAGCTAGATTAATAATAGAGGGCTACTCCCCTTGGTTCTTTGAAAAACTCTAAAGGATAACCACCTTGGAGTAGAGAAATAGAAATTTTATAAATGAGCAAAAAATTGTCATACATGCACCAATGTCATGAATTTATAAAGTCCTAGGGTGGATTATTAGGGTTTCCATAAGGATGAATGAATGGTGGCCCTTGGATGAAAAAGGATGGATAGCCAAAATCAAAGCAAACAAGCACACATCCTAGAGAGGAGATGAATGTCATGCCTAAAGGGATCAATGGAGGGAATCTTGCCACATCATCAATCCATGTTGCCACTAACTCTTGTACCTATAAAATCATACTTTTAAATGTGGGCTCTTCTTTGGGCCATGGCTTCATTTGGGCTCAATTTGTTGTAGACTTTTTCCTTGAATATTTGAGTTGAAATTCTTCAACCTATAATCCACCAACATTCATCTAACCCTAACCACACAATCTAATGCATGCAATGCAATTATAAAATCCATACAATAAAGGCGAATGTATGTCAAATAAGTTTGAAATAAAAATTACAAATTAAATTAGGCCGGGAAGAAAAATTCCCATGGGCCAAATGGTGACTCTTCCAAGCACTCATTATGCATTCCTTCCAAAAATTATACCTACAAAAGAAAAACACGTAATAAGTAGGGAGATGATTAAAAGTTTGGGAATTTGCCAATTTTCTTTTAAAAATGCAACCCGAGGCATGTCATCCTCTCCGGGTGATTTGAGGATTTGACCTCAAATCCGTTGGTTGATTTCATCCCAAAAATATCTCATACGATTTCTTGTTTACTCCTTGAAGGTTTGAATTTGGATGTCATGAAAGAATGGTCTTTCATTTTAGAGTACTTCACCGAGAAATGCTCTAAATGGAAAAGGATAAGAGTAAGGATGGTCTTACTAATGTTTTCTTTGGTGGGGATGGTGAAATTGAATTCAACGACTACTTTGGAGGGTGATTGTTCGGTGATGGAAGAAAATTTTTCAAAGTAGGTGAATCCGGCAAATAGTGAAGTGGAAATACTAAAGTCTTCCGACCAAAGAAATGATCCAATTACTCTTAAAACCTCAAAAGTAAATTATTCGACCAATTGAACCTTAACTCTAGTTCTATGGTAGAATTTTTGATAGACACATGGTGTAGAAGGGTGTGGTGGTAGAATTATTGGATCTTGGTTCCAACTAACCTTAAATTTCCAAATCATTAAATAGACGGAGGTTAGTGAACTTATTACTACCAAATCAACGATTCCTTTGACCCTAGTTCGATGGTAGAATTTGTGAACATCACATAGTGAGGTTAATGGTTGCCACTTGATACTAGGTAAGGTTAATCGTTTCGTTATCTCACCCAATTGTACAATAGGGCATTTGTTGGGTGAATTGGGTGGGAATATCCTCTTATTTTGCCTAATTCCACCATAGTTCAAAGTAGTACGATGTGTTGGGTATATGAAATAGGCTAATTTTTTTTGAAAATGGATGGAATGGAGGGTTTATCCTTTCAATATTAGAAAGAGAGTGAAGTAGACCAATGATCATATTAGAAATTCCAAAAATACTCTCTTCACTTAACTCCTTCTTTTCTTGTTGCCATGTTGATTCTCCTTTGAAATGGCACGGAATCTTTTCTTCTTCCACCATTTCTTCTCATAGGGCATTTATTTTGAAGAAGGTTAAATTTGAGGGTTGATAGGCGGGTGATTCATTATAAAGGGGATTATGATGTCAGATGACACCACTTGAATGAGAGGTTACTTGAGTTGAACCATCCAATTCCTTCTTTTCTTGCTCATTATTTTCTTCCTCCTTCAAAATTTCTTCCTCATCTTGATTGTCCATTTCAAGAAGTGGACCCTCTTCGGGATAACAATCAATTTCTTCTAGTATCTAATCCTCTTTAGTTAAGCTCGGTGTTTCACCTAAATTTTCTTGAATTTCTACGTTACTTAAGACTTCTTCGTTGAGTTCATTAATCTTTTGGGGCATAGTAGGTGGTGTATTTGCAAGTAAAGCGTTTTGAACCCACTTTTCCAAAAGGTGGTAAGTATTCTTAAGTACGTGTAAAGTCTCATCTAACCTAATCGGTTTGGAAGGTAGAATTGGTGGTTGATTAATCCTAGTCTTTGTCTCCATTTTATCCCTTAAATTTCTTCCATGAGTGGAGGGATATTCACGACTATGTTGATTCCTAAATTTGGAGGAGCTAGGATAACATGTAAGATGATCTTCTTTAAAAAATTTGTTCATAAAATTAGGTTCTTGCTTTTGTCGTTTTTGAGAAAATTCCTCTTCTAAAAACATTTTCATGATTGTCCCAGAAATCAAGTCTTCTTTCTTAACTCTTCTTCTCCATGCTACATATTTTTCCCACAAAGACTTAGCATCCTTGGTTAAACACTTAGAGGCGAAGTCAACTTTTTCCCAATCACAATAATATCCATAAGCAAACCTCTTTTCTATCCTTTTAATCCAAGAGGAATATTCATCCTTACCATTGAGACGACTAAATAGAAAAATATTTGGTTCTTGATTATATTGGGAAAATCCATTTCTATTAGTCATGTCTAAGTATTTTAATTCAAATTCAAATTTTAATTCTTGACTAAGTTGTTCATCCAAAATTAGTGAGGTGAATATCTTAATTAATGTCTTAGGAAAAATTTTAAGTACTAAGGAATGTTCCCTAGCTAAGACAATAATAAAATAGGGATCATGCTCACAATCAATATTTTAAAATTTGCTTTCCAATAAACAACTTAGAAGTTACAATAACACTTAGCAATAACTAATTTTAGAAATAAAATTTTCAAATCGTGCAATTATCACAAGTCTAATCAATTTCAATCAAGTTACCAACTTTAAGCTAAAATCAATCAAACTAATATTAATATCAACTAATTAACTTAAAAACAGCAAGCAAACATATTAAAAAGTTTTGCCAATAATAACATGCTGAAATTTTAATGTTAATATAGCAGAATTTTCATGTTAACGTAAATCAATATTTTCAATTTCTAGTTTGCAATTTAATTATCCTTGTAAATCTAATTTTGTGCAATTAAATTATAGCATATAATGTATGAATTATAAGTTAAATCCAAGTGCAAACATTCAGCAAATTAACAAGGAAATCCAAGATAACATACTAGAAAAACCGAATAAGCAATCAACAAGGAAAATCCAATTTGAGCATTAAATTCTAAGGCCGATTTTTGCATCATAAATTCAGATTTTTGGTAATATTTTTAAATGCAAATATGGAATAAAGAATAACATTAAAATACTAGAAAAACCGAATTCAAATCAAGCCACAAATTGAATTAACATGGCCTCAAGTCAAGAAAGGAAAAACGCAAATATGCTAAATTTGAATATGTCATTAAGGCCAATTTTAATATGTACCAAAAAGAGCCGATTTTGTATTAGTTTTGGCATATATTTTAGATAAAATTTCGTGGCTCATTCATAGTAAAGTAACATAAAAAAATCAAGGAAAAATAACCATGAAACCGAGGCAAAAGTCTAACAAAATCCGAGGAGAATAACACTTCAACAACCGGTTTTTAGAATTAGTTTTAGGCCGATTTTTAAACACCAAAAATTCCAGAATTTTTATATAGTTAATAGACAATATCTAGGTGCTAAAACATGGCTCAAAACACAGCAAATAATATAGAAAAACCGAGGAGAAGATAAGCTTAAATCCGAGAAAAATATGCATAAAAACCGAAAAGAAAAATGAAAGATTTGAAGTGCTCACCTTGGCCGATCTTCAAACACATTGCATACCATATTTTCCACAATATTTTAAGCATTTAAATGAAAATAATAATGGCAGCAAGTAATAAAAATAAAATAGCACAAATTAGCACAAAGTTAGTTCAATAAATAAAGTGAAAATATTGCAAGAAAAGAAATGAGCCGCTATCCCGATTTTGTGCCGAATTTTGACTATTGTCAAGGCACTAAAATGCATGAGGGAAGCCTTGTGGCTCTGATACCACTTGACACAAAATTCCTTAGAAAATGGTTGTGTACAAACCCACAAATTGATAGAAAATGGTCTCGGTGTGTGTGAATGGAAAATGGCCAAAATAGGGGAAAAATATGATAATAAATGCAAGGAATAAATGAGGTGAAGGTGTGTGCTATGGAGTGTGGCCGAACATGAAGGTGAATAAATGATAAAAGTGCAATAAAAATATAAGAGATTAAAGGTGTGAAAATGTGTGTGTAAGGTGAAGAAAGGGAGATGAAGATGAAGGAATTAAAATACAAATAAAATAAATGGTGGAGTGTGTGAGTTTGATGGCTGAAAATTAAAGGTGAGAGTGTGTGTGGAAGTGTTGTGGAAATGAAAATAATGGAAATACCTTTGGCGGATCCGTAGAGCGATCTTACGGTTTAAGCTCTCGGATAAATGATTTTCCAAAGAAAATCGACCACCTAGGGCCTAGGTTTTCATCCTCAATCCTAATCCCAAAGGAAAAGGTGAGGGAAAAGATAAGAATTAATCTAGCAACCCAAAGCTAGATTAATAATAGAGGGCTACTCCATTTGGTTCAAAGAACCAAGGAAAAACTCTAAAGGATAACCACCTTGGAGTAGAGAAATAGAAATTTTAGAAATGAGCAAAAAATTGTCATACATGCACCAATGCCATGAATTTATAGAGTCATAGGGCGGATTATTAGGGTTTCTATAAAGATGAATGAATTGTGGCCCTTGGATGAAAAAGGATAGATGGCCAAGATCAAAGCAAACAAGCACACATCCTAGGGAGGAGATGAATGTCATGCCTAAAGGGATCAATGGAGGGAATCTTGCCACATCATCAATCCATGTTGCCACTAACTCTTGTACCTGCAAAATCATACCTTTAAATGTGGGCTCTTCTTTGGGCCATGGCTTCATTTGGGCTCCATTTGTTGTAGACTTTTTCCTTGAATATTTGAGTTGAAATTCTTCAACCTATAATCCACCAACATTCATCTAACCCTAACCACACAATCTAATGCATGCAATGCAATTATAAAATCCATATAATAAAGGCGAATGTATGCCAAATAAGTTTGAAATAAAAATTACAAATTAAATTAGGCCGGGAAGACAAATTCCCATGGGCCAAATGGTGACTCCTCCAAGCACTCCTTATGCATTCCTTCCAAAAATTATACCTACAAAAGAAAAACACGTAATAAGTAGGGAGATGATTAAAAGTTTGGGAATTTACCAATTTTCTTTTAAAAATGCAACCCGAGGCATGTCAGGTTTTGCATTCCTCTTTTGCTACATCAAACTAGAAAATTAAGTCACTGTGCATCAACCAATGAAAGGCTCCACAAGCACTTTTGACAGACCTCTCTCTCGAGAACCAAACGCCGCAAGGCAGTCTGAATCGAAAACCTCCAGCATTAGTTATAGAATTTTCTTTATAAATCTTATGTGGCGTGAAATTCTGAGAATCTTATAACAAAAAAGGTTTAAGCGATTAACGGATATCACCATTCCTTCTGATAAAAATCTCGTCCTCAGACTAGGAATCTGTTGACATAATTTAATTTGGGGTTTACACACGAAGAAACGACAGATTCAATTTTGTCTGGGATTATCCAACGTGCAAAGAATAATTCCACTATTTGCATAAACAAAAAATATCATCAATCATTAGACAGCATTTCAGAAACAAGAAAAAGAAGAGGTGATCTTCCATTTGGAGGTGTTGTTGTACATCTTCACCTCTCAGTTACTACATGCTCAATGATCTGGTCTATTCTAGTTACCTCTCTAGAGCCCCACAGTTTCTTTACTGTCAAGAATCCAATCAAATTATCATCTAATGCATTACCCAACATCAACAAAAAATTTGGCATTCCCAACAAATTATAACAAATAAAATTCATTTTGAGGATGTTTTCGTGCGTTGTATTGCCTTCTTCTCATGCTAACATGCTGATGCATTACCAATACAAACCTGGATCCCTTGGACCGTGGCCGATTGAGCAGCAGTTATACTTTTGCTCTGAGCACAAGTAAATTACCCCAGAGCTGCAAATCAATAGTTCTGCTAGGAGGACTGTACTTGATCTCTTCGAAGCACTTGCTGGAGTTGAATGACTTGCTGTCTTTGATCAGGTGGTAACAGACTCAACTGTTCAGGAGTTAAGCTCAAAACGCAGTAGAGCCAATTCTGCGTCTGGTGGAAGCTGCGATATGTGTAAAACACATCAAATTTAAATGATCTATGCAGAACCAACTAAATCTTTAGAAAGTCATTACGAGTCTAAACTGTTAGGATTAGACGCCCTAATCCAGCTGTAACGAACGATCGGGAATACGAAAAAAGAAATAACACAGATTTATAGTGGTTCACTCTCATTGTGAGAGCTACGTCCACTAGCCGCTGACAGATTTCACTAAGATTAAAAACGAGTTACAACAGTTTTTGTCTCACACTCTCAGACATTCTATGTTACCTTCAATAATCTAAATACGTCTTTATATAATAGACTATTTAGGGTTACAGAATAACAGGGTAATTAATGACCAAAATACCCAAACCTAAATTAGGCTCCATAACTCAATAATCTCCCACTTGGTGACTAATCTCATCATCTCTCCATTAGTAGCGGCTTCATTACAATGTCTCATCCAAGAAGTCCAACTGAAGTAGCGCACAACTTCAGCTTCTCACTCGTCACAGCTTTCGTCAACATATCAGCGGGATTCTGACTCCTTGGGATCTTCTCAAGCGCTAATATTCCATCTTCTAAGGCGGATCTGATGAAGTGATAACGCACCTGTATATGTTTTGTCTTGCTATGATAAACCGGATTCTTTGCCAAATGAATGGCACTTTGGCTGTCACAATGCAATACACTTTCATTGTAGTTTTGGCCTAACTTGCATAAGAAAAGTTGTAACCATATCATCCCCTTTGCAACTTTTGTCCCTGTAATATACTCGGCTTCACAACTAGAAAGAGCGACGACATCTTGAAGTCTCGAAATCCAACTGATTGCGGTACCACCCAAGGTGTAGACATACTTAGTCCTGCTCTTACTACTGTCAATATAACCACCATTATCAGCATCAACGTATCCATCTAGACCCAAGTCTAATTTTCGAAAACATAAAGTTAAATTTGAACTTCCCTTCAAGTATCGCAAGATCCATTTTTTGGCTTCTCAATGTTTCCTTCCTAGATTACTCATAATGCTGCTGACAACTCCCACTGCATGTACAATGTTTAGTCGTGTGCAAACCATAGCGTACATAAGACTACCAACAGCAGAGGCATATGGAACAGTAGCCATGTAGTCCATATCTTCATCAGTCGAGGGTGACTGATCTTTAAATAGTTTGAAATGACTAGTCAATGGTGTAGTGATTGACTTAGCATCGTGCATCTTGAACCTGCTAAAAACCTTCTTTACGTACTCTTCTTGTGAGAGTTTGAGAACCTCTTTATCCTTGAAGATCCTCATCCCAAGGATTTGTTTTGCAGCACCCAAATCCTTCATTGCAAACTCTACAGATAACTTCCTCTTCAGCCTGTCAATCTGAAACGCCCCGAATTATCTGAACCCGGTTCGTTACACAAAAGTTTATACATGACTAAGAAATCTCAACTGTATTATTTTTTTTTAAAAAACTTTGCTCAACATTCAACATTTGACATAAGCTAAAATCTCAAAACATTTAAAACTTGCAGCGGAAATCATTTGGACAACAATAGAGTTAAACAAAACTATGAACATTGTTTGAAATGTAAGAAATAATCAGCTAAAAAGAAATAGAGGTTTAAATCGTGAAATACTTGAGAAGTCGCATAAGTCAAATGCATCTGTCGATGGATAAAGTCAACAGAAGAAGCAGAAACAGCAAATAGAAGGCTTCTACCGATGACGTGGACTAGAGGAGTTGGAAACAAAAGACATCTCTCGGTGGACTGCATCTACCGATGACGTCAGCCGGATAAATCAATTATCCAACATAAACCGATCGCAAAACGACAAGTTTTGCGACTCGTATCTACCGACAGCAAAACGACAAAAATCTCTCATTCCCTTCTTCCGATAGAATAAACTGCATATACCGATCACTAAACGACAAGCATAATACTCACTCATGCCAGTAGTGCAAAATCTACATCTTCCGATAGAATTAAACATACATCATCCGATGGCTTTTCTGAAGACATCTTCCGATAAAGAACATAGCGACATTTCAACTATTTCTTGCTATGCAAGCACAACTCTAAGTACAGAAAAAAACTTACTTATTTCACTACAACCATTCAAAAACAATTCAAATCATTGCATTACTCAAGTCCAGTATAATCCAGTGTTAAAAACCAATAGAATACTATTATCAGAAAAGTCTCAAAGTACTTTTGAAAACATCAAAACAACTTCTATCATCAGAAAGTTTAACATACTCAATTGAAATCATTGTCCACTAAACCTTCACAACCACCGACACTAGTTAAACCGCCCCATCAGATGCCAGATCGATGCCTGATTGCACCCCTCCAACCTGCCTAGTCCTCAACCAACTCAGAGAATTCACCTGCAGTATCCTCAACACCTACATCACAAAACTCATCTATTAGCCTAATGCTAAGTAAGTAAAGCAGTAATGAAATGACATGCTGAAATATAAATTCCTAAACATGCAATTTCTACTTTCTCATCTCAGTTGCATTCACATCCATTCATAAGCTGATCTGATCCCTCGGTTCCCTTGGAAAGTGGATCAATTTTCCCAATGTTATACATCCTCTACTCGATTAAGGGGCAGATGAATTCCCCTAATAGCTGATCTGATCCCTCGGTTCCCTTGGGAGTGGGATCAATCCTCCCAATGGTATAAATCCCTTCATAAGTTAAGGGGTGGATTAGTTCCCTTAATAGTTTATCTGTCACATTCAGTTCATGTCTTACCTTCCTTACATGGAAATTCATTTTCGTAATCTTTCAAAGACATGATGCATGACATACAAGAATCATTCACAAGATACATAACCCTACTGTTTTGTGATATAGGCATGAAGGCACATGCATACTTTACTTACCTGGCTTCTACAAATTGTCTAGTCGCTAGCTACTTTGGAAATCTGCTCACCTAAGTTCATAACAGAATATAAATTAAAACTTCACTAAACCTCACCAAGAATCAAACAGTGGTTCGAGGAATCCAGTTAGAAACTCTACTACTCGAGCATTCCCCCTTTATCACTAAAACCTGAATCTACGCTCAATCTCAGCATCCTCAAAATCCTCACATTGTACTCCTTCAGGTATTTAACCACTATATCATAAGAGAAATGTGGAAAACTTACCTAAGTCGAAGGAGAATCGGGCGAGGAAAATCGCCTAGAGAGCTCGGCTGCTTGAGCTGAAAACCCGAAGAGAAAAGTATGAAATGGTGGCGGCTACAGTGCATTAAACCCAATCCCTCTTTCCTTAAATACGTTATCCACTTTTAAAAATGCAATTTACTCTAATGCCCTTGTCTAGTCTAATCATTCAATAACCCTACTTAAATTATTGACTTATAAAGTGTATACCATTAATAATAAAAGAGCTGGTTCGATAGAACCGGGTGTTATAATCTACCCTCCTTAAAAGAATTTTGTCCTCAAAATTCAGTACCTGAATAACTCTGGATGTTGGTATATCATGTCTTGCTGGCATTCCCAAGTTGTTTCCTCAATATTCTTGTTGTGCCACAAGACTTTCACTAGTGGAACCTCTTTGTTGCGCAATACCTTCACTGCATAATCTAAGATCTTTACTGGTTTCTCTTCATAGGCAAGGGTAGGATGAATCTCAAGGTCTTGCTGTTCCATGATTTGATATGGATTCCTTATGCATTTCTTCAACATAGAAACATGGAACACACTGTGTAACCCATCCATAGACGCCGGTAGCTGCAACTGATAGGCTGCTCTCCCAACTCTCTTCAGAATAGTGAATGGCCCAATAAATCTAGGGTTCAACTTTCCTCTCTTTCCAAATCTCACCACTTCTTTGAAAGGTGACACCTTAAGGAAAACTTCGTTACCTACTTCAAATTCCAGTTCTCTTCGCCTTTTGTCTGCATAGCTTTTCTGCCGGCTTTGAGCTGTCAAGATTCTTTGTCGGATAAGAGCAATTTTCTCCACTGTTTACTGTACGATGTCAAGACTAATCAATTGTGCTTCTCCAACTTCATCCCAATACAATGGAGATCTACACTTTCGTCCATACAATGCCTCGTATGGTGTCATGCCTATTGTTGCCTGAAAACTGTTGTTATAAGAAAATTCAATCAAGGACAAGTACTTGCTCCATGAACCTTGAAAGTCCAAGACACATGCACGGAGCATATCCTCTAATGTTTGAATAGTCCTTTCGGATTGTCCATCTGTTTGAGGGTGGAATGCTGTGCTAAAACTAAGCTGTGTTCCCATAGCCTTGTGCTAACTTTTCCAAAACTTAGATGTAAATCTAGAGTCTCGGTCTGAAACTATAGTGCTTGGAACTCCATGCAGTCTAACAACTTCGTGCACATACAACACAGCCAGTTGATCCATCGAGTATGTTATCTTCATTGGCAGAAAGTGAGCAGATTTGGTTAAACGATCAACTATTACCCAAATTGCATCGTGACCCTTTGCTGTTCTAGGTAATCCTATAACAAAATCCATCGTTATTTGTTCCCATTTCCATTCGGGAACTGGTAAGGGTTGTAATGTTCCAGTAGGCCTCTGATGTTCAGCTTTGACTTGCTGGCAGATCAGACAGGACTCCACATACTCCACCACACTTCTTTTCATTCCTGGCCACCAATAATGTTGCTTAAGATCTCTGTACATTTTTCGTACTCCCAGGATGAACAGAGAGTCTAGAAGAATGTGTCTCAGATAGGATTCCCTTTCTAAGTTCAGTATCAGCCGGAACAAACCATCTATTTCGAAACTTGAGAATTTCATCAACTGAGCAGTTGAAATCCGACTTATCAGTGGAATCCATCCACAACTTATACTTATTGCCTTCAGTGTCATTCATTTGAACTTCCTTTATTCTCTCCAAAATAGTAGGCCTCAAAGATATGGCCGAAAGCATGGCTGCCACACTAGACACAGCTTCCAGGTTAAATCTTTAGAATTCTGTCTCTAAAGCTATCGGTATGTCTAGAATCAATGTAGAGACTGAGGGAGTCACTCTACTCAAAGCATTAGCCACTACATTCGCCTTGCCAGGGTGGTATTTAATCTTAAAATCACAATCTTTGACAAACTCTAACCACCTACGTTGCCTCATATTCAGTTTCTTTTGCGTTAAAATGTATTTCAGACTTTTATGATCCAAAAATATCTCACAAGTTTGTCCATACAGATAGTGCCTCCAAATCTTTAATACGAAGACCATAACAGCTAATTCTAAGTCATGTGTAGGGTAATTCTTTTCATGTAATTTTAACTGCCTAGAAGCATAAGCTATAACCTTTCCATCTTGCATCAACACACAACCTAGTCCAATTTTGGAAGCATTACAATAAATACTAAATTTACCATCTTCAACTAGAAGGGTTAAGATTGGAGCATTGGTCAGTTTCTGTTTCAAGGTCTGAAAGCTACGTTCACATTCTTCAGTCCACATATACTTCACATTTTTCCTTGTTTACCTAGTAAGGGGTATTGCAATCTTTGAAAATCCCTCAATAAATTTTCTATAATATCCTGCTAATCCAAGGAAACTTCGAATATCAGTAGCATTCCTTGGTTGAGGCCACTCCTTGACTACTTGAACCTTGGCTGGATCAACAGATATTCCATCTCCAGAAATCACGTGACCAAGAAAGTGAACTCTGTCCAACCAAAACTCACACTTGGAAAACTTAGCATACAGTTGGTGCTGCCTTAGTAATCCTAACACCAAACCCAAATGTCTTGCATGCTCATCCTTAGTTCTAGAATAGATTAGAATGTCATCAATGAATACAATGACAAACTTGTCCAAATACTCGTGAAACACCCTATTCATAAGATCCATAAAGGCTGCTGGTGCATTTGTCAAACCAAAAAACATAACCAAACACTCATAATGTTCATACCTTGTGCGAAAGGCAGTCTTTGGGATGTCTTCAGATTTAATGTAACGACCCGGGGAGGATCGCCACGACATTCTTGACTTTTCATAAAACTTTAACTCATATTTGAACTCTTTTCCCCTTCTCTTTTTTTTTTCTTTAATAACGGTATACCTAACAGGCTTAAAGACTTCAACTTAATGGATGGAAAGTTAGTCCCTCGTACATGCTTCCAATCGACGTAGAAGTTGCATGGGTCTGCATGCATCAACCGATAGACATTGCATCTTCCGGATGGCACGTGCACCCCACATGACTCATTTAAACACCTTTCGGCAGATGCGAATACTCGCATCGACCGACGATCACGTGCATCTCGTGTGACAAATTTAAAAACATCCACCGATAGACATGTGAAATTCACGTGTTCATCTATGACATCTTCCGATAGCTTACAAGCTCTATATCATCCGATCACTAAACGACAAGTTATTATTTACATCATCCGGCGAGTGAATATACTTCATCTTCCGGTGAAATAGGGAAACATCATCCGATGGACATGTGCTCCCCACGTGCATAATTAAAACATGATCCGGTCACTAAACGACAAGGAAACCCTCACATCGTCCGATGGCTAAACACTCTATATCTGCCGATCGCTAGACGACAAAATGGCACTTTCATCATCCGATGGCTAACACTCTACATCTGCCGATCGCTAGACGACAAAATAGCACTTTCATCATCCGATGGCTAAACACTCTACATCTGCCGATCGCTAGACGACAAAATAGCACTTTCATCATCCGATGGCTAAACACTCTACATCTGCCGATGGAGAAACATACTACATCCTCCGGTGACGTCATCCGGAAGACTCAATTGTTCGACTCCTATCATTTGACATCTGCCGATGACGTCAGCCGGATGAATGCCTCATCCAGCTTTTATCTTATGGCAGTAAAACACTATGATCATCAAACAACCTCATCCAACAGAAAATACTACAACTTACCCAAATCTTAACCTGAGAATTATAAACCCTAATGAGTGAAAACCATATCCCATACAAGATACACATAGCGGAAGGCTTAAGCAAAACAGACCATTCATAATCCTTAAAATCGTTAACAGATTCTGAAGTCAAACCATTCAAAATCTGAATCTCATTGTTATAAGAAAACTCTATTCTACTTAGTCATCTGTTTATCATAAACATCTCTGACTTACTATGGGTATAACCAGGGAACTTGATCGTCTATCCAGCCTTCACTGTCACATTGAGCATCCCCCAGCAACCAAGCTTAGACATCTTCATTAACCTTGAGTTCCTCACCTGAAAACTCATCACCTACATCATAAGGTTTAAACTATAAGCCTAATGCTTAGTAAGGAATGCAACACTAACATGGATGCATGAATGCATAATTTGGGAAAATCACATGCTCATAAGTCTTTTCTTGTTCATGTCTTTGCTCGTAATCATCATTCATAGTCATGGATCATAATCATCATTCATAATCATTGATCATATTCATCATTCATAGTCATTGATCATATTCATCATTCATAGTCTTTGTTTAAGTTGTGTGGATCAAGAGAGGATTTGTACCGGTAAAGGGGGTTCGACAGTGAGTTTGATCTTGTTCCCTACTGCGGGTCGTATTCATATGTCCTTCTTTGGACTGTGACATACGCCGAACCGCCCCCAACCCTCACTTAATCCACGTCGCATAAATCTTATACATATACATATATACATGCATATCTTGTTCATGGAAAACATGCGTTAAAACATTTTCTTATGCTTGAGAAACATTCATGATGCATGAACATGAGAGCTTTTAACTCATCAAACTACGACAAGGATCATACCAGAGCAGACAACTTCACATTCACTAACAGGTCATCACATGGTATAACTCGCAACATATATAAATCCTTCAAGTGCAGACAAGCTCATAATCATAAGGTAAACATTAGACATCTCAACCTAGTACTCCCACGATGTAGGGCTCTATTAGCCAGAAATCTTAATACATTCACTTACCTGGTCTCCTTAGCACTTGAGCTCCTTTCTCTTCAAACTTCTTCACCTAGACATGTGCATTACAGTAGTTAAATCAAGATCCTAAAACTCTACTCATAAATCATCCTAGGATCTATTAGCTAAAGTCATCCCCGAATCCTTGGTTTGATATACTGTGCAGAATCTGAAATCCAAAATAAAACAAACAGGTTCTACTATCGATTAAATCTGAGTTGGTTACTTAAAATGTCCAGAATCGATTCGGGTTGACATTACTACCCTCGGATTCTAAAATGTTCTAATACTACTCGGCCATTGATAAAATCCGAGTTCAAATGCCGTGCTGAAAATAGAGCTCCAAACACAAACAGATAACTACATTGTCCATTACATACCTCGGGTGCGGATTCGCAGAGGAATGCGGCTAGAAACCGGTCGTCGAGGAGAGTTTGCTGATAGCAGAGAGTGAGGACTTGCGAGAGAAGAAATCGCCGGAAAGGGTGGTGTCGGCTACAGTGGTTTAAATGAGATTTAAATCCTTTCCTTTCTCTTTAAATACAGGCCTCAATCCTCCATTATTACAACTTTGCCACTCAACCTAGTTTAGATCCACATGTAATTAATTAAGCTTGACATAAATCCTAAACTACGAAGATTATATATTTATGACCGTTAATACAGTTAGGAAAATCACCTGGCCGTTAACTCGGGTGTTACATCCACCCCTCCTTGAACAAAATTTTCGTCCCCGAAAATTGATCAAACAAACAACTCTGGATACTTGTCTAACATGTCCTGTCGTCACTCCCAAGTGGCTTCTTCAATGCCATGATTCTTCCATAAAACTTTGACCAATGGAATCTCTTTATTCCTCAAAGTCTTAACTGCGGATTCCAATATCTGCACTGGTCTCTCTTCATACATTAATGATGGTTCAATCTCAATATCCATTGGCTCAACAACTTGCGTCAGATCTTGTATGCATTGCCTCCATCATTGGATAAATCGTGGATTGAGTTTTCCATTCCTGCCAAATCTTAGTACTCCTTTAAATGGTGAAAATTTCAGAAAAACTTCATCACCAACAGCAAATTCAAGATCTCTCCTCCTTAGGTCTGCATAACTTTTCTGTCGGCTTTGTGCAGTAATCATCCTCCTCTTAATAGTGGAAATCTTGTCTGACATCTGCTGTAACATCTCGGGACGTATGAGTTTTGCTTCACCAACTTCATCCCAATATAGAGGTGATCTAAATTTCCTACCATACAACACCTCATAAGGTGCCATACCTATGGTGGACTGGTAACTATTGTTGTGAGAGAACTCAACCAAGGTTTGGTATCTACTCCAAGATGTCTGGAACTCTAGCACACAAGCCCTCAACATATCCTCAAGTATTTGGATAGTCCTTTCTGATTGACCATCTGTCTGCGGGTGAAAAGCAGTGCTGGAGGATAACCTCGTGCCAAGTGTGCCTTGTAGACCTTTCCAAAACCGGGAGGTGAACCTGGGGTCACGATCGGAGACAATAGATGCAGGGATTCCATGCAACCTAATAACTTCTTGTACATAAAGATCAGCAAGCTGGTCCATCGAGTAGGTTGTCCTTACTGGTAAGAAATGGGCTGATTTTGTCAATCTATCAATCACAACCCAAATGCTATCATGTCCTTTATTTGTCTTAGGTAATCCTACAACGAAATCCATAGCTATGTGTTCCCACTTCCACTCGGGAATAGGTAAAGGCTGAAGGGTACCTCCTGGACGTTGGTGCTCAGCTTTAACTTGTTGGCAAACCAAACATGACTCTACATACTTAGCAACATCTCTCTTTAAGTTTGGCCACCAATAGAGTAACTTCATGTCTCGATACATCTTGGTGCTTCCAGGATGCACAGAAATGGAAGACGAATGCGCCTCAGCCAAAATTAGCTTACGTAATTCTTCATCATTGGGGACATACCATCTATTTCTAAACTTCAGAATCCCATCCTTGGAAAGACTAAACTCGGAGGTGGTGTCCTTCATCTTGTTCATCAAACTATTATTCTCCTCAGAGTCCTTCTGTTGTGCCTCTTTGATCTTTTCTAAAACCGTTGGTTGAATGGTCAAATCGGCAAGTAAGGTTGATAACTCTGGAACTACTCCAATTCAAACCTCTGAACTTCTGTCGTCAAAGGTATAGACATAGTTGATACAACGGGTTGCTTTGTTGTTGACATCCTGCTCAATGCGTCAGCTACAGAGTTAGCCTTACCCGGGTGATACTTGATCTCAAAGTCGTAATCCTTAACAAATTCCAACCAACGCCTCTGCCTCATGTTCAATTCCTTTTGTGTAAAGAGATACTTCAGACTTTTATGGTCAGAAAACACCTCACACTGCTGTCCATATAAGTAGTGCCTCCATATCTTCAAAGCAAAAACGACAGCGGCTAATTCTAAATCATGGGTGGGGTAGTTCTGTTCATAACTCTTTAATTGCCTAGAGGCATATGCTACAACTTTGCCTTCTTGCATCAGAACACAACCTAAACCAACTTTAGACGCATCACAGTAAACACTAAACTTTCCTTCATCGGTTGGGAGAGTCAATACCGGGGCTGTTGTTAACTTCACCTTCAATGTCTTGAAGCTATTCTCATAAGCTTCGGTCTAAGAATATTTATTGTCCTTCTTTGTCAAATTCGTCAGGGGCTTAGCTATCATAGAAAATCATTTGATGAACTTTCTGTAATAGCCTGCCAATCCAAGGAAACTGCGGATTTCACTGGCATTCTTTGGTTGTGGCCAATCCTTTACTGCCTGAATTTTGGTCGGGTCCACTGATATGTCATTAGCAGAAACTACATGGCCAAGAAAATTAACCTTGTCCAACCAAAATTCACACTTGGATAATTTGGCATAGAGCTGGTGCTCCTTCAATGTTGTCAAAACTATTCTTAAATGCTCTGCATGGTTAGCTTTTGTCCGTGAGTATATCAGGATATCATCTATGAACACAATTACAAATTTGTCCAAATACTTCCAAAACACACGATTCATTAAGTCCATGAAGGCTGCAGGTGCATTGGTCAGTCCAAATGACATGACCAAGAATTCGTAGTGTCCATAACGGGTTCTGAAGGCTGTCTTTGGTATATCTCCTTCCTTAACCTTCAGTTGGTAATAACCTGAACGTAAATCTATTTTTGAAAACACCTTTGCTCCTTGCAGTTGGTCAAAAAAATCATCAATTCGGGGTAAGGGGTACTTATTCTTGATTGTCAATTTATTTAGCTCTCTGTAGTCTATGCACATTCTAAGGGAACCATCTTTCTTCTTGACAAATAAGACAGGTGCACCCCAAGGGGAACTACTAGGGCGTATAAATCCTTTGTCTACTAATTCTTGTAGTTGGACTTTTAACTCCTTTAACTCAACCGGTGCCATACGGTAAGGGTTCTTAGATACCGGCAATGCCTCGGGATATGTATCAATTACAAACTCTATTTCTCTATCAGGTGGTAATCCTGGCAAATCATCCAAGAATGCCTTGGGGAACTCTCTGACTATGGGGATATCTTGTAACTCTATCTTATTCTTCACCCGAACATCCATTATGCTAGCTAAGTAACTCTCACAACCATTTTTCAGTAACCGGTAAATTTCTAGTGAGGATATAATCGGTATTTTGCTTATCTTAGGAATAGCTTGGAAGGAATAATGATCACTATTTGGGGGTCAAAAATCAACCATCCCAGATCTACAACTTATCGTGGCATAATGCCTAAATAACCAATCCATTCCTAATATCACCTCGTATCCTTTCATGTCAATTACAATCAGTTCTACATATAGTTTCTTACTTCCTAAGGACACAACATCACCTTTAACAATCTGTTCAGAATGTAGGGACTTCCTTGATGGTAACTTAACATCATATGGCCTTTCGGCTGGTAAAGGTTCTAAGTTGTGATTGCACACAAACAAGGTTGATATAAATGAGTGCGTGGCTCCTGTATCTATAAGTGTGTAAGCAGCAAAACCACAGATCATAATGATACCTGTTATGACTGTATGCTGCACGGCTTCCTCATCCTCTATCATTCCATAGACTCTTGGTGCTACCCTTGCACGGTTCGGATCTGGCGGCACGGGGCAGTCTCTGACTATATGTCCAACCTTGTCACATCTGAAACAGCGGCCAGAACGTAACTTGCATTCGCCGGGGTGGTTCTTCTGGCAGGTGGGGCATAAGGATGCCAGTGGCCTCTTTCCTTTCCCTTGGTCATCAATCTGGTTGAGGGGTCTCTTTATTCCTTGTTGTTGTTGCTGTGGTCCCCTGTTCTGTTGTGGCTGCCAACCTTTGTTCTGACGTGGTGGCGGCTGAGTGTCCTTCGTGAGTTTTCTTGGCTGCTCACGCTGTGCATATGCTGTCATTTCCGCCTCTTCCAGTTCCAAGGCCTTAGCCGTCACTTCACCATAAGGTACATTGTGTATCCCAGCAGTCTTCACCTTCATGTACAGACTCGGCTTCAGTCCTTGAACAAATTGGTAAATCTTGTCCTGTCTCATCAAGTAATAACGGGGGGGAGGCAAACCGTGATAAGGCATCGAATTGCATATGCTAATCGCACAGAGAACAATGTGTCGCAGATTCTGCAACTCCTCTTCTTGTTTGGCCGAAACAGTCCAATTGAAGTACTTGTAAAGAAAGCAGTCTTGAAATTTCCCAGGTCATACTTCACGGGCACTAGCGGTGTTTGGATCGAGTCCCACCAATTACTTGCACTCTTAACTCCAAATGAAAGACAGCATAGGTGACCTGATCTCCTCATTAACCTTTGCAGTACTAAATACATGTCTTCTCTTCGAATCCAATCCTCAGCATAGATAGATCTGAAACATGGCCATTAAACCACAGGGGGCGAAGACGGTGGAAACGCTCACCCCCATGATCATGAGTTGCATTAGTACTGGAGTTGCCTTGTTCCTCCCTAGCAATCATTCAGTCGTTTCTATCTGTGTGATTGGCGCATGACCAACTCTGTCAACTGAGCAATAGCATTGCTATCCTCATTGGTTTCTCTCTGCTGACCACTAACATTTTGGATTCTAGACAAATCATTACAGACTAATCTTAATTAAGAATATACTGAAATCATAAATTAAGTTACAGTTGTCTGGAGCTGTGCTCAGTGACAGTCAGTGCTGGAAGGGCAGTATGTTGGCAGAATCGGTTTTAGAACCTGGTGCTTTGGTACCATAATTGTAACGACCCGGGGAGGATAGCCACAAAATTCTGACTTACTCATATTTGAACTCTTTTCTCCTTCCTCTCTTTTTTTCTTTAATAACAGTATATCTAAAAGGCTTAAAGACTTCAACTTAGGGATGAGGTTAGTACTAGTACATGCTTCAATCGATGTACAAGTTGCATGGGTCTGCATGCTATAAAACGAATAGAATTGAGTCTTGTCCGGATGGCACGGTGCACCCAAGACTCATTGAAAACACCTACGGCAGATGCGAATACTCGCATCGACCGACGATTCCCGTGGCATCTCGTGTGACCAATTAAAACATCTACCGATAGGGACACTTATATCACGTGTTCATTAAGGACATCTTACGATAGCTTCAGCTCTATATCAATCCGATCATAAACGACAAATTATCACTTACATCATCGGGTCACTAGACGACAAATGATCCACTTACACTCTCGGTCACTAGACGACAAAACCAGTGTTTGTATCATCTGGTCAAAAAGACTCCTTTAGATCATCCGGTGACTTTATTACAATACATATGCCGAAACGCTTTTTTTTTTTTATTTTTTTTAACAAACAAAAAAAAAAAAAAAAAAACGCAAGAAGTACTTACATCATCGGTGGCTCAACACTCTTACATCTGCGATCGCTAGACGACAAAATAGTCTTACATCTCGGTGGCTAAACAATTAATCTGCGATGAAGAAACATACTACATCTTCGGTGCGCATCCGAAGACTCAAATCGTTCGATCCTAATCATTTAACATTGTCAGATGAAGTCAAGCCGGCTGAATGCCTCATCCAGATTCTATCTTATGCAGCGAAAACATGTAATCATCAAACAACCCATCCAATCTTAACGGGAATTTAAAACCTATGAAGTGAAAACCATATCCCATAAAGATACAAATAGCGGAAGGCTTCAGCAAAACAGCCCATCAAGATCAATTAAAATCTTAAAAGGACGCTGAAGCAAAACCATCTTAAATCCGATATTCATGTATAAGAAAACTCTATCTACTTAGTCATCTATGTATCATAAACTTCCTGCCGTACATGGGTATAACCAGGGAATACGCCATATAGCCTTCACTGTCACCTGAGCTTCCTCCAACAACCAAGTCAAACATTTCATTGACCTTGAGTTCTCACCTGAAAACTCGTCACTACATAATAAGGATTATAAACTATAAGCTACATGTAGTAAGGAATGCAACACTACATGGATGCATGAAGGCATAATTTGGGAAAAATCACATCGACTATAAGTCTTTTCTGTTCATGCTCTTTCGATCGTATCATATCAATAGCCGTGGATCATATTCATATCATAGTCCATGATATATTATATCATCATAGTCATGCTTCATATTCATCCTTCATAGCATTGATCATATCTTTGGATTAGGTTGGTGGGTCAAAGAGGATTTGTGTCGGTAAAGGGCGGTTCGACAGTGAGTTTGATCTTAGTTCCCTACTGCGGGTGATTCATATGTCCTTCTTTGGACTGTGACATACGCCGGAACCGCCCCAACCCTCAATTAATCACGTTGCATAAATCTTATATATATACAATACTGCTAAAATCTGGTTCCATGGAAAACATGCCGTTAAACCATTTCTTAGCTTGAGAAACTTCCTGAATGCATGAAAAAGGAGAATTTTTAAATCATCAAACTGACAAGGATCATACCAGAGCAGAAACTTCACATTTCACTAGCAGGTCATCAAATAGTATAACTCGCAACATACAGAAATCATTCAAAGTTGCCGAGACAAGCTTTTATTATCATAAGGTTAAACGTGTAGAAATCTCAACTAGTATCCCACGATGTAGGGCTCTATTAGCCGGAAATCTTAATACATTCACTTACCTGGTCTCCTTAGCACTTTGCAGCTTCTTTCTCTTCAAACTTCTTCACCTTAACACATTTAATTGCAGTAGTAAACAAAAATACAACAGTTACTCAAAAGTCATATTAGGTCTCATCAACTAACAGTCATTTCCCGGATCCTTAGTCGTCTAATACACAATGTAGCCTGAAATCCCAAAACCAAAACAGCCGAGTAGATAAATAATAACTCAGGTGGTTGTTTTAAATGTCAAGAATCTATTCGGAATGACATTACCAATCTCGGAGTTTTAAATGTTCCTATCAATACTCGGTCATTGAAGAATCCAAATCCTCCAATAAGAGTGAAAACAGAGCTAATAAACTACAAATGCCAACATTGTATAATATGCATCACCTCAGGCGCAGAGTAGTCGGGTGGTGGCGGAGTAAACGGCCGTCGAGGAGAGTTTGCTGATAGCAGAGAGTAAGGACTTGCGAGGAAGGAAGATCGACGGAAAAGGGTGGTGTCGGCACAGTGGTTTTAAATGAGGTTTAAATCTTTTGCCTTTTTCTAAATACTGGCCGCAATCATAATTATTACAACTTTGCATATCAACCTAGTTTAGATCACAGTAATTAATTATTCTTGGCATAAGTCTAAACTGTAAAGATTAAATATTTCTGAAAGTTAATCACAGTTAAGAAATTCAATGGCCGTTTTGACTGGGTGTTCCAGATCGCCTCGGTGGAGGCGATCGCTGGGCAAAAGCGATCGCCGAAGGGCGACGATCACCTGGTATTGGGCGATGGATCGCCCCTCAATATTTTCAAATAGCGATCGAGCGCCCCCCTTTACATTTCTGGGGACAATGTCACCCTTTTTGACTTCGCCGTTGATTAAATGATTTGATTGTTTTAATATTTGTTTTAATTAATTGTTTTAAGTTTGATTACAATCTTTTAAGCAAATAGTTTTCGAACGGTTTTGATAAGTTAGTTACGAGTTAAATTAGCATAAATATTACAAAGGTGTAAGGATAAAGATAAAGAAAAATTTCTACGGTAAAATTCAGGATACGGGTACAGGTTAGTACAATTAATGCCCAACAGAACCTACTCCCACTAATCGATAGGTATTCTCATTTTTGGCATAAAGCCCAACAAATGCTGAACGAATGTATGTTAAGGCCTCAGATATACCGCTTTGCTTCGGTTAGAAATGTGCCAAATATAAGAATGGTCTTAATGCATGTCGTTGACTTGAAGCTGAAGGAACTTATTGACCTTATTTGAAAACTGTAAATAATAGACCCGCCCAAACTAGAATACAGAAGCGAGTAGACCTAAAGGAGTCCAACTGTTTGTGACGTGAATAGTTCAATGCAGCTTAAAAAGTAGGAGTCAATAAGATAAAGAGGAGCAGGAAATTGAAGAGTACCAAACAAAGACAATCTTCTTTTATATATCTTATTTGAAGAAGAAAGTATGAGGGCACTATTCCTAGCTGCTCTTGCACATGATCTTTTGATCTGCTTCTTTATTTCACTTTTGCTTTCGGGAAAACTGTCCATTGTTTCTAACCCCCCCCCTCCCACCCCACTCGAGGCCAGTTCCTTTGGATCTAGCTTTCACCCACTAACATTGAAGACTAATGGAGTAGTCTACTGTGCTGAAGTGCCCCTTTTAGCCTTAGTAGGAGAGACGTAATGTATTCCAATTTCGAGGAGGTGCTTGTTTATAAGGTAGCATCGAGGAGTACCTTTGTTTTGCTAGACCAGGTTTCTAAGATGATTTCCTCTAGGATGACGGAAAGAGATCGAAGTTCTCTTCTAACGATGGGTTAGAGTGATATGTTAGTCAAAGTCACATTCATTTTAAGGCTTTAAAAAAGAATTTGGAAGACTAATGCAGCCTATCAGAAAAGACAAAATGAGGATGATCATCTGATTTTACCTAATCTGTATTATTCGTTATTTCGAATATGACTCTCTTGAAAAGGGCCAGTAGTTGTATACGTTGTATTTTTTTGAGTGCATTTAATCAATCGATCCTGGTTTACAGTACAAGATGATCCCCTTTAAGGGAGCATTTTCAAAGAGACAAAGGCAAAATGCCAGTAAAAGAAAACGGATAGTGGGCCGAAGAGAAATAGAACAAAAAGGCGTAGGCGTCGCCTGTCAGAGGATACCTTTTGTTATCATGCTGTGGTACCGCTGGCTAACTTTTTGATGACTTTTTTTTTTGCGAAGGGTGTGAGGGCATTTGAGTATGATTTGCTTTCTTAAGCGGATTGCCTGCACTGAGTGCTTGCCTACGCCCTTTGTATTTGTTTCAGCTGATATGGCCCAGGACTGAGATTGTCAGACACTCGTAGGCAGAGGACCTTCAAGGGAAGAGGAAAATTTATATCATAGGTAAAGACCAATTTTGTGGAACCAGCAGAGAGTAATTTCTGTGAGTCATCAAATGGAGATGAGCCAGTTCGGAAAGATTATGATGTGGGATCCAAACATTAAACATTAATGGGTCGAGTATTAGGACTGATATATTATATATAGGCGCGATTACATTGGCATTCTAAACCAAGTTCTTGGGATGGACTTATCAATTGCTTTCTAACCTTTAAACACAACATATCTATCGGACCCCTATCGTAGGAGACGTTTCGGATCTCTGCCGATTATTTTGTGGGCGAAGTCCTCCTCATGGTGGTTAATCTTAACGACCAACACTTTTGATTTCATTTCTTCATTAATAGATGGAAGTACATCCAAAGGAAGCTTACGCCACATATAGGACACAAACAACTAAAACACAAATATGAAGTAAACTATGACTCTTATTAGTTCCCTGTTGTTTCCATGTACCAGCGGTTGCTGATGGCCTCTTCACAAGGAGAGATTGTTGTTCTTGCAGGAGGCCCGTTTCAGTTCTTCAAGAACTCGAATGCGGGTCCCGGAGCTCATGCATTGATTTGGCACGACCTCAGGGCGATAGGAGACAAAAGTGCTCCCAGAATGGGTAGCCAGGTTTATTCCGGTTCTGATTCTCGTTTATCTACGTGAAATTTCTTCATTGATTGAGAAAAGTCTTTGACGGTAACTAGTAGAATCCTCTCCCTTTGCTGCAAATAGAGATGAAAGACTGTTCTATTTTTAGGCATTTTCTTCGTCTAAATACGTTAACTTACATTCCGCCTTCTCTTTTTTGATTATTATTAGTCGTTTTTTCTTCTTTTTTCATAAGTGGTGTAATGTCTTGATTATGAGCCCTCTCTTACTTTGTATATAATCTTTCTTTTATTATGACTTAGGCCCGGACCGAACTAAGTACCTCGGGTTAGGAGAGTCCTGTATGAAAAAAGATCAATATACACAGTACACAAGCCTACCCATCACTCAAAAGATAGGAAGCCCTTTTATGGTCTCATTTATCTAGAAAGAATGGGCTAGCAAGATCCTCGTCCTAATTCAAACCCATAAAGAAAGGGGGCTCCTCACAGGAAATCCATGCTGGGAAGGATCAAGCCCATCTATCTCCTACATGAAAGGATCAGATTACAGTCCATCCTAATAGCCTAGAAAAGACAGCCAAGTCTTTTGTCATGTTTCTTCTTTTATAAACTTCGTCACTAAACTCAATTCAAAAAATTTCCTTCACCTATTTGAATAATCAAGCCTAGGCAAGTTGGAAACTTATGATTGAGCCGTAAATGGCTGGAAAAAGCAAGGGGTCTATCAGAGAAACACGTCAATCAAAGCCCTTCGCATTTGTAAGAACAATGGCTGAAAGTACTTGGCAGCTCCCGCGTGGAGAGTACTAGTTCGGACAGATTCTCATAGGTGTCCAGTACGTTATAACCACGAAAACCAGGGGTCGGCAGAAGTCAGAGAGGGCATCATCTACTAAAAAGAAGTATGCTTTTTGAGGACAAAATTCAAATGAAAAGTTACAAAATCTCCTCACATGGAACAGCTACATTGACTAAATGAAGTCAGTCAATCTGTAAAGCCAGGTTTTTTTTTGGTTCGCTCTTAGGGGTACTTTCCCATAAATGAACAAA
The DNA here is from genome assembly GCA_022432975.1 of Begonia masoniana. Classification (NCBI taxonomy): domain Eukaryota; kingdom Viridiplantae; phylum Streptophyta; class Magnoliopsida; order Cucurbitales; family Begoniaceae; genus Begonia; species Begonia masoniana. The sequence goes on along the minus strand of CM039509.1, from coordinate 28,803,456 downwards.
CTAAGGTATTCGCAAGCGAGAAGTTTTGTTAGAACCCCTAGTTATTTATTAGGATTTTAGAGGAATAAATAAATTTTAGAAATCTAAATGGATATAGCGTAACGCACAGTTTCAATTTTTCGCATATAATGTTTTAAGGCGTAATAAAATAGTAAATTAAAATCGTTTTGTGAAAAGGGAGGAGTTCTTTAGAACCTAGAAATAAGTTGAAATATTTGGAGGAAATAAGAAAGTTCAGAGGAGCAAACGATAGACGAATAACAAATTAAACAAATACTTGAACAAAAAGCGGCAAAACATTAATTTACATGGTTCAACAATTATTTAAAACCAACAAATTCCGCCTCCTTATTCTCCATTTTCTCCTACTGAGTCTCTCATTGGCGACACATTTCTTTCCTTCTCCACGCTTGCTTCTCAATGGTCGATCAACACTTCTCTCCTCGGCGATTCTTCTTCGATTTTCTTCCTATTGACGCTCTAGTAAGATGCATATTTTTTGGACCTTTAGTTTGACGTTTTTGGAGTTGTTTTTATTAGGGGTTTCAGTTAGGGTTTTGATAATGTGTTTCGTGTTAGAAATGTGAGTTGCAATATTAATGATATTTTTTTGAATGTGTAGAGTAGAGTTTTTTATAATAGTTAGGTTGAAATTGGAGGTTGAGGTTAAATGGTATAAATGTAATTAGGGCTTGTTGAAATAGTAAGCACAACGTGCTGATGAATTGCCCGATAGAGAAGTAATTTAAAGGTTTAGAGAAATTAGCTTTGGCTAGGAGATTAGTTAAGTTTAGAATTCGTTTATTATGGATCGGTTTAATGCCTTTATTATGAAATGCCGTAGGTGGACACGGTTAGCGCATGTGTACTCGACATTGCTAAGGATGCCAGGTAAATGCGGTGCTAGGTTCCGGCCCTTAAGGCCCTACATCGTGTCACTGCTAGGCTTTCGTTGTTGGTGATGATTTACAATTGTGGGATCTAATGGGCGGGTAGCCTAGGAGTGATTCGTTGTTGTTGAGTTCGTTGCGAGTAAAGTAATCATGTACATTCGTGAATTGTTGTGATGGTATGTTATCTGTGGAATTCCTCATGCATCTGATTGCGCAAATGACATACGAAATGTTTTTACATGCAGGAAATGGAAAGTGTACGTAATTGATTAAGGTGACTTGGGGCGGTATTATTGCCTGACAACAAAACTGTCAGTGGGACATGATCACTCCATAAAAGGACCATGAATACTGTCTTCGTGAGAATATACCAGCACTGACTACTCCCCAACATAATTAATGCAGTAAAAAGGATACGAACAAGTAAATGAACATGTTTTTACGAAAGTCATACCATTTCTGCATATGTTATGTAGTGTATTCCCGTGTTAAGATAGGCGTAATGTTTATGTTGTATGATGTAGGTGAAGAGATCAGAGGTGCGGAGTCCTTCGATGGTCAAGACAACATAGGTGGTGATTGGATAGAACTCGTGGCGATGGAACGTGTTTTGGCAAGCTTACCGACCGTGGGAGACTCAGAGTCTCTTGTTAAAAGTAGGTCTATGTGTAGAATGGGATTTATTGGTTATGGTTTGGTTGTATAGTGTTAGCTGGATAATTTGTTGATTTAAGATAGTTCTATTTTTAGGGTTTGCTTTTGTTGAAGTTAGAAGTTTTCGCTGCGTTATGTCTGAGATCAATGGTTGATGATTTTGGGTATGGTTTTGAAATGACCATGGCTCTTTGGGGTGTGTTAGTGGAAGTAGAGTAATGCTTGAGGTATAGGGGTTGTTTAGATATTTTTTAAATTTTGTTGGGGTATGTTCGGTTTTTAGAACGATCTCCGCAACTTTGTTTTTCATGAATTTGATGCGTATAGTTTACTCTAGTGTGGTGTTTTAGGTGATGATGGAATGAAAAGTGTATGTAGGGGATGAGTTTTATGTTTATTTTGATTGAGTGTTGGAGGATAAGTAAATGGTGGTAGAAGAAGTGGGATGTATGAGTGGTGCAGGGTATTGGAAAATGGATGGGACATGCTCTGGAATTAGGATTCTAGATCGGTAGCCGATCGATCGCAGAAGAGTGAGAAATCGATCGGAACTAGTTGGCTGAGCATGGTTTTCCAGAGCATAGACAATCGACGGCTGTGAGGGTTTTTGGGAGTTATGCCAATTTTTTTCCCTACCTTCACCACTTGGCTTCTGTAAATGTATTTTACAAGCGCACCATGTATTTTAAAGGAATTTTAGGGACCCAAATAAGCCGAGGGTCAACATTTTTTGTCGAAAATGGTTTTTACCCCATTTGATTGTTTAAAGCGACGAACTTTGACGCCACAAACATGTTAAGTCAAAGTTAGACGATTAAAGGGATCGATTGAGGTGGGTTAACTCGTCTATGTCCATTTTATTTAGAGTTGTCAAGTAAAAAAGAAAATTTTATTGTGAATGTACGAGGTCTCAAGTTAAAGATTACGTCATGGCTAGGCCATGGGGGCCCCTGACTGGGTTGGGGGCGCGCCACAATCCTAGTTGAGTTCCTTCATCTTGTTATCGAAAGAGAGCATTGAGATTAGGGACTTCGCAACAAGGAAAAAAAGGAAAGCGCTCCTGCAGGCGTAAACTCGAAAACTAGAATGGGAATTGCAACACTTGAGGAGGCCGTGTATTTAGTGGAGTGACAAGAAATCCCTCTGTGACCGCCCTAATGACTGTACCGATTTTCCGTACTATTTTTTTTATCGTTTATATCAAATAAATTCGGACCGCCTGTGAGCGGAATTAAAACTTTTTATTAAACGAGATGAAGTCTAGTTTATTAAACCCTTCAACAAACTTTAAAACACTTTAAAATAAAAATTAAAAAAATTAATTTAATAATAAAAACCCATTAAAAAACCGATCGGCCAGCGAAACACAAACAAAAACAGCGGGATATAAGGGAACTTTTGTTCCCAAAAAGTGGGGCGATCGAGCGCCCAAAAACGGCGACGATGCCCCATGTGCGGATGACACACTAGCGATCGATCGCCGATGTGAATCGCCCCTAGGCGATCACTTCTGCCAGCGATCCTATGCTGGCGAGTCGCTCGGCATATGCTCTGTAAATTCTCCAGGCGCAACCAGGGGTGATTGATCGGCCCTTGCAGGCTACCCGAGCGCCAAACCACTGCACCCCCTTTTCTTTTACTTCCGGCTTCTTTCTTTCTCTCCCGCTGGTCTCTATACACCTAACAACCCTTACCATTTCATCAACACAAACATCAAATATATGTTCAAACATAATCACTCAAAATATAAACGGCTCCAAAACAATTGAAAAAACATATCGTTTTGTAAAAACAAAATGTGTGATCCTATAACTATCAGAACCAAAAAACCCTAAAACTCAAATTAACCTATTTCAACTATCAGAACCAAACACCCTAAAATCGTTTCTATACAACCATCAGTCTGACAAATTCTCAAAAATCATCAAAACACCTAACCATGAGTCCCACGGATAAAAAATACGACCTCGACTGACGCCAGCACACTACACGAAACCATCCTCAGTCAACTGCCTCACTCCTCAGGTGGAGGGATTTCGTTTTTCCTCACTCTGTTCGAAGTCACTACACCATACAGACACCTATGAGATAAAAACTCAGCAAGCTCTATGTAAATGCATGCATGCTGTGCGTATATTGAGTCATAAATCATGAATCATTTTCATTATCTTTACTTGGTTGTCCCACCGAGATCTCAACCCCTAACCGGAGAGGGCACGGGAACCATACTAGCGGTCGGACTACCCTTCAGCTAGAGGAGGGGGGTAAACGCTTACAATACGTACAGCCGGCTTGAGCCCCATTGAATGACCTTGTAAGCATATGAGTACATAATAGATGCGGTATGAAAAGACCCCTTAGTGCCTACAAAATAGAATCAATAGCCCCTCTCAGGCCGCATCGCCCATTTTCGTTTTAAAATATCGTGCGAAAATAATTTCTATGCATAATTTAAAACCGTTATGTGTGGAACAGTTCATGCTTATTTTAAACTACAGCAATTTACCATCACGACTATAGAAACATAAATATAAACAAAAACTAAACTAATTGCCCACCAAAGCAAACATAAAGCAATCACGTATCAAAAATCCTTGAGACGACATCGACGTTACAGTGAGGTTCAATCGCCAGAGAAAATTTTGAGAACTTACCTTATGTCATGCAATCGCAAGCTCTGTCCAAAGCGTTCACCTAGAGCAAATTTCACATTATTTTCTTCAAACGAGTTTAAAACTATTTAAACGTCCAAATTTAACGAAACCTTAAACTAAGGAAATTCCTTAAAGCTCTAATTTGATTCTTGGAAAAACTTTTATACCCAGCGTCAACACTCGTACCTCAAACTCTATACCGAGCTTTTTCAAAACCCCTAAAAATTTTCTAATTAACCTTTTCTACAAACAATTTTTTAACTGCGTCCACAACGTTCATCCGTTCTTGGTACATTCACAATCCCCCACCAATCAAGTAAATAGCAACCTCGAACCCTAATCACGATTTCAACAAAACCCTAAACCAAATCTAAATCGTTTTAAACTCCGAAAACTAAACCTTAAGGCGTGGATGGGAAAACGTTTAGAGGCTTAGTTCGAACAGTTTGGGAAGAAATGACACAAGAAAACACACGTCGAAACGGAGATAGTTGGTTGTCGGGGAAAGGAGATCGCCGTTGGGAACCGTCGAAGGAGGGAGAGAGATCGCCAGGGGAGAGAAGATGGCTGGAGAGAGAAGAAGAAGACAATTAGTTGGTAATAGATTTTGGCTGTAAATTACCATTTTGCCCTTCTTTATTTTCTATTTGTCGTCTTCTTCGTTAATAACCGACGATTGGTTTCTACAAATTTTTATTTCTCCATAAGTCCAATTTAATTACTGGGCTTCTTTTAAACTGTCGTTCGCAAAACGGACCTGGGTTACGATTTTTTACTAAAGTACCATTTTTATCTAGTACGCATAACGTCATTCTCGGCAAAATTTAGCGTTACTGTAACACCGACTTTAGGCCAGGGTGGGTGATTTTCTGACCAATTTTCATTGTCACCCTTTATTTACCCTTGATGATTTAAAATTTAATGTTAAGATAATTATTACACGTTGTGTGAACTAGGTGGGTGGCCGAATTTTGTAATTAAAATCGATGGAGGTAGTATAAATAGGAAATGAAACTTCACCTCATATTCCATGTAGACGACATTCCTCTCGGCGATTCCTCTTCCCAAGTTCTTGCTCCGGTACCAGAACTTCCCTTACGACGGCTGGTTCGGCTGATTCTTCTGCAAATCCAAACCGAGGTAGGAAAGGGACAATGTAGTCATTCATTAGTAAATCGAGCTATGTTTTAGTCGGCATGAGTTAAGATATTTTTAGCAGTGGCCGAGTAGCTTTAGACTTTTAAAATCGGAGAGTAGAAATCATCCGAATCGATTCTGACATTTTAAGTAACCAACTCGGATTTAATTCATGGTAAAAACCTGTCCACCTAGTTTCGGATTTTCAGACTTAGTGTGTCAAACAGAGGAACGGAAGACTTGTTAGCTACGATACTAGGATGGTTGATGAGTAGGATATTAGGCCTTTGTTTTAACTACTGTAATGTACATGTTTTAGGTTGAAGAAGTTTAAAGGAAAGAAGCGCGGATTGATAAGGAATCCAGGTAAGTGAATGTATTAGATTTCCGGCCACTAGGGCCCTACCCTTAAGGGTATAGGCAATCACTGAGATGTTAGCTTCTTGGACGATGACTTGTTATTCCACGATAGAAGAAGTTGTGTAAGTAAATGTAAAGTTACAGGATGTTTTATGTCATCATGATATGATCGTCCTCTATGAACTTTATTCAGGCCCTGTGTTCATGTTTATGATAAGTTGAGAATATGAAAAGCAAATGTAACCAAGATTAAGTGAAGAAGGGGAAAGGACGATGGTGTATGACTAGTGAATTATCCCACTGGTGGAGGCCGAGTGATGGATAGTATGACTCGCGAAATCCCCATGGTGGGGCCAGGTTAATCGATATGATGTCTCGCGATTCTCCACTGGGAGGCGAGTGATGTATCATGAGGGCCGCGATGGCAACTGATTATGGAGCTGCATCGATAGGCAAAAATGACTATGTAACCCCTGTCTCCTCCCCTCGTCTTTCCTGCCTTAATATATGTTATGTAAATGATAAAGATGAACATGATGAAGACTGGTTTATGAATTAGTTCTCTTTAATTGTGTACTCATGTATATCTGTCAGCATGCATTCCTTACTAAGCATTAGGCTTATGTTAAACCTTATGGTGTAGTGAAGAAGGTTAAGGTGATGATGTGATGTCAAAGAGGAGCGTAAGGCGGTTGCTGGAGGATGATCAAGGTGACAGTGCGGGACTGGGAGGCGTTTATGACCACGGGTTAAGACTCTTATGTTACTAGCTATTAAAGAATATGGTAGTTTAAGTAGGATGGGATTATTTTAAACGTGGAGCTGAAACTGTCTAGTGGATCACTGAGTCAGGGAATGCTTATTATGATTTATAAATGGTCTGTTGCTTAAGTCTTCCGCTATATGCATTTTGAATGAGTTGTGTGTTCTTTTCTGTTGGAAGGAGTCATTGAGGATTTAGAAGTTCTCTACGTAAGACGGAAGATGGAAGAGGTAGTCTTACGGGCTGACGTCTAGCGGCAGGATGCCGAAGATAGTTGTTGATGGTTTAGTCTTACGGATGGGGGAAAACGTCATCGGAGATGCCGACGGAGATAGTTGTTGATGGTTTAGGCTTCTTCCGGTTAGTCATCAGGCAGATGCCGAAGGGGAATAGTTGTGATGGTTAGTCTTCCAGGTTGAGTCATCGGCGATGCCGAGAGTTAATTGTTTGATGTTTAGTCTTCCGGCTGACGTCTCGGCAGATGCCGAAGGATAGTTGTTGATGGTTTAGTCTTCCGGCTGACGTCATCGCAGATGCCGAAGGAATAGTGTTGATGGAGTCTTCCGGTGACGCCACCGGAAGATGGTAAAATGTGTTTTTGTCATTTAGTGAACCGGATGAGTATAATTAGCACGCGGAGGCCACGTGCCCAACGGAAGATGTCTCCTTGTAGGTGATGATAAGCGGTCACGGTAATACACGTGATGACCGGGACGGATAAGTTTTGAGGGTTGTAAACGCATGCAAACCATGCAGACCCGAGGGTATTTTTGTTAAGAGAATTGAGGGCAGTCTCTTTTACCGAAATGTCAAAAAACCGATGACCGAGGTCCAGTCGCTCGACCTGTGAAAATTTGAGCCGACAGGCGTGGGAAGTTGGCAGGGAGAGGGTTCGTATTCCTTAATGGTTTGCGTATCTATTACCAGTTTAGAAAAAAAAATATATATGTAAAATGCGGAAAGTCTGTTGAGAGATAGTAAGTGAACGTAATATAGTACAGTCAAGAAAGTTAATGAAAGGATATGAACACGTGAAGATCTGGCCGGGGCTCGTTACAGTTACGACCCTAAAATCCAAAATTTTCTTAAAATACACATTAAGTATTAGGAAATTCCAGAACGATTTCATTAACAAAACAGACTTGAATGACGATTTACGAAAAGTCATTATCTATTTAATTACAAATCCCGAAAAAGCTGGGTGTTAATTCAATCCACATTATAACATTTTGTCCTAAAATTCACTAGCTCGTAGTCTGGCATTACTGTCCCTCGCTTGAGGACCTTACACGACTATTTACAATCACGCGTTCATTTTTGAGTCTCCTCCTCCATTCTTCTCCAAAAATTTAAATCTCCCCCAATTAAGGTCTCGTTCTATCCATCATAGGGTCAATCCCTATGGTGAAACTAAGAACCCTAAAACCGAATGACGCATCTGTACCTCTGACCTCTTCTATTGCATTGATTTGGACTAATTGTAACGACCCTTACCCTTACCCTTTATGTTCACGTGTAAAATTTTTTCATTTTATCACTTAACGGTATAACTGTAAACCTGACTTTGTGGGAAATAAAACCTTAAACTCGAAATTGACATTGGTAACGGCGGTTGGAAATTTTCTTTGAAACTATCTAAAATAACTTAAAAAATTACTATAACCTTTAATTATTTAAAGAAACATAAATATAAATTCTCTTTTTTGTGTAGAAAGGCATGGTCGGCCATCTTTGGCAGAAACAAGGGGCGATGCTCCATAGCGAGCAATGCAAATAGGCGATGGAATTACCCAGCGAGCGCCAATGGCGAGCGCCAGGAATAGGTGGCGATTTTCGCCACCTTTTCTCTGGATTTTTCAGAGAAGGGTGACTCCCTTGTCGCTTCAAGCAGAGGAGGGGCGTTGATATCCTCCCTCAGGCGATATTCGCACTGCATCTGGAGTTTGAACGAGGCTGCTTTTATTAACACTTCACGCCCTTGCAAACATTTATACAAATTCTCTAACTTTTCCAGTCCTTCACTCTCCGTTTCATACATTTCACAAAAACCGTCCTGCACAATAACACTCTCATTCGCATAACATTTCACTCGATAACCTATTACGTTGCCGACTCAAAACACAAAGCACCTTAAAAACGTAACCAATTTCTAAAACAAATAGCGGGGATACATTTGACAAATTAACATATCCCTGTTTTAAAATCAGTAAAACCTTACAAAAAAAGGTTGAATCACCCAAACACTTTCTATCCATATCAGTTCCAAAAATGCTATAACGTTCTAACAAAATTTCTATCCAAAATAACCCATACATATGAACGTCCCAAGGGTCAAAATGAGCTCGACGGCGAGGTCTCCACGGGCTCTCCTCAACCCTGCTCATACAGCAGGCGGAGGGACGTCTTCCTCACTGTGTAACGACCCCATATCCCAGCAGTATGTCCGCTTGGGGATTGGGCCGCAACCAAGAGCTCCCTCACGGCTTTGTGGGCGAGAACTCCAGGAAGGTCACACAACTGGAATTGCTCCCGACGAGCACTTTTAACTCGGAGTCTCTTATGGGATCCGGTGCAAATTGTGCTCCCAAAAGAGTCTGTATGTTGGGAGGTCGCTTACAATGTTTCATTCCTATACTTCCCCAAGCGATGTGGGATTGTGACGACCCCCTCTTTGACGACGATTTTGCCTATACTCGAGTCCGGGATCCAATCCACCCCGAACAAGGTTTGCCCGACAGTCGTACACATACGTCCCATTTCATTAGGGTCATACCATCACCCCCCCATCGAGGGCCCAACGTCCCCGTTGGCCACATTTCCGGTGGGGACAGCTTGATACATTGTAACGACCCCATATCCCAGCAAGTATTGTACGCTCTGGGGATTGGGCCGGTCCAAACCCATATCCTCAGCAATGGGTACGGACTTAGGGGTGTTACACTGTTCTCAATGTCACCTACCACCAGAGAATTAACACGTGAGCTAGAGGCTCGTAATTAAGTGAATGCAAATGTATGCTATGCTATGTTTTCAAACTTGCATCTTTCATTAATGTCATTTCTTTCTTTAGGTTTCTATGGGTCACCCCAGGCTTACACTCTCGTTAGGACAGGAGCGGTACAATCCTGACGATTGGATAGACCCTCGGATCTAAACGGGGGGGAAAGCATGCTTCCTACGCAGCATGCTGAACCACCGCCAGCGGCGTGGACTATATCTGTGTTCAATTACATTTGTGAACTTTTCATGAAAAGTGCTTTGAAATCATTTTGCATGCGTGATTAGAAAAACAATGCATGGATGATGCTCAATACGATGACAATAGCAGAACAATGAAAACAAAGCCTCATAATTAACGAAACACCTACAACTTAACAGCCTAACAAAAACGTAAGCTAGCTACCCGTTCTCACTACCCCACAAACAGCAGCACCATTCCTTGATCAACGACTATTCTCAAGGTGGTAGGCTAGATGGCAAACAAAGTCACAGAGACTTACCTTGCGTAGTCGATACCGAGCTTCGTCCACAATTGCTGTTCACTATAACATTCACATATAATTCTTAAATCGAGTCTAAAATTATCAAACCCAAAAGTAACTCCTAACTAAAGAAAAATCTCCTAAATCTATTTTAGTTCGTTGAGGCATTCGCGAGCAATCGCGTTCGGAATCACCACACTCAATGGAGGTTTTTAAGCTCCAACGTAGCCACATCTCCAATAAGACTCAACAAACCGACAAACTAAGCTCCGTAAATCAATACGTTATTGGAGCATAAAATAAGCTCAACCTATAAATGCAAACATTGTTTCACGTTTTCACGAAAACCATAATGAACCCTATTCGTTTTAAACCTCTAGAAATCAATACTACCGTTCCAAAAAAATGTAGAGCTCACCTAGAGGTGCGAGACGATGACGAAACGTGAAAGTCGTCGGAGTGGAAGGGAATAGTCGCGGAAAGATGAATCGCACGGAGAAGGGAGAAGCGTCGCGCCACAGGAGGGAGAGAATGGGAGTTGGCGTGCGTGAGGGGGAAAAGAGTGTAATTTGATTTTTAAGTAAATTGGCTTGGGCATGTTACCAAATCGCCATTCCATTTATTCAAATTCTGCTTCCAATTGTCTCGTTATTTAAACTAACGGTCCGATTCCCAAAATTCTTATATTTTACCATAAATTCCAATTAATTAGTACGGCTGTGAAAACTTTTGTTTGAAAAAACGACTGAATTGAACATATTTACAAAAGTACGGTCTATATTGGACTAAACAGTAAATCCCGTAACGCGGGTGTTACATCTCCACCCACCTTAACTGGAGTTTGGTCCTCAAAAATTAGCTATACAAATAGTTCAGGATACTTTAGAATATGATCCTGCTGTCTCTCCCAGGTGACTCCTCAAAATTTGGTTCCGCCACAAACCTTTACTAGAGGATCTCCCTTATTGCGCAATACTAATAGAAGGACGCCAGGATTCGTACGGCCTTTCCTAATAGGTTAAGCGTTGGTGCATTCAGCTCCTTGTTTCAATGACGTGTGATGGATTGCGTGATACACTTTGAGCATATGACACGGTGGAACACATCGTGAATACTCCATAGGACGCGGGAGTTGTAAAACCTGTCGCCATGGTTCCAATCTCATTAGAATAGGGAAGGCCCCACAAAACGAGAGTTCAATTTGCCCGACCTCCACGCATTACGCCTTTGAATGGAGAAAATCTTTAAAACCTCGTCACCTTCCTTTGACTGTAATTCCTCCGTCTAGTGTCAGTACTCTTGGGAGGGGCTTTGTGCAATCTCTATGCGTTGTTAATAACAGCGATATCTCCGCCGTTTGTTGCAAAATTGGGCCAACATATGCTTCGCTACCTTCATCCCAAATAGTGGAGACCGCATTTTGACCATACAAGCGCCGCATAAGGAGCAATGCCATAGTAGCATGGAAGCTGTTGTTGTACGAAAAAAACTCAATCAATGGCAGATATCGGCTCCACGAGCCCTGAACCTCTAGCACGCAAGCTCTAAGCATATACTCAAGAATCGATTTGTCTTTATGTCGGTCGTCAGTCTGAGGATGAATGCTGTGCTGAATGCAACTGAGTTTTCATTGCCTTGTGTAAACCTCTGCTAGAACAGTCGAGTAAATCTGGCAATCTCTATCGAAAACAATAGAGAGGGCACTCCGGGTAGTATGACAATATCCTGTAGTTACAGCTCAGCTAGATGATCCATAGAATAGTCATTTTCTCTGGCAGGAAGTGGGCTGGCTGTCTTCGTCACCGGTCCACGATACCCATATACCATCGTGCCCATTGTCGTTCTCGGGGTCAACTATAAAATCGGGGAATGTGCTCCCCATTCACTATGGAATCGGCAGTGGCTGTAAAGTTCGGCTGCCTTTGATGTTCTGCCTTAACCCTGTTGGCAAACAGGCAGGTTTCCACGTACCTGGAAATTCTCTTTCATGTGAGGCCACCAAAAAATGTTGTCCAAATCTCTTACATTTGGTGCTCCCGGCTGCACCGAAGACGCAGAGGAAGGGCCTCATTCAAGATATCATTTTTCAGCTCATTTCATCATTAGGCACGTCCACCTGTGCTGAATTCAGTACTCCATCATTGTCAGGCTGAAGTCGGAAAATCTTCAGAGGTCATGCTCATTCGATGCCTTTGCAGCTACCGGAAATGTCTTGTTCAGCCCACCGTTTCTGTCCAAAATCGTCGTCTAAAAGAGAGATGTTAGTAAGCATGGCTGGACAATTCTGCCCACAATCGCCACAGCGAACTTCTCAATTCTCAGGCTATTATTAATGGCATTGATGCAAGAGAAGCTGGCTGTGGTAGGCATTTCGGCTCAAGCCTCAGCTACTTTTTCCCTCCCTGGGTGGTATTTAATTTCAAACGTAAGCTTTAACGAATTACAGGCACGTTCTTGCGCATGTTCACTCTTTCTGTGTAATAGAGTATTTTAGGCTCTTGTGATCCGAGAAACACTTCACCACTGCCTGCCATACAGATAGTGTCTCAGATTTTAAACGCAAAAACGACCGCTGCAAGCTCAAGGTCATGTGTCGGATAGTTTTGCTCTATGATTCAAACTGTCAGAAGCATAAGCAATGATTGTTATGCTTCTAGACATGTTGAAGCCATATGAGCAAAACTATCCGCACATGACCTTGAGCTTGCAGCGGTCGTTTTTGCGTTAAAAATCTGGAGGACACTATCTGTATGGGCAGCAGTGTGAAGGTTTCTCGGATCACAAGAGCCTAAAATATCTATTTACACAGAAAGAGTTGAACATGCGGCAAAGAAACGTGCCTGGAATTCGTTAAAGATTACGATTTTGAAATTAATACCACCCAGGGAGGGCAAATAAGTAGCTGATGCCTTGAGCCGAATGCCTACAACGAGCAAGCCTTCGCTTGCCTCAATGCCAGTAATAATAAGGTCTGAGATTGAGAAGTTCGATGTGGAGATTGTGGCAGGAATTGTCCAGCATGCTTACTAACATCTCTCTTAGACCGACGATTTTTGGACAGAATACGGGTGGCTGAACAAGACGATTCGGAGTGCGAAAGGCATCGAATGAGCATGACATCTGAAGATTTATCCGAACTTCAGCCTGACAGATGATGGAGTACTGAAATTCAGGCACAGGTGGTACGTGCCTAATGCTGATGAGCTGAAAAATGAGATCTTGAATGAGGCACATTCCTCGGCGTATTCGGTGCATCCGGGGAGCACCAAAATGTATAGAGATTGTAGACAACATTTTTGGTGGCCTAACATGAAAGAGGAAATTGCCAGGTACGTGGAAACCTGCCTGATTTGCCAACAGGTTAAGGCAGAACATCAAAGGCCAGCCGGAACTTTACAGCCACTGCCTATTCCAGAGTGGAAATGGGAGCAAATATCCCCAGATTTTATAGTTGGACTCCCGAGAACGACAAATGGGCACGATGGTATATGGGTAATAGTGGACCGTTTGACGAAGACAGCCCACTTCCTGCCAGTGAAAATGACGTATTCTATGGATCAGCTAGCTGAGCTGTACATACAGGAGATTGTCATACTACACGGAGTGCACATCTCTATTGTTTCTGATAGAGATGCCAGATTTACTTCGAAGTTCTAGAAGAGTTTACACAAGGCAATGAAAACTCAGTGAATTTCAGCACGGCATTTCATCCTCAGACTGACGGACAGACAGAAAGAACAAATCAGATTCTTTGAGGATATGCTTAGAGCTTGCGTGCTAGAGTTTCAGGGCTCGTGGAGCCGATATCTGCCATTGATTGAGTTTTCGTACAACAACAGCTTCCAGGCTACTATTGGCATGGCTCCGTATGAGGCGCTGTATGGTCGAAAATGCAGGTCTCCACTATATTGGGATGAGGTAGGCGAAGCTAGCATTGTTGGCCCAGATATTTTGCAACAAACGGCGGAGAAGATCGCTGTTATTAGACAACGCATAGAGATTGCACAAAGCCGCCAAAAGAGTTATGCTGACACTAGACGGAGAGAATTACAGTTCAAGGAAGGTGACGAGGTGTATTTAAAGATTTCTCCATTCAAAGGCGTAATGCGATTTGGAAGGCGGGGCAAATTGAACTCTCGTTTTGTGGGGCCATTCCCTATTCTAATGAGGATTGGAACCATGGCGTACAGGTTACAACTCCCGGCGTCTATGGAAGGTATTCACGATGTGTTCCACGTGTCTATGCTCAGAAAGTGTATACGCAATCCATCACACGTCATTGAAACAAGGGAGCTTGAAGTGCAACCAACGCGGACTATGAGGAAAGGCCAGTACGAATCCTGGAGTCTTCTATTAAGGTATTGCGCAATAAGGAGATTCCTCTAGTAAAGGTTTTGTGGAGGACCACGATGTTGAGGAGGCTACCTGGGAGAGACAGCAGGATATGATGCTAAAGTATCCTGAACTATTTGTATAGCTAAATTTTGAGGACAAAATTCCAGTTAAGGTGGGTGGAATGTAACACCCGGCTTTACGGGATTTAATTTTATTCCAATATAGACAGTAATTTTGTAAATATGTCAAATTAAGTCCGTTTTTCAAACGAAAAGTTTTAACGAAGCCGTAATAATTAATTGGAATTTATGGTAAAATATGAGAATTTTGGAGATCGGACGTTAGTTAAATAACGAGACAATTGGAAGAAGAAATGAAATCAAATGGAAGGGCGATTTGGTAAATGCACAAGCCAATTTTAATTAAAAATCAAATTATCACTCTTTTCCCTCACGCACGCCAACTCCACTTTCTCTCCCTCCTTTGGCGCGACTCTTCTCCTCTTCTCCGGCGATTCATCATTTCCGGCGACGATTTCCTTCCAATCTCCGACGACTCTTCACGTTTCTTCATCGTCTTCGCCCTCTAGGTGAGGCTCTACATTTTTGGAACGTTAGGTATTGATTTCTAAGGTTTAAAACGAATAGGGTTCATTATGGTTTTCGTGAAAACGTGAAACAATGTTTGCAATTTATAGGTTGAGCTTATTTATGCCTCCAATAGACGTATTGATGATTATCGGAGCTTAGTTTGTCGGTTTGTTGAGTCGTATTGGAGATGTGGCTAAGTTGGAGCTTAAAAAACCTCCATTAATGGAGGTGTGGTGATTCTCGAACGCGAATTGCTCGACGAAATGCCTCAACGAACTAAAATAGAGTTTAGGAGATTTTTCTTTAGTTAGGAGTTAGTAATTTTGGTGTTTGATAATTTTAGACTCGATTTAATAAGTATATTGTGAAATGTTATAGGTGAACAAGCAATTGTGGACGAAGCTCGGTATACGACGGACGCAAGGTAAGTCTCTGTGACTTTGTTTGGCCATCTAGGCCTACACCGTGAGAATAGTCGTTGATCAAGGAAATTGGTGATGCTTGTTTGTGGGGTATTGAGAACGGGTAGCTAGCTTACGTTTGGTTAGGCTGTTAATTGTAGTGTTCGTTAATTATTGATGCTTTGTTTTCATTGTTCTGCTATTGTCATCGTATTGAGCATATCCATGCATTGTTTTCTAATCACGCATGCAAAATGAATTTCAAAGCACGTTTTCATGGAAAAAGTTAACAAAAATGTAATTGAACACAGAGATAGTCACGCCGCTGGCGGTGGTTCAGGCATGGCTGTCGTAGGAAGCATGCTTTCCCCCCGGTTAGATCCGAGGGGCTATCCAATCGCAGGATGTGCCGCTCCTGTCTAACGAGAGTGAAGCCTGGGGTGACCCATAGAAACCTAAAGAAAGAAATGAAATGAAATGAAAAGAATGCATAGTTTGAAAGAGCATAGCATAGCATACATTTGCATTCACTTAGATTTACTGAGCCTCTAGCTCACGTGTTTAATTCTATGGTGTAGGTGACATTGAGACAGGTTGTAACACCCCTAAGTCCGTACCCATTTATGGAGGATATTGGGTTGCGGCCCAATCCCCAGAGCGGACAATATCTTGCTGGGATATGGGGTCGTTACAAATGGTATCAGAGCCTGTACCCAACCGGAAATGTGGCCAACGGGGACGTTGGGCCCTCGAGGGGGGGGTGATTGTGATGACCCGAATGAAATGTGTACGTATGTGTACGACTGCGGGGCAAACCTTTAGTTGCGGGGTGGATGGATCCCGGACTCGAGTATAGGCAAATCCCGGGTCGTAAAGAGGGGTCGTCACAATCCCACATCGCTTGGGGAAGTATATGGAAATGAAACATATGTAAAGAGACCCTCCCAACATAGCAAGACGCGTTTTGGAGCACAATTGGCAACGGATCCCATAAGAACTCCGAAGTTAAAAGTGCTTCGGCGGGAGCAATTCCAGGTTGGGTGACCTTCCGGGAAGTTCTCGCCAAACAAAGCCGTGAGGGGAGGATATTGGGTTGCGGCCCAATCCCCAGAGCGGACAATATCTTGCTGGGATATGGGGTCGTTACACAGGTGAGGAAGACGTCCCTCCGCCTGATGTATGAGCATGTTGAGGGAGGAGGCCCGTGGGAGTACGCTCGCCGTCGGAGCGTCATTTTGACCCGTGGGGACGTTCATATGTATTTGGGTTATTTTGGATAGAAATTTGTTAGAACGTTATAGGATGTTGGAAACTGGATAGTGGATAGAAAGTGTTTTGGGTGATTAAACATATTTTGTAATGTTTTACTGATTTTAAAAACAGGAGGATATGTTAAATTTGCAAATGGATCCACGCGATTTGTTTTAAGAAATTGGTGACGTTTAAGGTGCTTTGTGTTTTGAGTCGGCGAACGGGTAATAGGTATCGAGTGAAATGTATGCTAGTGATAGTGTTATTGTGCAGGAACGTGTTTTTGTGAAATGTATGAAAAGGAGAGTGATAAAGGAATGGAAAAGTTAGAGAATTTGTATAAATGTGTGTGCAGGGCGTGAAGTGGGTTAAGAAAAGCAGCCTCTGGATTTCAAAATCCAGAGGCAGTGGCGAATAGTCGCCTGAGGGAGGAGATCAATCGCCCCTCCCTCTGCTTGAAGCGACAAGGGAGTTCACCCTTCTCTGGAGAAATCCAGAGAAGGTGGCGAATAATCGCCACCTATTGCCTGGCGATCGCCATTGGCGATCGCTGGGTAATATACCAATCGCCTATTGGCGATTGCTCGCTATGAGCAATCGCCACTTGTTCTGCCAAAGATGGCAGAACATGCCTTTATAAAAAAAAAAGAGAATTTATATTTATTGTTTTCTTTAAATAATTAAAGGTTTAGTTAATGTTTTTAAGTTTATTTTAGATAGTTTTCAAAGAAAATTTCCAACGCCGTTAACAATTTCAATTTCGATTTTTAAAGTGTTATTTCCGCACAAAAGTCAGGTTTACAGTTATACGCGTTAAGTGAATAAGAAAATGAAAAATTTTACACGGGAAAATAAAGGGTAAGGGTAAGGGTCGTTACAATTAGTCAAATCAAATGCAATAGAAGAGGTCAAGAGGTTAAAGATGCGTCATTCGGTTTTAGGGGTTCTAGTTTAAAACCATATGGATTGACCCTATGTATGGGATAGAATCGAGACCCTTAATTGGGGAGATTTAAAATTTTGGAGAGATGGAGGAAGGAGACTCGAAATGAACGGCGTGATTGTAAATCGTAGTGTAAGGTCTCAAAGCGAGGGACAGTAATGCCAAAGACTACGAGCTAAGTGAAATTTTGAGGACAAAATTTTAAATAAGGTGGATGGAATGTAACACCCATCTTTTTTCGGGATTTGTAAATTAAATAGATAATGACTTTTCGTAAATATGTCAATTCAAGTCTGTTTTGTTAATGGAAAGCGTTACTGGAATCCTAATAATTAATGTGTATTTTAAGAAAATTTTGGGAATTTTAGGGGTCGTAACTGTAACGACCCCGGCCAGGAGCCTTCACGTGTTCATATCCTTTCATTAATCGTTTGCTTGACTTTTACTATTATTACGTTCACTTACTATCTCTCAACAGACTTTCGCATTTTACATATATATTTTTTTTTCTAAACTGGTAATAGAGACGCAGAACCATTAAGGAAGACGAACCCTCTCATGCCCAACTTCCCACGCCTCGTCGGCTCAAATTTTCACAGAGTCGAGCGACTGGACTCGGTCATCGGTTTCTTGACAATTTCGGGAAAAGAGGAAGTGCCCTCAATTCTCTTAACAAAATACCACTCGGGTCTGCATGGGTTGCATGCGTTGACAACCCTCAGAAACTTAGTCGTCCGGTCATCACGTGTATTACGCGTGACTCGCTTATCATCACCTAAAAGGAGACATCTTCCGGTGGGCACGTGGGCCTCGCGTGCTAAATTAAAACATCATCCGGTCACTAAATGACAAAAACACATTTTACATCTTCCGGTGGCGTCATCCGGAAGACTAAACCATCATACAACTATCCTTCGGCATCTGCCGATGACGTCAGCCGGAAGACTAAACCAACAAACAACTACCCTTCGGCATCTGCCGATGACGTCAGCCGGAAGACTAAACCATCAAACAATTAACTCTCGGCATCTGCCGATGACGTCAACCGGAAGACTAAACCATCAACAACTATTCCTTCGGCATCTGCCGATGACGTAAGCCGGAAGACTAAACCATCAACAACTATTCCTTCGGCATCTGCCGATGACGTCAGCCGGAAGACTAAACCATCAACAACTATTCCTTCGGCATCTGCCGCTGACGTCAGCCGGAAGACTACCTCTTCCAGCTTCCGTCTTACGGTAGAGAACTCTAAATCATCAAATGACTCCTTCCAACAGAAAGAAAACACAACTCATTCAAAATGCATATAGCGGAAGACTTAAGCAACAGACCATTTATAAATCTATATAATCATTCCCTGACTCAGTGATCCACTAGACAGTTTCAAAGCTCAACGTTTTAAAATAATCTCATCCTACTTAAACTACCATATTCTTTAATATACTGTAACATAAGAGTCTTAACCAGGGGTCATAAATCGCCTCTCCAGTCCCGCACTGTCACCTTGAGCATCCTCCAGCAACCAGCCTTAAGCATCCTCTTTGAACATAACATCATCACCTTAACCTTCTTCACCTACACCATAAGGTTTAACTATAAGCCTAATGCTTAGTAAGGAATGCATGCTGACAGATATACATGAGTACACAATTTAAAGAGACATAAGTTCATAAACCATTCTTCATTCATGTTCATCTTTATCATTTACATAACATATATTAAGGCAGGAGACGAGGGAGGAAGACAGGGGTACATAGTCATTTGCCTATCGCGGCAGACATACATAATCATTTGCCTATCGCGGCAATCATGATACATCACTCGGCCTCCCCAGTGGGAGAATTCGCGAGACATACATATCATTAACTTGGCCTCCACCAGTGGGAGATTTCGCGAGTCATACATATCATCAACTCGGCCTCCACCAGTGGGAGAATTCACGAGTCATACATAACATAGTCTTTCCCCGCTCTGCACTTAATCTTGGTTACATTTGCTTTTCATATTCTCAACTTAATCATAACATGAACACAGTGCATGGACATAAAGTTCATAGAGAGAAGTCATATCATGAGGACAAGTAAAACATCCTGTAACTTTACATTTACTTACACAACTTCTTCATATCGTGGAAATAACAAATCATAGTCAATAAGCTAACATCTCAGTGATTTCCTAATACCCTTACGGTGTAGGGCCCTAGTGGCCGGAAATCTTAATACATTCACTTACCTGGATTCCTTAGCAATCCGAGCTTCTTTCCTTTAAACTTCTTCACCTAAAACATGTACATTACAGTAGTTAAAACAAAGTCCTAATAGTCCTAATCATAAACCATCCTAGGATCTAATAGCTAAAGTCATTCCGATTCCTCTGTTTGACACACTGCAGTCTGAAATCCGAAACTAGGTGGACAGGTTTTACCATTGATTAAATCCGAGTTGGTTACTTAAAATGCTCAGAATCGATTCGGGATGACATTTCTACTCTCAGATTTTAAAAAGTCTAAAGCTACTCGGCCACTGCTAAAAATATCTGAACTCAGTGCCGAGCTGAAAACAGAGCTCTATTTACTAATGAATGACTACATTGTCCATTTCATACCTCGGGTGTGGATTTGCAGAGAAGAGCAAGCTCGAAACCAGCCGTCGGTAAGGGAAGTTCTGGTAGCCGAGAGCAAGAACTTGGGAAAGAAGGAATCGCCGAGAGGGAATGTCGGCTACAGTGGTAATAAATGAGGTTTAAGGTTTCCATTTCCTATTTATACTAAATCCATCGATTTTAATTACAAAACTGCCACCCAACCTAGTTTCACACAACTTGTAATAATTTATCTTAACATTAAATTTTAAATCATAAAGGTTAAATAAGAGGGTGACAATGAAAATGGTCAGAAAATCACCTGGCCGAAATGTCGGGTGTTACAGTAACGCTAATTTTACGAGAATTACGTTAATCGTAATATAAATGGTACTTTAGTAAAAATCGTAAACGAGGTCCGTTTTGCGAACGGACAGTTTTAAAAGAACCCTAGTAATAAGTTGGACTTATTGGAGAAATAAGAAAATTTGGAGAAACCGAATCGTCGGTTAATTAACGAAGGAAGGACGAAACAAATAGAAAATCAAAGGAAGGGCAAAATGGTAATTTACCAAGCCAAAATCTATTAAAAACTAATTGTCTTCTTCTTCTTCTCCAAGCCATCTTCTCTCCCCTGCGATCTCTCTCCCTCCTTCGACGGTTCCCAACGGCGATCTCCATTTCCGACAACCAACGATCTCCGTTCGACTTGTTTTCTTTGCAATTTCTTCCCCAAACTCGATTCTAACTAAGCCTCTAACGTTTTCCGGCCTTAGTTTTTAGTTTTACGGAGTTAAAAACGATTAGGATTTTGTTTAGGGTTTGTGAAAATCGTGATTTAGGGTTCGAGGTTGATAGGTTTATTGTGATTGTGAATGTAAAGAACGTATTGAACGTTGTTGGACGAAGTTAAATTGATTTGTGAGAAAAGTTAAAATTAGAAAATTTTAGGGGTTTTCGAAAAAGCTCGTTAATAGAAGTTTTGAGGTATCGAGTGTTGAACGCTGGATAAAAGTTTTTCAAGGAATCAAATTAGAGCTTTAAGGAATTTCCTTAGTTAAGGTTTCGTTAAATTTGGACGTTTAATAGTTTAAACTCGTTTTGACGACAATAATGTGAAATTGCTCTAGGTGAACGCTGGTGGACAGAGCTTGGATTGCATGGGACATAAGGTAAGTTCTCAAAATTTTCTCTGGTCGATTGACCTACACTGTACGTCGAGGTCGTCTCAAGGAGTTTTGATGACGTGATTGTTTAATTTGCTTTGGTGGGGTAATTAGGTTTAGTTTTGTTTTATAGTTTATGTTTCTATAGTCTTGATGGTAAATATGCTGTATGTTTAAATTAAGCCATTAACTGTTCACACATAACGGTTTTAAATTATGCATAGAAAATTAATTTTCGCACAATGTTTTAAAGAAAATGGCGATGCGGCCTGGAGAGGGGCTATTGATCTATTGTGTAGGCACGAAGGGGTCTGTTACAATACCGCATCTATTATGTACTCATATAGCTACAGGTCATGCGAGATGGGGCTCAAGCACGGCTGTACGTATTGTAAGCGTGTACCCCCCTCCTCTAGCTGGAAAGGGTAGTCCGACCGCTAGATGTGCCCTCTCCGGTTAGGGGGTTGAGATCTCGGTGACAACCAGAGTAAAGATAATGAAAATGATGCATGATTTATGAACTCATACGCACAGCATGCATGACATTTACATAGAGCTTGCTGAGATTTTTATCTCATAGGTGTCTGTATGGTGTAGGTGACTTCGACACAGGTGAGGACGAAATCCCTCCACCTGAGGAGTGATGCAGTTGACGGAGGATGGTTGCGGGAGTGTGCTGGCGCAGTCGAGGCGTATTTTTATCCGTGGGACTCATGGTTAGGTGTTTTGATGATTTTTGAGAATTGTCAGACTGATGGTTGTATAGAAACATTTTAGGGTGTTTGGTTCTGATAGTTGATAGGATTACGATTTGAGTTTTAGGGTGTTTGGTTCTGATAGTTGATAGGATCACACAGTTTGTTTTTACGAAAACGGATTATGTTTTAAATGTGTTTTGGAGCCGTTTATTTTGAGTGAGTATGTTTGAACATATATTTGATGTTTGTGTTGATGAAATGGTGAAGGGGTGTTAGGTGTATAGAGAAGCAGGGGAAGAGAAAGAAAGAAGAAGGAAGGAAAAGAAAAGGGGGTGGCAGAGGGGTTGGCGATCGATCGCCTGCAAGGGCCGATCAATCACCCCTCTTGGTTGCGCTCTGGAAGAATTTCCAGAGCATATGCCGAGCGATCGCCAGGCAATAGCGATCGCTGGGCATAAGTGATCTCCTAGGGGCGATCCAACTGGCGAGCGATCGCTAGTGTGTCATCGCCATGGGGCGATCGATCGCCGGTTTTGGGCGATCGATCGCCCCTAACATTTTTGGGACAAAAGTCCCTTATGCCCCTGTTTTTGTTTGTTTCGCTGGCCGACGGTTTTTAATGGTTTTTAATTATTTTAATTAATTGTTTTAAGTTTTATTTAAATTGTTTTAAAGTTTGTTAATGGTTTATAAACTTAGACTTCAATCTCGATTTAAAAAGTTTTAATTCCGCTCACACGTACGAGATTTATTTAGGATATAAAGATAAAAAAAATAGTACGGAAAATCGGGTACAGTATTAGGGTCGTCACAGAGGGAGTTCTTCACTCAACTAAATACCCGGGCCTTCTACTCAAAGTGTTGCAAATTCCCCTTTCTAGTTTCAGTTTAAGCCGGCAGGAGCGCATTCTTTTTTTCTTGTATGCTAAGTCTAATCTAAATGCTTCTATGTCGATAACAAGATGAAGGAAACTCAACTAGGATTGTGTGCGCGACCCCAACCCAGTCAGGGCCGCCATGGCCTAGCCATGACGTAATCTTAACTTGAGACCTCGTAAATTCACATAAAATTTTCTTTTTACTTGACACTCTAAAATAAAATGGACATAGACGAGTGACCCACCTCAATCGATCCCTTTATAGTCTAACTTTGACTTAAACATGTTGTGCGTAAAGTTCGTCGACTTTTAAAACATCAAAATGGGGTAAAAACCATATTTCGACAAAAAATGTTGACTCGGCTTTTGGGTCCTTAAAATTCCTTTAAAATACATGGGGGCGCTTGTAAAATACATTTAAGAAGCCAAAGTGGTGAAGGTAGGGGAAAAAATTGGCATAACTGCCCAAAACCATCACAGCCGATCGATTGGCTAGTGCTCTGGAAAACCAGAGTGCTCAGCCAACTAGTTGCCGATCGATCGCTCTTCTTGCGATCGATCGGCGACCGCTCTAGAATCTGAATTCCAGAGCATTGTCCCATCCATTTTCCAATACCCTGCACCACTCATACATCACCACTTACTTCTACCACCATTTACTTTATCCTCCAACACTCAATCAAAAATAAACATAAAAACTCATCCACCTACATACACTTTTCAATTCCATCAATCACCTAAAACACAACACTAAGAGTAACCTATACGCATTCAAAATTCATGAAAAACAAATTGCGGAGATCGTTCTAAAAACCGAACATACCCCAACAAATTTAAAAATATCTAAACAACTCCACTATATCCTCAAGCCATTACTTCTACTTCCACATAACACACACACCATTTTCATTTCAAAACCATACACCAAAATCATCAACCCATTGATCTCAGACATACGCAGCGGAAACTTCTAACTTCAACCAAAAGCAAACCCATAAAAATAGAACTATCTAAAATCACAAATTATCCGAGCTAACAACTATACAACCAAACCATAACCAATAAATCCCATTTCTACCACATAAGCCTACTTTTACCAAGAGAACTCTGAGTCTCCCACGGGTCGGTAAGCCTTGCCAAAACACGTTCCATCGCCACGAGTTCTATCCAATCAACCACCTATGCTTGACCATCGAAAGGAGGCTCCTCACCTCTGATCTCTTCACCTACATCATACAACATAAACATTAAGCCTAATGCTTAACAAGGGAATGCACTATCAATAACATATGCATGAATGTATGACTTTCGTAAAAACATGTTCATTTACTTGTTCGTATCCTTTTTACTTGACATGAATTATGTTGGGGAGTAGGCAAGTGCGTGTATGGTCCTCACGGACAGTATTCATGGTCCATTTTATGGACAGTGATCATGGTCCTCACTGACAGTTTTGTTGTCATGGCAATACCGCCCCAAGTCACACTTAATCATTACGTACATTTCAATTTCATGCATGTAAAACATTTCGTATGTCATTTGAGCAATCATGATGCATGAGGAATTCACATATAACATACCATCAAAACAATTCACGAATGTACATGAACTTACTTTACTCGCAACGAACTCAACAAACAACTAATAACCAACATCCTAGGCTACCCGACTCATTAAATCCCACAATTGGAAAATCATCACCCAAACACGAAAGCCTAGCATTGACACGATGTAGGGCCTTAAGGGCCGGAAACCTAGCACCCATTTACCTGGCATCCTTAGCAATGTCGAGTACCATCCGTAAGCCGTGTCCACCTAAGGCATTTCATAAATAAAGGCATTAAAACCGATCCATAATAAACGAATTCTAAACTTAAACTAATCTCCTAGCCAAAGCTAATTTCTCTAGAACCTTTAATTACTTCTCTCGGGCAATTCATCAAGCACGTTGTGCTTACCTATTTTCCAACAAGCCCTAATTGACATTTATATCATTTAACCTCCAATTTCAACCTAACTATTGATAAAAACTCCTAATCTACCTTCAAAAATCATTAATATTGCAACTCTAACAATTTCTAACACGGAAACACATTTTATCAAAACCCTAACTGAAAACCCTAATAAAAAACAACTCCAAAAACGTCAAACTAAAGGTCCAAAAAATATGCATCTTACCTAGAGCGTCAATAGGGGAAGAAAAATCGAAGAAGAATCGCCGAGGGAGAGAGTGTTGATCGACATTGGAGAAGCAGCGTGGGAGGAAGGAAAGAAATGTCGCCAAGGAGAGAACTCAAGTAGGAGAAAAGGGAGAATGAGAGGAGGAGGAATTTGTTGGTTTTAAATAAATTTTAACCATGTAAATTACTGTTTTGCCCTTTTGTTCAATTATTTGTTTAATTTGTTATTTCGTCTATCGATTTGGCTCCTCTGAAACTTTCTTATTCCTCCAAATATTTCAACTTATTTCTAGGGTTCTAAAGAAACTCTCTGTTCACAAAACAGATTTAATTTACTATTTTTACGACTTAAAACATTATATGCGGAAAAATTGAAACTTGGCGTTACGCTATCCATTTAGATTTCTAAAAATTTATTTATTCCTCTAAAAATCCTAATAAATAACTAGGGTTCTAACAAAACTTCTCGCTTGAGAAATAACCTTAATTTGTTCATTTATGAAAATACCCCTAAGAGCAGAAACCCAAAAAAACCGGGCGTTACAGATTGACTGACTTCATTTAGTCAATGGTAGCTGTTGCCATGTGAGAGATTTTAACTTTTCATTTGATTTTGTCCTCAAAAAGCATACTCTTTTAGGGAGATGATGCCCTCTCTGACTTCTAGCCGACCCCTGTTTTTCGTGGGTATAACGTAGCTTGACACCTATGAGAATCTGTCCGACTAGTACTCCACCGGGAGCTGCCAAAGTACGTTCAGCCAATTGTTACTTACCATGAGAAGGGCTTTGATTGACTTGATTTATCTGATCAGACGCTTGCTTTTTCCCAGCCATTTACAGCTCAATCAGTAAGTTCACACTAGCACTAGGCTTGATTATTCAAATAGGGAAGGAAATTTTTTTGAATTGAGTTTAGTGAAGAAGTTTATAAAAGAAGAAAATGACAAAAAGACTTGGCTGTCATTTTCTAGGCTATTAGGATGGACTGGACTCTGATCCTTTCATGTAGGAGATAGATGGGCTTGGATCCTTGCATGATTTCATGTGATGAGCCACCTTTCTTTTATGGGCTTTGAATTAGGACAGATCTTGCGAGCCTTCTTCTTAGATAATGAGACCATAAAAGGGCTTACTAGCTTTGATGATGGGTAGGCTTGTTGTACATGGTATATGGATCTTTTTCATAAAGGACTCTCCTAACCCGAGGTAAGTAGTTCGGCTAAGTCATAATAAAGAAAGATTAATATACAGAAGTAAGAGAGGGCATCATAAGCAAGACATGACACCACTTATGAAAAAAGAAGAAAAAATGACTAATAATAATCAAAAAAGAGAAGCGGAATGGTTAAGTTAACGTAGTTAGACGAAGAAAAATGCCTAAAAATAGAAGCATCTTTCAGTCTCTATTTGGCAAAGCAAAGGGAGATGGATCTACTAGTTACCGTCAAAAGACTTTTCTCAATCAATGAAGAAATTTCACGTATAGATAACGAGAATCAAGAACCGGAATAAACCCTGGCTACCTTCTGGGAGCACTTGTCTCCTATCGAACCTGAGGTCGTGGCCAAATCAATGCATGAGCTCCGGGACCGCATTCGAGTTCTTGAAGACCTGAAACGGGCCCTCCTTCAAGAACAACAATCTCTCCTTGTGAAGAGGGCCATAAGCAACCGCGGGGTAAATGGAAACAACAGGGGGAACTAATAAGAGTCAGTAGTTTACTTAATATGCTGTGTTTAGTTGTTTGTCTATATGTGCGTAAGCTTCCTTTTGGATGTACTTCCAGCTATTAATGAAGAAAATGAATCAAAAGTGTTGGTCGTTAAGATTAACCACCATGAGGAGGACTTCGCCCACAAAATAATCGGCAGAAGATCCAAGACGTACTCCTACGAGTAAGGGGGTCCGAATAGATATTGGTTGTGTTTAAAAGGTTAGAAAGCAATTGATAAGTCCAATCCCAAGAACTTGGTTTATAATGCCAATGTATCGCAGGCCTATATATATATATCAAGTGCTAATACTCGACCCATTAATGTAATGTTTGGATCCAAATCATAATCTTTCAGAAGCTGGCATCATCCCATTTTGAGGACTCACAGAAATGACTCTGCTGGTGCCACAAAATGGGTCTTTACCATTGAGATAATTTCCTCTTTCCCTTGAAGGTCCTGCCTACGAGTGGTATGACAATCTCAGGCCTGGGGCCATATCAAGCTGGAAACAAATACAAAGGGCTTAGGCAAGCACTCAGGTCAGCGGATCCGCTTAAGAAAGCAAATCAAACTCAAATGCCCATCACACCCTTCGCAAAAAAAAAAGTCATAAAAAAAGTATAGCCAGTCGAGTACCACATAAGGATAACAAAGGTATCCTCTGAAAGCGAACAATCCTACGCCTTTTTTTTCTATTTCTGGCCCACTAGTCAGTTTTCTTTGACTGGCATTTTGCCTTCGGCTCTTTGAAAATGATCCCTTCAAGGGGAGTCATCTTATACATGTAAACCAAGGATCGATTGATTAAATGCACTCAAAAAAATGACACTTAGTAAACTGGCCCATTTCAAGAGAGTCAGATTCGAAATAACTAGATAAGAAAGGATTAGGTAAAATCAGATGATCATCCTCATTTTGTCTTTTCTGATAGGCTTCATTAGTCTTCCAAATTCTTTTTTAGCCTTAAATGAAATGTGACTTTGACTAACATCAACTCTAACCATCGTTAGAAGAGAGAGCTTCGATCTCTTTCCGTCATCCTAGAGGAAATCATCTTAGAAACCTGGGCTAGACAAAACAAAGGTACTCCGAGGGCTACCTTATAACAGAGCAACTCCTCTGAATTGGAATACGATTACGTCTACATACTAGGCTAAAGGGCACTTCAAGCAAAGTAGACTACTCATTAGAGTCTTCAATGTTAGGGGGTGAAAGCTAGATCCAAAAGGAAACTGTACTCGAGGGTTAGAAACCAATGGAAATAGGTTGTCCCTAAAGCAGAAGTGAAATAAAGAAGCAGAGTCAAAAGATCATGTGCAAGAGCAGCTAGGAATAGTGCCCTCATACTTTCTTCAGAATAAGATAGATAAAAAGAAGAAATTGTCTTTGTTTGTACATCTCAAAATTCCTGACTCCTTTCTTTATCTTATTGACTCCTATTTTTAGCTGCTTGAACTATTCAGCGTCAGCAAAAAAAGTTGGACTCATTTAGGTCTACTCGACTTCTTATTCTAGTGGGCGGGTCTATTATTTTACAGTTTTCAAATAAGGTCAAATAAGTTCCTTCAGCTTCAAGTCAAGCGAATGCATGTGAAGAACTCTTCTTATATTTAGGCCAAATTTCTAACCGAAGCAAATCGGTATATCTGAAGCCTTACATACATTCGTTCAGCAATTGTTGGGCTTTATGCCAAAAATGAGGAAGTACCTCGATTAAGTGGAGTAGGTTCTGTTGGGCATTAATTGTAGCGACCTTTACCCGTATCCTAATTTTACCGTATAAAATTTTTCATTTTATCTTTTATCCTTAAACTTTGTAGTATTTATGCGGAATTTAACTCGTAGACTAAATTATCAAAACCGTTCGAAAACTATTTGCTTAAAAGATATTTAAATAAAACTTAAAACAATTAATTAAAACAAATATTTAAAACAATTAAAATCATTTAATCAACGGCGGAAGGCAAAAAGGGACATTGTCCCAAAATGTAAAGGGGCGATCGATCGCCTATTGAAAATATTGAGGGGCGATCGATCGCCCAATACCAGGTGATCGATCGCCCTTCGGCGATCGCATTTTGCCCAGCGATCGCCTCCACCAGGCGATCTGTAACACCCGAGTCAACGGCCAGGTGAATTTCTTAACTGTATTAACGGTCATAAATATTTAATCTTTACAGTTTAGGACTTATGCCAAGAATAATTAATTACATGTGGATCTAAACTAGGTTGAGTGGCAAAGTTGTAATAATGAGGATTGAGGCCAGTATTTAAAGAAAAAGGAAAAGATTTAAACCTCATTTAAACCACTGTAGCCGACACCACCCTTTCCGGCGATTTCTTCTCTCGCAAGTCCTTACTCTCTGCTATCAGCAAACTCTCCTCGACGGCCGGTTTACTCCGCCACCACCCGACTACTCTGCGCCTGAGGTATGCATTAGACAATGTGGCTATTTGTTAGTTTATTAGCTCTGTTTTCAGCTCTGTATTGAGGTTTTGGATTCTTCAATGACCGAGTATTGATAGGAACATTTTGAAACCCGAGATTGGTAATGTCATTCCGAATAGATTCTGGACATTTAAAACAACCAACCCTGAGTTATTATTTATCGAATCCGTCTGTTTTGGTTTTGGGATTTCAGGCTACATTGTGTATTAGACTAAGGATTCGGGAATGACTGTTAGTTATTAGACCCTAAGATGACTTGTGAGTAGAACTGTTAGGATTTTGTTTTAACTACTGCAATGTAAATGTTTAAGGTGAAGAAGTTTGAAGAGAAAGAAGCTCAAAGTGCTAAGGAGACCAGGTAAGTGAATGTATTAAGATTTCCGGCTAATAGAGCCCTACATCGTGGGAGTACTAGGTTGAGATGTCTAACGTTTACCTTATGATAATAAGCTTGTCTGCACTTGAAGGATTTATGTATGTTGCGAGTTATACTATTTGATGACCTGCTAGTGAATGTGAAGTTGTCTGCTCTGGTATGATCCTTGTCATAGTTTGATGAGTTAAAAGTTCTCATGTTCATGCATCATGAATGTTTCTCAAGCATAAGAAAATGGTTTAACGCATGTTTTCCATGAACAAGATATGTATGCATATATGTATATATATAAGATTTATGCAACGTGGATTAAGTGAGGGTTGGGGGCGGTTCGGCGTATGTCACAGTCCAAAGAAGGACATATGAATACGACCCGCAGTAGGGAACAAGATCAAACTCACTGTCGAACCCCCTTTACCGACACAAATCCTCTCTTGACCCACACAACCTAATCAAAGAATATGATCAATGACTATGAATGATGAATATGATCAATGACTATGAATGATGAATATGATCAATGACTATGAATGATGAATATGATCCATGGCTATGGATGATGATTACGAGCAAAGACATGAACAAGAAAAGACTTATGAGCATGTGATTTTTCCCAAATTATGCATTCATGCATCCATGTAGTGTTGCATTCCTTACTAAGCATTAGGCTTATAGTTTAAATCTTATGATGTAGGTGACGAGTTTTCAGGTGAGGAACTCAAGGTCAATGAAGATGTTTGAGCTTGGTTGTTGGAGGAAGCTCAGTGTGACAGTGAAGGCTAGATAGGCGATCAAGTTCCCTGGTTATACCCATAGTAAGTCAGGGAAGTTTATGATAAATAGATGACTAAGTAGAATAGAGTTTTCTTATAACAATGAGATTCGGATTTTAATGGTTTGACTTCAGCGTCTGTTAACGATTTTAAGGATCATTGAATGGTCTGTTTTGCTTAAGCCTTCCGCTATGTGTATCTTGTATGGGATATGGTTTTCACTCATTAGGGTTTATAATTCCCAGGTTAAGATTTGGATGAGGTTGTTTGATGATTACAGTGTTTTACTGCCATAAGATAGAAGCTGGATGAGGCATTCATCCGGCTGACGTCATCGACAGATGTTAAATGATAGGAATCGAACGATTGAGTCTTCTGGATGACGTCACCGGAAGATGTAGTATGTTTCTTCATCGGCAGATGTAGAGTGTTTAGCCACCGGATGATGTAAGTACTATTTTGTCGTCTAGCGATCGGCAGATGTAGAGTGTTTAGCCACCGGATGATGTAAGTACTATCTTGTCGTTTAGCGTTCGGCAGATGTAGTGTAATAAAGTCACCGGATGATCTAAGGAGTCTTTTTACCAGATGATACAAACATGGTTTTGTCGTCTAGTGACCGGATGATGTAAGTGATAATTTGTCGTCTAGTGACCGGATGATGTAAGTGATAATTTGTCGTTTAGTGATCGGATGATATAGAGCTTGTAAGCTATCGGAAGATGTCTTAGATGAACACGTGAATATAACATGTCTATCGGTAGATGTTTTAATTGGTCACACGAGATGCACGTGATCGTCGGTCGATGCGAGTATTCGCATCTGCCGATAGGTGTTTAAATGAGTCATGTGGGGTGCACGTGCCATCCGGAAGACGCAATGTCTATCGGTTGATGCATGCAGACCCATGCAACTTGTACATCGATTGGAAGCATGTACGAGGTACTAACCTTCCATCCATTAAGTTGAAGTCTTTAAGCCTGTTAGATATACTGTTATTAAAGAAAAAAAAGAGAGAGAAGGAGAAAAGAGTTCAAATATGAGTAAAGTCAAGAATTTTGTGGCTATCCTCCCCGGGTCGTTACAATTATGGTATCAAAGCAAACCGAGTTCTAAAACCGATTCTGCAGACTGCCTTCCAGCACTGACTGTCACATGAGCACACTCCAACAACTGTAAGTATTTATGATTTCAGTATATGTCATTAAGTTAAGATATATCTGTAATGATTTGTCTAGGAATCCCAAAATGGTTAGTGGTCAGCAGAGAGAAACCAATGAGGATAGCAATGCTATTGCTCAGTTGACAGAGTTGGTCATGCGCCAATCACACCAGATAGAACGACTGATGATTGCTAGGGAGGAACAAGGCAACTCCAGTACTAATGCAACTCATGATCATTGGGGTGAGCGTTTCCACCGGCTTCGACCCCCTGTGTTTAATGGACATGTTTCAGATCCTATCTATGCTGAGGAGTGGATTCGAAAGATAGAAGACATGTTTAAGTATGCAAAGGTTGATGAGGGAGATAAGGTCACCTATGCTGTCTTTCATTTGGAGTTAAGTGCAAGGCATTGGTGGGACTCGATCCAGAACACCGCTAGTGCCGAAGCTATGACCTGGGAAATGTTCAAGACTGCTTTCTTTGACAAGTACTTCAATTGGACTGTTCGGGCCAACAAGAAGAAGGAGTTCATGAATCTGCGACAAATTGGCTCTGTGACAGATTACATATGCAAATTCGATGCCTTATCACGGTTTGCTCCCCGTATGATTGAGGATGACGAGGACAAGATTTACCAATTTGTTCAAGGACTGAAGCCGAGTCTGTACATGAAGGTGGAGACTGCTGGGATACACAATGTACCTTATGGTGAAGTGACGGCTAAGGCCTTGGAACTGGAAGAGGCGGAAATGACAGCATATGCACAGCGTGAGTAGCCAAGAAAACTCACAAAGGACACTCAGCCGCCACCACGTCAGAACAAGGGTTGGCAGCCACAACAGAACAGGGGACCACAGCAACAACAACAAGGAATAAAAAGACCCCTCAACCAGAATGATGACCAAGGAAGAGGGAAGAGGCCACTTGCACCCTTATGCCCCACCTGCCAGAAGAACCACCCCGGCGAATGCAAGTTACGTTTTGGCCGCTGTTTCAGATGTGACAAGGTTGGACATATAGTCAGAGACTGCCCTATGCCGCTAGATCCGAACCGTGCAAGGGTAGCACCAAGAGTTTATGCAATGATGGAGGATGAGGAAGCCGTGCAGCATACAGTCATAACAGGTACCATTATGATCTGTGGTTTTGCTACTTACACACTTATAGATACAGGAGCCACGCACTCATTTATATCAACCTTGTTTGTGTGCAATCACAACTTAGAACCTTTACCAGCCGAAAGGCCATATGATGTTAAGTTACCATCAGGGAAGTCCCTACATTCTGAACAGATTGTTAAAGGTGATGTTGTGTCCTTAGGAAGTAAGAAACTATATGTAGAACTGATTGTAATTGACATGAAAGGATACAAAGTGATATTAGGAATGGATTGGTTATTTAGGCATTATGCCACAATAAGTTGTAGATCTGGGATGGTTGATTTTCGACCCCCAAATGGTGATCATTATTCCTTCCAAGCTATTCCTAAAATAAGCAAAATACCGATTATATCCTCACTAGAAATTTACCGGTTACTGAAAAATGGTTGTGAGAGTTACTTAGCTAGCATAATGGATGTTCGGGTGAAGAATAAGATAGAGTTACAAGATATCCCCATAGTCAGAGAGTTCCCCAAGGCATTCTTGGATGATTTGCCAGGATTACCACCTGATAGAGAAATAGAGTTTGTAATTGATACATATCCCGAGGCATTGCCGATATCTAAGAACCCTTACCGTATGGCACCGGTTGAGTTAAAGGAGTTAAAAGTCCAACTACAAGAATTAGTAGACAAAGGATTTATACGCCCTAGTAGTTCCCCTTTGGGTGCACCTGTCTTATTTGTCAAGAAGAAAGATGGTTCCCTTAGAATGTGCATAGACTACAGAGAGCTAAATAAGTTGACAATCAAGAATAAGTACTCCTTACCCCGAATTGATGATTTGTTTGACCAACTGCAAGGAGCAAAGGTGTTTTCAAAAATAGATTTACGTTCAGGTTATTACCAACTGAAGGTTAAGGAAGGAGATATACCAAAGACAGCCTTCAGAACCCGTTATGGACACTACGAATTCTTGGTCATGTCATTTGGACTGACCAATGCACCTGCAGCCTTCATGGACTTAATGAATCGTGTGTTTCGGGAGTATTTGGAAAAATTTGTAATTGTGTTCATAGATGATATCCTGATATACTCACGGACAGAAGCTGACCATGCAGAGCATTTAAGAATAGTTTTGACAACATTGAAGGAGCACCAGCTCTATGCCAAATTATCCAAGTGTGAATTTTGGTTGGACAAGGTTAATTTTCTTGGCCATGTAGTTTCTGCTAATGACATATCAGTGGACCCGACCAAAATTCAGGCAGTAAAGGATTGGCCACAACCAAAGAATGCCAGTGAAGTCCGCAGTTTCCTTGGATTGGCAGGCTATTACAGAAAGTTTATCAAAGGATTTTCTATGATAGCTAAGCCCCTGACGAATTTGACAAAGAAGGACAATAAATATTATTGGATCGAAGCTTGTGAGAATAGCTTCCAGACATTGAAGGTGAAGTTAACAACAGCCCCGGTATTGACTCTCCCAATCGATGAAGGAAAGTTTATTGTCTACTGTGATGCGTCTAAAGTTGGTTTAGGTTGTGTTCTGATGCAAGAAGGCAAAGTTGTAGCGTATGCCTCTAGGCAATTAAAGAGTTATGAACAAAACTACCCCACCCATGATTTAGAATTAGCCGCTGTCGTTTTTGCTTTGAAGATATGGAGGCACTACTTATATGGACAGCAGTGTGAGGTGTTTTCTGACCATAAAATTCTGAAGTATCTCTTTACACAAAAGGAATTGAACATGAGGCGGAGGCGTTGGTTGGAATTTGTTAAGGATTACGACTTTGAGATCAAGTATCACCCGGGTAAGGCTAACTCTGTAGCTGACGCGTTGAGCAGGATGTCAACAACAATGCAACCCGTTGTATCAACTATGTCTATACCTTTGAGGACAGAAGTTCAGAGGTTTGAATTGGAGATAGTTCCAGAGTTATCAACCTTACTTGCCGATTTGACCATTCAACCAACGGTTTTAGAAAAGATCAAAGAGGCACAACAGAAGGACTCTGAGGGGAATAAAAGTTTGATGAACAAGATGAAGGACACCACCTCCGAGTTTATTCTTTCCAAGGATGGGATTCTGAAGTTTAGAAATAGATGGTATGTCCCCAATGATGAAAAATTACGTAAGCTAATCTTGGCTGAGGCGCATTCGTCTTCCTTTTCTGTGCATCCTGGAAGCACCAAGATGTATCGAGACATGAAGTTACTCTATTGGTGGCCAAACTTAAAGAGAGATGTTGCTAAGTATGTAGAGTCATGTTTGGTTTGCCAACATGTTAAAGCTGAGCACCAACGTCCAGGAGGTACCCTTCAGCCTTTACCTATTCCCGAGTGAAAGTGGGAACATATAGCTATGGATTTCGTTGTAGGATTACCTAAGACAAATAAAGGACATGATAGCATTTGGGTTGTGATTGATAGATTGATAAAATCAACCCATTTCTTACCAGTAAAGACAACCTACTCGATGGACCAGCTTGCTGATCTTTATGTACAAGAAGTTATTAGGTTGCATGGAATCCCTGCATCTATTGTCTCCGATCGTGACCCCAGGTTCACCTCCCGGTTTTGGAAAGGTCTACAAGGCACACTTGGCACGAGGTTATCCTTCAGCACTACTTTTCACCCACAGACAGATGGTCAATCAGAAAGGACTATCCAGATACTTGAGGATATGTTGAGGGCTTGTGTGCTAGAGTTCCAGACATCTTGGAGTAGATACCTACCCTTGGTTGAGTTCTCTTACAACAATAGTTACCAGTCCACCATAGGTATGGCACCTTATGAGGCGTTATATGGTAGGAAATGTAGATCACCTCTATCATAGGTCCCGAGATGTTACAGCAGATGTCAGACAAGATTGCCACTATTAAGAGGAGGATGATTACCGCATAAAGCCGACAGAAAAGTTATGCAGACCGAAGGAGGAGAGATCTTGAATTTACTATTGGTGATGAAGTTTTCCTGAAGGTTTCACCATTTAAAGGAGTACTAAGATTTGGCAGGAAGGGAAAGCTTAATCCACGATTTATTGGACCATTCCCTGTTATAGCTAGAATCGGTAGTACAGCTTACAGACTGCAGTTGCCTCCATTGTTAGATAAAGTTTATAATGTTTTCCATGTGTCAATGTTAAGGAAATGTATACGGGACCCTACACAAGTTGTTAAACCAGTGGATTTTGAGATTGAGCCGACGCTAACATATGAAGTGAAGCCAGTGCAAATATTGGAATCCGTAGTTAAGACTCTGAGGAATAAAGAGATTCCGTTGGTCAAAGTTTTATGGAAGCATCATGGCATTGAAGAAGCCACGTGGGAGCGACGACAGGACATGTTAGACAAGTATCCTGAGTTATTTGTTTGATCAATTTTTGGGGACGAAAATTTTGTTTAAGGAGGGGTGGATGTAACACCCGAGTCAACAGCCAGGTGATTTTCTTAACTGTATTAACGGTCATAAATATTTAATCTTTACAGTTTAGGACTTATGCTGTAACACCCCTAAAACTGTACCCGTATTTCCCGTATTATTATTATTTTTTTTTTTTATATATACATATTACTTTAATAAAACCTTACGCGGAATCTAAACTGAAATTGAAAACAGAACTGAAAACGGAATTGAAATCAAACTTTGAAATTTCTTAAAACAAAACCTTTAATATATAAATACTTAAAACATTTAATAAAATTCATTTAAAACAATTCAGAAAACGGGAGGGCAAAATCGGGATTAAGCCCCTGAAAATAGAGGCAGCGATCGATCTCTTCCAGCTGCAGAGATCAATCGCTGCATGCAAAATGCGTTGCAGCGATCGATCTCTGCAACTTGCAGAGATCGATCGCTGCATGCTGTAAGGCATGCAGCAACCAGGGGCGATTGATCTCTGCCAACTGCAGAGATCAATCGCTGCTTACCTATATAAGGGCGGCGATCGATCTCTGCAGTTTGCAGAGATCGATCGCATAAGCAGCGATCCCCAATACTTCAATCCTTCTTACTTCAAACACTTATCATTTTACAGCATTTAACATATCACATAACTGGTTGCTCTCTGGAATCCGATTTCCAGAGAGCAAACCTCCATTTCTTTACACAAAATTTCATATAACTCACAACTTAAATCTACTTAAATCCAATTTAAACGTATTCTAAACTCAATCGACTCGAGTCGGACTTTGCGGAGTCCAACTGCGTGGATGTACCTAAACATCGAGCTTAACCGTATCAACCTAAACCAATCAAAACGATTACAAAACATTCATTAAACAGTTTAAACCAAAACGTTTTACATACAATTATAAAAACGTTATCTAATCCTATCCAGATCCAAACAACCTAAATATACTATACAATTATCAACTCAAAACATCCCAAAATAAACCCAGAGTCCAGACATACATCCCCACGGGTCGTATCGCGCCTCGACTGCCCCAGCGCACTCCCACAGCAATCATCCATCAACTGCATCCCTCGTCAGGAGGAGGAACGTCGTCCTCACCTGGCTCAATATCGCCTAAGAGATTACCTACACCATACAGACACATATGAGATATTGAAATCTCAGTAAGCTAAGTAAATGCAGATGCATGCATGCGTGCGTATGCCATTCAGAAAACGTTTCATTTACAGATGCTTTTACAGATTCATTTACAGATACATTTCATATACATTACGTCACAGACAGAATCGTCACCGAGATCTCAGCCCACTAAATGGAAAGGATACATTCCGCGGTCGAACTACCACTTTCCACTTAGATGGGGGGGGGGGGGGGGTACATGCTCAAAAAAAACCTACAGCCATGCCTGAGCCCCACCTCGCGTAACCAGAAACAGATTACATTCATTAATTACAGATTACCTTTCTTTTCTTAAAACACGTGCGGAAATCCATTTTCATGACATTTGAAATCCGTGATGCATGAACAGTTCATATAAGCAGAAAGTAAACAACCAACGTGCATACATTCATGGCAGTAAAGCAGAACCTATAAACAGCTAACCTAACTACCCAACCAGAATAACATAAAACAAACAGTTCCTCGAGTATTCTCGAGACGACGACGGAGTATGGTGCAGACCTTTGGGTCAAAGTAAGTCACGAAAACTTACCTGGAGCGCACTGAATCACTAGCTTCGTCCACGGGAGTCGTGTGTCTGTGAGAAAACACGATATTCATAGTTAGAACCGATTTAAACTATAAACGTCCAAATTACAAAATCCTTAACTAGCGAATTCTCCTAAATTCTCCACTTAGCTAATTAGAGCATTTCGAACGTTAATTAAAGCTCGATTATCCAAATTCTCAAATAACGAGTTTTTCCCTAAAACCCGAAATTTTACCAATTTATAACTTTTTCGCAATTCGACTTTTCTTCGTCCAATAACGTTCAATACGTTCAATATATAGGTAATGATAGCTAACCGATTAATTACGAAGCCTAAATCACGTTTTTAACGGAAAACCTAATTTAAACCCTAACCCTAAATCAAACCAAAACTCGAAATAAACGACCCAAGACTAAAGCTACATACCGAGGGTAGCGAGAGAGGAAGAAAACGTGAAGAAATCGGGCTGATCGGAGGTCGGACGGAGGTCGGAAATGATGAAATCGCCGGCGGCCAGAGGAGGAAAAATCGCCTCTGTTCGTGCGATCCAGAGAAGAAGAGAGAAAGTGAGGGAGAGAAGAAGGTTTGTGATATTTTATAAAAATTGACTTTGCAAATTACCATTTCGCCCTTAGCTCTTGTTTCGTCCTTCGTTTCGTTAATCGGCTAACGATTCGGATTCTCGAAAACTCCATATTTTGCCAATAACTCCTATTTATTGCCAGGGCTTTATTAAAACTGTCCGTTCGCAATTCGGACTTCATTTGCTATTTTTAGTAAAACGTAAATTACTTTACGATAGTGGTAATTACTCGGAATATAGCGTTTAATCTCCGAAAATTTCCATAAATTCCTTAAAATTCCAATTAGTCGTTAGGATCGTAATGACGCTTCCTTTTTGTAAAACGGACCTGATTTGACGTATTTCCAAAAATACCATCCAATAATATAATAATAATATATTAAAAAAAAAATCCGTACAAGCCGGATATTACATATGCCAAGAATAATTAATTACATGTGGATCTAAACTAGGTTGAGTGGCAAAGTTGTAATAATGAGGATTGAGGCCAGTATGTAAAGAAAAAGGAAAAGATTTAAACCTCATTTAAACCACTGTAGCCGACACCACCCTTTCCGGCGATTTCTTCTCTCGCAAGTCCTTACTCTCTGCTATCAGCAAACTCTCCTCGACGGCCGGTTTACTCCGCCACCACTCGACTACTCTGCGCCTGAGGTATGCATTAGACAATGTGGCTATTTGTTAGTTTATTAGCTCTGTTTTCAGCTCTGTATTGAGGTTTTGGATTCTTCAATGACCGAGTATTGATAGGAACATTTTGAAACCCGAGATTGGTAATGTCATTCCGAATAGATTATGGACATTTAAAACAACCAACCCTGAGTTATTATTTATCGAATCCGTCTGTTTTGGTTTTGGGATTTCAGGCTACATTATGTATTAGACTAAGGATTCGAGAATGACTGTTAGTTATTAGACCCTAGGATGACTTGTGAGTAGAACTGTTAGGATTTTGTTTTAACTACTGCAATGTAAATGTTTAAGGTGAAGAAGTTAGAAGAGAAAGAAGCTCAAAATGCTAAGGAGACCAGGTAAGTGAATGTATTAAGATTTCCAGCTAATAGAGCCCTACATCGTGGGAGTACTAGGTTGAGATGTCTAACGTTTACCTTATGATAATGAGCTAGTCTGCACTTGAAGGATTTATGTATGTTGCGAGTTATACTATTTGATGACCTGCTAGTGAATGTGAAGTTGTCTGCTCTGGTATGATCCTTGTCATAGTTTGATGAGTTAAAAGTTCTCATGTTCATGCATCATGAATGTTTCTCAAGCATAAGAAAATATTTTAACGCATGTTTTCCATGAACAAGATATGTATGTATATATGTATATATATAAGATTTATGCAACGTGGATTGAGTGAGGGTTGGGGGCGGTTCGGCGTATGTCACATTCCAAAGAAGGACATATGAATACGACCCGCAGCAGGAAACAAGATCAAACTCACTGTCAAACCCCCTTTACCGGCACAAATCCTCTCTTGACCCACACAACCTAATCAAAGAATATGATCAATGACTATGAATGATGAATATGATCAATGACTATGAATGATGAATATGATCATTGACTATGAATGATGAATATGATCCATGGCTATGGATGATGATTACGAGCAAAGATATGAACAAGAAAAGACTTATGAGCATGTGATTTTTCCCAAATTATGCATTCATGCATCCATGTAGTGTTGCATTCCTTACTAAGCATTAGGCTTATAGTTTAAACCTTATGATGTAGGTGACGAGTTTTCAGGTGAGGAACTCAAGGTCAATGAAGATGTTTGAACTTGGTTGCTGGAGGATGCTCAGTGTGACAGTGAAGGCTGGATAGGCGATCAAGTTCCCTGGTTATACCCATAGTAAGTCAGAGAAGTTTATGATAAATAGATGACTAAGTAGAATAGAGTTTTCTTATAACAATGAGATTCGGATTTTAATGGTTTGACTTTAGAGTCTGTTAACGATTTTAAAGATCATTGAATGGTCTGTTTTGCTTAAGCCTTCCGCTATGTGTATCTTGTATGGGATATGGTTTTCACTCATTAGGGTTTATAATTCCCAGGTTAAGATTTGGATGAGGTTGTTTGATGATTACAGTGTTTTACTGCCATAAGATAGAAGCTGGATGAGGCATTCATCCGGCTGACGTCATCAGCAGATGTCAAATGATAGGAATCAAACGATTGAGTCTTCCGGATGACGTCACTGGAAGATATAGTATGTTTCTTCATCGGCAGATGTAGAGTGTTTAGCCACCGGATGATGTAAGTACTATTTTGTCGTCTAGCGATCGGCAGATGTAGAGTGTTTAGCCACCGGATGATGTAAGTACTATCTTGTCGTTTAGCGTTCGGTAGATGTAGTGTAATAAAGTCACCGGATGATCTAAGGAGTCTTTTTACCGGATGATACAAACATGGTTTTGTCGTCTAGTGACCGGATGATGTAAGTGATAATTTGTCGTCTAGTGACCGGATGATGTAAGTGATAATTTGTCGTTTAGTGATCGGATGATATAGAGCTTGTAAGCTATCGGAAGATGTCTTAGATGAACACGTGAATATCACATGTCTATCGGTAGATGTTTTAATTGGTCACACGAGATGCACGTGATCGTCGGTCGATGCGAGTATTCGCATCTGCCGATAGGTGTTTAAATGAGTCATGTGGGGTGCACATGCCATCCGAAAGACGCAATGTCTATCGGTTGATGCATGCAGACCCATGCAACTTGTACGTCGATTGGAAGCATGTACGAGGGACTAACCTTCCATCCATTAAGTTGAAGTCTTTACGCCTGTTAGGTATATTGTTATTAAAGAAAAAAAAAGAGAGAGAAGGAGAAAAGAGTTCAAATATGAGTTAAAGTTTTATGTAAAGTTAAGAATTTCGTGGCGATCCTCCCCGGGTCGTTACACGATCGCTCGGCACATGCTCTGGAATTTCTTCCAGAGCGTGACCGAGAGGGGCGATCGATCGCCCTCCCAGGCGATCGATCGCCAAGCTCTCTGGAATTTTCCAGAGAGCTCCGCCTCCCCTACCCCCTTTGCTCTTACTTTCTTTTCTCTTTTTCCCTGCATACACATCACATAAACTTAACCCCTTTTTCCTCAACAAATCACCACTAACATTTCATAAAAACTTCTACACAATAACACTACCACCCACATGCATTTCTCTCGCTACCTATCACCCGTTCACCGACTCAAAACACATTTAAAATATAACCAAATTTCATAAAAAATGAACTGCGTGGTTCGGTTTAAAAACTAAACATTTCCTCTTGCTAAAAATCACAAAGGAGTTCATCAACGAATTAAAATAGCAGTTTAACAAAACATTTTATAAAACAAGTTTACCAAAATGTTTAAGACATCAAAACATAAACCTATCCACTATCCAGATTCCAAATATCTTAAAATGTTCTAACTATACAATTATTCTATCTACCGTGTTCCCAAAACATACGCTTACTTCTCCCACGGGTCAAAAGGAGCATCGACTGCCCAACGCACTCCCACGAGCCATCC
The DNA here is from genome assembly GCA_022432975.1 of Begonia masoniana. Lineage (NCBI taxonomy): Eukaryota > Viridiplantae > Streptophyta > Magnoliopsida > Cucurbitales > Begoniaceae > Begonia > Begonia masoniana. Next base: position 28,761,664 of record CM039509.1, on the reverse strand, counting down.
TCCTTCAACTGCATCATTCCTCGGGTGGAGGGAAATCCTTCTCACCTTGCTCTATGTCACCTACACCATAAAGACACCTATGAGATAAAAATCTCAGTAAGTTCTACGTAAATGCAAATGCATGATTATGTATATGCAATTTTTATAACTTCATCACTCATGCATTCATTCATTCATTCATTCATTCTCACCGTGACATTCTTTTGGTTATCGAAGCATATCACTCGACAGATGGATAGGGCACATCAAGCGGTTAGACAGCTCGCATCATCTGAATGGAGGAAAACCCGCTCACCATGGAACGCCGGGTCTGAACCTCACCCCGATAACCACATACATGGTGTTGTTTACATGATACTTTACTTGCACTCTTTTCATGAAATAAATGCGTAAATTCGTTTTCATGACGTTTTGAAAATATGATGCATGAACAATTCAATATAATCATAAACATACATAAAGAGCATACCATCAAAACACTACAAATACCATCAAAACACTATAGCATACAACCTATAGAAAAACCGAACCTAAACTACCCAACCAAAACAATTAGACGAAACAATGACCAACTTAAACAAACAATGCACCAAAATATCCTCAACAACAAACTCCGGTTTATGGTGTAGGCCAATCGGCCACAGTAAGTCACGAGAACTTACCTCGTGCGCGTTGAACTTCAAGCTCCGTCTACGAGCATTGTTCCCTAAGGCAAATTCACCACAATTGTCGTTAATACGAGTTTAAGCTATTAAATGTCCGAATTAACGAAATCCTTAACTAAGGAAATTTCTAAAAGTCTAACTTAACTAATCGAGGCATTTTATCGAGTAATTCCCACTCGACACCTCAAAATTTCCATTCACGAGTTTTTCCAAAAACCCCTAATTGCTCGAATTTTAACTTTTCTCACAATTCAATTTAACTTCGTCCAACAATGTTCAATACGTTATTTATATCTACAAACACGATAAACCTATCAATCTCGAACCCTAAATCACGATTTTAACGAAACCCTAAACAAACCCTAATTGTGTAAACTCCGTAAAACTTGAAATAAACTTTGCTAAGACCTTAGAATAGTACCTAGGGTCGGGATTGGAGAAGAAATCGCGAAGAATTGAGATGATCGGAGAGGAGATTGGTCGCCGGAATGGAAGTCACCGTTGGATCGCCGAAGGAGGGAGAGGGTTCGCAGAGGGAAAAGAGAGAAATCGTGAATGAGGGAGAAGAGAGAAAGAATTTTGTTTTTAATTAAAATTTTGACTTTGTAAATTACTGTTTCGTCCTTCCTCTGATTTTCTATTTGTTTTGTCGCTTGTTTCGTTAATTGACTAACTATTCAGCATCTCAAAATTTCCTTAATTCACCAATAACTCAAACTCATTACTAGGGTTCTAATAGAACTGTGCGTTCACAAAACGGACCACGTTTACTATTTTTACCAGAGTATCATTTATATTACGATAAACGTAATTCTTGTAAAATTAGCGTTTCAACTCCTAAAATCTCCATATTTTTCCTAAAATCCTTATTAACCATTAGGATTTTAATAACGCTTTATGTTCATTAAACAGAATTAAGTTGACATATCTACAAAAATGTCATTATATATAATGAAATATAAATCCCATCAAAACCGGGCGTTACATTCATTCTGGACAGAAAGATAGACTGAGCTACAACTTCCTATGGGCTTGCTGCATTTCATCCTATTTATTTGGCTAGTGAAATAGTGGAACGAAGACCCACATTATTCATTGGGTTCAGGTTGATTCACCAAGACAAGTAAAGAAAAGTCGTAAGAAAGGAAAGAGTGATGACTCAAAATGAAGGACAACGAAAAGGTACAACAAATCAAGTGCAAGAAGATGATGAAGGAAATGAGAATCGGAGAGTACATATAGGAAATTCTCTCCCTCCCATTCATTACCTTAAATGGCTTATATATTGGGGGCAAGAAGTCCCTGAAGAAAGAAAGGTGACGTGCAGACTTGAAAATAGATCCGAATCGAATCGAGGCGGGCCTTGTCCATCAGTTATGGTGAAGAGTCTTTTGTCTCTCATCTATACTTTTTGGTTTTGTTAATGGCGTCCATCGTCTGTTAAGCTAAAGAGTCTCGCCCGCCTCCTATAGGAACCATTACGAGGCAAGGAACCCGATCCCATCTCTTCAATCGGAAAGCTCTACGACTCGAGAAATCCCTTCATCACGGGATCCTATGTAACACTTAGCAGGTCTATCTCTAAATTCTATCAAAATGGAAACAGGTCTCCACTTGTCATCCCGGAAAGAATCTCTACTTGTTCACTCTCGATACGCCTAAGCCGAAGATTGGGATATGGTGTTTACATAAAAGAGCGGAATGGCAGCATAAGTTCACTTGTCGAAAAGCAACCCCTTATCTATCTAGTATAAGGATTTAATCTAACGAAAAGGAAATGCCAGTAGTCGTTTTTGTTTGTGTATTGATGTTGATGCTCTCTTATGTAGAAATTCATTCAAATGCTTCGGTGGTTAGGCTCTTTATATTGAATTGTTCATGCTCCGACACCAATTCTTATTGCTTCAGTAGCCCCAACACCAGAAGCTACCACAGCTCCAGCTCCTCTTGCTGTTTGAGTTAGAGTTTTTGGCTATATAATCGTGTGGTATGTTTGACTATTTCAGGTGCAGCTTATGTGGGGACAGAAGTGGTCCGTGAGGAAATGTAGAAGTGTAAGTGTTAGTTTCCAAATGTCTTTCAGTAAGAGTTCGATAACAGAGGGGGGATGGCTGATGGGAAGCAAACCAGGGACCTAGATAACCAGGAAAGGCTATTGATCGAAGGGCGATTCAATAAGTCGACGAAAGATTGGTAACTAGAAGCATGCATCGGGTAAGGAGAGAAGGTGACGAATCATAGTTATGTGTAGGGGCGCTTATGCAATTGGGGTCTTTTGTTGTATTTAGTGGGTCAGGGATGGAAAGCCTGGGCCATTTCCTTTCCTAAGAAGAGAAAGAAGTATCAACTCGAGGATCTGCAAGAAAAGACTCAAAGAGATCCAGTTGCTTGGGTTGTACCAGTGCCAGTTGCTTTCTATTCTGATGCCCACCAAGAGTCAGAGAGTTTCGGATTACGCTACATTTGCTACTGCTCTTACTACGCTATGAGGATTCCAATTATGCTTTCCTACTCCATTTCTTTTTTTCTTATATCATTCATTTTCCCAAACCTTGGTTGGGCTACTTATTGAGATCGTGGAACTCGTGCATCAGAGGGGAAGTACTTCGTCCCACTATTAGATAGTTTGAATAGGCACCATCATAACCGGACACTCTCATAGGAGATAAGCGCTCATGAAGGAATAGCTTCTGCAGTGCATGAATGACTCACGCACTCTTTTAATGGGTTAGTTTATAAGAGTTCGGGTTTCGGCTGGGGAGGGGGTACAGGTCAAAGGGTAGGCTTAGGGGACTATGGCAAGGTTCCTTGTGCAGGTGACTCTTTGTAACGATCCCGGCCCTCTCCGGGCCATCACAGGACTTCACTTGATGTTGACTTTGACTTAGTCATTTTGGGCGTGAAATTTTTTGACTTTTGAAATATTTAAAACGAGAGCTAAAACCATTTTTTGATCAAATGTCGACTTGGTTTTTGGGTCTTTAAAATCCTTAAAAATACAAGGGGGACTCTCATAAAATACGTTAAATAGGCATCGTATTGAAACATATTTGAAAATCAAGTTTTTTAAAAAAATATATTCATTTTGGGCCATAAAGACATGCGGCGCTCGCACACTCGGCACACGTGTTGCCCATATAGCGCACTGTCGCTGCGCGCACTCACGCGCAGTCATCACGTGCGCTCGCAAATCCAGCGTGCGTGGTTCTCGACTAACTCACCCGGGTGCCGCACACCATGCTGGGTAGCGCACGCGCAGAGCACCGATCGATCGGCAGACTATCTGCCGTGCCTCATAAACTCCAGCACCACCGCCGATCGATCGCGCCCCACAGCCGATCCATCAGCTTGGCACTACGCACCTCAGCAGCACGCACCAGCGCCTGCTACACGCGCGCCAAGTGTGCCCACCCAGCGTGCCCTTCTCGCACCTCCCTCTTTTCCTTCACCTTTTTCTTCACTTCTCTTCATTCCTTTTACATACATTTCACACCTAAACTTACTTCAAACATTTCCAAACATAAAACACCTCAAACCCTAAAAACCCGACAAAAAACGTATCCGAAAATGTGATGAAAATTCACGAAAATGAACTGCATGGATCGCTTTAGATACCGAACATATCCATACAAGCTTAAAACTTCCAAAACAGTCCCAGTATATTTTTGAAATAAAGACTTCATTTTCTAGACGTTCTACTACCACAACATTCACATTAAAACTTAACTTTCGATAGGTCTTTCCATCATACTTCTTCATACACGTTCATAACCCAAAAACATAAATGTACACACACACTGACCACAGTCGGAATCGCCCAAACAATATTGTCGGGTTGCCGCCATGATCGTACTCCTCCAACTGCATCCCAAATCTCTAGCAAGTCTATGTAATCTCACCGCGCTGCTCTTCTTCATCTACATCACAAAACTCATCTATAAGCCTAATGCTTAGCATGTAGCGACAATATGAATTTAAAACATTTCAATTAACATATGCAGTTTCTACTGTTTCTATCGTACATAAATGTTACGTTTTAGTTTTCTACCGTTTCTATTATACGTACATGTAATCCTATACCGAGTAGAGAGCGGATTAGTTTCTCCACCCCTATACGTTCCACTACTACATCTGAAGGGTGAAAAGTTCCCTCCGACTCTACACGTTTTCTACATTTCCATTGTTTTCTATTGTATATGTAATCCTCTACCAAGTGGAGAGCAGATTAGTTTTTCCACCCCTAGACGTTCCACAACTACATCTGAAGGGTGAACCACTTCCTCCAGACACTACACATTTACACGGTTGTAGTTTCTACGTTCTACTCGTGAAAACACATGGTAAAAATATTTTCGTATATTTTTTAAAACATAATGCATAAACAAAACATACATATAACATGCAACACAACCTAACGTTCTGTGATGTAGGCCAAAAAGGAAACACGCATGTATACACTACTTACCTGGCGTTCTTAGCAACTTATCTTTATCCAAAATCTTAACCGTGGAACCTGAAAACTTAAACACCATAAACATTGCATTAACATTCATCCAACATAATCAACCTCTCACTTTCGTAATAAAATCTCAAGTGTATTTAATCCACTACCAATACGTCAAAACATGATTCTCACGTCTATAGCTAATTCGGAGCTCAATTCCTCATAAACTCTAATCCAACCAATTTAACAACTCATTCAGAAAATTCATCAAACACCTTATGTGCATAAATTCATTACCAAATTGCTCTCTAATCCGACATCCGATTTCAACGATTCAAACTACTATACACACCCATAATGTCTACTTTAACATGTCATAGCTAATTATCGAATTAAACCTAACGATCAAGTCCATAAATTCAGAATTCCAATACGTAGTAAAACAATATTTCCAACCACCAAAATCCAATCTTATATCCATTTTTTAAAACTAAAACTCAACAATAACCATTAATCTTTCATCAATAATTATCAATACAGCAAAACTATCAATTTCTAACCAAAACCTATAATTTCCAAACCCTAAATCAAAAACCCTAACCGTTTTCACTAAAAATCAAAAACTAATGGTCTAGACTACTTGTATCATACCTAGGGCTTGATTGTGGAAGAAAATGGAGGAAGAAAATCGCCGGAGGAAAGCTGAATCGTCGCCGGCAGTGGAGGAGCGTCGCCTGGAAGCCAAAATTACCAGAGGGAGCTCTGGTGTTCGTGGGAGAAGAGAGGAATGAGGGGGGGGTGTTTATAAATTAAAATATTATTTTCCCTTAATTACTTTTTTTGCCCCTCAACTTAATTCTCTAATTAAACAGTTATTTAGCCTATCGATTTGGTTCTCCGAAATTTCTTTATTTATCTAAATATTTCAATTAATTCCTAGGATTCTAACAAAACTTCCTGCTCATAAAACAGACTTAAATTCCTTTGTTTCCCGTTTCTGAGCATATTGTTAAAAATCGTAATACCAAAAATCTAGGGTGTTACATCATTCCCCCCTTAAATAAAATTTTGTCCCCAAAATTGTTGATTGGTTAATCCTCAATTACACGCTCCTGCATTACCCTCGTAATTAGGGTCGCAATACTATTTTTGATTACACTATAGTCTTAATCTCCTATCGGGTAATGACAATTCCTACATCTCCAAAGTTTTAAATTTATCCTAACTATGCATTTTATCGCACAATCGCTCATGCGTCCATTGGCTTCAATTTAATCATTCATCACTTAAACTTTCAAACCCCACTAACCAAACTTCAACTCTAGCTTTTCCTCGAGCTAAGTTCATTCAGTTTCTCACTTTTCTAATTTTGTGTCCATCAAACACGTACATAATCACTTTAAGCCCTCAAAGCTTCCTCAATCGCGTAACACTAAGGGCTTAATAAGTAACCTTCTTACCCTAAATCCTCCATTTCACATTCTTCTCTACACTACCACTTCATTTCTAATTTATCACTCTCTCCTCTTACACCTACTTACCTTGGGCAATCATGGCATTTCATTGGTCATTCTAATACAATCCTCACACTCAAGGCTTTCAATACTTAAATCTACCCTCTATCCTTTCAAAGTATTCTCTAAGTTCCCATAATTATTTCCACTATGCTTGATTTGTCTAACTTTTTCCTCAGTTATCACCAAACATTGTCAAATTCTTAAGTCTAAACTAATTCATTAAACTATTCAACCAATACTTTAAAGGGTGCATAAACACTTTGGCGTAATTTACGAGTCGAAACTTTCCTAAACTTCTTGAATTAACTAAACTTCTAAGTTCACTTGTACAATCTCCGTGCTAATCCTCGCTTCCCCTTATTCGACATTTTCAAATTTCTCTACTTCACATGGAATTCTAATTACTTAATGGCTAACCTTCTTATTTTAACCCTCTATTAAATCTAACTAATCTCTTGACTTACACTTATAACACTGTCCAAAATCAAAAAAATCTATCTAACCGTCCTTTTATCTGACATCACAATCTCTATTTTCCTTATTCATGTACTAAGAACCTCATGGCGGTATTTGGCCGTACATTCTGTGGTATGAACCCCCTATTTAAGCTAACCCCCATATTTTCGATCAATTATTTTCTAAAGATCTAATAGTCCTCAAGTTGTAATTTGTATCTCACGCTTAACCTCATCAACCCTAACCTTAGCCATTTACATATTCATTGGCTTTAACTCCGTTACATACGAGTCAAACCTTTGAAATTTTCCAACTTAACCTTATTTCTAATGCACTTGAACATTTTTCGTGCGAGTTCCTGTTCCTCCCAATAAAAAATTCCTATACTTCCTCAAATCGCACACCACTAAACACTTATGAACTAAACCTTGAATTCTAACTGTAACGCCCCGAGTCTGCCAGACCCGGTTTCGCTACCCAAAACATTGAATTGAACTAAGACAAATTACGGGAAATTTTAAATTTTCTCTCAGTAATTATAATTCTATCTTTAATCCTCAACTGTACAGCGGAAAACCCAATAAGTGGACAACGTTTATAATTAGACAAAACGTTAGGACACTTAGCCGAAGAGAATTTGAAACTCAAGGTCATCTACCGATCGCAAACGACAAGGCATGGTGCACGCTCCTACCGATTGACACATGAACGTCACGTGATTCATTAAACTTCATCCGATCACAAAACGACAAGACTTAATATCGGCTTCTACCAATTGACACATGCACGTCACGTGACTCATTATACTCCTTCCGATCACAAAACGACAAGGCTTAATACATACTCATGCCGACTATGGAAAACCTACATCTACCGATTGACACGTGCGAATCACGTGATTCATTAAACTTCATCCGATCACAAAACGACAAGACTTAATATCGACTTCTACCGATTGACACACGCACAGCACGTGACTCATTAAACTTCATTCCGATAGAAGACATGATCCGATGGAAGACTTCATCCGATGGAAGACATCATCTAATAGAAGACTTCATCCGATGGAAGACATCATCTGATGGAAGACTTCATCCAATGGAAGACTTCATCTGATGGAAGACTTCATCCGATGGAATACTTCATCCAATGGAAGATATCATCCGATAGAAAGGAAACTCTCAGACTTTCACAAACTTCAACATGACTAAATAAACTAACACACAGTTGGACCATAATCCCATCTAGAATACGTGTAGCGAGAGACTCTAACAAAACAGATCATTCTATCATTTCACGATCATTCTCAAACTCAGAAGTTAGTCAGTCAGGTTCCAGTATCCATTGTATTAAGAAAACACCCTACATAGACCTCAGTAATCATAACCTTACTAACATGATAAAGGTAGTAACCAGGAGTTTAAATCGCCTTTCCAGCCACCAATCTGTCACCCAGAGCACCTTTCAGCAACCAGCCTTAATCATCCTCCTTGGACTTGAAATCCTCACCTGGTAGTTCTTCACCTATATCATAAGGTCTAAACTATAAGCCTAATGCTTAGTAAGGAGTGCAATGCTAACATGTATACATGAATGCACAAATTAAAGAAACGCATGTTCATGATCTTTTTGTGTTCTTGTTCTTGTTCATGTTCATCGTTTTCATCATATGGATTAAGGGAGGATTTGTGCCGAAAAGGAGGTTGACAGTGAGAGTGTACATAGTCCCTTGCGGGTCGTATTCATGGTCCTCCTTTTGGACAGTGACATACGCCAAACCGCCCCCAACCCTCTCTTAATCCTTGTTGCATAAGTTTCATATTCATATCTTGTTCATGGGAGAAATCATGCATTTAAAACTTTTTCATATGCTTGGGAAAACATTCATGATGCATGAGCATGAGTAATCTTAGTTCATCAGACTACTGAACAAGCCATTCATTCGTCAAAGGATCATAACATCAACTCGAGTACCATAATTAAACAGACAATAGCACAGAAAATCTTTAAACCTCATAGACAACTTCTACCTAGTACCCCTGTGATATAGGGCCTTAATTGCCGGGAATCTAACTCACTCTCTTACCTGGTTTCCTTAGCAACTTGAGCGCTTCTCTTCAAACTTCTTCACCTAGAAACATTTCACATTACAGTGTTAAATCAAAATCCTAACTAAAAGTCATCATAGTATCTAACATATATATTTCTAAATCTTCTTAGTCGAGCGCCAAGTGTGTACAGATTAGACTTCAAGAACCTAAATGACCGGATTAAGTCTAATAACTAAACATGGTCTGTTATCTTAATGTCCAGAATCGAATCGGAAATGCCAATTACTAAACATAGATCAGGATTCTTCACTAACAGAGGATTGTCACTACCATTACTCTGTTAGTGAAGAATCCGAAACCTCAAGTTCTAGCTGAAAACAAAGTTCTAAGTAACTACATTGTCTAAGTCTTACCTAGAGCGTGGATTGTCAAAATGGAGGCTGAGGAACAGGTTGCCGGCGAAGGAGTAGCTGGTAGAGAGGGAGCTCTGGAAGGAAGGGAATCGCCGAGAGAGGAAATGTCGGCTACAGTGAGGTTTTAATGAGGTTTAAGAATTCCCATAACCTATTTATACCAATAAAAATCCATCTTAATTACAAACTTGCCACCCAACCTAGTTTCACTCAACTTGTAATAAATAAGTCTTGGCATTAAATTTAAAATCCTAAAGGTCAATAAAATGGTGACAATTAAAATTGTTAAGAAAATCACATGGCTGAATGTAATATCCCGCTTTACGAGATATTATTATTTTAATATGAAATGGCATTTTCGTAAATATGTCGGATTAACTCCGTTTTACAAAAAGAAAGCGTCATTAGAATCCTAATAATTAATATGGATTTTAGAAATATTATGGGATTTTTTGGAGTTCAAACCCTAAATTTACGAGAATTACGTTTCTCGTAATAAAAAGAACGATATTGTAAAAATAGTAAACGAGGTCCGTTTTGCGAACGGGCAGTTTCGTTAGGACCCAAATAATAAGTTGGACTAAATGGTGAAATAAGAAGATTTGGTGAAACCGAATAGCTAGCCAATTAACGAAACGAAACACGAAATTTATATAAAAACAAAGTAAGGGCATTTTAGTAAATTTCCAAATCAATTATATTAAAAATCAAATTTGTTTCTTCTCTCCCTCACCTCCTCTCTTCTTCTGGCGATCGCAAAAACCAGAGAGCAAACCCTCTCTGGCGTCAACGGCGATCTCGAGCTTCCGACCTCCGTTTCGCCTCCCGTTCGTCTCGTTTCCTTCACGATTTCTCCTCCTCTCACTACCTTAGGTATGTATCTATGATCTTAGAGCTTTTATTCCGAGTTTTACGACGTTTTAGGAAATTAGGGTTTCGATCGGAATTCGTTAAAAATGCGAATTAGGGTTCGTAATTAATAGGTTAGCCGTGATTAGGTATATATTGAACGTATTGGACGTTATTGGACGAAGTTAAATCAATTTGTGGAAAAATGTTAAATTTCAGAATTTAGGGATTTTTGGGAAAAGTTCGTAAGTTGTGATTTTGAACTATCGAGCATCAATTGGCCGTTTAAACGTCTCGATTAGTTAAGTTTGAACTTTAGGAAATTCCCTTAGTTAAGAATTTTATTAAATTGGACAATTGGAAGTTTAGATGCGTTGTATTGACAATATTGTAAATTTGCCTTAGGTAACCGACTCTCGTGGACGAAGTTTGTGGTTCAGTGCGCCCAAGGTAAGTTCTCGTGATCTTTTCTGGCCGATTGGCCTACACTGTACGTCGTGGTCTTCTCGAGGAACTTGTTGATGTTTTGTTTAATCGCTTTGGTTGGGTAGTTAAGTTATATGTGTATAGGTTGATTGTTGAGTTTTGATGGTATGTTCTGTCTATATGTGTATAGGTTGATTGTGGAGTTTTGATGGTATGCTTTGTCTATATGATTTCTGTCTGATATGAATTGTTCATGCATCATTCTGTACGTGTTTTTAAGCAAAGTAATGGACCTAATTAATCTACGTAATCTGTTATCTGGTCACGGCGAGGTGGGTTTAGACCTCGGTGACAATCTGTCTGCGACCTAATCAAAAAGTAAAATGAACCAACGAAAAGAATCTACGTAATCTGTTATCTGGTCACGGAGAGGCTTGGTAGACCTCAGTGATAATCTGTCTGCGACGTAAAGAATCTGAATCTGTAATCTGAATCTGTATCTGTATCTGCATGTTTTCTGAATTGCATACGCATAGCACGCATTGCATTTACGTAGAGCTTACTGAGATTTAATTATCTCATAGGTGTCTGTATGGTGTAGGTAATATTCTAGGTGACATCGAGCCAGGTGAGGACGGCGTTCCTCCTCCTGACGTATGAGGCAGTTGACGGATGATGGCCGTGGGAGTGCGCTGTGTAGTCGAGGCGCTTTCTGACCCGTGGGGACGTATGTGTACGTGTTTTGGGGAATTAATGTTAATTATGAATGTATAGACATTTTAGGTTGCTTGGATTCTGGATAGGGGTTAGATAACGTTTTGGTAATTGTAAGTAAAAATGTTTTGTTTTGAACTGTTTAATGAATGTTTTGGAAATGTTTTGATTGGTTTTAGGTTGTTACGGATAGCTCGGTTTTTAGAGCTATCCACGTAGTTGGACTTCGTAAAGTCCGCTGCGAGTCGGTTGGGTTTAAGTTATAAGCGGTTACGATAAAGAATGAAAAATGTGATGTAAAATGGGTAGAAGTTGTGATGCGCAGGGAGGAAACTTTAAAGTGTTTTGCTCTCTGGAATTTGGGTTCCAGAGAGCGCTTAGAGAAAAAGATGAAAAACGAGAAGAGAAAGAGAAGGAAGAAGAGGCGACTGGGCGCCGTGCTGGTCGCTGCAGGCAGCGAACAGGCGCTGCATTGCAGCGACTGGGCGCTGCATAATGCAGCGACTGGTCGCTGCATTATGCAGCGCACATGGCGACCAGGCGCTGCATATAGCAGCGCCCGGTCGCTGCTTCTCTTGAGGGCAGAATTCCAGTTCTGCCCACCCGCTTTTTGACTGAGTTTTAATGTATTAAATAAATGTTTTGAGTTTTAATTAGTTAATAAATGATTTGTTTTAAATGATTTTAGGGTTCGATTCCGATTCCGATTTAAATTCTGTTTTCAACTTCAGTTTTTATTCCGCACAAAGTTTTATTTAAAGTAAAGGAGAGTATAAGTATAAAATGAAAAATATATTACGGGAAAAATGGGTACAGTATTAGGGTCATTACACCGAAATTGTCAGGTGTTACACAAACCTTCCCTTTTTATCTAACAATCCCCTTTTTCCTATCTCCTAAACTGCACCATATTACTTTTATCTTTTCCAAGACCTCGACACTTGTAACAATATATATCTTCACGCGGGATTTTCTCTAAAATTTACTAACTGATCTACTCTTTTTTGTTCCTCCCAATTGGGTTCTAAGTATTCTACTCAATTTCCTTACAACAATTCACCTAACAACCTTCTTGTTTGAAAACTTGTTGTAACTAATTTAATACCTTTCATTCAAATCTCCTCCACATCCTATCTCCTCAAGTCTAACTCAAATATGCTACTAAACTTCCACACGACATATTCTAACATTTCTACTTTAGCACCTTCTATAAATAAACAAAAGGGAACACCTATAACTACAGTAGGCTGCTTTTCATCGTCTGCACTAATGAGGGAGAAGATCCTTGGCGTTACTCTTGCAGGTCCTTTATTCGGTGTCAGGCAATTATTGGCAAGGTGGCCCTTCTTGTTGCAATTAAAAAAATGCCCTTTACCTTTCTTTGGACAGTTCCTAGAGAGATGACCCATCTTTTGACGGTTGAAACATTGTGACGACCCCAATCCCATTAGGGCCGCCACGGACTATCCTTGAAATAACTTTACTCATACACTTACGTTCTGTCACGTGAAAACCTTCATCCCATTTTTTTTTTTTGTGATAACACATTTAATCAAGTGAACTCAAACACTTAATCACCAAAATCTACACTCAAGGTCCGACTTAAAACATCTCTAAAAAAGTTCGTCTAGGGTCCCTAAAATCCCAAATAAGGCTTGAAACAAAAGAGGAAGGTTACATACGGTTTTAAAGAAAAGGCAAGGGCGAGGAACGTCATTTTGCTTCAGCCGTTCGATCGGCCATTATAGCCAATCGATCGGCTGAGGCAAAATGCCTCGCCCCACAAACTACTGCCGATCGATCAGCTGTTTCAGCCGATTGATCGGCTAATGTTCTGGAAACCAGAACGTTGCCCATACACTTAGCCGATCGATTGCCCCCCTTTCTAGCGATCGATCGGCTAACTCTCTGGAATCTTAATTCCAGAGAGCGCCCAATTGGCCGATCGATCGCCCTCCCTGGCGATCGATCGGTGAACTCTCTAGAATTGAAATTCCAGAGAGTTGCCTCCCACCTTACCTTTTACATCCCTACACACCACCAAAAACAAATCACTAAGTCCCTCATCCTTTTCCTTCATAAACCACTCCAAATCACACTTTCACATACAACTCCTCTATCCTTATACATTCATCAATTCACACATCCTCAAAAACACTACCCAGAGTATGGCTTAAACATAACCAAGACACGCTATAAATCACAAAAACAGACTGCATAGATCGCTCTAAAAACTGAGCAAATCCTTACAGATTTAAATTGCCTAAAATCATCAACTTCAACCAACAAAAACTACAAAATCCAATCTTACTAATTCATTTATCATCATCGAACGTCTACACCAAAAATTCCTCAAAATCATCATGCAAGTGAATCCCAAAAATCATAATGCTAAGACTAACATTATCCCCAAGCAACTTCACTAAACAATTAAGACTATCGTTCGGTTAATGCTACATCTATCATATTACCTACCAATTTACCAAAACAAGCTCGGAGAACGCCTACGGGTCGATAAGCCCGGCCGAAACACATCCTGTTGCCACGAGACCCGCCCATCGACCACCTATGCTCTATCATCGTAAGGAGGTTCATCACCTTCGTTTTCATCACCTACATCATGCGATAAACACATTAAGTCTAATGCTTAGTAAAGGGTGCACTAAACATACATATACATAAATGCATGATTCTCAAAACATGATCGTTTTTTACTTATTTACGTTACATAACATGAAAAGGTAAGTTTAGGCATGAGTAGTCACAGGCACCACCCTGTCTACCCCATAGACCACACTTGCCATGAGTGGCCATTAACGGGTGTAGACGTTCTAGCTAAGGAAATTAACCAAAAACTCTTATTCCCATCACTCAGGCAATTTATCGAGCACCTTGTGCTCACAAATAACTACACTCATTAATGGCTCTCCAACAACTTCCAACTACCTAAATTTTTAACCTACAACCATCAATAACAATAAATTTCACCTAACTATCACCAATAATCATAAATACATCATCTTTGGGCATTAATATTGTTAAGCTATTGATTTCTACCAAAAAAAATGATATCTCAACCCTAACTCCAATTAACCCTAACCGAATAACACCCTAAAACAACAATCAAGCTAGCCCAAAGTATAAAACTTACCTTGAGTATCGATTTGGGGAAGAAAATTCGAAGGAAAAGCTCCAGAATCAGAGGGGTTGATCGGCATTGAAGAACTGGAGAGAGAGAAAAGAGAAAATCGTGGGGTAGGGAAAAGAGAGGAGAAAATCATGAAGTGAATAAGGGACGAGGAAATTTTTGTGTTTTAATGAATTTTTCACCAAGCTAATTACTATTTTGCCCTTAGTTTATTTCTTCACTTAATTCGTTATTTCGTCTATCAACTCGGTTTCTCCAAAATTTTCTTATTTCTCCATATATTCAAATTTATTCCTAGGGTTATAACAAAACTTTTCGTTTGCAAATCGGGTTTAATTTACTATTTATACAAATTAAAACTTTATAAGACTCAAAATCAAAACCCGAAAACCTAAGACTCAAAACCCTTAAACTGAAATTTCCTAGCGTTACATCCTAACCTTTTATTTAGAATTTTGTCCTCAAATTTTCGTACCTGAACAACTCCGGATATCGATCTATCATGTCCTGTTGACGCTCCCACGTCGCTTCCTCTACGTTTTGATTTCTCCACATCACCTTAACCAGTGGGATTGACTTATTGCGTAAAACTTTAACCACAAACTTCATAATCTGTACCGGTCTTTCCTCATAAGTCATGGTTAGTTGTATCTCAAGATTAACTGGTTCTACCACGTGCGTCGGATCCCGTACACATTTCCTCAACATTGACACATGGAAGACGTTATGTACCCCATCCATAGACAACGGCAACTAGAGCTTGTACGCTGTAGCTCCAATCCTCTCGATAATTGGGAACGATCCAATGAATCATGGACTCAACTTTCCTCTCTTACCAAAATGGACCAAACCCTTGAACGGCAAAATTTTCAAGAATACCTCATCCCCAACTGCAAACTCAAAAATTCTTCTTCTTCGATCTGCGTAACTCTTTTGGCGATTCTGTGCAGTTCCCATCCTTTGCCTGATTACAACAACCTTTTCAGATAGCTGTTGCAAAATTTCTGGTCCAATCAACTTAGCTTCGCCCATCTCATCCCAATACAGTGGCGACCTACACTTCCTGCCATACAGCTCCTCGTACGAAGCCATTCCAATCGTAGATTGATAACTATTATTATACGCAAATTCAACCAAAGGTAAATACCGGCTCCAAGATGCTTAAACTCTAGCACGCACGCTCTCAAAAAATCCTCAAGTATCTGAATCATCCTTTCAGATTGTCTGTCGGTATGTGGGTGGAAAGCTGTGCTAAAAGTTTACTTAGTACCCATAGTGCCTTGTAAACTTTTCCAAAACCTCGAAGTAAACCTAGGATCCGCGGTCCGAAACAATCGACACTGGAACCCCATGCAATCTTAAAATCTCCTGGACATACAGCTCTGCAAACTGATTCATCGTGTAAGTCATCTTTACTGGAAGGAAATGAGCCGTCTTCGTCAATCTATCAACTACGACCCATATACTGTCATGCCCTTTTATTGTCCTTGGTAATCCAACTACGAAGTCCATTGCAATATGGTCCCATTTCCACTCGGGAATCGGTAGAGGTTGTAACATACCGCCTTGCCTCTGGTGTTCTGCCTTAACTTGTTGGCCAACTAGGCAGGACTATATATACCCGGCCACATCACGCTTCATGTTCGACCACCAATAATGTACTTTCAAATCTCGGTACATCTTGGTGTTACCCGGATGCACTGAGAACGACGATGTATGTGCCTCTGCCATAATCAACTTTCTCAACTCTTCATCCTTCGAAATGTACCATAGGTCCCGAAACCTTAGAATGCCATCCTCCGAGTAACTGAATTCAGAAAATGAAATAGTCAACTTGGCTACAATAACCTCCTTTTCTTTCGTGTCTAACTGTTAAGCCTCCTTAATTTTGTCAAAAACGGTCGGCCGTATCGTCAAGTCTGCAAGTAAGGCCGAAAGCTCAGAAACTACCTCTAATTCAAACCTCTGGATTTCCTTTCTCAACGAAGCTGGCATACAGAAAACAACTGATTCCTCAGTCTTAGGCATCCTACTCAATGCGTCTGCCACTGTATACGCCTTTCTAGGATGATACTTGATTTCAAAGTCATAAACTTTCACAAACTCTAACCATCTCCTCTGCCTCATGTTTAAATCTTTCTGCGTAAAAAGATATTTTAAACTCTTATGGGTCGAAAACACTTCACACTTTTGTCCGTAGAGGTAGTGCCTCCATATCTTCAATGCAAAAACCACTGCTGCCAATTCTAAGTCATGCATTGGATAATTCTACTCATAACTATTCAATTGTCTAGAATCATAGGCAATGACCTTTCCATCCTACATCAATACGCATCCTAATCCTACTTTGGATGCGCCACAATAGATACTGAATACTCCATTCTCCACGTGTAGAATCAACAGTGGCGCCATGGTCAACTTTTGCTTCAAGGTCTGAAAACTTTCTTCACAGGCCTTAGACCACTCGTATTTTACTTCCTTATTTGTTAAGTTCATTAGAGGCTTGGCTATGATTAAAACCCTTCAATAAACTTTCGATAATATCCAGCCAGGCCTACGAAACTTCGTACTTCACTTGCATTATTCGGTTGAGGCCACTCCCTAACAGCTTGAATCTTAGCCAGATCCACTGAAACACCTTCCTTCAAAATTACGTGGCCTAAGAAATTCACCTGATTTAGCCAGAACTCGCACTTAGAAAGCTTAGCATATAATTGGTGTCACTTCAGGGTAGTCAAAACGGCTTTTAAGTGCCTTGTGTGCTCTTCGTCATTTCGGGAGTATATCAAAATGTCGTCTATAAACACTATCACGAATTTATCCAAGAATTCATGAAACACTCTGTTCATAAGATCCATAAATGTTGCTGGGGTATTAGTCAGACCAAAAGACATAACCATAAACTCATAGTGTCCATAACGTGTTATGAAGGCAGTCTTGGGTATATCCTCAGCACTAACTTTCAAGTGATAGTATCCCTAACGTAGATCGATCTAGAAATTACTGCGGCTCCTTGTAACTAGTCAAATAGATCATCAATCCTAGGCAATGGATACTTATTCTTTATAGTTAGCTTATTCAACTCTCGGTAATCCACGCACATCCTTTAGGAGCTGTCTTTCTTCTTCACAAAAAACACCGAAGCGCCCCAAGGAGAAACGCTCGGGTGTATAAAACCCTTATCCGTTAGCTCTTTCAACTGGGCCTGTAATTCTCTCAACTCAACCGGTGCCATCCTATAAGGATTCTTAGAAACTGGCACCGAACCTTGAATAATATCAGTGTTAAAGTTATTTCTCGGTCAGGAGGCAAACCTAGTAATTCGTCTAATAAAACTTTCAAAAACTCCACAGCTACAGGAATATCACATAGCTCCTTCTCATTCGATATCTGCGTGTCAAGAACACTCGCTATGAATCCCAAACATCCTGGCTTAATTTTGTTATGAGCATATAATGCTGAAACCACAGGCATCTGACTCGAACGGAGGTCGCTTGGAACGAGAAACCCTTACCGCTCAGAGGTCTAAAATTCACGGCACCTGATCTATAGTTGATCATGGCATGGTGCCCGTACAACCAATCCATACCCAAAATTACGTTGTACCCCTTCATGCTTATGATGACCAAATTCGCATACAGTTTTCGACAATTAATAGCTATCACCTCCCCTTGTATCGCCTGCTCAGAATGTAAGTATTCCCCAGAGGGCAACATGACACTATAACTACGATCAGCTGGGACGAAATCTAGATTCCACTTAATTACATACTTTTGTGATATGAAAGAATGGGTTGGCCTAGTGTCCATTAAAGCGTGAGCCGCATTTCCACAAACCAGTATAATACCTGAAACGATCGAAGGCTGAGCAGCTTCCTCATCTTCAATGAGGGCAAAAATCCTGGAAGGACCGCTCGGTGGTCTTTTGATTAGCCCGGGACAATCTATGGCCTTGTGCCCCAGCTTATCACACCTGAAGCATCAGCCGGTATACAACTTAGAATCGCCCGGATGATATTTCTGACAGATAGGATGTAGCGACCCTTACCCGTATCCTAATTTTCCCGTATTATTTTTTTTTCCAACAGCTTAAGCGGAACTTAAACTAAAATCAAAATCGTTAACATTGTTTGGAAAATAATTTAAATCTAAGTTGTTAAACTATTTAAACAAAACTTGAAACAAATTACAAAACAATTGAAATAAAACAATTAAAATCAATTAAAGACATCGGCCAAACAGATATGAGGGCAAAAGTGTCAAAGCAAGAAAACAAGAGGGCCGATCGATCGGCCCCTCAATGGGCGATCGATCCCCTCACATAGCTGATCGATCGGCTGAAGACAGCCGATCGATCGGCTCATGTTCTGTTTCTAGAACGTGTTGCCGAACCTACAAACCGATCGTTCGCCCCTCCCTTGGCGAACGTTCACATAACACTCTGTTTTTCCAAAGAGATCTGCGTTCGAACACCTATCCTTAGGCGTTCGATCGCCCCACATTTATTTTTCCCCCCTTCCTTCCAGACTTGCTGCACATTGCAATTACACACACAATCACCCAAAATCGACTCAAAACATATTTAAAATGAAATCAATTTTCATGAAAACGAACTGCATGGATCCATTTAAAAACTAAATAATTCCTCCTGTTTGAAAAAAACTCAAGGCAGTTACATACATCCAATAAAAACCTTAACAAAACATTCTATAAAATGGTTTACAAAAACGTTCAGAACATCAATACATTTATCTGTCAACTATCCAGAACCAATCATCCTAGAATGTTCTATCTATACAATTAAACTATTCTTCTATCATACTATCGTGTCCCCAAAATACTTTCAAACAGTCCCACTGGTCAAAATCGCACCAACTGCGCCAGCACACTCCCACGGGCCATCGTTCTTCAACTGATCATTCCTCGGGTGGAGGGATCTTGTCCTCACCTGTGTCTAGATCACCTACACCATAATGACACCTATGAGATAAAAATCTCAGCAAGTTCTACGTAAATGTATATGCATGATCATGTATGCTTAATGCTATGAAAACCGTTCATGTCATTTCATATATCAGTACATGTCAGTCTATGGTTATCGGAAACGCTCGACAGATAGATAGGGCACGTCAAGCGAATAGACAGCCCACACCATCTGAAGGGAGGAAAACCCGCTCACCACGGAACGCCGGGTCTGAACCTCATCCCCAATAACCCCATGTCATGGTTGTTTACTGTGATACTTTACTTGCCTTTACATGCATGTTCTTTTCATAAAATCCATGCGTAAATTCATTTTCATGACGTTTTAAAAACCATGATGCGTGAACAGTTCAATATAAACATACATAACGAGCATACCATCAAAACACTACAAATACCATCAAAACACTCATGACAATCAACCTATAAAATAACCGAACCTAAACTGCCCCACCAAAACAATTAGACATAACAATGACAAACATAAGCAAACAAAGCACCAACGTATCCTCAACACGATTTCCGACATATGGTGTAGGCCAATTGACCACAGTAAGTCACGAGAACTTACCTCGTGCGTTTTGAACTTCAAGCTCCGTCCACGAGCGTTGTTCACCTAAGCAAATTCACAACAATCGTCGTTAAACGCGTTGAAAAATTAAACGTCCAAATTAATGAAATCCTTAACTAAGGAAATTTCTAAAATTCTAACTTAACTAATCGAGGCATTTTAACAACAATTAATGCTCGATACCTCGAAACCGTCATTAACGAGTTTTTTCAAAACTTTGAAAATCGATAATCCTTAACATTCTACAACGAATCGACTAAACACGTCAAATAATCACCAATATGTCCATTATACGGACTAATACGACAAACCTATCGATATCTAGCCCTAAACCACGTTTTTTTACAAAATCCTAAATAAAACCTTAACCGTTAAACTCTCCGAAAATCAAACGTAAACCTTATAGAGCTATAGAATCCTACCTAGGGTCGGGTTTAGAGGAGAAAACGTGAAGGATCGGAGGTCGATCGGAGAGCGTTGGTCGCCGGAATAGAGAACGCCGTAAGGAAGAGAAACCGTCGCTGAGAAGTTTCGCCAGAGAGAAGGAGAGGAATCGTGAAGAAATGAGGGAGAAAGAGAGAAGTGTGGTTTTAATAAAAATTGACTTGGCAATTTAACATTTTGCCCTTCCTTTGATTTTCTATTTGTTTCGTCCATTGTTTCGTTATTTAGCTAACGATTCGGTTTCTCCAAACTTTCTTATTTCGCCAATAAATCCAACTTATTACTAGGGTTCCATTAAAACTGTCCGTTTGCAAAACAGACCTCGTTTACTATTTTTACCACAACGTTGTTAATATTACGAGAAACGTAATTCTCGTAAAATTAGCGTTACAACACATAAATTCCTGAAATTTTCTTAAAATCCATATTAATTATTAGGATCGTAATAACGCTTTCTTTTCACAAAACCGACTTAAGATGACATAATTACAAAAATGCCATTATATTCTGGAATTACAAAATCCCGTAAAACCGGGTGTTACATAGGGCACAAAGGAGCCTGTGATGCCCCTTGTGGATGTTTGCCTTTGTCTTGAACTCTGGGCGCCTCATTCGCCCGCTTAACGCCACGTTATGGTTCTGGCTGCCAACCTCGATTTTGCTGTGGTTGTACTTCTCTAATAAACCTCCTCGGCGCTTCTCTCTGTCGCTGAAGTTTCATTTCAATGTCATCAAGCTCGAGGGCCTTGGCTACAACCCGATGATACGACATATCTTTCATTTCTGATGTTTTCACCCCTTTCAAGATCTCAAATTTCAAAACTTAAACAAATTGGTGCACCTTATCTCCCTCGTCACTGATCATCATACCTGCGTATCTGGACAATGATTCAAACCTGCGCACATACTCAGCCACTGACCTCGTCTGGCGCAGTTGAGAAAACTCAACCCTCTTGTTGGCCCGAAGAGCACAGTTGAAGTATTTGTTGTAAAATACTGTTTTGAACCTGTGCCATGTCATAGTCTCCACATCCGTTGTGGCCATCACTGTATCCCACCAGAACACGGCATCCTTCTCCAGGTTGAACACCGCGCACATTACCTTGTCAGCTTCCTCTGCTTTCACATAAGTGAACATGATTTCAATTTTGCGGATCCACTCTTTAGCACTAGTGGGATCCGAGGACTGTCCGTCAAAAGTTGGGGGCCTAAGCCACCCGAATTTCTCTTCACTTACCTCACATGAATTGCTACCCTATCCTTTACCATTTCCATCCTTGTTGAGTAAGATTCCTATTTGTTCGGACTGTTGGCTCACTATTTCCATAAGTTGGCTATTAGAGATCTCATCGTCTTGTCTGGGTGTTCTCGGCACTTTCTCTTCCCTAGACACATTAACAATACGAGACAATATAAATATCTAGGAATCATACTTAAACTTAAACACATACACTCGATGGAGAGTTCCCGTGTGGCGATGTGTTTTGGCAAGCAATCCTTAGAATCGCTTTTAAAACTCGAGGGCTCTGATACCACAGTTGCGACGACCCCAATCCCATCAGGGCCGCCACAGAGTATCCTTGAAATAACTTTACTCATACACTTACGTTCTGTCACGTGAAAACATTCATCCCATTTGTTTTTTTTTTTTGATAACACATTTGAGCAAGTGAACTCAAACTCTTAATCACCTAAATCTACACTCAAGGTCCGACTTATAACATCTCTAAAACGGTTCATCTAGGGTCCCTAAAACACCAAATGTGGCTTGAAAAAAAAGAGGAAGGTTACATACGGTTTTAAAGAAAAGGCAAGGGCAAGGAACGTCATTTTGCTTCAGCCAATCGATCGGCCATTATAGCCAATCGATCGGCTGAGGCAAAATGCCTCGCCCCACAAACTACTGTCGATCGATCGGCTGTTTTAGCCGATCGATCGGCTAACGTTCTTGAAATCAGAACGTTGCCCATACACTTAGCTGATCGATCGCCCCCTTCTGGCGGTTGATCGGCTAACTCTCTGGAATCTTAATTCCAGTAGAGCGCCTAATTGACCGATCGATAAGTGAACTCTCTGGAATTGAAATTCTAGAGAGTTGCCTCCCACCTTACCTTTTACATCCCTATGCACCACCAAAAACAAATCACTAAGTCCCTTATCATTTTCCTTCATAAACCACTCCAAATCGCACTTTCACATACAACTCCTCTATCCTTATACATTCATCAATTCACACATCCTCAAAAACACTACCCAGAGTATGGCTTAAACATAACCAAGACACGCTATAAATCACAAAAACATACTGCATAGATCGCTCTAAAAACTGAGCAAATCCTTACAGATTTAAATTGCCTAAAATCATCAACTTCAACAACCAAAACTACAAAATCCAATCTCACTAATTCATTTATCATCATCGAACGTCTACAGCGAAAATTCCTCAAAATCATCATGCAAGTGAATCCCAAAAATCATAATGCTAAGACTAACATTATCCCCAAGAACCTTCACTAAACAATTAAGACTATCGTTTAGTTTACATTTATCATATTACCTACCAATTTACCAAAACAAGCTCATAGAACACCCACAGGTCAATAAGCCTGGCCAAAACACATCCCGTCGCCACGAGCCCCGCCCATCGACAACCTACTCTCGATTATCGTAAGGAGGTTCCTCAACTACATCATATGATAAACACATTAAGCCTAATGCTTAGTAAAGGGTGCACTAAACATACATATACATAAATGCATGATTCTCAAAACATGATCATTTTTCACTTATTTACTGTTACATAACATGAAAAGGTAAGTTTAGGCATGAGTAGTCACAGGCACCACCCTGTCTACCCCGTAGACCACACTTGCCATGAGTTGCCATTAACGGGTGTACTTGTCGTGCCATGAGTTGCCATAAACGTGCCCTGTGCCCTACTCATCCTCAAACCTTACTCAACATTACGTACATTAATTTGTTTATTTGAAAACACGTGTGTTAAGGCATTTCACATATCATTAAAAAGAAAACATGATGCATGAAGGAGATGCACTCGAAATAACCATCAAAACGAAATCATACATGCATAAACTTAACTAACTCATAAACAAGCCTAACAACCACCATTAGGCAACGTTCTAAGCTACCTAACTCTCTAGGACCTCAAAAAGCATGAAGACGTCATAATAACACGAAACTCCTAACATCAATATAATGTAGGGCCCTAAGAGCCGAAAACCTAACATCACTTACCTGGCGTCCTAGCTATGCCGAGCACTGTCCTTTACGTTTGGTTCACCTAAGGAAATTCATAATTTGTGGTTAGAATCGAATTTACATAAACTGTTTCTAAAACAAATCGAGGCTTCTAGCTAAGGCAATTAACCAAAAACTCTTATTCCCATCACTTAGGCAATTTATAGAGCACCTTGTGCTCACAAATAACTACACTCATTAATGGCTCTCTAACAACTTCCAACAACCCAAATTTTTAACCTAGAACCATCAATAACCATAAATTTCACCTAACCATCACCAATAATCATAAATACATCATCTTTGGGCATTAATATTGTTAAGCTATTGATTTCTACCAAAACCAACGATTTCTCAACCCTAACTCCAATTAACCCTAACTGAATAACACCCTAAAACAGCAATCAAACTAGCCCAAAGTATAAAACTTACCTAGAGTATGGATTTAGGGAAGAAAACTCAAAGAAAAAATGCCAGAATCGGAGGGGTTGATCGACATTGAAGAACCAGAGAGAGAGAAAAGAGAAAATCATGAGGGAGGGGAAAAGAGAAGAGAAAATCGTGAAGTGAATAAAGAAGGAGGAAATTTTTGTGTTTTAATGAATTTTTGACCTAGCTAATTACTATCTTGCCCTTAGTTTATTTCTTCACTTAATTCGTTATTTCGTCTATCAACTCGGTTTCTCCAAAATTTTCTTATTCCTCCATATATTCCAATTTATTTCTAGGGTTTTAACGAAACTTCCCATTCACAAATCGGGTTTAATTTACTATTTATACTAATTAAAACTCTATGAGGCTCAAAATCAAAACCCGGGAACCTAAGACTCAAAACCCTTAAACTGAAATTTCTGGGCATTACAAACATCTTCCTTGGTTTTTCTTTGGGCAGTCCGTAGAGATGTGACCTTGCTCGTTACAATTAAAACATTGGCTAGAGCCTACCTTGCATACCCCATCATGGAACCTCTTACACGTTGGGCATTGAGGGAACTGCGCATAGTCCGGTCCACGTTTTCCAATTCCTTGACTAATCCTATCATCGCCCATCCTTTTCATACCTCACAGTTGTTGTTGCTCTTCATCACTTTGCTAAGTTATAATTTCTCTAAAGACTTTCTTCGACGTTTCTCTTGGTCGTTGAATCTTCATCTCAATATCGTCAAGTTCGGGGGCCTTGGCCATGAACAAGTGGTATGGCATGTCGTCGACGCCCGCAGTCCTTACTTCTTTCAGAATTTCTAACTTGCACAAACTAATAAACTTTGTCCTCTTTGTTGCTAACCAACTGACCTGCATAGCGGGATAGAGACTCAAATTGTTGCAAATACTCAGCCACTGACCCCATTTATCGTAGCTGGGAAAACTCTGCCTTTTCGTTGGCTCGGAGGGTGCGATTAAAATACTTGTTATAGAATGCCGTCTTGAATTGTTCCCACGTCATAACCTTCATATTTGTAGTGGCCAAAGCTATATCTGACAAGAAAATAGCATCCTTCTCCAAGTTGAACACCGCACATGTCACTTTTTTGGCTTCCTCTACCTTTGCATAAGTAAACATGCCCTCGATCTTACGGATCCACTCCTCGGCGCAAGTGGGATCCGAAGACTGTCCGTCGAATGTTGGAGGTCTAAGCTGCCTAAATCTCTCCCCCCTCTGGTCCTCTGGAGCATTACCTTGTCTATTCTGTTCCGTCAATAAAATTCCTAACTGCTCAGATAGTCGGTTCACTACGTCTATAAGTTGGCTCATGGGATCCACTCGGGGTTGTCTCGGTACTCTCGACATTTTCTAGTCTGCTACAATCATAAACATGGGTTAGTAACTAATAACATACAAAATTCTAAATACTTACAATTGGTGAAGCACTTCCATGTGGCGGGTGGCATTGTTAGGTAATCAATTGAACGATTGCGACCACGTGGCTCTCTGGGCCATCACAGGACTTGACTTGATGATGACTTTGACTTAGACATTTTGGGCGTAGAATTTTTTGACTTTTGAAATATTTAAAATGAGGGCTAACATAATTTTTTGATAAAATGTCGACTCGGTTTTTTGGGTCGTTAAAATCATTAAAAATACGAGGAGGATGCTCATAAAACACGTTTAAATGGTATCAAAATAGGTCGGGTTGAAACATATTTGAAAATTAAGTTTTAAAAAAAAATATTCATTTTGGGCCATAAGACATGCGGCGCGCGCACTCGGCGTGCGCGTCACCCAGACAGCGTGCGCATCGCGCGTTGTCGCTGCGCGCACTCATGTGCAGTCATCGCGCACCCCGTGCACAGTTGCCACGTGGGCTACACATATCCAGTGCGTGCGCACCACTCGCCTAACTCGCCCGGGTGTCGCCCACTCTGCCAAGCAGTGCTCGCACAGGTCACGATCGATCGGCATCTCGCACCAATCGATCAGCAGACTCTCTGCCTCGCCTCACAAACTCCAGTGCCAGCACTGATCGATCAGACCCCACGACCGATCGATCGGTTGGGCGCTACGAGCACCAGCGCCAGGTGTGCGCGCCCCCATAACGCCCTTTTCGCGCACCCACAGCGCCCTTCTCGTGCCTCCCTCTTTTCCTTCACCTTTTTCCGTAACACCCGATTTTACGGAATTTTGTAATTCCAATAAATAATAGTATTTTTTTAAATATGTCAAATTAAGTTTGTTTTGCTAGCAGAAAGTTTTATTGGGACCTAAATAATAAATTAGAATTTATGGTGAAATAAGAAAATTTGGAGAAAATGAATAGTTAGTCAAATAACGAGATAAGTTGGAGAAACCAAACTAAGTTCAACCAAACAAGCAATTGGATTGAGGGGCAAATTAGGAAGTAAAAAAGGGGTAGTTGGGAGCACCAAGTGAGAGTGTGACAAGTGTCAAAACTTGTGGGAGGAGTTTGGCGAAGGCAACAACTTCCTTTTCCCTCCCTTACGAGAAACCACATTCACTTTCACTCTTTCTCTCCTTTAACTTTCACTCTTTCTCTCCTTTAACTTTCACAGCCACAAAAATTCTCTCTACCCCTACGCTTCTTCACAATTCAACGGCTCCTCCAACCGATCAATTTCCTTCACGATTCATTCCTAAATCGCGACCCTAGGTAAGGTTTTAATGTTCTAGATTGTTAGCCTTCGATTTTATAGTTGTTATCCAAATAGGGTTTCGTTAGAAATTGCCGATGGAAGTTAGAAATCGTTAGCTATTGGAATGTTGAATGATAATAAGGCATTTATGATTATGGAGGATAATTAAGTGGAATTAACGGAGTCCGATTGGGTTAGACTCGGTTCTAATGCCGTGTGTTATAAATTGTCTTAGGTGAACAAGTTCACGGATAGTGCTTGGTGTGCTGAGGACTTGAGGTAAGTTCTCGTGACTTACTATGGCCGATTAGCCTACACCATATGTCAAGCTTTGTCCCTCGAGAATTGTTGGTGAATGTGGGTGCTTTGCCTGTTTAACTGCTTTGGTTGGGTAGTTTAGGGTTAGTTACTTTATAGTCTGTTCTTCAGATGTTTTGATGGTATTTGTGAGGTTTTGATGGTATTCACGTTATATATGTTATATTGTGTATATTGAATTGTTCATGCAGCATGGTTTCAAAACGTCATGAAAATGAATTTACGCATGGGTTTCATGAAAAGAGCATGCATGTAAAGGCAAGTAAAGTATCACAGTATACAACCATGGCATGGGGTTATCGGGGATGAGGTTCAGACCTGGCGTTCCGTGGTGAGCTGGTTTTCCTCCCTTCAGATGGTGTGGGCTATCTAACCGCTTGATGTGCCCTATCCATCTGTTGAGCGTTTTCGATAACCATAGACTGACACGTACCGATATATGAAATGACATGGACGGTTTTCTTAGCATTGAACATACATGATCAGTGCATTGGCATTTACGTAGAATTTACTGAGATTTTTATCTCATAGGTGTCTTTATGGTGTTGGTGATATAGAGCAAGGTGAGGACGGATTTTCCTCTCTCAGACGAGCCTGCAGCTTGAAGGAGGATGTTCGAGGAGCGGTTGGCGTAGTCGATGCGCACTTGACCCGTGGGAGCATAAGTTAAATGTTTTGGGTGATGATATTTTGATGAAATGTATAGAAACTCTTATTAGGATGATTGGTATCTTGATAGGTTGAAAATTTATGTTTTGATGATATTTTTGATAGCTTCCGCTAGGTATGGATAGTTTGTGAACATATATGTATATAATGTTCATTTTGATGTCTCTGGAAATGGAGAATGTTATTTTTAAGGTTTTTGGAAGTTCTGAGTAAAAGGTGTGTAAGTACAAGGGAGAAATTGTATTGGTTACGGTTAAGTAGTAAACTTCTGTCGTTTTGTGATCGGCAGAGGTTTATATAAGAGTTTGGTCAAAGGCAACAAGCAGATGTGTTCGGTTACTGTTGAGCAGTAGTTGTAGGCAATAGATTCTGTCGTTTTGTGATCGACAGAGGTTTATATAAGACTTTGGTCAAAGTCAACCAACAAATGTGTTCGGTTACTGTTGAGCGGTAGATGTAGGCAATAGATTCTGTCGTTTTGTGATCGGCAGAGGTTTATATAAGAGTTTGGTCAAAGTCAACCGACAGATGTGTTCAGTTACTGTTGAGCGGTAGATGTAGGCAATAGATTCTGTCATTTTGTGATCGGCAGAGGTTTATATAAGAGTTTGTTCAAAGTCAACCGGCAGATGTGTTCGGTTACTGTTGAGCAGTGGTCGTAGCTTGGAAGATTCTGTCGTTTTGTGATCGGCAGATGTCGGTATAAGTGTTTGGTCAAAGTCAACCGACAGATGTGTTCGAGTACTGTTCACCGGTTGATGTTGATTGTTATGGATCGGTGGATGCTGGGTGAATAAGTCATCCGGCTGACGTCACCGGTGGATGTTGAGTGTTACTGTTCACCGGTGGATGTGTTTTGTGATTGATCGGTGGATGTGTTTTGTGAGTGAGCGGTGGATGTGAGTTGAGCGGTGGATGTAGTTTAGCAGAAGTGAGCGGTGGATGTGAACAGAAAAATTTTGGGCTTAGGCCTTTTTGCCCTCTGTTCTGCTCGGCCGATTCCTCTTCTGTTTTAATGGTTTTATTTGTAACACCCCGAACCCACCCCGGGCCCGGTGCGTCACTTTGCAAACAAATCCCGTGTTTAAACCACGTTTAAAATTATTTTTCGTAAATTTTTCGACTGGGTTTTTGGGTTTTTCGAACCCTCGATTTTTGTTGGAAAACGTGCCAAAATACGTTTAAAATATGTCGGAAAAAGTCGGGTTAAAACAAAGTAGAAATAGTATTTTTTTAAAAAAAATTTTTTATTTTTTTAAAGCTGCTGGCCGGGCGCGCGCAGGGCGCCGCGTGCGCCAGGGCAGCGCACCGCGCGCGCGCTGGGCGCGCCCCATGCGCGCCCAACCGCGTTCGGTCGCATTTCGGGCCCGATCGATCGGGCCCGCTTGGGCTATTTTCACCAAAATTGACCCCAGACGCGATCGATCGTGACCCATGCCCGATCGATTGGGCCGTCTCGGGTATTTTCGACCAAAAACGTCCCGAAACACTCCGTTTTGACTTTTCTTGACTTTCCCGACATTTTGGCAGTTTTCTACGAGCCCGACAACTCCAAAAATCCCGAAATTTTTACCGTGCACTCCCGACACCCAAAACTTCGTGTCCCGTAAAAATTTTGGAAAACCGACTTAAAACGAATTCTAACAAAAATAGCAAACATAACCCGACGTTAATTATTTTAAAACCAAAACGGGCGGTGTAACGCCTAAATTTCTTTAAACCAAAACCTGAAAGTTTAAAACCAAAACATATAGTTTCAAACCACAACCATGTAGGACTATTATGCATCAACTCAACCAACTCTCGGACATCCCAAAATAATTACGCAAACATTTATAACATTTATAACTACAACGTACCAAACCTCCAAATTCTTCTAACTTTTCTCAAAATAAACATTCACACTTCAAACAACTTAACCCAACAACTATCAACACCAAAAAGAAACAACCTCCCACAAACTCGAGGAAGACAGTAGCCGAGACGCCCCAACAATAACCTGCGCCGGTGCACCCCGTACTCCTCCAACTGCAGCCTAATCCTCAGCGGTCCCATCTATCTCACTTGTAAAGAACTCGTCACCTACACCATAGAACACAAAACGTAAGCCTAATGCTTAGCAAGTAGGGAAATGCATAATAACATACTATATGCTCGACTCAACCCTAACATGCAGTTTCTACACACTCAGTTGCTTTCTTTTCATTCGGGTTGCATTTATCTTTCACTTTCCTGTGAATCAAGTAGGCACACGTCCCAACACAATCCTGGACGGCCATGCCTTGACCCACGGAGCTAGACCGGAGGTACACGTCCCAACGCAATCCTGGACGGCCAACCAAATCTCCCCCAATCGATCGTAGAATCCTCATTGTGCCTTCAAGCACGAGCATATCGAGGTATTTATACTCACGACACATTACGTAAATTTTTGCATAGCATCTCTAGTACAATACCTCGTGGGGTGCTCAGCGAGCCACGGGCCCACGAGACTATTCTACTCGAGACCAGGTTACATATCAATTTTCTCATCTTTCATTACGTCATCCTCACCACTCAAACATGCAAAACACGTGATTTCGTCAGTTAGAAAACAATGGTGCATGACACACAATGCATGACACAAAGCAAAACACAACCAACAAACAAACAATCCCTATCGTTCTATGGTGTAGGCCCGAAGGCAACAAACACTCATCCACTACTTACCTGGTTGCTCGATACGTTCCGTTCACTTCGTCCGATCAAATCACACGTTCGATCACCTAAAATAACGAAAACTTACTTAATAACAAACTAAAAGATTCTATGGAAATCAACTAACTAAACTAAAGAAATTCTTAACCTAAACTAACTAGGTTATGACACAAATCAATTCCAACACACCAAACCCGATTTTTTTATGAAATTTACCGACGTCCAACTTTAAACGGCCATAACTTTCTCGTTTTTCAACGGATTTCGACGTGCCACCCCAACTTGGAAACCCCTACACGTCTACTATCCATTGAATCACTCAAAGCAACAAACAATCAACTTAACAATTCCGAAAATACCAAAACAGAACCGGTGCACTTTAGGTTAAAAACCGGTTTTCCCCAAACTCTTTTCCAAATCTCAATCTAACTCCATAAATCACCTAACCCAAGTCATTCAACAACCAAATGATCAAAAGAGGAAAGAAAACCACATAGAAACTAAATTTTCGGAATCCTCACCTTAGGGTTTTACAACTCTCACTAAACTCCCTCAAAATATCTTTAAAACACCAACAATTAACACCTAAACCTATCAAAACCAAAACCCACTTATTTTTACCTTGAAATCCCTTGAAAAACCTTGATGGAAGGAAGCTTGGAAGAGCTTCGATGGCAGCAAAGGGATTCGTGGAGGGCAAGGGGAGAAGATGACAAACTTTGTTAAATTTTGTCTTTTTAACCTAATCTTGATTTCACTTTTCTTTTCCTCCACTAAACTATTTAAATTTAAAATTCTAACCCCCCTTTTCCCTTCACTTTAGCTATCAACGTGAGAGCCTCGAACCCTTACAAATTTCAAGTAATTAAATGCATTAAGTGGTAAATTTCTATTGGTTGCAAGTAATTTAACTTTTCAACCAAAAATTCCTATTGGTTTATTAGTCTCACTTCCTTTTCTCTTTCACTTTCTCTTCCCCTTCAAAGCACAACAGTAACTTGACTTAACACGACCCATCTAAGGTTACGCACGTAATAGGAAATTCCCGGGTGTTACATTATTTAATTGATTTTTAAATATATTTCTACAATTTATACTTTGACTTATCAATTTAACGAAAGGGTTTTCTAGAAAGTTATAAAAAAAATAATAATAATATGGAAAAATTAGGAATAGTTTTAAGGGTCGTTACATTTTCTTCACTTCTCTTCATTCCTTTCACCTATATTTCACATCTAAACTTACTTCAAATCTTTCCAAACATAAAATACCTCAAACCCTAAAAACCCGACTCTAAAACGTATCCGAAAACGTAATGAAAATTCACGAAAATGAACTCTATGGATCGCTTTAAAAATCAAACATATCCATACAAGCTTAAAACTTCCAAATTAGTTCCAGTATATTTTTTAAATAAAGACTTCACTTTCTTGATGTTCTACTACCACAACATTCACATTAAAACTTTACTTTCTATATGTCTTTCCATCACCCTTCTTTTTCACATTCGTAACCCAAAAACATAAACGTAAACACACACTGACCACGGTCAGAATCGCCCTGACAATATTGCCAGGCTGCAACCATGGTCGTACTCCTCCATTCACATCCAAAATCCCTAGCAAGTCTGTGTAATTTCACAGCACTGCTTTTCTTCACCTACATCATGACATGCCAAGGAGGCCCAAAGCTAGATCACAGCCGAAGGCCCATAATCTACTTAGCATTTTTACTGATGAATTTGCTTTTCCTTTTCTTGCAGGAGTTGATCTTTTAAAGTACCTCACTTAGAGAGCTTGGATGAAGTCACCCTTTTGGCCCATGGGAATTTATCTTCCCGGCCCATGAAATATTGTAATTTTGTTTTGAACTTATTTAACATACTCTAGCCTTTTTGTATGAATTAATTATAATTGCATCATGCATTAGATTGTTGGTTAGGACTACATGAACGATGTTGGATGATGAGTTGAAGACTTAGCCACCCAAGTAAAGGAGCCTCTCAACACTTATGGATTTTCTAGTCAACAAAATGGACTCAAAGGAGGACTTGGCCCAAAGGAGAGCCCAACTTTAAGGTATGGATTTTGCAGGTACAAGTGTTAGTGGCAACATGGATCAAAGTCTTGGCAAAATTTCTGCCTTTGATCAAGAGGTTGCTCGGCCTTAATCTTCATCTTCCATCTGGCGCGCGCGCAGGGCAGCAGCGTGAGGCGCGGGCAGCAACGAAGTGGTGCGCGAGCAGCTGCATCTAGTAGTTGATTTTGCACGCGCACAGAGTACAATCTTGGCCGCTGGCGCGAGAGAATGCTTCTGGGCCTTTGGATGGCGTGCCCCCGGATTACTCCTCAGCGCCATCGAATGCGGGCACTTGGTTGCGATCTGGACCGCCCGATTGGCGCACAATAGCGCCCACCAATCAGCAACGCGCGCGCAGATCTCACCTCCTGGCCACCGATTGCAAGCCTCATCTATGGCCCAAATTTCATCCTTCCAATTGTCAAACCCTAATCATCCACCCTATGATTTTCTATTTAAGCATTGCATTGGTGTGTGTAAAAGAACTTTTGCCCATTTTATAAATTACTATTTCCCTAACCAAGTGTTAGAAGCCCTTTGGGCGTTCCTTGATTTCTATCGAGTCGAGAGGTCCTCCATTGTTCTCCTAGCCCTCAGGTTGCTAGGTGAACTCTTACACATTCCCTCACATTTGCTCTCTCTAGAGTTTAAGGTTTGAGGAAGAAAACTTAGGCCTACGGTGGTCGTTTTCCTCCGAGAAAACGTGCACCCGAGAGCACACGTAGAATAGCTCTCAGGTCTGCCAAGGGTATTCCACATTTTATTCATTTCATGCACTTTCATTCCTTCTACATTTCGGCCATCACTCCATCACGCACTTCACCTTTACTTTATTGCATTTTTTTCTTCATCTCCTTTTCATTCTTTTTCACGGTTTTCACACACTCTATTCCACCTTCATCTTTGCTCCATTTTCTTTGCATTTCATTCATCTTCTTCCATATAACATTTGGCCATCACACACACACATCATCACCTACATTTTTCTTGCATTTTTTTCACTTCATCTCATCCCCTTTTCCCACGGTTTGCACACACTTCTTCTCATCATCTTTTCTTTTATTTTCTTCTATATTCCATGCCCTCATTATACACACAATTCTCGGCCACTATCACACACTAATCTCTTTCACTTCACTTGCATTTTCATTTCCATTTTGCTACACTTCTCCTCGGTTTGTGCACATTCATTTTACCCGAGCACTTTGTTGATTTTGTGGGTTACACACGACCCCTTTTCTAAGGGCCACCGTGTCACATCACAAAACTCATCTATAAGCCTAATGCTTAGCAAGTAGCGACAATATGAATTTAAAACATTTAACTTAGCATATGCAGTTTCTACTGTTTCTATCGTACCTAAACGTTTCGTTTCAGTTTTCTATCATTTCTATCATACATATATGTAATCCTCTACCGAGTGGAGAGCCGATTAGTTTCTCCACCCCTATACGTTCCACTACTACATCTGAAGGGTGAACAACTTCCCCCTGACTTTACACTGTTTTCTACGTTTCCATTGTTTTCTATCGTACATGTAATCCTCTACCTAGTAGAGAGCTAATTAGTTTCTCCACCCCTAGACATTCCACAACTACATCTGAAGGGTGAACCACTTCCTCCAGACACTACACATTTACACGGTAGTAGTTTCTACATTCTACTCGTGAAAACACATGCTCAAAATATTTTCGTATATTTTTTAAAACATGATGCATAAACTAAACATACATAAAATATGCAACATAACCTAACGTTCTGTGATGTAGGCCAAAAGGCAACACGCATGCATACACTACTTAACTGGCATCCTTAGCGACTTATCTTTATCCAAAATCTTAACCGTGGAACCTGAAAACTTAAACACCATAAACATTGCATTAACATTCATCCAACATAATCAACCTCTCACTTTCGTAATAAAATCTCAAGTGTATTTAATCCACTACCAATACGTCAAAACATGATTCTCACATCCATAACTAATTCTGAGCTCAATTCCTCATAAACTCTAATCCAACTAATTTAACAACTCATTCAGACAATTCATCAAACACCTTATGTGCATAAATTCATCACCAAATTCCTCTCTAATCCGACATCTGATTTCAACGATTCAAACGCCTATACAACGCCCATAACATATACTTTAACATGTCATAGCTAATTATCAAATTAAACCTAACGATCAAGTCCATAAATTCAGAATTTCAATACACAGTAAAATAATATTTCCAACCACAAAAATCCAATCCTATATCCATTTTTTTAATCTAAAACTCAACAATAACCATTAATCTTTCATCAAAAATCATCAATACACAAAAAATATCAATTTCTAACATAAACCTATAATTTCCAAACACTAAATCAAAAACTCTAACCGTTTTCAACCCTAAAATAAGAAACTTACGTTCTAGAGTACTCGTATCATACTTAGGGCTTGATTGTGGAAGAAAATGGAGGAAGAAAATCTCCGGAGGAAAACCAAATCGTCGGAGGCCGTGGAGGAGCATCTCCTGGAAGCCAAAATCACCAGAGGGAGCTCTGGTGTTCATGGGAGAAGAGAGGAATGTTGGGGGGGGGGATGTTTATAAATTAAAATATTATTTTCCCCTAATTACTCTTTTGCCCCTCAACCTAATCCTCTAATTAAACCGTTATTTAGCCTATCGATTTAGTTTCTCTAAAATTTCTTTATTTCTCCAAATTTTCCAATTAATTCCTAGGGTTCTAACAAAACTTTCCGCTCATCAAACAGGTTTAAATTCCTCCATTTCCTATTTTCGAGCATATCGTTAAAAATTGTAACACCAAAAATCTCGGGTGTTACACTCTTAGGGGCGCTTGCATGCTTCTGGATGTTTATGCCTAAAAATTAGAACCTATTCTGAAAACTTGAAAAACGTCATTCTTAAAGTTCTGATTTATGTGCGAAACGAATTCCAGTGCAACCGTTCAGGTTCGGTTAAGGGGACGAATGGGGCTTTCCGGCGTGCTTCCTAACTGAGCGACGTTCCAAGTGAGCTTTAATCAAAGGCAGCTTCCAAGAAAGCTAGTAGGTAGGTCCTCTAGTCACTATTCCCTCAACTAACTAGTAGGAATGATGTTTGGAATTTGAATCGCCACCGACAGACCACCAAAGAAATAAGAATATAAAGCCAATCCCTTTTCTCCGTCTTTGTTCTTGACTTCCCCCGCTCTCCTAGAAGTGAGTCTCTATGGAGAAGACAGCTTTTATAGATTGAATAGTGATAGTGATTTCGCTAATCTTTCTTTAATGAATGAATTGGCGCTTAAAAACTGCAGCGCGGGTTGCGCATGCTAAGCCATTTAGTGAGTGCCTATGATCGATTGGTAGCTATTTATTCAATCTCCATAGTTCCATTCCACTGAATTTGGATTTGATACTGAAATGAAGCAATTTAATAAACCACGATCAAATAGGAATGAGTGAAAAGCTCTCTCTCCCGCCCTATCTTAAAGAAGAAGGATGAGTTGAAGAAAAGGACTCAAAATTGCTCTCTAGAGTGTTGGTAGGGCCTATACTACATATATATATATATAGATGCGGCCTATGAGAAGATGAACTAATATCTCTTAGTTAACTACTTGGACACATAACCTTCTATTCATAGAATTCCCCCAACATATATGACACCATACTTGATTTTGAGTGAGTAACTCTTGATTGAATGCTTCATGGACTCACAGGGAACGGGCTTCTCAATCAACCTTATTAGCGCAGCGCACCTCTCTTATCTTACTTAATTAAGGTTGCTTAGGCTCACAACTTGTGGGCCTTTGTTATTCAACAGGGCTTCATCTCCCTTCTTTACACGGTGGCACCTATAAAAGGGGCCAGATCAAGAAACCAGATGTGCAACGACCAACGGGTTGTTACAAAACTCTACTTGACGTTGACTTTGACTTAGACATTTCGGGCACAAAATTTTTTGACTTTTAAAACATTAAAAACGATGACTAAAACAATTTCTAGATAAAACGTCTACCCGATTTTTGGTCTTTAAAATCTTTTAAAATACGTGGGGGATGCTTGTAAAATACGTTTAAAAAGTATCGTAAAAGATCGGGTTAAAATGTGTTTAAAAATAAAGATTTTAAAAAAAAATTGCATTTGGGCGACATGTGGTGCGGCGCGCAAGCCCTCGGCACGCGCGTCGCCCGTACAGCGTGTGCACTGCGTGCAGCGCACACATGCAGATGGCCGATCGATCGACAGACTTTCTGTCTGAGACTACTGCGCGCCTCCAGAGCATGTGCCGATCGATCGGCGCTAGTGCTGATCGATTGGCTGGGGCGTTGCGCGCCCAGCAACCTGCCCCGTGCCTGAGCACGCCCAACGCTGCACCAGCGCACCTCCCGGGCCCTTCATCCATCTTTTCACCATTTTCTCCACCTTTCATCCTTTCTTCCACCTACACTTCACTCATAAACTTACTTCAACTCTTTCTAAACTTAAAATACTTATATCCTCAAAAACCCTACTCAAAACAGAACCCAGAAACGCATCCAAAAACGTATTGAAAATTCACAAAAACCAACTGCATGGATCGCTCTAAAAACCGAGCGTATCCCTACGAGTTTAAAATACTCAAAACAATTCCAGTATATTTTCAAAATAAAGACTTCACTTCATAAACATTCTAATACCGTAACATTCACATGAAAACTTGTATTTGCATACACTTTTGCACAAAACTATCCAGAAAACCTTTATCCAAACATTATCATCTAGTTTCAAAATCATCCTAAAAAAAACTATCTATACATTTTCCACCTAACATACTCAAAATACCTATACAATGGTTCCCACAAGTCAAAGTCGCTTCGACTACTCAGTGCACTCCAACGGGCACCCTTCTTCAACCTGTGTGTTCATCTGGTAGAGGAACGTATTCCTCGCCTTCCTCAAGATCAACTACACCATAGAGACATTCTATGAGCTAAAGGCTTAGTAAACTTTGTAAATAAAAATGCATGTTGTGCATATGCAGTTCATAAAATCATGCAATCATTTTATTCATTTTGTTACATAACGGGAGGTATCACCGGGGATTGACTCTCACTAGTTGATGAGGGAACATCTCGTGGATAGATAGCCCTTTCCATCTACCGAGGGAAAAACATGCTCCTCTTTTAAGGACAGGCATGTCTGAACCTACCCCAACGTGACCGGGATTACGTGCATTCATATCTTTTCATTAGTCATTTCTTTTCATGAAAACAGGAAATTCATTTTCATGCTATTTTGAAAGAACGTAATGCATGTACAGTTCATAATGCATAACCTATAACTATCATGGAAAACAATCAATTAAAACTTAGAAAATCACTCTATAACATAAACAACCAACTACCCAAACACTTACTCTAAAACTACATAACACACCAATTTCCTCGATAACATCAAATGCCGTGGTATAGGCCAAATCGGTCAAACAGGGCACGAAGACTTACCTGACGTCCTTAGCAAACCGAGCACCTCGATTTGAGCTTCGTCACCTAAAACATTTCACAATTTTGTCAATAAAGATAAATCCAAATAAACCGTTCCAAAGACCAAAGGAAACTTCTGGCTAAGGAAACTTTCCCTAAAATTTCCATTTATGTCATTTGAGCATTCTATCGAGCACATTGCACTCAAAAATTCCATAACCTAGCTTCATTGTAGTTTTATCTTAAATCACCCCAATCAAACCTAACAATCCATTAATAACCAACAATACATCATCAATAAACATAAATACGGTAAACCTATCGCTTTCTAACATAAATCGGTAATTTCTCTCAAAACCCTAATCCAAACCCTAGCAAAATACAACTTGAAAACGGCAAAACAACACGTGTATAATGCTTGAGGCTTACCTAGGTCATGATTGTAGGAGAAAACGGAAGAGAAAATGGATCGATGGAGGAACGATCAATGGCCGATTGAAGAAATCGTGAAGGAGAGAAACAAAAATCGCCAAGGTGGAGAGAGAACCTTCTCTAGAGAGTTTTTACGTCAAATGGCTAAGGAAGGAAGAGTTTTGGTGTTTTATTATATAAAAAATAATACTGTTATCCATAACTACAAGTTTGCCACTGTGATGACCCAAATGGACACGTATGAGGAGGAACCACCCAGTGCTCCGCAAATCCCAAGTGAGACTTGGGCCGGAGGGTGACATACTGGGTTAAAACTCCACGGATCCAAAGTTGGAGTTGGGCTGGAGGGTTCAGTCATAGAAAGGGGGCTCATCATAATCCCACATCTCTTGAGGAAGTATGTAGAAATGAAACATATGTAAAGAGACCCTCCTAAAATAGTAAGACGCGTTTTGGAGCAAAATTGGCAATGGATCCTATAAGAACTTCGAAGTTAAAAGTGCTTTGGCGAAAGTAGTACCAGGTTGGGTGACCGACTGGGAAGTCTTCACCAAACAAAGCCGTGAGGAGAGGATATTGGGCTA
This sequence comes from Begonia masoniana, assembly GCA_022432975.1. NCBI lineage: Eukaryota > Viridiplantae > Streptophyta > Magnoliopsida > Cucurbitales > Begoniaceae > Begonia > Begonia masoniana. The sequence continues at coordinate 28,722,394 of CM039509.1, read as the reverse complement.
CGACCCAATCCCTAGAGCGGACAATATCTTGCTGGGAAAAGTGGTCGTTACAAATGGTATCAGAGCCTGTACCCAACCGGAAATGTGACCAACGAGGACGTTGGGCCCCCGAGGGGGGGGTGAGTGTGATGACCTTAATTGTCACGGATGAGGAGGAATCACCTAGTGCTCCATGAATCCTGAGTGAGACTTGGGCCGGAGGGTGACGTGCTGGGTTAAAATTCTGCGGATCCCAAGTTGGACTTGGGCCAGAGGGTTCAGTCGTAGAAAGATGGCTCATTATAATCTCACATCGCTTGGGGAAGTATGTAGAAATGAAACATATGTAAAGAGACCCTCCTCAAATAGGAAGACGCGTTTTCGAGCACAATTGACAACGGATCCCATAAGAACTCCGAAGTTAAAAGTGCTTTGGCGAGAGTAGTATAAGGTTTGGTGACCTACTGGGAAGTCCTCGCCAAACAAAGCCGTTAGGGGAGGATATTGGGCTACGGCCCAATCCCAAGAGCGGACAATATCTTACTGGGAAAAGTGGTCGTTACATTGTCACGATATCCACCTAATTTGTCATTTCGCCTATCGATTTAGATTTTTCGAAATTCCTTATTTCACTCAATATTCCTATTAATTCATAGGGTGCTAACAAAACTTCTCATTCGCAAAACGGGCTCAATTAACTATATTTTCGAAAATATCCCTTTTTAGCAGAAAATAGGAAAAATTAAAAAATTCGGGCGTCACAAGATGTTTCCTGTGCAGGCCTCATTTGATGGCCAAGATGTTCTGCCTGTGCGCTAATCCAACGCTCCAGCTTTGTCCAGCGCCCATGCTTGATCAATGGCTGAGCTTTTGCCATGTCATTGATCCTTGATGCCACTACCAATTGTACCTGCAAATTTCTTACCTTAGGTGTGATCTCTCCTTTGGGCTAAATCTCCATTTAGGTCCAATTTGTTGAAGGGCTTTTCTCCTTTGTTGGCTAAGTCTTCAACCAATCATCAACCATCATACATCTACTCCTAACCACACAATCTAATGCATGATGCAATATAAATAATCCATACTAAAAAGCTAGAGTTTGCCAAATAAGTTCAAAACGAAAATTACAATAATTCTTGGGCCGAGAAGACAAATTCTCATGGGCCAATGATGAGTCCATCCAAGTGCTCCAAGTGAGGTCTCCAAAAAGATCAACTTCTGCTAGAAAAGGGAAAACAAACTCATTAATAAAAAGGTTAAGTAAATTTTTGGCCTTAGTTAGAAATATTGTATTTGGCCTCCTTGGCATGTAACTTCTTGTCCGACTTTCATTGAAATTGACTTTTCTTAGAGAGAAGGATAGGTGGCTGTTGTCTTCCTGCCCTTTATTGATTTGATTCAAAGGCTCCCACATCCTGATGAAGGGAGCCCTGCCTATCAGCAAGTCGTATTTAACCATTTACATATATATATAACCCTAATTGATTAGCCGAGACGAACAACCCTCTCTATCTCCCTAGTCATCGATCAACTCCTGGGCCTTGCGGTCGACTCCTGACAGAGCCTTTACTTCTTCGATCAGAAGGGGCCCCTTGATATTCTAGATTTACAAGTCATTTACAGATCATATAAAACTAAAGGAAGATAATATATCTCTTGCACTCGAAGTGTTGCCTTATGTACACTTCGGGACACTGAGCAAAATGTATTTGGATGAAGCTATCGAATAAGGAAATACGACTTACAAACCACAGGTCTATTTTTTTGATTTGTAGCTCCAGTTTTCTGAATTAGTGAGAGCTGTGCTCTTCACCTAACATATAGTGGAAAAGGTTGGCATAACAAAGAAAGAAATTGAAAACATTACCCTACATAACAACAAGGGGCTTGTTTAGACACTCGCCTTATAACAGCTAAGCATGAAAAGGTGCCTAAGAGAATAAGAGGTTGTCCGATTCCGAGACTTCTTTCTCATCATATTAGAAAGCGACACTCGTCAAACAAATAAGTAAGATAAGGGCCTCCTTAAAATCAATGAAAAAAAGGCTTCATGTTACCCTTTTTTCAAGAAAGGTGCATGTCTTCCCATGAAATCGATTCTGTATATCAGGGATAGCTTATCTCTTATATCAAACGATTTCTCAGATGCCTTTTTTTCTAGTGAATTCTTTTATACCAGGGGGTTTGGACCAAGATTCTTCCCCCTGGATCGATACGATAGAGACCAGTGCACGTCAATAAGGCATAAATGGATCCCATTTTAGGAGAAGAGATTTAAGTAATCTAACATATATATGCCTTATTTTGATTATTAGTAGTAGACTAGCTCTATGAAATTGGCATAGATCTCGTATCGGTTCATTTACACCATAACTGTTTTCGCATAATGTACCGCTCCCCTTTGCTATAGATACAAGAGTTGGAGTCGGGCATTCCTTCGTAAATATCTTAAATAGAGGACCCCAGTTCGCTTTCTCTTCTGACTATGCTTTCCAAGGTGGGACTAATCGGTATACCTTCCCAGTGCTTCGAGCTGCCTAAGTGAGTTTGCTTTCCTTCGCTCCATTCCAAAGTCATGGTCCTAGATCAGCTCCCTAATTCCCTCTTAAAATAAGGATAGAACGATGTATAGACTTAGTTTTGATGTATTTAAAACCTCTATTTGATAGTTGTATGTATGTTTTGAAATATTCTGGAACTGTTTTGAATCTTTTCCTTTTAGGTTGTGCATGGATTGTCTCGAGTTTTAGAGCTATCCTGCAGTTGTTTCTTGAACACTTCTGTCATGTTTTTCAAGCATGTTTAAAACAGTGTTTTGAATTGGGTTGGTGGTTTTAATGCTTTTTGTGTCAAAAGAGTAAGTTGTCAAATAGCCACAGGCTTCTGTTTTTGCCTTTGACTTTAAATGTCCACAGGCTTCTGTTTTTGCCTTTGACTTTAAATGTCCACAGGCTTCTGTTTTTGCCTTTGACTTTAAATGTCCACAGGCTTCTGTTTTTGCCTTTGACTTTAAATGTCCACAGGCTTCTGTTTTTGCCTTTGACTTTAAATGTCCACAGGCTTCTGTTTTTGCCTTTGACTTTAAATGTCCACAGGCTTCTGTTTTTGCCTTTGACTTTAAATGTCCACAGGCTTCTGTTTTTGCCTTTGACTTTAAATGTCCACAGGCTTCTGTTTTTGCCTTTGACTTTAAATGTCCACAGGCTTCTGTTTTTGCCTTTGACTTTAAATGTCCACAGGCTTCTGTTTTTGCCTTTGACTTTAAATGTCCACAGGCTTCTGTTTTTGCCTTTGACTTTAAATGTCCACAGGCTTCTGTTTTTGCCTTTGACTTTAAATGTCCACAGGCTTCTGTTTTTGCCTTTGACTTTAAATGTCCACAGGCTTCTGTTTTTGCCTTTGACTTTAAATGTCCACAGGCTTCTGTTTTTGCCTTTGACTTTAAATGTCCACAGGCTTCTGTTTTTGCCTTTGACTTTAAATGTCCACAGGCTTCTGTTTTTGCCTTTGACTTTAAATGTCCACAGGCTTCTGTTTTTGCCTTTGACTTTAAATGTCCACAGGCTTCTGTTTTTGCCTTTGACTTTAAATGTCCACAGGCTTCTGTTTTTGCCTTTGACTTTAAATGTCCACAGGCTTCTGTTTTTGCCTTTGACTTTAAATGTCCACAGGCTTCTGTTTTTGCCTTTGACTTTAAATGTCCACAGGCTTCTGTTTTTGCCTTTGACTTTAAATGTCCACAGGCTTCTGTTTTTGCCTTTGACTTTAAATGTCCACAGGCTTCTGTTTTTGCCTTTGACTTTAAATGTCCACAGGCTTCTGTTTTTGCCTTTGACTTTAAATGTCCACAGGCTTCTGTTTTTGCCTTTGACTTTAAATGTCCACAGGCTTCTGTTTTTGCCTTTGACTTTAAATGTCCACAGGCTTCTGTTTTTGCCTTTGACTTTAAATGTCCACAGGCTTCTGTTTTTGCCTTTGACTTTAAATGTCCACAGGCTTCTGTTTTTGCCTTTGACTTTAAATGTCCACAGGCTTCTGTTTTTGCCTTTGACTTTAAATGTCCACAGGCTTCTGTTTTTGCCTTTGACTTTAAATGTCCACAGGCTTCTGTTTTTGCCTTTGACTTTAAATGTCCACAGGCTTCTGTTTTTGCCTTTGACTTTAAATGTCCACAGGCTTCTGTTTTTGCCTTTGACTTTAAACGTCCACAGGCTTCTGTTTTTGCCTTTGACTTTAAACGTCCACAGGCTTCTGTTTTTGCCTTTGATTTTAAACATCCACAGGCTTCTGTTTTTGCCTTTGACTTTAAACGTCCACAGGCTTCTGTTTTTGCCTTTGATCTTAAACGTCCACAGGCTTCTGTTGTCCACTGTTTCTGCCATTTTATTTCAAACGTCCACGGCTTCTGTCATCCACAGTAAGTCTTCCACAGCATGACTTCCAGTTTTTTTTTCCCATTTTTATTAAGTCTTCCACTGCATGTCTGTCGTTTATTCGGCCTTCCAGTTTCAGTCGTCCATTTCTATTTCATGATTTTCTGTTTTCACGCCTTCAGATTTAAGAGTTTTAAAAAGTCGAAGTTAAGTCCTAGTGAAAATCCCGAAAACTATTTTCATTTCTCTCTGCCTTCCGTCTTCCTATTTTCTTCTGCCATTTATTCCTGTAATCTGATTGTAACTAATCTTCAAGTCTTCAGCTCCAGAGAAGGTTTTCTCTGTGTAAATTTTTAAAAGTTTCAAAAAAAAAAAAATAGTCCACTTTTTTAAATGTCCGGAGTGAGGCTCTCCGACCCCGTTCGGGTCGGGGGTCGTCACAGTTATGGTATCAGAGAGAAAAAAATGGGTTTTAAAAGTGATTTTGTAAACTGTCTAACTGCGCAATCTGCCACATGAGATCGCTCCACCAACTGTAAGTGTTTAAGTTTATGTATCCGTTTTAGTTTATTAAGTTAAGTTCCTTATCAAGTATACGCTATTGCGTAAAATGGTGAGAGGACACCACGGTGAGCCAAACGATAGGGGTGATGCCCTTGACTTGTTTATGTCACAACTCGAGCGGGGACCCAATAGAAATGCCAAGTTAAACGATCAACCTCGGAGAGGTCCACCGTATAACCTAAGGCTGAGTGCGGAAGTTTTAACACAAATCCAGAACCTCCTCGAAGTAACAAATATAGAGAGTACAAACAATAGTAGAAACACAAGATACACAAAAATAATTACATGCCAAACTAAGGCACAATCTCAATTGTCTTACATATATCACAAAATAGCAATAATAAGGATGCGACCAAAGGAAAATTCCGCTCAAATCGGGTTCATTTCTTACCTTCTTTCCTTTACCTGCAAAAAAAAAAAAAGGAGAGAAGTCGTTAGGGTGAGCAAGATGGTATACTGACCACTATCAAAACATGCAGGTCAGTTCCAGTACTATTAGTTCTCTACTTATTTCCCATTTAAGACGACTTATGGTGCTAACACACCCAGACACTGCCAGACCAGCTAATAGGACTCGCCTAGCCCAGAGTCCCTCTCGCCATTCGCAGGGGCGTGCCGCACATTCCACCTATTAGCAGGGGGTGTACCTTTCACCTATTAGCAGGCGGTGTACCCTTCACCTATTAGCAGGGGTGTACCCTTCACCTATTAGCAGGGGTGTACCCTCACCTATTAGCAGGGGTGTACCCTCACCTATTAGCAGGGGTGTACCCTCACCTATTAGCAGGGGTGTACCCTCACCTATTAGCAGGGGTGTACCCTCACCTATTAGCAGGGGTGTACCCTTCACCTATTAGCAGGGGTGTACCCTTCACCTATTAGCAGGGGTGTACCCTCACCTATTAGCAGGGGTGTACCTTTCACCTATTAGCAGGCGGTGTACCCTTCACCTATTAGCGGGGGGTGTACCCTCACCTATTAGCAGGGGTGTACCCTTCACCTATTAGCAGGGAGTGTACCCTCACCTATTAGCAGGGGTGTACCCTTCACCTATTAGCAGGGAGTGTACCCTCACCTATTAGCAGGGGTGTACCCTTCACCTATTAGCAGGGGTGTACCCTTCACCTATTAGCAGGGGTGTACCCTTCACCTATTAGCAGGGGTGTACCCTCACCTATTAGCAGGGAGTGTACCCTCACCTATTAGCAGGGAGTGTACCCTCACCTATTAGCAGGGGTGTACCCTTCACCTATTAGCAGGGGTGTACCCTCACCTATTAGCAGGGAGTGTACCCTCACCTATTAGCAGGGGTGTACCCTCACCTATTAGCAGGGGTGTACCCTCACCTATTAGCAGGGAGTGTACCCTCACCTATTAGCAGGGGTGTACCCTTCACCTATTAGCAGGGGTGTACCCTCACCTATTAGCAGGGGTGTACCCTCACCTATTAGCAGGGAGTGTACCCTCACCTATTAGCAGGGGTGTACCCTTCACCTATTAGCAGGGGTGTACCCTCACCTATTAGCAGGGGTGTACCCTCACCTATTAGCAGGGGTGTACCCTCACCTATTAGCAGGGAGTGTACCCTCACCTATTAGCAGGGGTGTACCCTTCACCTATTAGCAGGGGTGTACCCTTCACCTATTAGCAGGGAGTGTACCCTCACCTATTAGCAGGGGTGTACCCTCACCTATTAGCAGGGGTGTACCCTCACCTATTAGCAGGGAGTGTACCCTCACCTATTAGCAGGGGTGTACCCTCACCTATTAGCAGGGGTGTACCCTTCACCTATTAGCAGGGGTGTACCCTTCACCTATTAGCAGGGGTGTACCCTTCACCTATTAGCAGGGGTGTACCCTTCACCTATTAGCAGGGGTGTACCCTTCACCTATTAGCAGGGGTGTACCCTTCACCTATTAGCAGGGGTGTACCCTCACCTATTAGCAGGGGTGTACCCTTCACCTATTAGCAGGGGTGTACCCTCACCTATTAGCAGGGGTGTACCCTCACCTATTAGCAGGGGTGTACCCTTCACCTATTAGCAGGGAGTGTACCCTCACCTATTAGCAGGGAGTGTACCCTCACCTATTAGCAGGGGTGTACCCTTCACCTATTAGCAGGGGTGTACCTTTCACCTATTAGCAGGCGGTGTACCCTTCACCTATTAGCGGGGGGTGTACCCTCACCTATTAGCAGGGGTGTACCCTTCACCTATTAGCAGGGAGTGTACCCTCACCTATTAGCAGGGGGTGTACCCTTCACCTATTAGCAGAGGGTGTACCCTCACCTATTAGCAGGGGTTGTAGCCCTCACCTATTAGTAGGGGGTGTACCCTATCCAAACAAGTGTAGGAATACCACAGAACCTGGGCAAAATCCCCTAGTACTCTTAGCGAATGGGCCCAGCTAAGAGTACCAGACGATTACCTCCAGTATCAAACTCCAAATGGCACAGCAGAAAACCAATGAACAATGTGAATCTGTCAAGAAGTATACCTACATACAAGATTAGGTAACACAGAGTAAGTATAATTACTCATACTTACTAGGGCGAATCCTCCTATCCTCGGTAAACTGTGCCTCCTCAAGAATGGCCTTAAACTCAGCAAACTCCTCAAAATCTGAGAGTCAAAACAAGAGAGGAACCCTGTTAAGAACTTACTGAGTTTAGAAATGATATAATCAGCGAGCCGGGGCAAAAACGGGGCCAAAAGGCTCGGTTTGACTTTTGGTCAAAAGTCAACAGTAGGTCAAAGTCAACAGGTCAAAGTCAACGACTTGACTTTGATTGGTCAACGGTTAGACGGTCAGACCGGTCAATGGGTCGAACCAATTCAGGTCTAACAGGCAAACGGGTCAAACCAGAGTCGATTCAGACTTGGTTTGGGTCTGGCCAAGTCGGATCGGGCTGGGTTGACCCGGCCTGATGGGCTCGGGTCGGACCTGGCCTGGAATGGCCTCGGGTTAAACCCGGCAAGCCCCAACTTGGTTTGGGCCCGGCCTGGCCCAAACCTGAGTCGGGCTTGGCCTTGTTCGGCCTGGGCCCGACTCGGTCTTGGGCCTGAGTCAACTCGGCCCAAAGCCCGAGTTGACTCAGCCCAAAGCCAAGTTGACCTAGCCGCTAATGGCCGAGCACCGGCGACACTCCGGCGCCACGCCGACGACCCAAAATGCAGAAAAAAAAACGAGTTTTCTATCCTATCCCTCGACGAAACTCGTTGTAACACCCGGAAATTTCGTTTTAAGGATTTCGAGCCGTAAGTTTATAATTTTAATATTTTAAGCATTTATAGAGTGATAAATTTCGTAGAAATAAGAAATTAAGTCCAAATGGCCAACGGGAAGTTTTGTTGGAGCCCTAAGAATAAATAGAAATATTTGGAGGAATAAGGAAATTTTGAAGAAACCAAATTGATAGACGAAATGACGATTTAAGTTAAGAAGTTGACTAAGGGCATTTAGGTAATTTTGGAAGTCAAAATTTTAATAAAAACATAAAGTCTCTCCCTCTCTTTCTCATTTTCTCCTCCACGCACGAGCCCCTCCCTCTCCTTCGCCATTTTTCCTCCTCTCAATCGCCAAACCTCTAACGTCGAACCTACTCCTCTATTCTTGGCGTTTCCCTTCAAGTTTCTTTAACTAAATCCATCCTCTAGGTAAGTTCTACACTCTAGACAAGTTTATTTGTGGTTTTAGGGTTTATTTTGATTTAGGGTTTGTGAGGAAATTTAGGGATTTTGTTAAAAATCGATAGGGTTGTTTATTTATTACTCATTGATGATGTATTAGTGATTATTGAGTTTGTTGGAGTAGATTAATGGTGTGGGTTGAAGTTTAAGGTTTAGGGTTGGTTATTGGAGGTGGTAAAACACCATTAATGGAGTCTTTGAAGTTTGTGAGCACAATGTGCTCGACGAAATGTCCCAATGGAGTGAATTAAAGTTTTTAGAGGAATTGTCCTAGCTCGAAACGTCGATTTGTTAGATTTGATGTTTGAGAGTCGATATTAATGATTTGTTGTTCAATGCTCCTAGGTAACCCAAGCTCAACGGACGGTGCTCGGCATATCTAGGACGCCAGGTAAGTGAGTGTTAGGTTTTCCACGGGACTAATTGTATGTTTCTCACGGGACAAATTGTATGTTTCTCACGGGACTAATTGTATGTTTCTCACGGGACTAATTGTATGTTTCTCACGGGACAAATTGTATGTTTCTCACGGGACTAATTGTATGTTTCTCACGGGACTAATTGTATGTTTCTCACGGGACTAATTGTATGTTTCTCACGGGACTAATTGTATGTTTCTCACGGGACTAATTGTATGTTTCTCACGGGACAAATTGTATGTTTCTCACGGGACTAATTGTATGTTTCTCACGGGACTAATTGTATGTTTCTCACGGGACTAATTGTATGTTTCTCACGGGACTAATTGTATGTTTCTCACGGGACTAATTGTATGTTTCTCACGGGACTAATTGTATGTTTCTCACGGGACTAATTGTATGTTTCTCACGGGACAAATTGTATGTTTCTCACGGGACTAATTGTATGTTTCTCACGGGACTAATTGTATGTTTCTCACGGGACAAATTGTATTAGCTCGAAACGTCGATTTGTTAGATTTGATGTTTGAGAGTCGATATTAATGATTTGTTGTTCAATGCTCCTAGGTAACCCAAGCTCAACGGACGGTGCTCGGCATATCTAGGACGCCAGGTAAGTGAGTGTTAGGTTTTCGGCCACTATGGCCCTACGTCGTACGATATTGATAATGTTGGTTGTGATGAAATTAGGCAGTTACAGGGGTTGGTGTAGGACGGGTAGTTTAAGTAGTGCCTTATTGGTTAGTTAGTTGTCGTTCGATAGGTGTTATGCGTATGTTACTCCCCATGCATCATGTTTTATGAAACTCACGGGACAAATTGTATGTTTCTCACTGGGGCAAGTCATGTGTTTTTCACAGGGCAAGTTATGATCCTCACAGGGCAAGAAAAATGGTTTAACGAAAAAGAAACGAAATGAAATTGTTTTACAAATGTCATGCATATATGTAATGTTATGTTTAGCACACTCCTTACTAAGCATTAGGCTTAATGTATTTATCGTATGATGTAGGTGACAAGAACGCCTACGATGATCAAGTGTAGTCGGTCAGTGGACTGAGCTCGTGGCGGCGGAGCGTTTTTTGGCAGGGCTGGTTGACTCACGGTTAGGTGTTTTTGAGAGTTTTTGGGTGATGTTGTGTTATTGGTGATCGTAGGATTTGATATGTTTTAGGATGTATGGCGATTGAATAGATTATGTACTGTGTTTTGATGTTTTTCAAACAAGAAGGAAATGTTAAACTTTTAAACGGAACCACGCTATTCGTTTTTATGAAACTTGATTATGTTAACGTGAATCGTGTCGGTTTTGAGTATTGGAGTAAATGTTATGTTTGAAGTATGTTTATGGGATGTATATATAATTGTGTGAGGAAAGAATGAGATAAGTGTTGAGGGTTGAGTGTTGAGTGTTAGTGTTGTGTGTTTTGGATTATGTATGTAAAGTGCAGGGCGTGTAAGGGTGAAGAAAAGAAAAGAAAAAGGGGGAAAGAAGAAGCTCTGGCTCTCTGGAGAAATCCAGAGAGCCTGGCGATTACTCGCCTCTGGGAGGCGAGCAGTCGCCTTTTTGGGCGTTTTTCAGGCGACGCTCTCTGGAGAAATCCAGAGAGCGTGGCGACTGCAACAGGCGACCAGTCGCCTGTTGCAATCGCCTATGGGGCGATCAGTCGCCCCCCTTTTGGGGCGACTGATCGCCATGTTTTATATATATAAAAAAAAGATTTTAGTTGTTAATTAATTGTTTTAAATGTTTTGTTTGTTTTTAAGTTTTAATTGTTTCATAATAGTTTTAAACGATTTACTAAATGAACTTCGATTTCAATTCCGATTTCGATTTCGATTGAGATTTCCGCCTTAAGTACAGTTAAAGTAAACAAGTATAAAAAAAAAAAAAAATATTTCACTAGGATACGGGATAGGGTCGTGACACTCGTTTCTAACCCTTATTCCGGTCTTCTCCTACCCAAAACACCAAGAAATCGACCCTAAATCACAGATCGACAAAACCCCAAAAACCCGAAACTTTCTAACCAAAAATCGGTAAATTGAGAGCTTACCTTCGAAAACTCTCTTCGCCAACGTTGATCTACGCTTCGAGACGAACGTTTTGACACCAAGATCGCACTGAACGAAGGTTGTTCCGGCGTCGACAATTTTCCTCCTTCGCGCTCTCTCTCTCTCTCTCTCTCTCTCTCTCTCTCTCTCTCTCTCTCGGGTGCTTCTGTCGGCATAAATGAAAGGATTGGGTTTCATTATGAAACCTTATCCTTTCATTTAATAAAAGAAAATAAAATATTTATTTATTTATTTATTCTTTTAATTTCATTAATTCTTTATATTCAATTCAATTTCGTTAACGTTCGGTTTCTCGATTTCATTTCTTACTGAATAATTCCCTTAAATTGACCTCAAATTTACATTTTCAAAATTCGGAAAAATTTTATTCAAAAATTTTAAAAACACCAAAATTTGGCAGATTTTACATCTTTTCCCCCTTTTTATGAATTTCATCCCCGAAAATCGCCTCAACTACATATTATAGAAAAAATTTTGGGTACTTATCCACCATCTCAGACTCAGCTCCCACGTAGCTTCTTTGTCTGTGTGGTTCCTCCACCGCACCAGAAAGTACAGAGCTTCACGACGACGAAAGAGACCGAGTTCACATCCCAGAATCTCTTCTAGATGTTCCTCATACGTCGTGTCAGCCTGAACTGGTACCTCATCCCACGAAACACTGTAAGACAGATCCGGAATATACTTCCTCAGTTGGGATATATGAAAAACGTTGTGTACATGTCCCAACCGAGGAGGCAAATCAAACCGATAAGCCACCACTCCAATCCTTTCAACGATCAGGAATGGCCCAATGTACCGCGGGGCTAACTTCCCCTTCACCCCAGACCGACTGACACCACCAGTAGGATGAACCTTCACGAAGACGAGGTCCCCAGCATCGAACTCCACCTCACGTCTCTTCAGATCGGCATAACTCTTCTGTTGACTGTGCACGACCTTCAGCCTTTCATGGATCTGGTGGATCTTCTCGGTGGTCTCTCTAATGATGTCAAGCCTAAGCGTAAGTCGTTCCTTCTTCTCGGCCCAACACAAGGGAGAACGACATTGCCGACCATATAATGACTCAAATGGAGAAACCCCAATTCTGGTCTGGAAGCTGTTATTATACACAAACTCTACCAGCGGCAAGTTGTCTATCCAACTGCTACCGGAATCCAGAATACAGGACCTTAGCATGTCCTCTAAGATCTGAATAGTCCTTTCAGACTGCCCATCTTTCTAGGGATGATGTGCAGTACTGAACTGGGTCTTCGTACCGAGTTCTTTCTACAATCCTCTCCAAAACTCTGAAGTAAAACGAGGATCGCGGTCAGACACAATACTCAATGGTACTCCGTGAAGACGAACAATGTTCTGCACATATAATTGGCTGAGCTTGGCGACAGAGAAAGTCATCCGAACGGGAATGAAATGCGCCGACTTCGTCAACCAATCCACAATAACCCATATAGCATCAAACTTCTGGGAAGTCCTAGGGAGGTGAGTAACAAAATCCATGGTAACCTCCTTCCATTTCCATTCCGGAATAGGCAATGGCTGGAGCAATCCTGCCGGCCGCTGATGCTCAGCCTTGACTCTTTGACAGGTCATACATTTGGCAACAAATTCTGCTACCTCCCTTTTCATACCGCCCCACCAATACTGACGCTTCAGATCCTGATACATTTTTGTGTTGCCGGGTTTAATAGCAAAACTGGATCTGTGAGCCTCAACTAAAATACTTTGCCTTAGGTTGGCGATGTTGGGAACCACCACCCTACCAAGATAGAATAGGTCCCCATCAGCGTTCACCGAACATCCTTCAAGTTGTTCCCCGTTTCGAAGTTGTCTCACCCTGACCACTAGCTCCTCGTCTTGTCGCTGTAGCTGCTTCACTCTTGAAAGCATCGAAGGTGTAGCCACTACATGGTAAACAAAAGCCTGGCTCCCAGTATCATGGTACTGCAATTGAAAATCTCCAATCACCACAAACTTCTTCCACTCATCTAGAATCATGCAGGATATGGAAGCTCGAGGATATCGACTCAATGCATCAGCAACTGCATTAGCCTTGCCCGGATTGTATTCCAGACTAAAATCATAATCCTCCAAATACTCCATCCATCTGTGCTGCCTCAAATTGAGTTCCTTCTGAGTGAACAAGTACTTTAGACTCTTGTGATCGGAGAAAACTTGGAAACTGACCCCATACAAATAACTCCGCCATATCTTCAAAGCAAAGATGACGGCAGCGAGCTCGAGGTCGTGGGTAGGATAGTTATGCTCATGGGGTTTCAACTGTCGAGAGGCGTAAGCCATCACCTGCATCAATATACACCCCAAACCAACCCCGGAGGCATCGGTATACACAGGATAGGGAAGGTTCCCATCAGGAACTGTCAGAATAGGGGCACTAGTCAACCTGCTCTTCAGCTCTTCAAAAGCATTCTGACAGTCGACATCCCAATCAAACCGCACGTCCTTGCGAGTAAGCTTGGTAAGTGGCGCGGCAATAGAAGAAAAATTTTGTACAAAGCGCCGATAATATCCTGCTAACCCAAGGAAGCTACGAATCTCCAAAACGTTCTTGGGTTACTGCCAATCCACTATCGCCTAAATCTTCACAGGATCAACAGAAATACCATCCCGCGAAACGATATGGCCCAAGAACTTTACCTCAGAAGACTAGAAATCACATTTACTGCGCTTCACATACAACTGGTGCTCCCTCAAGGTTTGCAGGACAATGCGGAGATGCTCACAATGCTCACGGCGAGTCTTCGAATAAATGAGGACATCATCAATGAAGACTACCACAAACCGATCGAGATATGGCCGAAAGATCCGGTTCATGAGATCCATAAACACTGCTGGGGCATTAGTAAGCCCGAACGGTAGGACCAAAAACTCAAAATGCCCATATCTGGTCCGGAAAGCAGTCTTAGGTATATCTTCCTCACGAATCTTCACCTGATGATACCCTGTCCTCAAGTCAATCTTCGAGAAATACCGTGAACCACCAAGCTGATCAAAAAGGTCGTCAATACGTGGCAGCGGGTACTTATTCTTTACAGTAACCTGGTTCAATCTGCGATAATCAACACATAACATCAATGATTCATCCAGCTTCTTTGCAAATAAAACCGGAGAGCCCAATGCGACGCACTCTCCCGGATGAAGCCTCTACTCTGCACATCCTCTAACTGCTTAAGCAGCTCACCAACTCGGCGGGTGCCATCCTGTAGCCAGGGATAGAAACTGGAGTAGACCCAGGAACGAGATCGATACAAAACTCAATCTCTCGCTCTAGAGGTAAACCCGGTAGCTCATTAGGAAAGACATCATTATACTCCCTGACGATAGACACATCGCTCTAGTGTGCCACGGTCTCAAGTTCTAGGTCCATTGACCAAAGTCCTCCATACTGTCCCAATTCACTCCTGCCTCACAGACATACCCGAAACAGGGAATTCACTATCCCCACACAAGGACCTCTGTAGTAGGTAACAACTTGACCAGCCTTCAAGGTAACTGTAACCCGCCTCAAGTGGCAATCAGCTATCGCCTGATACTTCATCAGCCAATCACAACCCAGAATGACGTCACACTGTCTCATAGGTAGAACGATAAGATCGGCTGAGAACTTACAATCGGCGATCACCACACAAACTGATCTGCAGATATAGGCAACTCCCCTCCTGTCGCCCAGCGAAGTATTCAAAAAGAAAGGAGTTTCCATCTCTTCGATGGACAACCCCTACACCTCAGCAAAATCAGCAAAAACAAAAGAATGCGACGCCCCAATATCAAATAACAACCGAGCAAAAGTGTGAAAGATGAGAATAGTACCATCCACAACTACTGGTTGATCAGGCACAGGAAAATACTTGGCCTGGTCTACTGCATATGACTGACTAGCAGCTCCCTTACCCTTATAATCGCTACCACGGCCACTGGCTCTAGAGGTAGATCCACGAAATCCACCTGTCCTCTGTTGCTGAGTAGGAGGGGAACTATTAGCAAAGGGCTGCCCGATCGGTCGATATGGAGTATCACTGACCGGCCTATCCTCTGCTTGACGCTGGGGAGTCCAGAACGGAGTCTGCTGAAAAGTGGGTTGTGCCTGTCCCCGACGCTGGCCTAACGATGAGAATGACTCATAAGCCGAGGGGACATGGAAGGAGTGTCGTCGCGGCTGCTCCTGAGGTTGCTGGTGTAATGGGCAATGTCTCTAGAAGTGACTCGGCTGGCCACAGGTATGATAGGCGTACGGGGAATATCTGTTGCTCCCTAACGATCCGCTACTAGATCCCAAGGAGCGACTTGCACTGAAACCCTAATCAGACACCTGTCACTGGCCCTTCTTCATCATCTTTCCCCATGAAGACCGGCTACCTGACCCCCGCTGGAAAGTGCTATCCTCCGAGGGGCACAACTTCTTTATCCTCCAGGCAGCCTCATATGCCCTGAGCAAGCTCTCATACTGGTTTACTGCCACAATTCACTTTATGTCGAAATTCAAACCCTGAAGAAACTTGAGGACCTGGGCCTCCACATTGGCTCCACTGGAATAGGGCAACAAATGGACAAAACGATTATAATAATCCGTCACTGTCATGGACCCCTGAACCAGCTCGAAGTATGCTCTGATCATGGCACTCCTGTACTCTCTGCTACTGAACTGGTTCTGGAACAGAGAAGTAAATTCCTCCCACCCCATGTCCTCAACATTATGCTGCCTTCGGAGGGCGACCCACCAACGCCTAGCTGCCTCCCTCAGAAAATGAGCCGCTATCGAGACCCTGAACTAAACCGGGGTTTGGAGTGTCTCAAAGTTAAGCTCCATGACCTCAAGCCAGTTCTCCGCTTCTGCCGTGTCAGTACCTCCTACAAAGGTTGGAGGGTTAAGTTGGATAAAATCTCAAAAATTTACCCCACAGAAGGTAGTCGAAGTAGGGGTCGGATCAGGGGTGGCAACTGGAGCAGGAGGTGGAGCCTGGGCACCGCTAACCAAGTTCCGAAAAGCCTCCAGTAGAGAGGATATGGTGCTAGGGTCCTGATCAGAACTCTGAGGAACTCTCCTCCTTTGTCGCATCTTTACAATTCTAAAAAACATGAGATTGTACCACATTAGCATTTTCATCTATCATTCATCTTTCGTATTCTACTAACTGCTCATACTTGTTCTCAAACAATTGTCACTAAGAGGTCATTGAAACTTGCGCTCTGATACCAATAAATTTCGGTCACGACCCGAGAGGGGCTCCAACAGAAACGCCAGGTGAAACGATCAACCTCGGAGAGGTCCACCGTATAACCTAAGGCTGAGTGCGGAAGTTTTAACGCAAATCCAGAACCTCCTCGAAGTAACAAATGTAGACAGTACAAACAATAGTAGAAACACCAGATACACAAAAAAAATTACATGCCAAACTAAGGCACAATCTCAATTGTCTTACATATATCACCAAATAGCAATAATAAGGATGTGACCAAAGGAAAATTCTGCTCAAATCGGGTTCACTTCTTACCCTTCTTTCCTTTACCTAAAAAAACAAAGAGAAGTCGTTACAGTGAGCAAGATGGTATATTGACTACTATCAAAACATGCAGGTCAGTTCCAGTACTATTAGTTCTCTACTTATTTCCCGCTTAGGACGACTTATGGTGCTAACACACCCAGACACTGGCTAGACTAGCTAATAGTACTAGCCTAGCCCAGAGTCCCCTCGCCATTCGCGGGGCGTACCGCACATTCCACCTATTAGCAGGGGGTGTACCTTTCACCTATTAGTAGGGGGTGTACCCTTCACCTATTAGCGAGGGGTGTACCCTCACCTATTAGCAGGGGGTGTACCCTTCACCTATTAGCAGGGAGTGTACCCTCACCTATTAGCAGGGGGTGTACCCTCACCTATTAGCAGGGGGTGTACCTTCACCCCAAAGCTCGAGTTGACTCAGCCAAAAGCCGAGTTGACCTAGCCGCCGATGGCCGAGCACTGGCGACACTCCAGCGCCTTGCCGACGACCCAAAATGCCGAAAAAAATGAGTTTTCTAACCTGTCCCTCGACGAAACTCGTTTCCAATACGTTTCTAACCCCTTTTTCGGTCTTCTCCTACCCAAAACACCAAGAAATCGACCCTAAATTGCAGATCGACAAAACCCCAAAAACCCAAAACTTTCTAACCAAAAATCGGGAGATCGAGAGCTTACCTTCGAAAACTCTCTTCGCCAACGTTGATCTACGCTTCCAGACGAACGTTTTGACACCATGATCGCATTGAATGAAGGCTGTTCCGGCGTCGATGATTTCCTCCTTCCTCTCGCCCCAAGGTCGGATTGGGCTGGGGTTGACCTGACCTGATGGGCTCGTGTCGGACCCGGCCTGGAATGGCCTCGGGTTAAACCCGGCAACCCCCAACTGGGTTTTGGGCCCGGCCTGGCCCAAACCTGAGTCAGGCTTGGCCTGGTTCGGCCCGGGCCCGAGTCGGTCTTGGGCCTTAGTCAACTCGGCCCAAAGCTCGAGTTGACTCAGCCCAAAGCTGAGTTGACCTAGCCACCTATGGCCGAGCACTGGCGACACTCCAGCGCCTTGCCGACGACCCAAAATGCCGAAAAAAATGAGTTTTCTAACCTGTCCCTCGACGAAACTCGTTTCCAATACGTTTCTAACCCCTTTTTCGGTCTTCTCCTACCCAAAACACCAAGAAATCGACCCTAAATTGCAAATCGACAAAACCCCAAAAACCCAAAACTTGCTAACCAAAAATCGGGAGATCGAGAGCTTACCTTTGAAAACTCTCTTCGCCAACGTTGATCTACGCTTCCAGACGAACGTTTTGACACCATGATCGCATTGAATGAAGGCTATTCCGGCGTCGACGATTTTCCTCCTTCTCTCTCTCTCTCTCTCTCTTTCGGGTGCTTCTGTCGGCATAAATGAAAGGATTGGGTTTCATTATGAAACCTTATCCTTTCATTTAATAAAAATAAATAAATAAACAAATAAAATATTATTTATTTATTATTCTTTTAATTTCATTAATTCTTTATATTCAATTCATTCAATTTCGTTAACGTTCAGTTTCTCGATTTCATTTCTTACCGAATAAGTCCCTTAAATTGACCTCAAATTTACATTTTCAAAATTCGCAAAAATTTTATTTGAAAATTTTAAAAACACCAAAATTTGGCGGATTTTACAGTTTAACTGAGCTGGTCGGTGTTAAGTCTCGCATGATGAGCGCATGATGGCTGATAATGGGAACAATAACCGTGCTAATGGTCCATGTGACACTAGTTGATAGAGGTTCCTGCAACTCCAACCGCCTATGTTCGATGGATTGTCAACAGATCCTACTCACGCCGAAGAATGGATCCGGCAGATCAAACGTATGTTCAACTATGCAGAAGTGGAGGAAAACGAGAAGGTGATATGTGCCTCGTTCTATCTCACCAAAAATGCTTGATTTTTGTGGGACACGGTGCAGTCATCTACCATGGCATTGAGCTGGGAAGGATTTAAAAGAATTTTCTACGAGAAATACTTCGACCGTAGTGTGAGGAAGGAGAAGGTGATCGAATTCTCTAGACTGTGAAAATTTCGAACGGTGGCCGAGTATGTTCAAAAGTTCGAGTCACTATCTCGATACGCACCTCATCTAGTGAACACCGATGAAAACAAGGTACAACAATTTATTCAGGGTCTGAAGCTGGACCTCTTACGGAGGATTACAACTGGGGGATTTGACGAGGCCCCGTATATGAAGGTAGTGGCCAAGGCTTATCAGTTGAAAGCCTTAGAGGCAAAGTCTCAGAGATATAGAGATACATCAAAGAGAATCCTTCATGATGCCCCTCAACAGCAACAACAAAGGGGTCAGTTTGGGCAACCACAACTGCAACAGAACATAGGTGTTAAGAGACTTAATGAGATTACCGCTTATCATGACAAGGGGAAATAACCAATGGGAGCTCCTCAGCTTCCTGTATGCCCGCGTTGCTAGAGAAATCATACGGGGGAATGCAGGCTCTTAACTGGTCGTTGCTTCGATGCAACAAGGAGTGCCATCACGTCCGAGATTGCCCAATGCCCGACACGAGACCGAATCGAGCCGTGCCAAGGGTTTTTGCAATGATAGAGGATGGTGATGACACACAACACACGGCGATCACAGGTACAATATTGATTTGTGATGCATCTGCTTATACTGTAACGACCCTTAACGTAACCCTTTATTTTCTCATATTATTATTATTTTTTTTTATAACTAATAAACTTAAACCTAACGTTTAAGCGGAGAACCATTAAGCGGAAAACCATTTGAAAACCTTTTAATAAAACATATTTAAGGTAAAGAGAACTAAAGAAAATAATTTAAATTAAAACCATTTAAGAATAAAAACAATAAAACAATTATTATTTTTATTTTTATTTATTTTTTTATAATTTTTATTTTCTAGTACTGTTCACGTGAACAGCGATTGATCACCCCTTTTTGGGCGATCAATCGCCCAACTCTGGAAATTTTTTCTAGAGAGTTGCTTCTAATTTGAACGGTGATTGATTGCCCCTTTTTGGGCAATCAGTCGCCCAGCTCTCTATAATTTTTTCCAGAGAGCTTGCTTCTTTTCCCTATACATTTCTCCTATATTCTCCCTCAATTTTTCTCCATTTCTCCTTCAACTTTCAATATAATTTATCCTATCAAAACACTTCAACATCAATTTACATTCTAAAACACTTTAACGTAAAATCACTCATTCACATCCTTCGTTTTACCCATTACTATAAATACGATTCAAAACATTTAAAACAAAGTAAATTTCTTGAAAACGAATCGCATGGTTCCGTTTGAAAACTAAAAAATTCCTAAGAAATTTAAAACCAACAACAATCCAAGTGAACTTTCAACAAGCTTAACAAACAGTTTATAAAATAGGTTTCCAAAACATCAAACATAAACCTATCAACTAACCAGAACAAATCATTCTAAAATGTTCTAGCTATACAATTATTCTTTCTAGTCTACCATCAGCCCAAACACATATGTACATCCCCACGGGTCGGTTAAGCATCAACTGTGCTAGCACACCCCCGCAAGCCATCCTCCGTCAACTGCATCACTCCTTAGGTGGAGGGATCTCGTCCTCACCTATGTCAAGATCACCTAAACCATAGAAAACAGTCCGTGAGCTAAAGGCTCAGTAAATCTACATGAATGACAATGCATGCGATGCGTATGTAGTTCATAAAGCCGTGACATTCATTTAACCTTTTCGTTTACCTTTTCGTTTTCCTTTTCGTTTTCCTTTTCGTTTTCCTTTTCGTTTTCCTTTTTATTTACCTTTTCGTTTACCCTTTTCGTTTACCCTTTTTTGTTTATCATGAAAACATGCATAGAAATTCTTTTCATGCCTTTAGAAAACAATGATGCATGAACACGTGCTATATAATAAACAATACAATAAACGACCTCAAAACGCAACAAGCAGTAAAGTAAAACATTGCACAATGGCAATTACCCAAAACAATCAAACATCTCTAAAATCCTCGAATCAACAATTTCTTATGGTGTAGGCCAAATCAGCCAAACAAGTCACGAAGACTTACCTGTCGTCCGTAGCGTACCAAGCACCTCGTATCGAGCTTTGAAACCTAAATCA
Organism: Begonia masoniana; assembly: GCA_022432975.1. Taxonomy (NCBI): domain Eukaryota; kingdom Viridiplantae; phylum Streptophyta; class Magnoliopsida; order Cucurbitales; family Begoniaceae; genus Begonia; species Begonia masoniana. Next base: position 28,701,645 of record CM039509.1, on the reverse strand, counting down.
ATCCATAGCATTTATCGTCAAAATCGAGCCTAAACATTCCGACTTCAAACATTACGAAACTCCTAACTAAAGAAAATTTTCTTGGGCATTTTATCAAGCAATTTATGCTCACAAATTCTAAATCTATATTCATGGGGGTTTCTAAGATCCAAATACCCGAAAATTGCAACCCAAGCATTTATACTATCTAACTACGTCCAATAATCGTATATAAGCAATATCTAACCTTTCCTAACAAAAATCCAGTTATTTCGCAAAAACCCTAATCGTTTGACGACCTATATATCGAGAGCTAACGCCCAAAAACTATAGAATCGTACCTAGGGTTGTGAGAGGAGAGGAAAACGTGAAGAACAAATCGTCGAAAACGGAAGAGTCGCCGGCGTGCGTGAAGAGTCCGTCGGCGGAAATGAGAGAACGCAGAGGAAGAGAGGGAGAAGATTTCTTTATGGAGAAATCGTAAAATGCATTAAAGGGGGGGGGGGATTTTTTGTTTTTATTATAATTTTAACTTCCCAAATTACCCTTTTGCCCTTCCTCTAATTTTCTATTTTGTTTTGTCATTTATTTTGTTAATTGCCTAACAATTCGGTTTTCTACAAATTTCCTTATTTCACCAATAAATCCGACTTATTACTAGGGTTCTATTAAAACTGTCCGTTCGCAAAACGGACCTCGTTTACTATTTTTATTATAACGTCCATTATATTACAAGAAACGTAATTCTCGTAATTTAACATCACAACTCTGAAAATTTCCATAATTCTCCTAAAATCCATATTAATAATTAGGATTCAATTAACGCCTTCTTTTTGTAAAACGGGATTAATTTGACATATTTACGTAAATGCCATTATTTATTGGAATATTAAAATCCCGTAAAACCGGGTGTTACATTTGTTGGACATGGGGGCCACACATTCGTTTGTGGCAATGGACTTTGTGGGTACGAAGAACTTGTGTATTATGCCATCAGATCAACCCTACAGTGTCATGCTACCATCCGGTGAATTTATGCACTCCAAGCAGGTAGTGTAGGGTGATATAATGTCAGTAGGAGACTAGAAATTGTATGCCAATTTTATCATCATTGGTATGAAAGGATACGAGGTAATTCTGGGGATGGACTGACTATTTAGACATCACGCCACCATCAACTGCAGGTCCAAGCTCGTGTCTTTTAAGCGCCCAAACGAGGTAGAATTCTCTTATCAGGCAATACCAAAGAAACACAGTATGCCTGTTATATCCTCCTTGAAAGCTTAACAGCTGATGAGGTCAGGATGTGTCGGATTTCTTGCCCACATAATAGATGTTCAAAGGCAAGGTGAGGCAGAACTACAAGATATCCCGGTGGTTTGAAACTTCTCAGAGGTCTTCTTAGATGACTTACCGGGATTGCCACCGGATCTTGAGATTGAGTTTGAAATTGATGTATATCCTAGTGCCGAACCAGTATCGAAGAATCCGTACCGTATGACGCTAATAGAGCTGAGGGAGTTGAAGACTCAGCTGAAGGAACTTGTGGACAAGGGCTTCATACGCCCTAGCTTCTCTTCGTTGGTGCACCTGTCCTATTTGTTAAGAAGTGACATGCCTCGGAGGCCCGTCACGATATCACAAACTCGGGCACAAAATTTACTTAATGAATGTTCTAATGAATTGTCTCTTTTTGCAGGTTTGGAACACATCATGGACTTCACTTGGGAGCCAACATCAGAGGATGTGGAGAAGCCTTGCCATGTCATTCATTGGAGCATTCGCACGGAGCTTGCTGATAGCTCTATGGGAATTTGTCTTCCCGGGCCTTAATTTGTAATTTTTAATTTTAAAACTCATTGGCATACATTTGCCTTTATTGTAAGGATTTTATAATTGCATTTCATGCATTAAATTGTGTGGTTAGGACTAGATGTATGGTGGTGGATTTGGGTTGGAGGAAGTTCAACAAAATATTCAAAGGAAAAGGCCCTACAATAAATGGAGCCCAATGGAAGCCTTGGCCCAAAGAAGAGCCCACAAAAAAGGTATAATTTTGCAAGTACAAGAGTTAGTGGCAACATGGATTGATGATGTGGCAAGATTCCCTCCATTGATCCATTTAGGCATGACATTCATCTCCTCCCTAGGATGTGTGCTTGTTTGCCTTGATCTTGGCCATCCATCCTTTTTCATCCAAGGGCCACCATTCATTCATCCTTATGGAAACCCTAATCATCCACCCTAGGATTTTCTATTTAAGGCATAGGATTTGTGTTTGTAAACAACTTTGGCCCAAATCAATACACTACTATTTCCCTATTCTCTCAAGGTTTTCCATAGAGTTTTTCCTTGGTTCTTTGAACCAAGAGGAGTTGGCCTCCATTGCTAGCCTAGCTTGGGTTGCTAGGTTAGCTCTTATTCATTCCCTCACCCTCTCCATTGGGAGTTGGATTTAGGACGAAAATCTCCGGCCTACGGTGGTCGTTTTCCTCCCGGAAAACGTTTATCCGAGGGCTTAACTCGTAAGATCGCTCTACGGAACCTCCAAGGGTATTTCTTTTACTTTTATTGCAAACACATTCACACAATCTCACCTTTCATTTTCAGCCATCAAACTCACACACTCCTCCCTTTATTTTATTGCATTTTCTTTCATTTTCATCTCATCTCTCTACACTTTTCCACACACATTCACTTCTCTATTTTCTCCCATTTTATTGCAGTTCATATATCCATTCTCTTCATTCTCGGCCACTATTCATAATCACACACTGCCACCTTTTATTTATTTGCACTTTTATTTTATTTTTGTTCTCTTTATTTTCATTTAGCACCACACTTGCACCCGAGTACATTTTCTATCATTTTGTGGGTTCGAACACGAATCCTTTCCTAGGGATCCCGTGTCAAGAAGAAGGATGGGTCCCTACATATGTGTATTGACTACCGTGAGCTAAACAAGTTAACTATCAAGAATAAGTACCCGTTGCCGAGTATCAATGATTTATTTGACCAGCTGCAAGGGGCTAGGGTATTCTCAAAAATTGATGTACGCTCCGGTTTTTACCAGTTGAAGGTCAGAGCTGACGATATTCCAAACACCGCATTCAGGACCCGATACGGACACTATGAATTCTTCGTGATGTCGTTTGGGTTGACTAATGCCCTGGCGGCATTTATGGACCTGATGAACAGGATATTCCAGGATTTCTTGGATGGATTTGTGATCGTCTTCATCGACGACATCCTAGTTTAATTAAGTAGTGAAGCCTGAGCACGAGGAGCACTTAGCAATTGTGCTAACAACTCTGAAACAACGCCATTTATACGCAAAGCTGTCAAAATGTGAATTCTGGTTGAGCATGATTAACTTCCTAGGCCACGTGGTGTCTGCAGAAGGAGTTTCGGTGAATCCTACCAAGATTCAGGCTGTGAAAGGATGGCCGAGACCGAGGAATGCCAGCGAAGTACGAAGTTTTATCGGGCTAGCTGGTTATTACAAAAAGTTCATCAAGAGGTTTTCTGTGATAGCAAAGCCCATGACCAGCTTAACGAAGAAAGACATCATGTTCAAGTGGTCTGAAGCTTGTGAGGTTAGTTTTCAGACGCTTAAGCAGAAATTAACCACTGCTCCTTTGTTAGTATTGCCAGTTGAAGACGGCAAATTCAGCGTATACTGTGATGCATCCAAGGTTGACTTAGGATGTGTATTAATGCAAGAAGGGAAAGTGGTGGCATACGCATCCAGACAATTGAAGAGTTATGAGCAAAACTACCCTGCTCACGATCTGGAGTTAGCGGCAAGTTTTTTTTGCACTGAAAGTATGGAGACACCACTTGTATGGACAGTCTTGTGAGGTTTTTTCGGATCACAAAAGCTTGAAGTATATATTTACTCAGAAGGAGTTAAACATGAGGCAACGGCGGTGGCTTGAGTTTGTGAAAGACTACAATATCGAGATTAAGTACCACACTATGAAAGCCAACGTGGTAGTTGATGCCTTGAGCAGGATGTCGGCTACTATGAAACCGGCCTTGTTGGCCATATCAATGCCCTTGAGGACAGAGATTCAGAGGTTCGATTTAGAAGTGGTTTCTAAGCTATCGACCGTGCTGGCAGATCTAACATTACGGCCAACCATTCTGGACCGAATAAAAGAAGCCCAGAAGAACAATTCAAAGGAAATGGCCAATATAGTAAGCAAGTTGCCTATGGCCTCTTCCGAGTTCAGCTATTCGAGAGATGGTGTTCTGAAGTTCAGAGACAGATGGTATGTTTTGAGAGATAAAGAGCTATGAAAGGACAACTTGTCGGAAGCCCATTCATCTTCTTTCTCATTGTATCCTGGAAGCACGAAGATGTATCAGGACTTGAAACTTCACTTGTGGTGGCTGAATATGAAGAATGGAGTAGCCAAATATGTGGAGTCTTGCATGATATGTCAACAAGTGAAGGCTGAGCATCAACGACCAGGTGGAACACTTCAGCCTCTCTCGATCCCTGAATGGAAGTGGGAGAACATCACTATGGACTTCGTTGTTGGCCTACCGAGGATGACTAGAGGCCATAACAGCATATGGATCATTGTATACAGACTGACGAAGTCAGCCCATTTTCTACCTATGAAGACGATGATATGCCCACGGCCTCATCCATCGAGCACAAGTCAGGTATGTATTTAATTTATCTATCTAATGGACTTGTGGAATTTTGTAGGTAATTGGCTTTTCAAGGCTTGGAAAGCAATCAATGAAGAAGGAATTTGTTTTCCTTAAACTCAAATTATGTAACCGAGCCTTGTTTTTATTTTGTATATTTAGGAAACTTTAGTTTTATTTAAAACTTATTAATTGGAAAACTTTAGCCTATTAGAATGTTTTTTTTTTTTTTGTAATAGTCTTCAAAATGATGCTGAACCAAGGGAGAACCAAGGGTTGAACGAGCCGAGCTAAGTGGATTCAAAGCTGAACCGGTCTGGAGAAGCGCTGGCCAGTGAACCGGACTGCAAGCCTTTTGCAGGCGCTCCAACGGTTACAATTCAAGCCGTTGCCTGACGATTTTCAGAGTGCTTCTCTTCTATCCTTCTTCTTCCCCGAATTCTTCCTCTTGTATTTAAACTTCTCTCCACCTCTGTAATTTGGTTAGCCAGTAATACAAATTTTTAGAAAAACCAGAACGTTGTTTGTTGTCCGAGTTTCTCTGTAAAAGAGAGAGCTTCTCTCTCGGTGTTGCCGGTGCCCAGCGCCTAATGGCTTCGCCAAGTCTTCCTCGAGCTCAAGGTTGCTCGGATGAATACTCAGTCGCCGGAGGGCAGCGAAACCTTCGTTCCCGAGCGCTGTCAATTCCTTCCCGAAGGATTGTTTGCCAAGAGCTTAATCGTAGCTCTTCAGCCAGCTGAGGGCCCTTCACCTCCACCTCCATTTCCTTCACTTCATCAGCCTTCTCTATGGCAAAGAAGCTGGTTAGTTCATTCACTCACTTCCCGAACGTTTCATTCCATTTTCGTGTTTAGTCTCTGTTTTTGTTGCTTTTCTGCGTCTATTTTGGGGTGTTCTTGAGCACCGATCATTGTTTCATTTTCATTGTCTTCTTCATGTGTTTTCGAACCTCATTGCAGGCCCGTAGCCTATCAAGTGGTATCAGAGCACAGTGCTCTTGTTTGTACAATTTGGGTTTTGTTTTCCCCTGTTTTCTGCTGAGTGTCTTCTCGGCTTTGTTGTTGTTTTCTGTCAGCATGCATTTTTCTTGTCTGCATTCCTGTTTAGGTGAGTTAGCATGTTTGTTCTCTGTTTCCAAAATGTTTTAAGCATGTTAGTTTAAGAGTTTATTTTCACTGTTTAAAACTGTCGTGTCTTGTGTTCTGTTTTAATTTTTTTTTTGTGTCCTGTTTCTTGTTGCATGTTTCTATTCTGTTTTTGTTTCCATTGTCCAGCTTGCTAAGCTCATCTAGAGCCATGAGCATGTCACGTTTGCAGCTTAACTCTCTGTCTCTGTCCAAGGCATGTTGTGTCTGGTCTTTTTCTGTTTTTGTCAAGCATATGTTTTTGTTATGTTTCATTTTTGTTTCCACCCACCAGCATGTCTAGTTTTAGTTTAGTGTGGTGCTATACTGTTTTGCAACAAATATTTGAGGGTTATTTGCATGATTTTCTTACTATTGGGGAGCTAATTTTTCTATTCTTGTGTTACGTGGATTGATCTCTGTTGTTTTCTGTTTTTGGTGTTACCAAACCTGTTTATCAAGTCTTACCAAAATATTTATGTTTACTTTCTGGTATAACCGAGAATGGTTAATTATTGATAGCCTATTTTGCATGACAAGTGATTATGTTTAGCAGCTTAATAATTTTCTGTTGTAGCATGCTAAATGAGTGTGTAAATGTGCTATGAAATTTCATTTGTTGCTGCTGTCTTGATGAACTAAAGTTGAGTGCTATGTGTTGATTGTCTAAAACTTGCATTCTATTTTGTTGTTTAGCCAAGATTGGGTAAACGTATTGACTTAATTACAGGCAAAATGTCTCTGCTGTAGCACATTCTCTATGGTTATGAATCTTCTATTTTGATCGTATCATTGCCCAAATATCAGCTTGTTTGCATAAGCTTTCTGTTGATGATATATCACATTTCTAAAAAATCAAACTACTTGTAACTTATTTGCTGATTGGAACTTACTTTTTTTGTTTAAGGTGTGGCCGAGAAAAGCATGTAATAAAGCTGAAATTTACCAAGTTATTACTGCTCTCTTTCACCATTTAAAATGTTGTTATTCCCTATAGTTTTTGGACAAATTGTTGCTGCATATTTTCATAAAACTGTGGTGAATATTCTGTTCTAAATCGTTAGGTGCAAGAAAACTGTTTCTGATCAATTTTGTTTGCCTCTTTCCTGAAATCTGTTTGATGGATTTTCCCACAGCAAAGTTGTAACACCCGAGATTTTTAAGAGAAAATAAAATAGGTAATTGTTTAATAAATAATTGTTTTAAGTAATTTAAAAGAAAAATGAATAAGTTTGGTTAACCTAATTGGTTAATTAATTTAGATTCGGGTATTTCCAGTGAAATTAAGCGGTGGGTTATAATTAAGAACGAGATTTTACGAAATTTACGGAAGGGCAAAACGATATATTAATGTGTTAATAGGAATTAATAGGATTATTGATATAAGTATTATTATTATTATTATTATTATTATTATTATTATTATTATTATTATAGTTTTTATAAAAATAAAAACCAAACGACAGAATGGCCGAAGCCATTCTGTCGTTCGACGTTGAGCAGCGAGAGCAGGGGAGGAGGAGGAGGCGACACGAGCGGCGATCGAAGGCCACCGCCGGCGGTTTCCGACCCTCTCCGGCCAGACGACGGCGACGTGCGGTTTCCGGCCTACCTCCGCACACGAACCGACGGTATGGCTCTGTTTCCTCCTCTTTTTAGGTTCGGTTTGTGGTGTGTGTGGCGAGCTCAATTGAGCTCCGATCACCGGCCGGAATGGGCTGCTTCCGGCGTGGGTTTGCCAACCCTAGGGCCGGCTATTGTTGCTTGGCCGTGGAATGCTCAATTTGAGCGAAAAACAGTGAATGCCCGATTAGGGAAATTCGGGTTTGTGGTTGGAAACTTCGATTTTTGATTAGACTATTTTAATTGAGGGTATGTGTGGTCGATTGAGGAGGAAATGAGTAGAATTTGATGAAAAATCGAAAAAGGGAAAATTTCCGGGAAAGGGCAGAATCGGGTTTTTCCTGAATTGACCTAGCTCCGGTCTTTTGTTATAAAATTCCTTTTGGCAGATTAAAATAGGTTGTTAGACGAGTACGTGGTCGCTGGAATCGTTCGATTCCGATAACCGACGCAAAAGTTACGCGCGTTTGAAGTTTTGGGTCGGTTTTTACCGAACCCAAATTAGTGGCCCATTTAATTAGATTTTAGTTGGATTAAGCTAGAAATAGTAATTTGAGATATTTTCACGAGAATAAGAGTTTAGATATGCCCGAACGAAATGAGTTAGAGTTTTTGAAGAAATTGTTTTAGCTCGGGATCTCGTTTAGCTTTGAAATGGATGATTTAGATTAATACTAATGACGTGCTATGAAATGCCTTAGGTAATCCAAGCTCTTCATGGACGGTGCTCGGCATAACCAGGACGCCAGGTAAGTAGATGTTAGGTTTCTCGCCCTTAAGGCCCTACATTGTGACAACGTTAGGATTTTGTGTTTTCGATGATGATTTTCTGACTGTGGGTTTAATGAGTCGGGTAGCCTAGAAAGTTAGTTATTAGTGGTTTGTTAAGTTTGTTATGAGTAAGGCTTGTCCATGTACGTTGTGAATGGTTGATGATATGTCTATGTATGTCTATGAACTCCTCATGCATCATGTTTTATAAAAGGTGCATACGAACTATTTACGAGCATGTTTTTACGACGAATTGAACGATAATGATTTAAAGATGATATGTGAAACGTTGAAGTAAAGAACGATCAAGTGAATGATGTATGTTTCTCAAGTGAATGAGGTATGTTTCTCAAGCGAATGATGTATGTTTCTCACATGAATGATGTATGTTTCTCAAGTGAATGATGTATGTTTCTCATGTGAATGATGTATGTTCTCACGGGGCAAGTCATGTATGTTCTCACGGGGCAAGTCATGTATGTTCTCACGGGGCAAGTCATGTAAGTTCTCACGGGGCAAGTCATGTATGTTCTCACGGGGCAAGTCATATATGTTCTCACGGGGCAAGTCATGGTTCTCACGGGGCAAGGAAATGGTCTACTACGTAGACAGATGAGAAAATGTTAACAAAACGAAACGAAACGAATATGTTTTATGAAAAGTCACGCATTCATGCATAAGTTATCCATAGAGCATCCCCTTACTAAGCATTAGGCTTACTGTTTATGTTGTATGATGTAGGTGACAGGTGTGAAGGTGAGAGTTCCTCTTGATGACAAGGAATAGGTGGTCGACCGGTGGTGCTCGTGGCGACGGGGTGTGTTTTGGCTTGGCTTGATTGATCCGATGGTGTGTCCCGAACTGTTTAGTGGCGAATGATGTGAGTTAGTCTTTGTTGGTTGGTAGGTCTACGTGTCGGTTTAATTTGTGAAAGTACCAAAGTGTTTAAGTATGTAGATTGGATGTTTTGATATAAAAATGTATGAATAGTCGAGTTTTGATGTATATGTAGTGGTAGTAGATTGTTTAGAATGTGGAGTCTTAATTTTAGAAATATACTTGAACTGTTTGGGTTATTTTTAAAACAGGTAAGGATATGCTCGATTTTTAGAGCGATCCACGTAGTTTGTTTTCTTGAGTCTTTCGAAATTATAGGTAATATTAGTGTCGTGTTATGATGATCGACGTATGAGCATTTTGTTTTAATTGATTTTACTTTAATTGTCAATTTGTTTAAGTCATTAATGGTTTTAGTCTAGTTTTAAATGTTTTAAAAGTTGAAATGTTTTACACTCAAATGTTTAATGTTTAAGTCAAAGTTAGTCCCTCAAGGTTGTTAGAGGTTGGTCAATTGTTTAAGTCTGTTTTCTTTTAAAGTGTTAAGTAAAAATGAAAAAGTTAATTTTGAGAAAAAAAAAACGAGGGCTTAGGTAATAGTTATGTCACGCAAGTCCGTGGCGGCCCTGATCGGGTTGGGGTCGTCACAGTTATGGTATAAGAGAGACGGAGTTTTAAAAGCGAGTTCTGTGACATGCCTGCCAAAAACACACCGCCGCACGAGGACTCTCCATCGACTGTAAGTATTTAAGTTTAAGTTTGATTCATAGATGTTTATATTGTTTTTGTCTTTTGTTTGTAATGTGTCTAGGAACGACAAATGCCGAGGGCACCTAGTCAACTCCGAGTGGATCCGATTAGCCAGTTTATAGATAAGGTGCGAGTTTTTGAGCTAGAGGAGGAGCAACTACCAGATAGAGGCATAAAAAGAGTTGGTGAGGATTTAATTAGCGTGGTAGATGAGAAACGTACACGAAGGCTTGTGCAGTTCCCTCAATGCCAAATGTGTAAGAAGTGTCATGGAGGGGAGTGCAAGTTGCATTCCAGTCGATATTTTCGGTGCGACAAGGTGGGGCACAAGGCCAGAGATTGTCTAGGACCGAATAATATACCACCGTGTTGTCCTCCGAGGATGTATACCTTGATCGAGGATGAAGGAACCGCTCAACATCGGTTATTCCAGGTATATTCATATAGTGACGATTAATAAGATAAGGAGCGTAAGAGAAGAAGTGTAATGAGAGTAGGGGTTTAAAACGTAACTTTTGTATATTAGACAGAAGGAGGATAGTGAATAGAGAAAGTTACGCATTGAGATGAATAACCTGGGATGGTTGTGCGAGTGTGTACATACCTAGAATTTATTACCATTGGAGGGATACAACTTAAGAGATATAACGGTTGAATAAATATAAATTGGACTTTAGTTGACGAACCTCCTAAGTATTTAAGTGAAGGAAATAACCAAAAGTCTAGCTTAGGTGAATTGTCGAATGGGAGCATTTGACTTAGTAAATATCAGTAAAGAGAACAAAGATATTGAGGCGGAGTTGGTAAGTTAATAAATTTAGAGACAATAAAGGATCAAGGTTATACGATGGATGATACTCAAGTTATATAATTTGGACGTTCTCTAGGAGATAGGTACCATCTTAGAGGACTAAGCAACGAAGGACAAATATTGATGCATGAAAAGATTATGACCGCCACTAAATAGAAGAGAAGACTTAGTAAAGTTAAAAGTGACCAATAAATAGAAGATGCGTTAGACAATTAGATGCTGCTTAACCTAGGGATATAAGGCAAAGTATGAGAGTTAGAAATTATTGGAAACGCCTAAGAAGTGTAACAAAATTTTGAAGAAGGGTTTAGCACCTTAGATTGAAAGTCAAGTTTAGAGGTCCAGTACACCTCGTTCAGGTTAGAGGAGCTGGTGAATTGGCAAGGGTAAGTATCAATTATAGGAGATATAACAAAGATAAAAGATTTCAGATTCCTTGAGTCATGAGCGTCGGAGTTAAGAGTTGAGTCTATAGTAATATAGTTTAAGTTAAGAACCTCGAATATGAGGCTTATTTCTTGGATGGATGTAGAAATCGTCATTACTCAATAGGTGGTTAAAACCATGGATCAGTCAAAATTTAGCGCCTAAGTAGTAATAGAGGAAATATAAAGAATGAGATCAAATTAGGTGAGTTAGAAAGCTTGGCCTATGAGGAATTAAGTGAAGGCCGATTTATGTGAGAATTTAAGGAAGTGAACTCGACCACTTTGGTATTTGCCTGAAGGCTTGAGAATTGATAAGGCTTGTGGTTTGAGCCATGACATGCTTGGTCCCATTAAAGGAAATGGATGCTTCTAAGTTTTTGGAAAATGGAAGAACAAGATTAGAGGATTTTAGAAGATTAGGATTAAGGTTGTAAATCTACCTACAACAAGTTTGCTAACAAGAAAATTGTTAGACAAATTATTGTGAAGAAGACAAGTAGAATATTTAGGACCTGACTAGGAAGAATGAAGGATAATAGGCTAGTTAGTAACTTCGAGGAAGTTCTGGTGGGATATTAAGAATAAGTACATGACATTATTTAAATTAAATAAAGGGTTTAGATTTGGAGTTAAGCCCGAAATTGAAGTCTTGCGAGTCAAGGGATTGGTGAGTTATCAAGTACATTAGGAATAATATTAAATTAGGAATTTTAAAAGGCCAACCTGTATGTAACAAAGTTGGAGCCAATGATTTTGGGAATAGCTAACGTGAACGAAATCGCAACTTAAGGAAAATAAGGACTATGTGGTGTAAGATAAAATGGACGGTTAGGTAGATCTTTGGGCTTCGAATAGTGTCATAGAGATACGTGAGAAAATTATTTAGATTAAAGGGGAGGTTGACTTATGAGTCAAGTAATGGAGGTTATGAAATTAGGAGCACATTGGATGAAAGGAAGGGAGGGTTGCACGAGGACTGTACAAGTGAGCCTAGAAGTGAAGTTAGAGCAGGAGGTATTGGGGATGTTCTGACTCGTAAGTTACGTCGATTCGTTAGTATACCCTTTAAGGTGTTGGGTGAATAATTAAAGAATTAGTTTAGACTTAAGATTTGTTTGTGATCCATAAAGACCGATGTAAGAATTTGATGAAACGATCATAGTGGAAATAATTATAGAAACCTAGTGGATACCGTGAAAGCGTAAAGAAATAGATTTAATAATTACAGCCCTGTATACAGGAATGACATTAGAGTAGCTAAGGAAATGCTGTGATTGCCCAAAGTAAGTAGGTTTAGAAAATGAGATTGATAATTTGGAAAGGAGATAGTAGTGTAAAGAAGAGTTCAAAACAGAGGATTAGGATGAGAGATCTAAGTATCAGGTCCTTAGTGTTATAGAATTGAAGAAGCTTTAAAGGGTTTGAAGTGATTAGGTACGAGTTGTTGTCACGAAATTTGAAGAGTTAGAAATTGATTGAACTTAGCTTGAGGGACAAACTAGAGTTGAAGTTAAGTTAAATGAAATTTGAAGGTCTAGGCGACGAAGGGTTAAGTTGAAGTCGATGGATGTATGAGCAATTGACTTACGAAGTGTGAAGTTAGATGGATTGAAAGCTTCGGAGATATAGAAAACTATGAAGACCCGAAGGGTGAGTAAGACCATAGGGGTGTCAGGGTTAGTATTACGAGCATCGTACTTAGATAATGTGGGGGTGAGTAATTAGAAGTTGACCAAACAGTAATTTTGGGGACAAAATTCCAATTAAGGAGGGAATGATGTAACACCCGAGATTTTTAAGAGAAAATAAAATAGGTAATTGTTTAATAAATAATTGTTTTAAGTAATTTAAAAGAAAAATGAATAAGTTTGGTTAACCTAATTGGTTAATTAATTTAGATTCTGGTATTTCCAGTGAAATTAAGCCGTGGGCTATAATTAAGAACGAGATTTTACGGAAGGGCAAAACGATATATTAATGTGTTAATAGGAATTAATAGGATTATTGATATAAGTATTATTATTATTATTATTATTATTATTATAGTTTTTATAAAAATAAAAACCAAACGACAGAATGGCCGAAGCCATTTTGTCGTTCGACGTTGAGCAGCGAGAGCAGGGGAGGAGGAGGAGGCGACGCGAGCGGCGATCAACGGCCACCGCCGGCGGTTTCTGACCCTCTCCGGCCATACGACAGCGACGTGCGGTTTCCGGCCTGCCTCCGCACACGAACCGACGGTATGGCTCTGTTTCCTCCTCTTTTTCGGTTCGGTTTGTGGTGTGTGTGGCGAGCTCGATTGAGCTCCGATCACCGGCCGGAATGGGCTGCTTCCGGCGTGGGTTTGCCAACCCTAGGGCCGGCTATTGTTGCTTGGTCGTGGAATGCTCAATTTGAGCGAAAAACAGTGAATGCCCGATTAGGGCAATTCGGGTTTGTGGTTGGAAACTTCGATTTTTGATTAGACTATTCTAATTGAGGGTATGTGTGGTCGATTGAGGAGGAAATGATTAGAATTTGATGAAAAATCGAAAAAGGAAAAATTTCCGGGAAAGGGCAGAATCGGGTTTTGCCTGAATTGACCTAGCTCCGGTCGTTTGTTTTAAAATTCTTTTTGGCAGATTAAAATAGGTTGTTAGAGGAGTACGTGGCCGCTGGAATCGTTCGATTTCGATAACCGACGCAAAAGTTAAACGCGTTTGAAGTTTCGGGTCGGTTTTTACCGAACCCAAATTAGTGGCCCATTTAATTAGATTTTAGTTGGATTAGGCTAGAAATAGTAATTTTAGATGTTTTCACGAGAATAAGAGTTTAGATATGCCCGAACGAAATGAGTTAGAGTTTTTGAAGAAATTGTCTTAGCTCGGGATCTCGTTTAGCTTTGAAATGGATGATTTAGATTAATACTAATGACGTGCTATGAAATGCCTTAGGTAATCCAAGCTCTTCATGGACGGTGCTCGGCATAACCAGGACACCAGGTAAGTGGATGTTAGGTTTCCTGCCCTTAAGGCCCTACATTGTGACAACGTTAGGATTTTGTGTTTTCGATGATGATTTTCTGACTGTGGGTTTAATGAGTCGGGTAGCCTAGAAAGTTAGTTATTAGTGGTTTGTTAAGTTTGTTATGAGTAAGGCTTGTCCATGTACGTTGTGAATGGTTGATGATATGTCTATGTATGTCTATGAACTCCTCATGCATCATGTTTTATAAAAGGTGCATACGAACTATTTACGAGCATGTTTTTACGACGAATTGAACGATAATGATTTAAATATGATATGTGAAACGTTGAAGTAAAGAACGATCAAGTGAATGATGTATGTTTCTCAAGTGAATGAGGTATGTTTCTCAAGCGAATGATGTATGTTTCTCACGTGAATGATGTATGTTTCTCAAGTGAATGATGTATGTTTCTCATGTGAATGACGTATGTTCTCACGAGGCAAGTCATGTATGTTCTCACGGGGCAAGTCATGTATGTTCTCACGGGAAACTGAATGATTTATGTTCTCACGGGGCAAGTCATGTATGTTCTCACGTGGCAAGTCATGTATGTTCTCACGTGGCAAGTCATGTATGTTCTCACGGGGCAAGTCATGTAAGTTCTCACGGGGCAAGTCATGTATGTTCTCACGGGGCAAGTCATGTATGTTCTCACGGGGCAAGTCATGGTTCTCACGGGGCAAGGAAATGGTCTACTACGTAGACAGATGAGAAAATGTTAACAAAATGAAACGAAACAAATATGTTTTATGAAAAGTCACGCATTCATGCATAAGTTATCCATAGAGCATCTCCTTACTAAGCATTAGGCTTACTGTTTATGTCGTATGATGTAGGTGACAGGTGTGAAGGTGAGAGTTCCTCTTGATGACAAGGAATAGGTGGTCGACGGGTGGTGCTCGTGGCGACGGGGTGTGTTTTGGCTTGGCTTGATGACCTGATGGTGTGTCCCGAACTGTTTAGTGGCGAATGATGTGAGTTAGTCTTTGTTGGTTGGTTGGTAGGTCTACGTGTCGGTTTAATTTGTTAAAGTACCAAAGTGTTTAAGTATGTAGATTGGATGTTTTGATAGAAAAATGTATGAATAGTCGAGTTTTGATGTATATGTAGTGGTAGTAGATTGTTTAGAATGTGGAGTCTTAATTTTAGAAATATACTGGAACTGTTTGGGTTATTTTTAAAACAGGTAAGGATATGCTCGATTTTTAGAGCGATCCACGCAGTTTGTTTTCTTGAGTCTTTCGAAATTATAGGTAATATTAGTGTCGTGTTTTGATGATCGACGTATGAGCATTTTGTTTTAATTGATTTTACTTTAATTGTCAATTGGTTTAAGTCATTATGGTTTTAGTCTAGTTTTAAATGTTTTAAAAGTCGAAATGTTTTACGCTCAAATGTTTAATGTTTAAGTCAAAGTTAGTCCCTCAAGGTTGTTAGAGGTTGGTCAATTGTTTAAGTCCGTTTTCTTTTAAAGTGTTAAGTAAAAATGAAAAAGTTAATTTTGAGAAAAAAAAAACGAGGGCTTAGGTAATGGTTATGTCACGCAAGTCCGTGGCGGCCCTGATCGGGTTGGGGTCATCACAAAAGTACTTGTATCATTTGTAGCATTTTATAGATTAAACAAGAGAGAAAATGAAGACAAAATATAATACTAAATCTGTTCTCTATTGGTTCTTGTTTTCCAAATTGTTTTCTCTAGTTTCTAGATTCTTGTCTTGTTCCTGTTTGCTGATTATGCTACAACAACTTTTGCTGCTCTGTTAAGAATCAATCACCAAGGTTACATGCTGACATTTAAGTGATAAATTTTCAGCACCCATTTCCTGTTTTAGTGAAAAATTGTTTTGCTTTTTAGGTTCTGTTCGAACCAGTTTCTGCACTGTTTTAAAACTACCTTCAGCATGTTTTAATTTTCTTTCTTTTGGTTTTGCAGCTTGTGTTTGAAGGTAAATGCAATTTGTCAGTTGTTATGTTTTCAAGGCATAAAGCCTTCCAAACAGCATGTTGTTTTCTGTTTTTGGTTAGTTTTTAAGGTGGTTAAAGTTGTGTTTTTAGATTCTGCTTTTAGGTTGCAATTGCTGAATGTTTAAGGCATTTAGAAATTTGTTCTAGCATGTTTTCTCTTCTATTTTGTTGTTATTTTTGCTGATTTAATTTTATAGATTGTTTTCTTTTTTAGGAGTATGTTTAGGTGTTTTGTTTGTTGTTCAAATTGCTAAGAGGTTTAGCATTTGAACCATGCATTTTTGTTTAGTTCTAGGTTGCTTTTTTTGCTTATTTTAGACTCTGTTGTGCGTGTGTTTTTCGTCACATTTGTTGTGCAGTTTTTGTACCAATCTCTCAAGGCAAGAGGCCTCCTTAATTGGCAAAGTTGGAGTTGTTAATTGCTTCGCTTTGGGGGGTGCTCGGATGTTTTTGATTAAAATGTATAGAGATATTAGGGCGCTTGGTTCTGGTAGTGAATAGGTTATGTTTAGAGTTGTTTATAAAACGTTTTGAAATGTATTTTGTAAACATATGGTATTAGGGGGTGCTCGGATGTTTTTGGTTAAAATGTATAGAGATATTAGGGTGCTTGGTTCTGGTAGTGAATAGGTTATGTATAGAGTTGTTTATAAAACGTTTTGAAATGTATTTTGTAAACATATGGTATTAGGGGATGCTCAGTTTTTAAACAGAACAACGCGGTTCTTTTTCTTAAAATTGGTTCGGTTTAAAGGTGAGTTGTGTGCGTTTTTCGATTTGCATGTAGGGAAGGAGAGGGTTGTTTTATAGACGGTTTTCATGAAAGTATAGAAGAAGTATAAAGAAAATGTCGAAGTTTGGGAATCAGATTCAAGTGAGGGAAATGTTGGTTAGCTCTCTAGAATCTCGGATTCCAAAGTGAAAAATTGGTCGCTGCAAAGTGCAGCGACTGATCGCTGGACTGGTCGCTGCACAATGCAGCGATCGGGCGCTGCATTGTGCAGCACCTACAGCGACTGATCGCTGCTTCATTTTTTTTCCTCTATTTTCCTGTTTTGCCCCTGTGCGATTCGATAAATGTTTTAAATAGTTTTATTTTTAATTGTTTTAATTATTAATAGTCCTGTTTAAAATGGTTTAAAGATTTGATTTTAACTCCGACTTCAGTTCCGATTTCAACTCCAGCTTAAGTTCCGCATAAAGAGTTTATTAAAGTATTTATTGGGATAAAAAAAATAGTACGGGTATATTGGGTACGGTATTAGGGTCGTTACATTTCGTATGCTGGATACGTTGATGAGGAGTATTGTGGATTTTCTTCATTCTGGTTGATTGTTAGAGATTAGGAATATTCTGGATTGGATTTTGTGCAGGTATTTAGCATTTTGGAGGCGCCATTTACAGGCGTTATTTTGCCGAAATTTTCGGGAAGGATGCCGTGGTGCTTAATGGTTAAGAGTAAGGGAATTAGTGAGTCTAGGCAGCTAGGTATGACATAAGAGAGTTTTGAGAGACTTAGCTTTAATTCTACCGGGTCAATTTTATTTTAAATTATGTTTTAGCATGGGATTGGTTAGCAAAGTAGCGCACCGAGCCAGGGTGGGTTCGGGGGCGTTACAAGATGGTATCAGAGCATAAATGGTCATGTCGTTCAAATGATTACCCGACAATGCCGGCCGCCGTGCAACGTGCTTCACCGACTGTAAGTATTTCTTTAATTTTAGATAGTTTATCTTTAAGATTAGATTGTTTAACCCCTGTTTATTTTGCAACTGTACTTTGGAACTGTCATAGAACTGTAATAGATTAGAACAGACCGAGAGTACCGAGACCACTTTGGTGGATCCCTTAAGCTAATTCATAGACGTGTGTGTTGACATAGTGAACTGATAGTTCGAA
This sequence comes from Begonia masoniana, assembly GCA_022432975.1. Lineage (NCBI taxonomy): Eukaryota > Viridiplantae > Streptophyta > Magnoliopsida > Cucurbitales > Begoniaceae > Begonia > Begonia masoniana. The sequence goes on along the minus strand of CM039509.1, from coordinate 28,683,789 downwards.
TAGCTAGGAATTTATTGGAAGTGCGAAACTAACAAAGTAACATTATATAGAAGTAGGATTGAGCATAGTGAGAGGAAATTAGAAGTCGTATACTATAGAAAGAGGAAGGTTAGATTTTTAGGACTGAACCTTAAGAAATTAGTAGTGTAAGATATGAAGAATTAGAGAATTTTGAATAAGAGGAACGAGATATTGCATGAAAAGTGTGTGAGTGATTTAGGGATAATGTTAAGTTAGAAAGGTTATAGGTTTGACTCGTATATAACGAAGTCGAAACTGCTAATGTCGTAAATAGATTAGAAGAGTGGATAAGCTTAAGAGTTGGCGAGTTTAAGAGTGAGATGTGAATGAGAACTCGAGTATTAGTAGAGGTTGGGAGATGTAAGCTAGAAGAACGATTAGATTATATTCTAGATTTTGGACGGACATAGGAAATAAAGAAAGAAGTGATGAGATTAGTTAACTATGAGAGAGAGAGCCAGTAGAAATTGAATATTTCATATGAAGTTGAAGAACTTAGAGGATTGAGTAAATGAAAGGTAATAAATGTGTAAGAGTATATAGTTATGAAAGTTAGACTAAGTTATACGTTTGAACTATGTTAGTAGGTGAAGAGTAAGAAGTGAGGTAAGCCATTGATTCTTTAGAGTTTCGTGTGAAACTGCGGTATTTAGAGAATATCAGATAGAAGGAAAGAAAGTATACCCATTAACGGTAATTTTAGGAGGCGGTGAATCGAGGGAAGTTTCAATTTTGAAATTTATAAGGTTGAAGTTAAAGTGAGTGTAGATCATTTAAGGTATTTGGGTGATGAGTGTTGAGTGTAAAGTTGGGAACAAGTTTGTTTAGACCTAAGAATTTGAGTGTTTGGTAATGACTGCAATTAGGAGTTAGACAAATTGAGTATAGTGAACGTGAGTTAGACAAAGTAAGCATAACGAATGTAAGTATGAAGAGTCATAATATACTTTGAGGAAGAGTTGATAGGTTTAAGATATGAGAGCTTTGAGTATGAAGGTTGTGTTGGAATAACTAATGAAATGTCATGATTGTTTGCGGTATAAATTGTCTTGAGGTATAAAGGTCTTAGTGTTACGGCAGTAAGGTATCTTGGAGATATGATATGAGGTAGTTATGTAAGTGTTGATGAACGTTGATGAGCATTAGATTAGAGGAGTTAGAGTTAGAATTAAGTTGGAAAGGTTTGTAAGTATAGGTGATAATTGATTTAATTGAAGTTAATGGACATATAAATACTTAAGCTATAAGGAGCAAGGTTAGGAAAATGAAAACTTTGGGAGATGTAGAAAAGTGTAGTGAAGTCAATAATTGTAGGGATTATTGATCATTGTGGTGTATAGTTTATGGTGTATAGTGTAGAATGACCCAATTTAGAATCGTAGAGAGTTGCCAATTTGGAGTGAATGAAAACTCAGTTAGGATTTCTAGTGTATAGTGAATTGATTACGTGGATGATAATAGAATGAGGAATAGGGGTAAAATGCGGTAGTAAGATCGAAGGGAATTTGAAATCTAGAACTAAGGGTAAGAAGTTTACTTCGTAGGTTCTAGTGTTACGCTATGGAGATGACTTTGGAGGTTTGAGATTGTGTGATGGAAGTGACTAGGTGAACTTAGTTAGGAAGATTTAGGGCTGTGGATTACACGATAGGTATTTAGCCAAACGATGTTCACTAATAGGATTTAAGTTGATAGTCTTCAACTTTAGAGTATTGTGGTAGCATAAAGAGTAGTAGTAGTTGGTGCGTGTTTAGTAGACATAGAAGTAGAAAAAGATGAACTTAGTTAGAGAAAAGATCGAGTGGAGAAGTCAGTTAGAAGGGTTTGAGGGTATGGATTAGATTATAGTTAGTGAACGCGTGAGTATTCGAGTTATAGAGTGTAGAGATAGGTAAAATCAAACTTTTGAGATAACTGATTAAGGTCGTAGAAGTAGTTAAGACTTAGTGTGGCAACTCTAAAGTTAAGAGGGTAGAGTTGAGATGAATAAATTGAGGAATACTAGGGTACGCAAATTTTGATGACAAAATTTTTTGTAAGGAGGGTGGATTGTAACACCCGTGATTTTTTTAAGGAAAATTGGAGAGAAAATAAAAGAATAATAAAATAGGTTGTTTTAATTAATTTAAGTTATATTAGTTATTGGATTAAGTAAATTATTCTCGGGAGTAGGTAGACCGAGAGTGAGGTGAGAGATGTTAACGGATTAGTTAGTTTAAAAACGTGAGGGTGATTTAGTAATTGGTTAAATAAAAATTAAATTAAATAAATAAGTAAATAAATTTTTTATTAAAAACAGAATGGCTTCGTGAAGAAGCCATTCCGTTTCTTCTGCACGAGCACCCGAGGGGAGGGAGAGCCCGAGCGACTTCCATGCCCCGACGGCAACCACGGCTCCGGCCACTGTTCAAACGTGCAGACGCCGGCGAGCTGAAGCCAGAGCTTGGTTCGGCTTCCTCCGTGCCAGACCCGACCGAAAACAGGTGCTCGCTTCTCTTCCCTGTTTTCGTTCTGCTTGAGGCCGTGAAGGGCGAGCCAGCTAGGGCTCCGACCACCGGACATTTTTGGCTAGCCTCGGCATCAAATGGCTGGGTTTAGACCGGCGTGAATGGTCGGGCATGGGAGAGGGCTGATTGGGGCTGAAAACCGTGAATTCCCAATGTGTGGGGTTCGGATTCTCTCGTTTAAGCCCTAGAATTCCATTAAATTGTGTTAATTGGGGGTTAGGGTAGTTGATTGGTGAGGAATTGGATGAGAATTGATGAAAAATTAGAAAAGGGGAAATTTTGGTTTAAAGGGCAGTTCGGGGTTTTTGCCATTTTGACCTAGCTACGGTTGTTTGTTTTAAAATTTCTTTTAACATGTTAATATAGACTATTAGAGGAGTACGTGGCCGCTGGAATTGTTTGATTTCGATATCCGACGCAAAAGTTATGCACGTTGGAAGTTTTGGATCAGTTTTTACCGAACCCAAATTAGTGGCCTGTTTAGTTAGGTTTTAGTTGAATTATGCTAGAGATAGTATTTTGAGAGTAAATGGGTGAATGTTAGCTTGATTTAATGAAGTGTGAATATTTGTCGTAGGTAGAGCCGTAGGTGGACAGGTAACCGAGTATCCTCAGCGAGCTAGGACGACAGGCAAGTAATGGGTAATGTTCTTTCGCCTTCGGGCCTACACCATAGAACGGTAAGTTTTATTTTTTATTGCTTATCTTCGTGTAGTGTTGTGTTATCGTTGTGCTTGGCGTTGAGTTGATGGATGTGTGGTGTGGCAATTTATTTCTTTGAAGCATGCATCATGATGTAGAGCACGCTAGATACGTATTGCTGCATGGTTGTCGTTGTGTGTTTGTCGTTGTGAGTTTGTCGTTGTGTAAGGCACTTCGGTGCGGGCAATGTGTAAGGCACTTCGGTGCGGTCAATGTGTAAGGCACTTCGGTGCGAGCAATGTGTAAGGCATTTCGGTGCGGGCAATGTGTAAGGCACTTCGGTGCGGGCAATGTGTAAGGAACTTCGGTGCGGGCAATGCGTAAGGCACTTCGGTGCGGGCAATGTGTAAGGCACTTCGGTGCGGGCAATGTGTCGTTGTGTGTTTGTCATTGTGTGTTTGTCGTTGTGCGTTTGTCGTTGTGTGTTTGTCGTTGTGTGTTTGTCGTTGTGAGTTTGTCGTTGTGTGTTTGTCGTTGTGTGTTTGTCATTGTGAGTTTGTCGTTGTGTAAGGCACTTCGGTGCGGGCAAAGTGTAAGGCACTTCGGTGTGGGCAATGTGTAAGACACTTCGGTGCGGGCAATGTGTAAGGCACTTCGGTGCGGGCAATGTGTATGGCACTTTGGTGCGGGCAATGTGTAAGGCACTTTGGTGCGGGCAATGTGTCGTTGTGTGTTTGTCGTTGTGTGTTTGTCGTTGTGTGTTTGTCGTTGTGAGTTTGTCGTTGTGTGTTTGTCGTTGTGTGTTTGTCGTTGTGTAAGGCACTTCAGTGTGGGCAAAGTGCAAGGCACTTTGGTGCGGGCAATGTGTAAGGCACTTCGGTGCAGGCAATGTGTAAGGCACCTTTGGGGTGCGGGCAACTATCAGTTGAGTTATTGAGTTGCATTTTGGTGTTGTGTTGCATTGTTTGGCCGTATTGTGTTGTTGTGCATAGTGCTTGGTTTTTAAACTGTAATTGTTATCCCTTACTTGCTAAGCTTAAGCTTACGTGTGTGTGTGTTCTGTGGTGTAGGTGACAACAGGAGTTCAGGTTAGAGCTACGATGAATGCTCGGATTGGGACGCAGTCGTTGATGTACGCTGTATGCCGGTGCAGGCAGTTGTCGGGGCGCCTCAACCATGGTCTTCGGGAGAATGTGGGACTTTATATTTTAGTAGTTTGTTGTAGATCTCTGTATGTAGAAATGATGGGAATGCTTAACTCATTTTGGTTGATGTTTTTGTTAGTTGTGGTATAGCTATGTGTATTTGTGGTAATAGTCATAGGTAAGGGTGATGTATCGCCCTGTACTGTGGACTTTCTTCATTTAGAGATGTTAGTATTTTAGGTTCCCCCTTTACTGCCATTTGGTGATTTCGTATGCTGGATACGTTGATGAGGAGTATTGTGGATTTTCTTCATTCTGGTTGATTGTTGGAGATTAGGAATATTCTGGATTGGATTTTGTGCAGGTATTTAACATTTTGGAGGCGCCATTTACAGGCGTTATTTTGCCAAATTTTCAGGAAGGATGCCGTGGTGCTTAATGGTTAGGAGTAAGGGAATTAGTGAGTCTAGGCAGCTAGGTATGACATAAGAGAGTTTTGAGAGACTTAGCTTTAATTCTACAGGATCAATTTTATTTTAAATTATGTTTTAGCGTGGGATTGGTTAGCAAAGTAGCGCACCGAGCCAGGGTGGGTTCGGGGGCGTTACAGAAGGCGAGGGAAATGTTAAGAGCTAACTTAGCAACCCAAGCTAGGCTAGCAATGGAGGACTACTCCATTTGGTTCAAGGAACCAAGGAAACTCTCAAAGGCTAACCACCTCAAAGAATCAAAAAGGGATATTTTATAAATTGGCAAATGTTTTTAGTACATTCACCAATACCATGTATTTATAGAGTCCTAGGGTGGATTAGGGTTTGGCAAGACTGAATGAGGGCCATTGGATCAAGAAAATAATCAAGGGCCATGGTTGAAGCTTGTGTGTGCGCGGATCAATGGTGGAGGGGCAATCTGGCACGCGCGCTCGTGCTTGTATTTGTGTTAACTGCTACCCGTGCCCAGCTGGCGCAGCTACCCGCACTGATGCGCGCTCCAGCACGTGCAGATCCAACGCTCCTGGTTGAGCCCGCGCCAAAATGAATTAATGGTGGAGATTTTTGCCAAGTCATCAATCCAAGTGACCACCCACATTTGTACCTACATTTTCTTACCTTTTAATGTGGGCTCTTCCTTGGGCCAAGTCCTTCTTTGGGCTCCATTTGTTGTAGGCCTTTTCCTTGAATATTGAAATTCTTCAACCCATTATCCACCAACATACATCTAACCTTAACCACATAATCTAATGCATGCAATGCAATTATAAAATCCATACAATAAAGGCGACTGTATGCCAAATAAGTTCAAAAATAAAATTACACAATTATTGGGCCGGGAAGACAAATTACCATGGGCCTAGTGGTGACTCCTTCCATGTGCCCCACATGCATTCGTCTACTATAATTGTACCTACAAAAGAGAACGCGTAATAAATAGGGGAACTAGATAATGCAAGGAATTTGTTAAATTTCTTTTTACATGCCAACCGAGGCATGTCATATTCCTGTGTGGATGTATTTTTCTATAGTTATGTCAAGTTCTATACAACTTTTTATTCTTTACAAAAAAAAAGAGAACGATGTATAGACTTAATTTTGATGTATTTAAAACCTCTGTTTGACAGTTGTATGTATGTTTTGAAATATTCTGGAACTGTTTGGAATCTTTTCCTTTTAGGTTGTGCGTGGATTGTCTCGAGTTTCTGAGCTATCCATGCAGTTTTTTTTCTTGAACTTCTGTCATGTTTTTCAAGCATGTTTTAAAACAGTGTTTTGAATTGGGTTTGGGGTTTTGATGCTCTTTGTGTCAAAAGAAGTAAGTTATCAAACAGAGAGGTAACCAATCGATCGGTGAAGTGTTAAATTTTAAAAGAAAATAGTCGTTCATTCTGCCCTTTGAAAATAGTCGTCCATTCTGCCTTTTGAAAATAGTCGTCCATTCTGCCCTTTAAAAACAGTCGTCCATGTCTTCTATAAGAAAGTCATCCACGCCTTCTGTAAAAGAGTTGTCCATTCTGTTCTGTGAACAGTCATCCACGTTGTTTCTCTAAAACAGTCGTCCACGTCTTCGGTAAAATAGTCGTCCACGCCTTCTGTAAAAGAGTTGTTCATTCTGTCCTGTGAACAGTCAGTCGTCCACGTTGTTTCTCTAAAACAGTCGTCCACGCTATTCCTTAAACAGTAGTCCAGTTCTGTAGTTGTGCACAGACTCTGCCTTTGATTTTAAACGTCCACAGGCTTTTGTTTTTGCCTTTGACTTTAAACGTCCACAGGCTTCTGTTTTTGCCTTTGATTTTAAACATCCACAGGCTTCTATTTTTGCCTTTGACTTTAAACGTCCACAGGCTTATGTTTTTGCCTTCGATCTTAAACGTCCACAGGCTTCTGTTGTCTACTGTTTCTGCCCTTTTATTTCAAATGTTCAAGGCTTCTGTCATCCACAGTAAGTCTTCCACGGCATGACTTCTAGTTTTTGTTCCCATTTTTATTAAGTCTTCCACTGCATGTCTGTTGTTTGTTCTACCTTCAAGTTTCAGTCGTCCATTTCTGTTTCATGATTTTCTGTTTTCACGCCTTCAGATTTAAGAGTTTTAAAAAGTCGAAGTTAAGTCCTAGTGAAAATCCCGGAATCTGTTTTCATTTCTCTCTGCCTTATGTCTTCTTGTTTTCTTCTACCATTTATTCCTGTAATATGATTTTAACTTATCTTCCAGTCTTCAGCTCCAGAGAAGGTTTTCTCTGTGTAAAGTTTTAAAAGTTTCCAAAAAAATAGTCCACGTTTTTAAATGTCCGGAGTGAGGCTCTCTGACCCCGGTTGGGTTGGGGGTCGTCACAATTTCCCTTTGGTTGGTTTCTTAGAATAGAAGGAGAAGTCATATAGGTATCTAGAAAAAGCCCCCCGTCCAATAAGGTAAGGTGTTGACATGCCTAGGAGGCCCATAACAAGATCACCTACTAGGACCCATAATTTAATTAATCAATTTTTTAATGATTTGTCTCTTTTTGTAGGTTATGACCCCATTGTGGATCTCACATGGGAGCCGACATCAGAGGATATGGACAAGTCCGTGCATAGCCTACAATGGAGCTTATGCACGGAGTCTTCAAGCAGCCCAATGGGAATTTTTCTTCCCGGGCCACTAAATATGTAATTTTAATTTTTAAACTCATTCGGCATACATTAGCCTTTTTGTATGGATTATTATATATTTGCATCATCCATTAGATTGTGTGGTTAGGGTTAGATGAATGTTGGTGGATTATGGGTTGAAGATTAATTCAACCAAGGAAATTGCATCAACAAAATAGAGCCCAAAGAAAGTCTTGGTCCAAAGAAGAGCCCACAACTAAAGGTATAAAATTGTAGGTACAAATGTTGGTGGCAACTAGGATCAAAGACTTGGACAAATCTCAGCCATTGATCAAGTTTTGGCTCAGCATTCATCTCCATCGCACAACTAGAGGCGCGTGGGCAGAATCGGGTAACGGATCATGGCGCGCGCGGGCAGCTTCTCGGCCATCAGATGAGCACGCACGGCAGCGCTCTCCTTCACTGATTGGTGCGCTCTGAATCGCTGCACTGGCTACTGAGGTGGCGCCCTCGGGTTCGCCAGCGAGGAGCGCATGGATTGATGAGGTGGCGTGCGACTGTTTGCTGATTGGCGTGCACGTGCGCACGACTTCCTTCTCCTCGGCCATTGATCATTTCTTCAACCAATGGTTCATATTCTCTTGCCAAACCCTAATCCACCCTAGGAATTCTATAAATGCATAGCATTTGTTCATGTATTGGAACTTTGGCTCATTTATGAAATTTCTATTTCCCTAACTCCGTGTTAGAAGAACCTTTTGGTGTTCCTCGATTTCTATTGAGTGGAGTGGTCCTCCATTGCTCTTCTAGCTCTAAGGTTGCTAGGCTAGCTCTTATTTTCCCTCATCTTGATCTCTTGAGAGTAAGAACTTCGAGGAAGAAAACCTAGGCCTACGGTGGTCGTTTTCCTTTGGGAAAACGTGCACCCGAGAGCTCAAACGTAAGATAGCTCCTCGGGTCCGCCAAAGGTATTTTCATTTTCATCTTTTCCATCACATTTTCACACATTCATCACTCTTTAATTTCGGCCTCACCATTCACCCACTTCACCATTTAATTTCTTGCAATTTTCTATTCATCTTCTTCATTCTCTTCTCCACGGTTTGCACCCTACCCAACCTCCATCTTCTTCTATTTTTCTTACATATATTAATTATACCTTCATATTGGACATAATATTCGGCCACCCCATCACAAACCTTCACCTTTAGTTACTTGCATTTTATTCTCCATTTTTCTCTCTTTGATTTCGGCTTTGTGTATCAATTGTCACCCGAGCTCCGTTGTCATTTTTGTGGGTATTACATGGCCCCTTTTCTAAGGGTCACCGTGTCAAGTGGTATCAGAGCGCAAGCTGGTTCCAACGATGCGTTTTAGTGCCTTGACGTTAGTCAAAAATTGGCACAATACCGGGAAAACCGCTCTTTATTTTCTAGCATAATATTTGAATCTATTTGGTGCTTATTTTTGCAATATGCTTATCTTAATACTTGCTGCCATTATCCTTGTCATTTAATAGCTTAAGATATTGTGGAAAAATGGGTATGCCTTGTGACAAGATTGGCCAAGGTAAGATTAATCTCCTCTCGGTTTTACACTTGTTTTGCTTCTCGGATTTTTATCTATTTGGCTTTGGATTTGGCTTGTTCTAACCTCGGTTTTTCTATCCTATTTTTGTTATGTTTTAGCCAAGGGTTACATCTAAAATTTGTGCCATTAACTCATATAAGATCTGGTCTTATTGTGCATATAAAAATCGACCAAATGTAACTAGTTAAACCCGATTTTACATGATAGATTATTCTCGGTTTTTCTAGTATATCTAAGCTCAGTTTTTATGGTATCATTGTTGATTGTGGTACTTAAATTTTTTTTATGAAGCATCTATTTTATGCTAGCATTTTAGTACAATAAGTTAACTTATAAATTTGTGACAAAACATTTGCTAAAATCGGCTATATTGGTGTTATTGCACTTATGAAAATTCTGCTCTATTTAACTTGAAATTTCAGTATGTTCACTTTGATTAAACTTGTGTTTTAAATTTAATACTTGCTGTTTTTGAAGTTATTTAGTTGGAATTAATATTATCTTTATTGAACATAACTTAAAATTGGTTACTTTATTGAATTTGGTTGGATTTGTGGAACTAAGCACTTATTGAAATTTCATTTCTAAGTTTAGTTTTGCTAAGTGTTGATTGGAACATCTAAGTTGTTTATTTGAATTCCAAATTTTAAATATTAAGTGTGAGCATGATCCTTATTTTCTTATTGTCTTAGCTATGACACATCTTTAGCAATTAAAATTTTCCTAAGACACTAAAGAGATAAGCACCTCACTAATTTAGGATGAAACAACTTAGAATGAATTAAAATTTAAAATTTGAAATTTATCAACCTATCACTTAACCATGACTAATAGAAGTGGATTTACACGAGATACACAAAATCAAGAACCAAATCGGGTTAGGGACACTCCTCCTCCAAAACAAGCACGTCACGAGGGTGAGACTAGCATGCAAGGTGGCATGCAAGGTCAAATCGAGGCCTTAACGGGCTTGGTTAACACCCTTACCCAACAAGTCAAAGAACTTATGACCAACCATCCCCGAAGAGAATCCCATGAATGAGATCCTTCACAAGAGACCTCCTCTAGGATTATACGTGAACGTCCTAGACGACGAACCCCTTTTCAACCACCCGTAGAGGAAGAAGAATGGGCTGAGCGCCAAAGAATGAGACCCCGTTATTACGATTCGAAGGATGTGGATTGGGCGGGAGATGATGAAGAATATCGCCCGAATCGTCGTAGAGATAACGACGATCTCTGTAATGTTAAGATGACGATTCCCCCTTTCAATGCAACATGTGATGGGCACACATACTTAGATTGGGTTGATAAAGTATAGAGAGTTTTTGAGTGCCACGACTATTCCGAACGAGTTAAAATTCAACTCGCGTCTCTTGAACTAACGGGCCACGCAGCATTATGGTGGTCAAACCTTAAAAACCAAAGAATGCGAACATTAGGTTACCCCGTCTCCATCTAGAATTCCATGAAAGAATTAATGCACAAGAGGTTCGTTCCCCGACATTATAAATATGAACTCTTCCATTAACTCCACAATCTTAAGCAAAATAACCTCACGGTCGATGAGTACCTTACAAAAGTTGAGGCTCTCAATATGCAATGTGCTATTGATGAGCCTGAAGAAAACTCATCGCTAGATTTATCTGTGGCTTGAACCGTGATATAGGTGATGCAGTTGAGGTACAACAATTAGAGGCCATGGACATGGTCATTCAACTAGCCCTTACGGTGGACCGACAACCTAAGAGAAAAAGAAAGACCAACTTCCCCAACAAGTTTCCACCTAGACACTTGGACCAAGATAAGCCTAAACCTCCATGGAAGAATGAAGAGAAAAGACCAATTAACCGTACTTGGCCACCTAAAGCACTATTCAACCAAAACAAGCCCCCTCCAATGGATAAGAATCAAGCAAAACAATCTCAAGGACAAATAGCCCGTGATATTAAATGTTACAAGTGTTTAGGTAAAGGACATTACGTGAATGAATGCTCTAACCGTCGAGTGATGGTTATTAAGGAATCGACCGAAGAATGGGAAAGCGAAAATGACGAAGGTCAATACCTCGATAAAGAAGAAGAAGAGGTAGAAGAAGAAGAAAGTGAGCACGATTCAGATGAATGTTTGGCTCAATAGGGACCACTTTTGATGGTTATAAGAAGAGCCCTCATTTCTAAGAATGTGAAAGAGGATTGCCAAAGTGTAAATATTTTCCAAAGTAGATGTGCAGTCTATAATAAAATTTTCTCCATGATTATAAATGGTGGAAGCTGTGTCAACGTAGCTTCCCAAGATATGGTTAGCAAACTTGGGTTTGAAACGACTAGCCACCCTAAGCCATATAAATTAAGATGGTTAGACGATAGAGATGACACCAAGGTGGCAAAGCAAGTTCCTCAATTTCACTATTGGTAAATATAAAAGATGCGGCTCTTTGCGATGTCGTTCCTATGAACGCGAGTCATCTTCTATTAAGGAGACCATGGCTTTATGATCGTAAGGTGCAACATGATGGATTCCTCAATAATTACAGTTTGAAATTTGGTGGCAGGGCCATTAAATTGCTTCCTATGACCCCTGAACAAATAGCACGTGACGATGTAGTGAGGAAGGAAGAGAAGATCAAGGAGAATCTTTTCTTATCTAAACGAGAATTAAGGGCTGCTGTCACTAAAAGGAAAGACCTTGATTCTTGTGTTATTTAGAGACCGCGTTATGGAGCTTGGGGATATACACTTACCGATCCAACATTTGCTTAAATCTTACCAAGACGTTTTTCCTGAGGATTTACCACCCGGTTTACCACCAATTAGAGGAATAGAACATCAAATTGACCTTCAACCTGGACCTATGTTGCCTAACTGACCGGTCTATAGGATGAGGCCTGAAGAGGCCAAAGAATTACAAGAAAAAGTCCAAAAGTTACTGGGAAGGGGATACATTAGAGAATCGATGAGTCCTTGTGCCGTGCCTACATTATTGGTACCCAAGAAAGACGACACTATGACGACATGTGTCGATAGTCGGGCTATAAATCAAATCACTATTAATTATAGATACCTGATCCCTAGACTCGAAGACATGTTAGATGAATTAAGTGGAGTATCGATCTTTTCCAATGTCGACTTGAAGAGTGGTTATCACCAGATACGAATGAAAGAAGGTGATAAATGGAAAACCACCTTCAAAACTAAATACGGATTTTTTGAGTTGCTAGTTATGCCATTCGAACTTACAAACGCCCCGAGCACCTTTATAAGGCTAATGCACCACGTTCTTAAGGATCTCCTTGGGAAGTTTGTTGTTGTCTATTTTGATGACATCTTGGTGTATAGCCCCAATAATGTGCCCCATAGGCCCATTACACGGTCTCAAACCCAAGGTCATAATTTATCTAATTTATGCACTTACAGTCTTGTCTCTTTTGCAGGTAATGGATTGTGTGGAGGCTTGGAGAACACCTTGGGAGACTTGAAGTGGGAATCCAAAGCTACGGATGTGGACCAACCAACACACTTAATCACTTGGAAATTCAAGCAAGCAGACCAATTTGCTCACATGGGAATTTGTCTTCCCGAGCCTTAATTGTAACCTTTTATTTCAAACTTATTTTGAGGCAAACATTGGCCTTCTTGTTAAACTTTATTATAAGCATGCATATTAGGCATTTAGGGTTAGATGAATGATAAGTTAGATGATGGAATGGAAGTGGTTCAAAGCAAGTGCATGGAGTGCATGGAAGAGGAGGAATGGGCCTTAAGAAAAAGATATCCATTTTGGCCCAACCTTGAGTGGAGGGGACCACTACCCTTTATCCAAACCATGGGCTGCCACTTGAGGGATTCTTAGAGGTTCTCCAATCAACACAAGGCCAAGGATTGATGACATGGTTATCACACAACCATTGGATCAAGAAAACCAAACTCATCTCGGCCATCCAAGCTATCTTCAAGATCCAACGGTTACACCATTTTGAAGACCACTTTTTGAATCACATCCAAGCCATCCATAGGTCTATAAAAGCATGGTAATTGGTGATTGTAAGTTTTTTTGGACTGATTTTAAGGAGCATGCACGGATTTCCCTTCCATGGTTGAAGGAGTTTGAAGAAACCAACAAGGTTTGCTCAGTTTGCACAAATCTGAGGGGTTGCGCCCCCACCACTCCCTTCTTGCTTGGTAGCTTCCAAGGGTTATATAGCCATCTTCTTCTCCATCTCCTTGGGAGTGGAAAACAGCAAGAAGTGGCCCCAAACCGTGTTCAAGAGTCGAGTTTTCTTCCTTGGAAGCAACTTTTGCCAAAGGCTTCAAAATATTACCTATTGGCCGATTTCTTGAAGTTTTGCATATCTTTTCCATCTCAATGAATCAGGACCACGCCTTCCACTATCACACACCTCACTCACTCCACTAACATCATATAAAGTTTTGTTTTCATCTAAGCACATTTGGTCATTCAAGTTCATCTTGCAATTTGTGTTCTTCTCGGCCATTTCTTGCCAATCCGAGGAGCTAACGATCCCCTCTAAGCTCTAAACGTTTTCTTGCAGGTTAGGGCTATATCACCCAACCTCCCACAACATGTCAACCATCTTGAGATACTTTTTCAAACTCTCCGTCGAGCTAAATTGTTTGGAAACTTAAATAAATGCTTTTTTGGTCAAGAAAAAGTTTATTTTTTGGGCTTTATCATTTCGAAGGATGGCTTAGAAGTGGATGGAGACAATGTCAAAGCCATCAAGGATTGGTCCGTACCCAATAGTATCACTAAAGTCCGTAGTTTTCACGAATTAGCCTTTTTTATAGGAGGTTTATTAAAGACTTCTTCTCTTGTCGCTCCTATTACCGACCTCACAAAAAAGGGAGTAGATTTCTGTTGGACTCCTGCTTGTCAAAGTAGCTTCGATCTCATTAAGAAAAAACTTTGTCAATCACCAGTTTTAGCACTTCTCGATTACAATAAGATTTTTGAGATCAAGAGTGATGCCTCTGGAATTGGCATTGGAGCTGTATTAATGCAAGATGCTAAACCTCTTGCATATTTTAGTGAAAAATTAAAGGAAGATTCACTTTATTACTCCACATACGACAAGGAGTTTTATGCCGTGATAAGAGCTATTGAGCACTGGCAGCACTACCTTTTGTCAAAAGAGTTTGTGATCTATTCTGACCATCAATCCTTGAAACACATCAAAAGTAAGCATAAACTCAATAAAAGACACGCCAAATGGGTGGAATTCTTGGAAAGATTTCCATACATTTTGAAATATTTGAAAGGATCTGATAACACAGTTGCCGACGCTCTATTACGAAGACGTATCCTATTTGACGGAATTAGGCGTCAGATTTTTCAGATTTAAGTGGATCAAGACTTTATATGAATCCTATAAAGATTTTGGAACGCCTTATCAAGATTGTCAAAACAAAGTGGAATGAGGATATAGTATTGTTTATGGATTTTTGCTAAAAGACAGAAAATTGTGTATTCTCGATTGCAATCTAAGACACTGCCTTCTTAAAGAAGCTCATGGCGGAGGATTGTCTGGACATTTTGGAGAAAAGAAAACCCTAGAACTGCTAAAAGAAAGATTTTATTGGCCTCATATGATGAAAGACATGCACCACTCCGTTGAGCAGTGCATTGTTTGTAAAAAGGCTAAAAGCAAAGTTCTACCCTAAGGACTTTACCTTCCTTTACCGATCCCTACACACCCTTGGGTAGAAATCAGCATGGATTTTGTATTAGGGTTACCACAAACGGGACGAAACAAGGACTCAATTTTAGTTGTCGTGGATAGGTTCTCCAAAATGTCACATTTTATCGCATGTAACGAGACTGATGACTCTGCTTCTATAGCCGATCTGTTCTTTAAAGAAATAGTTAGACACCATGGAGTGCCCCAATATATTGTGTTCGATCGCGATACTAAGTTCTTGAGCACTTTTTGGAAGACCCTATGGAAGAAATTGGGGACAACACTTTGCTGTAGTACATCTTTTCATTCCCAAATAGACGGCCAAACGGAAGAGGTCAATAGAACCTTGGGAACCCTTCTTCGCAGTGTCGTGGATAAGAATCTAACCAATTGGGACATAGTACTACCCCAAGTTGAATTTTGTTATAACAAAAGCCTTTACTCCACCACACAGCAAACGCCCTTTGAGGTAGTCTATGGAATTAATCCTAACTCACCACTGGCACTCATTCCCATTCCAACCCAGGTCCTTGTAAACACTTAGGGAGCTAGCAAAGCAGAGCAAGTCAAGAAGTTATATAAAAAGGTTCGTCAAACCAGATAAAAGTAACGCCAATTATGCTAAGCATGCCAATAAGGGACGAAAAGAGGTAATCTTTAACGTTGGAGATTTGGTATGGCTACACCTTCGAAAAAAATGATTCCCAGCCAAAAGACGCTCCAAAATTTTACCTAGAGCTGAAGGCCCCTTCAAGATTTTAGAGCGAATTAATAATAATGCTTATAAATTGGAATTACCTGGTGAGTATGGAATGTCATCCACCTTCAATGTTGAAGATTTTTCCCTTTATATTAGAGAATTATGACATGAAGAAGGGGCTGAGCTAACGGATTTGAGGTCAAATCCTCAACCACTCGGAGGGGATGACATGCCTAGGAGGCCCATAACAAGATCACAAACTAGGGCCCATAATTTAATTAATCAATTTTCTAATGATTTGTCTTTTTTTTTGCAGGTTATAACCCCATTATGGATATCAAATGGGAGCCGACATCAAAGGATATGAACAAGCCCTTGCATAGCCTACAATGGAGCTTAGGCACGGAGTCTTCAAGCAGCCCAATGAGAATTTGTCTTCCCGAGCCACTAAATATGTAATTTTAATTTTTAAACTGATTTGACATACATTATCCTTTTTGTATGGATTATTATATATTTGTGTCATGCATTGATTGTGCGCGGGCAGCATTGTGTAGCAGATCATGGCGCGCGCGGGCAGCTTCTCGACCATTAGATGAGCGCGCACAGTAGCGCTCTCCTTCACTGATTGGCGCGCTCTGAATCGCTGCGCTGGCTGCTAAGGTTGCACGCTCGGGTTCACCAGCAAGGCACGCATGGATTGATGAGGTGGTGCGCTCGAGTTCGCCAGTGAGGCGCGCATGGATTGATGAGGTTGTGCACAACTGCTTGCTGATTAGCGCGCGCGCGCACGGGGCTTCCTCGTCCTCGGCCATTGATCATTTATTCATCCAATGGTTCATATTCTCTTGCCAAACCCTAATCCGCCCTAGGAATTCTATAATGCATAGCATTGGTGCATGTAATGGAACTTTGAATCATTTATGAAATTTCTATTTCCCTAACTCTGTGTTAGAAGAACGTTCGGGTGTTCTTCGATTTCTATTGAGTGGAGTGGTCCTCCATTGCTATTTTAGCTCTAAGGTTGCTAGGCTAGCTCTTATTTTCCCTCATCTTGTTCTCTTGAGAGTAAGAACTTCGAGGAAGAAAACCTCCTATAATGGTCGTTTTCCTTCGGGAAAACGTGCACCCGAGAGCTCAAACGTAAGATAGCTTCTCGGGTCCGCCAAAGGTATTTCCATTTTCATCTTTTCCATCACATTTTCACACATTCATCACTCTTTAATTTCGGCCTCACCATTCACCCACTTCACCATTTAATTTCTTGCAATTTTCTCTTCATCTCCTTCATTCTCTTCTCCACGGTTTTCACCCTACCACACCTCCATCTTCTTCTATTTTTCTTACATATTTTATGCCTTCATATTGCACATAATATTCGGCCACACCATCACACACCTTCACCTTTAGTTACTTGCATTTTATTCTCCATTTTTCTTTCTTTGATTTTAGATTTTTGTATCACTTGTCACCCGAGCTCCATTGTCATTTTTGTGGGTATTACATGGCCCCTTTTCTAAGGGCCACCGTGTCAGGTGTCCTACCCCATTAAGCCTACCTTTGACTTGAGAGACCCAACACTTGACTTTGAGCTTAGCTCCATGAGAAGTAAGCCACTGAGATATCTCTATATATAGTAGGAAGGCCAGCATGCTCAAGGACAGATTCCCAGGGGATTTTGTTGGAAAGCACGGCTGGTCAGGACCATAAATTCATATACTACCCTTTCTTTTCTTTAAGATCGGAATAGATCTTATCTTAGAACCTGGGGTTCTTTGTCAGCACCTTCTCGCACCTCAAAGAAGGCAGATCCTTTTATATACAAAACCAAACCACGAATTTTTTTCTTTTATTACACCTGCGCGGTAAGAGATAACAGCTACTCACCTACGACTACTCGGCGGTCTCTGAGACTGAACTGATCTATTAACACCTAGGCTTATCTATTAAATGAAACCTACCTCACAAGAACAGAGGCCGAGTCTCTAAAAGCTAATCCAGAGAGAGCCCCTTTAGAGAGAAGGTATTGGGTACCTTTTCCCAACTTACAATAGTACAAGGAAGGCAAATCCTAGGTAAAGCCTAACAAACCCGACACCTACTTTCTTTCTATATATTACCAACCAGAAAATCACGAGTGCTTAGTGCTTGGTCCCAGATAGCAGCTCCTGATGAACTACTTGGCTAATCACGATCGCAAATAGACACAAAAGGGGCACTTGAGGAAGCCGCTTGTATTAGTGAGCTCAAAAAACAGTAAGAGGAGGACGCTTTTGCACAAGAACAAAGGTTGAGTCATAGGAGATTTCTTGAGCTCAATCAATTGAGGTTGGTTTGGTTTGGTCAGGTAAAGAAGTAGGGCAATCGATCCCACACAGAGTCACCTTTCTAGTGCTTGTTCAAAATTACAGACTGATTGTTCAAATAGACTCTTCCCTTCTTGTAAGTTCAAATTTTTTCTATGGTGAGGTTGACCGGTTCGCTTTACCTTCTGACTATGCTTTTTGGGGACGGAGCTTTGAATAGCTTTACCAAGAAAGAGAAAGAAGATGTGACTAAGAAGTGCTTAAGTTGAACGAATGGCTCCTGCTGAATTACTTACAAGATCAATAGGAGTTCAAAAGATGAGGATCCAGATTCACTTCTTGAAGAGGGAATAGCAGGCGCAAGGGAAACGCTTGCTTTAGGAGTGAGTTATTTATCAGCCATACATTCTTCTTAGGATTCTGCTGGAACTGTCTTCTCTTAATCAAAAGGGAGTTCACCGAGAGCAAGAGTCATTCATGCCCTACCCATATCAGCCGGAGTAGATAGATTCAAAGGCCGAAGCGCTATAAGTAGAAAGAATGTGAACAAATCCTTTCTTCTTTCCCAGAGAATAGAAATGAATTCTCTTTCGTACTTCTCCCCAGTAACGAAGACGTGAACTAGCTGCTTTTAGCCTTTCTCGCTAATATGAATATGGCACTGCACTGAAAGGTCTTGACGATAGCCTTCTTCCGAACCTGCTAAGCTAACTTATCGCCCATACTTAAAGCAAGCACGCGAAAGAGAAGGGAAGGCGAACGTGCTTGATATTACATTATGAGCTATGCTTGCTACTTGACTCTGCTCTTAGAAAGAGAGTCAACTAATGCCTCTTGAGCCAGGTGAGGATATTCCGACAAGAGAGTAACCTGCCCTTACCAACTCTTGAATTTTAGGTAAACCGATGTCTTTTGGGGATTCCCCTGGATAATTTTGCTAGCCTTGACTTTCTTCATCGAGTTGTTAATAGTTCTTCTCTAAACAAGAGACTAATGGAATCCCATCTGAATCAATCAGAAGTCAAGGCCTTTCCTTTCTCTACGATTCGTGCACCTTAGGCTACTGAATTGACCTTTTGGCCTGGTCCTTTTCTTTAAGGTAAATGGAAGGCAAGTCTCATTTGGTACTTTCTTCACGGCAAATAGAATAGGAGTTTTCCCTGCTGCTGCTAGAGAATAGGAAGTTGTTCACGACTCAGTTGCTAGCCTTTCAAAATCTTTTTGTCGAGATCTCAAATCAGCAGCTATAAAAGAAGTTATTCTAGAACCCACAGGCAGAATAACCTTAGTTATAAGAAGGGCTATTGGTATGACATCAATCACTCTTAGAGTCTTAGTTGGGAACTAAAGTCAAGCTTTCCCATGTTGAAAAGGAGAGTCGCTAGTTCTTCTTTCTCTTGTTGACAATTAAGTTAGATTGAAAGCTATTTATCTTCCTCAGATACTTGACCTCGATGGCATAGATAGGGCTTTGGGTATGAGACCTACACATAAACCAGAGTTTATGAGTGAAGGCTACTTAGAATTTGCGAGATATTTCACTTACAAAGGAAAGTAGTTAGCAAACCCCCCGACCAGGAAGCTCTTTGCCAAACTAAGTTAAGCTGGAAAGTAGGTTCCTACTAAGAAAATGAGGGGACAAGATGATCGACAAAGACGGATTCAGAGAAGTTCAAAGAAGGGGTATATGACTGAGAAAAATTATTTGGATTCTTTACCCGTTAAGCCCTTAGGGAGAAAGAAGAGTCAGTGGGAAAGATAGAAGCCTAGCAGCCCCAAAAAGGCGAAACCTCTAATTTCGGTCCTTAGGCTAATGTACGATGAGTCAGGAATAGCGTAAGAGAAGAGAGGTCGTAAGTAAGAAAAGCGCAACAGCCATATTTGAATTCTTCCTACTTTCATTCCAAATATCATGATTCGTCGATTATCTCCTCAAATTCTCTCCTTTCTCTACTCATTCCTAATCATGATTTTCTTAGTCGGTGTGTGTTATTTGCTTTGTATGATATTTTGTTTGATTGACCTTTTGGGGCCTTGTTTGCAAAGATGGGAATCTCTACGGTCGGGTCCGTCTATATCTCTTTGATAAAGATAACAGGTTTACCTGGGGCTCGCAACATTGAATCCTGTAAGTAACTTCGTTCCCCAGCCCTCAGTTCAGCCTTCTAGGTGAGAAGGTTTGCACAAAAGTTTTCAACCCTCAACTCGTAAATACAAAGCAAATCTCGATGAAACAACAAGGAAGGATACTACATTAACAAAAAGAAGTTTTTCGGCCCATTCTAAGATTTTTTGGTATTTCTCTTGAATTATTAGTGGGTTATTTTCTACGAATACATGGTGTGAAGTAAGCCATTAATCGTCCCTTTTTGTTAGAGTGGATAACCGACTTTTAAACCATCCTTAGACCTCACCTTCTTTTGTTTGGTTGTTCCCACATTTTTTAATAGAAGGTCCAAATTCCCAACGTGCATTGCTAGTTATCACTTCGCGCATCTGCACTCCATCCATTCCCTATGCTTCTGCATGAGTAAGATTTCTATATAATGTGGATCAACTAATTCATTCGGGTTGATAGGAAAAATGCAAAAGAGCTTAGTTTGATGCAATACCGCACAACAAGGACGAGGAGCTGTTTTCAGCATCTCAGTCATCGATGTTTGGCATTCAACTTTTTGAAAGCCGAATGTTGATTTATGAACTCCATTATGAAGAAAGTCTAAGTTCATTAGTTTCCTTTCGTATGAGAGTAACAAAAAGAGAAGATCTAAGAGAACTTGTCTAGCTTGACTTGAATTGCTCCCCTTCTACTGAGGAGTTTTTTTCTGTTTGCCAGTAATGCTTTTTGGGAGGATTTAGATCAAGAAGGAATTCCCTAACTTAGTTCCTTCCCGCTTATATCTTAGATTCTCCTGGATTCGGCTTCAAGCGCTTACTCTTCTACGCACGGCATGTCTTACCCAAGATTCTATGCATCTGAACTCATTGAAAGCAAAAGTGGAGAGTCGACAAGAGTGTTGCTTCTCCCCCAGAGGGAACACGTGTAACAGCCCTGCAGGGAATAACCAACTTTCTTCTTAGCTAAAGCTAAGGAAGTTATGTATGATTGACTCCTTGCCTAGACACGAACGGTATAAGAAGAAGTGAGGGAGAAGCCTGTAGCTCAGTACTACTTTACTCAAGCCCGTGGAGACATTGTTTTACAAAGAAAGGGGCTTTTGCCCAAGAGTTCTGCACATATAGGTGGTAGAGGCAGAAAAGTGTCTGCTTGAGAATAATAATCTGCATACAATAAAGAAAAAGAGGTTTGATTCAACCCTTTAGAGCCCACGAAAGATGAGCTAGAAGTAGGTATTAGTTAAGCCCTAGACAAGAGATCGCGCGTCAAGGTATAGCTCAGGAGGGCTCCAGCTTTTATTAAGAAATGTTATTTGCTAGTTTCAAAAGATCTTTTAGAGGGGAAAAAGGACTAAATTCTTTGATACAGGGGGAGCAAGTCTGTTGTGTGTGGCTCTTTCACAAAAGAAAAGATTTGGATTCTTAGAACAAAGATATAGAAAGTGAACCATAGCCTTGCCTTATTCCTATGATAGCCTTTTCGATCTTATTTGAAGCAGACGAGAACCTGATTCCGCTTTTTTCACTCACTCCCTAAAGGTTAGTTAATCACCCTGAAGAGAAGGTATTCATTAAATCATCAACCGCAGGTACTCGTACAAGAGCACTGGCACCGGATGAAATAGCTAAAGTTACTGCAAAAGGAAGAAGGGAAGGTAATAGAGTTCTGAAAGGCACTGTTCCTACGCATTCAGTAAGACCAGCTATGAACTCACTATAAAAGAAAGACCGAGTATATAAAAAAAGCAAGGCATGGACCTCTTAATTAGACTCTTTATCTTCTCCTCTGCTTTCTTTCCCTCAAACCTGACACCAACAGCTTTTATTGGAACTTCTAAGACTAGAACTGGTACGTGAACAGCTAATACGAGAACAGCGGGTACACATTCAATGTATTACGAAAGAGCCCAGTAAAAAAGAAGTTATTCAAATTCCTACTTCTAGTAGTGCACTCCCTAACTTGATAGCCGGGGAACACTTGCTTCAAGGAGGCATTTTTGGATACTCATAAAAGAAGTAAGAAAAGAAGCCTAAGGCATAGAGTCAAGACAGAAAGACAGGGGTGTAGCGGGACAAGGTTACTAAGACATTACTTCAATAAGAGCAGGAATCAAAAAGCGAGTGCCAAGCTAATGGCTAAGCTTACATTACATCTCAAAATGAGGGATCATTTTAAGATGGCGATATGGACATTCAATCTTTGAAACTAGCTACAAGGCCAATAAAAAATTATAAGAAAATCCATCATGGAGGGATTTTACTGTAAAACCATTGATTCAATATGACTTATTAGTATCTTTTTAACACTTAAGGCATGGATAATGGATAGTTTTTTTTTACTTCTCAAAAAAAGTGTATGCTATATCATATCTTATATAATCATACCGGATATGATATCTTTATATCGTATAGATAGTAATGGTATCAACTTATATGTCCATGTTCTATTCGGTGTAATAAAAAGAAAAAAGAAATTCTCTTTTGGAGAGATGGCCTAGTGGTTGATAGTTCCGGTCTTGAAAATCGGTATAGTTTGAAACCAAGGGGTTCGAATCCCTCTCTCTCCTTTTGTTCGGAGAATAGATTTTGTTCATCATTTTCTTGGTTTTGTCCGGCTCAATATCATAAAAGGGAATGGCTCGTGTAACTCCCGACAATGTTCGGCCAGGTATTTTCTTAATTGCTTTAACGGTCACCTCCACCATTAACCTTTACAATTTTGAATTTAAATGCCAAAGCTTAATTGATTTTATTTGTGTGATGGCAGAATTGTAAATAAGATGGATTTCAATCGATATAAATAGAAATTGGAAATCCTTAAACCTCACTAAAACCACACTGTAGCCGACACGTTCCTTCTACGATTTCTCAACCTCCAGAGCTCTCCTTCTCTTTGCCAGCTACTTCTTCGTCGGCAACCGATTCTTCAGTCTCCACCCCGACAATCCACGCTCTAAGTAAGGCTTATACAATGTAGCTGCTGGTTAGTTACTTAGAGCTCTGTTTTCAGCTAGAACTTGAAGTTTCGGATTCTTCAATGGCAGAGTTATTATAGTAACATTTATAATTTTTGTTTAGCAATGGCATTTTCGATTCGATTTTGGACATTAAGATAACTGACTGTGTTTAGTTGCTAGGTTGAATCTGGGCATTTTAGGTTCTGGAAACTTGATCTACGCACATAAGGTGCTTGACTAAAGAACTTAGAAATACATGTACGTTAGATTCTAGGATTACTTTTAGTTAGAACTTTTAGGATTTTGTTTTAACTATGTAATGTGAAATGTTTTAGGTGAAGAAAAATCCGAGGTGAAGTGCTCAAGTTGCTAAGGGAAACCAGGTAAGTGAGTGAGTAAGATTCCCGGCCATTAAGGCCCTACATCACAAGGGTACTAGGTAGAAGTTGTCTATAATGTTTAAAGGTTATCTGTGCTATTGTCTGTTTGGTTATGATACTCGAGTTGATAGTGTGATCTTTTGATGAATGAATGAGCTGTCCTTTTTGTCTGATGAAATGAGAGTACTCATACTCATGCTTCACGATTGTTTTCCTTTTTAAGCATATGAAAATGTTTTAAGTGCATGATTTCCTTCACGATGAAGATATTAACATGAAACTTATGCAACAAGGATTAAGAGAGGGTTGGGGGCGGTTTGGGGTATGTCACTGTCCAAAAGGAGGATAATGAATACGACCCGCAAGGGACTATGTACACTTTCACTGTCAACCCCCTTTTCGGCACAAATCCTCCCTTAATCCACATGATGTAAATGATGAACAAGAACGTGATGTAAACGATGAAAATGATGAATAAGAACAAGAACAAGAAAAGATCATGAACATGTGTTTTTCTTAAACTGTACATTCATGCATACATGTTAGCATTGCACTCCTTACTAAGCATTAATCTTATAGTTTAAACCTTATCATGTAGGTGAAGAACTACCAGGTGAGAATTCCAAATTCAGTGAGGATGTCTAAGATTGGTTGCTGGATGGCGCTCAGGGTAACAGATTTGTGGCTGCAAAGGCGATTATGACCCCTGGTTACTACTCTTATGATGTTAGTAAGGATTATGAACACTGAAGTCTAATAGGATGAATTTTCTTAAAACAATGGGTATTGGAATTTGTCTGACTGAAATCTTGAGTTTGAGAATGATCATGAAATGATAGAAATGTCTGTTTTATTTAAGTTTTATCGCTACACGTATTTGGATGAGTCTATGGATTATATTGTGCAAGTTTACGTCAGTCATGTCAAAGTTTGGAAAAGTCAGGATGTCTTCTATCAATAGATGTTGCTTATTACTTTCGGTAGCTCACCGGTAGAAGTTTTCTATCGGAAGAGGTTTAATGAGTCACGTGGGATGCACATGTCAATCGAAAGATATAGATTTTTCACTACCGGTAGAAGTGAGTATAATGTCTTGTCTTGTTGTGATCGGTAGATGTCGTTTATTTCTATCGGTAGATGTTGTTTATTTCTATCGGGTGATGCTTAATGAGTCCCGTGGGATGCACATGTCAATCGGAAGATATAGATTTTTCACTACCGGTAGAAGTGAGTATAATGTCTTGTCTTGTTGTGATCGGTAGATGTTGTTTATTTCTATCGGTAGATGTTGTTTATTTCTATCGGAAGAGGTTTAATGAGTCACGTGGGATGCACATGTCAATCGAAAGATATAGATTTTTCACTACGGTAGAAGTGAGTATAATGTCTTGTCATTTTGTGATCGGTAGATGTTGTTTATTTCTATCGGTAGATGTTGTTTATTTCTATCGGAAGAGGTTTAATGAGTCACGTGGGATGCACATGTCAATCGAAAGATATAGATTTTTCACTACCGGTAGAAGTGAGTATAATGTCTTGTCGTTTTGTGATCGGTATATGTTGTCTATTTCTATCGGTAGATGTTGTTTATTTCTATCGGGTGATGTTTAATGAGTCACGTGGGATGCACATGTCAATCGGAAGATGTAGATTTTTCACTACCGGTAGAAGTGAGTATAATGTCTTGTCATTTTGTGATCGGTAGATGTTGTCTATTTCTATCGGTAGATGTTGTTTATTTCTATCGGAAGAAGTTTAATGAGTCAAGTTGGTTGCACGTGAAAATCGGTAGTTGTTGTTGTTTAATACTCTCGGTAGAAGTGGGAATTATGTTTTGTCGTTTTGCGGTCGGTAGATGCGGGAAGAAAGTTTTGTCGTTTGCGATCGGTAGATGTCCTTTGATTTTCAAGTCCCTCAGTCAAAAGTTTTAACGTTTTGTCTATATATAAATGTCGTTTACATACTGAGTTTTCCGCTGTATAATCGAGGATTAAAGGTAGAATTTTCATCATTGAGAGAAAGTTTAAAATTTTCTATAAATTTCTTAGTCCAGTCCTATGATATGGGCAAGAATCGGGTTTGGGAGACTCGGGTTATTACAATTATGGTATCAGAGAAAAACGAGGTTCTAAAATCGATTCTGCAGATTGCCTTCCAGCACAGATTGTCACATGAGCACACTCCAACAACTGTAAGTGTCTATGATTTTAGTAATGTCATTACGTTAAGATGTGTTTATGATTACTTGTTTAGGAATCTGAAAATGGTAAAAGGTCAACAAAGAGAGTGCAATGAGGATAGTAACACCATCGCTCAGCTAACCAAGTTGGTTATTCGCCAGTCCCGCCAAATTGAGCAGTGGGTGGCCGCTAGGGATGAGCAAGGGCATTCTAGCTCAGATATGACTCACGACAATGGAAGCGAGCGTTTTCACCGCCTTCGACCTCCAGTATTCAATGGTCAAGTTTCGGATCCTATTTATGATGAAGAGTGGATACGGACAATTGAGGACATGTTCAAGTATGCCAAGGTCGATGAAGGGGACAAGGTCACATGTGCTGTTTTTCACCTTGCATTGAGTGCAAGGCATTGGTGGGACTCAGTTCAGAGCACTACGAATGCGAAAACTATGACTTGGGCGTGGTTCAAGATAGCCTTTTATGACAAGTATTTTAGCTGAGCGGTTCGGACCAGCAAAAAGATGGAGTTTATGTAGCTGCACCAAACCGGTTCTGTGACTGACTACATCTGTAAGTTTGAGGTCTTGTCCAGGTTTGCACCCCGTCTGGTGGATGATGAGGAAGACAAGATTCACCAGTTTGTCCATGGACTGAAGCCGAGCCTCTTCCAAGGAGTGATAACTGCGGGGATCCATAACATACCCTATTCCGAAGTGGCAGCTAAGGCTTTGGAATTGGAAGAAGTTGAGTTAACAGTACAAGGACAACGTGAACCGCCAAGGAAGTTTATCAAGGAGACTCAGCCACCGCTGCGCCAGGGCAGAGGTTGGCAACCACAACCGAATAGAGGACTGCAGCAACAGCAGAAAGGTGTGAAGAGACCCTTCAATCCAAATGATGATCAAGGAAAAGGAAAGCAACCTCTAGCTCCACTATGTTCCACCTGCCAGAAGAACCACCGTGGCGAATGCAAATTATATTTTGGCCGTTGCTATAGATGTGACAAGGTTAGACACATGGTCAGAGATTGCCCTATGCCGCCAGACCCAAATCGTACGAGTGTAGTGCCAAGAGTCTATGCTTTAATTGAGGATGAGGATGTGGTGCAGCATACGGTCATAACAGGTACAATTATGATCTGTGGTATTTCTGCTTATACACTTATAGATACTGGAGCCACACACTCGTTTGTATCAACCCTGTTTGTATGTAAGCATAGGTTAGAACTCTTGTCAGCCGAGAGGTCATATAGTGTTATATTACCATCGGGGAAGTCTTTACATTCAGAACACATAGTGAAAGGTGATATTATGTCCTTAGGAGATAAGAAGTTGTACGTAGAGCTAATCGTAATTGATATGAAGGGATATGAAGTTATATTAGGAATGGATTGGCTATTCAGACATTATGCCACGATAAGTTGTAGGTCTGGATTGGTTGAGTTCCGACCCCCGAACGGAGATCGGTATTCCTTCCAAGCTATTCCAAAAATAAGTAAAATGTCAATTATATCCTCACTAAAGACTCAACGGTTACTGAAAGGTGGTTGCGAGAGTTTTCTAGCTAGCATAATTGATGTCCGGGTAAAGGATAAGGTAGAACTCCAAGATATTCCCATAGTCCGAGAGTTTCCAAAAGCATTTTTGGATGACTTGCCCGGGTTACCACCTGATAGAGAAATTGAGTTTGTCATCGATACATATCCCGAGGCATCACCTGTGTCTAAGAACCCTTACCGCATGGCACTTGTTGAGCTGAAGGAGTTAAAATTCCAACTCCAGGAACTTGTTGACAAAGGATTTATACGCCCTAGTTGTTCTCCCTGGGGTGCACCTGTCCTATTCGTTAAGAAGAAAGACGGTTCTCATAAAATGTGCATAGATTACAGAGAACTGAACAAATTAACAATCAAGAATAAATATCCCTTACCCCGAATTGACGACTTGTTTGACCAGTTACAAGGAGCTAAGGTATTTTCAAAAATTGACTTCCATTCGGGTTATTACCAACTGAAGGTTAAGGAGAGTGATATACCAAAGACAGCATTCAGAACCCGATATGGGCACTATGAATTTCTTGTGATGTCGTTTGGGTTGACAAATGTACCTACAACTTTTATGGACTTGATGAACCGTGTGTTTCGTGAGTATTTGGACAAGTTTGTGATTGTGTTTATAGATGATATCCTAATTTATTCACGGACCAAAGCTGACCATGAAAAACACTTAAGAACAGTTTTGACCAGTGGGAAAACATTACCATGGATTTTGTTGTAGGATTACCTAAGACAATTAAAGGTCATGATAGTATTTGGGTTGTAATTGACAGAATGACAAAATCAGCTCACTTCCTACTTGTAAAGACGACTTACACGATGGACCAGCTTGCTAATCTGTGTTCTGGAAATTATCAGATTGCATGGGATTCTGATATCCATTGTCTCAGATCGTGATCCCAGGTTCACCTCAAGGTTTTGGCAAAGTCTTCAAGGCACGCTTGGTACAAAGTTATCATTCAGCACTGCATTTCATCCTCAGACATATGGCTAATCTGAACGGACAATTCAAACACTCGAGGACATGTTGAGGGCGTGTGTGCTAGATTTCAAGACATCTTGGAGTCGATACCTGCCCTTGGTTGAATTCTCCTACAACAATAGTTACCAGTCCACCATTGGTATGGCACCATATGAAGCACATTATGGCAGGAAATGCAGATTACCCTTATATTGGGATGAAGTTGGCGATGCAAAACTCCTAGGCCCTGAAATTTTGTAGCAGATGTCAAACAAGATTACCATTATTAGGAAAAGAATGATGACTGCACAGAGCCGACAGAAGAGTTATGCTGACCAAAGAAGAAGAGATCTTGAGTTTGCAGTCGGTGACGAAGTTTTCCTTAAGATTTCACCGTTTAAGGGAGTTTTAAGATTCAGTAAGAAGGGAATGCTTAGTCCACGATTCATTGGTCCATTCCCTGTCTTGGCAAGGATTGGCAGTACAGCTTATAAGTTGCAATTACCTCCATCATTGGAAAAGGTTCATAATGTTTTTCATGTGTCTATGCTAAGAAAATACATACGTGATCCGACGCAAGTTGTTAAGCCAGCAGAGATTGATATTGAGCCAACACTGATGTATGAAGAGAAACCTGTTCGAATATTAGAATCTGCAGTTAAGACTCTGCAGAATAAAGAAATTCCACTGGTGAAAGTCTTATGGATGAATCATGGCATTAAAGAAGCCACGTGGGACCGACAGCAGGACATGTTGGCCAAATATCCTGAGCTCTTTGCTTGATCAATTTTCGAGGACAAAAATTTCTTTTAAGGAGAGGTGGATGTAACACCCGACAATGTTTGGCCAGGTATTTTCTTAACAGCTTTAACGGTCACCTCCACCATTAACCTTTATAATTTTGAATTTAAATGCCAAAGCTTAATTTATTTTATTTGTGTGATGGCAGAATTGTAAATAAGATGGATTTCAATCGATATAAATAGAAATTGGAAATCCTTAAACCTCACTAAAACCCCACTGTAGCCGACACTTTCCTTCTGCAATTTCTCAACCTCCAGAGCTCTCCTTCTCTTTGCCAGCAACTCCTTCGTCGGCGACCGATTCTTCAGTCTCCACCCCGACAATCCACGCTCGAGGTAAGGCTTAGACAATTAACCTACTGGTTAGTTACTTAGAGCTCTGTTTTCAGCTAGAACTCAAAGTTTCAGATTCTTCAATGATAGAGTTATTATAGTAACATTTATAATCTGCATTTAGCAATGGCATTTTCGATTCGATTATGGACATTAAGATAACCTACTGTGTTTAGTTGCTAGGTTGAATCTGGGCATTTTAGATCCTGGAAACTTGATCTACGCACATAAGGAGCTTGACTAAAGAACTTAGAAATACATGTACGTTAGATTATAAGATGACTTTTGGTTAGAACTTTTAGGATTTTGTTTTAACTCTGTAATGTGAAATGTTTTAGGTGAAGAAAAATCCGAGGTGAAGTGCTCAAGTTGCTAAGGGAAACTAGGTAAGTGAGTGAGTAAGATTCCCTGCCATTAAGGCCCTACATCACAAGGGTACTAGGTAGAAGTTGTCAATAATGTTTAAAGGTTATCTATGCTATTGTCTGTTTGGTTATGATACTCGAGTTGATAGTGTGATCTTTTGAATAATGAATGAGTTGTCCTTTTTGTCTGATGAAATGAGAGTACTCATACTCATGCTTCACGATTGTTTTCCTTTTCAAGCATATGAAAATGTTTTAAGTGCATGATTTCCTTCACGATCAAGATATGAACATGAAACTTATGCAATAAGGATTAAGAGAGGGTTGGGGGCGGTTTGGGGTGTGTCACTGTCCAAAAGGAGGACCATGAATACGGCCCGCAAGGGACTATGTACACTTTCACTGTCAACCCCCTTTTCGGCCCAAATCCTCCCTTAATCCACATGATGTAAATGATGAATAAGAACGTGATGTAAACAAAGAAAACGATGAATAAGAACAAGAACAAGAAAAGATCATGAACCTGTGTTTTCCTTAAACTGTGCATTCATGCATACATGTTAGCATTGCACTCCTTACTAAGCATTAGGCTTATAGTTTAAACCTTATCATGTAGGTGAAGAACTACCAGGTGAGGATTCCAAATTCAGTGAGGATGTCTAAGACTGGTTGCTGGATGGTGTTTAGGGTGACAGATTTGTGGCTGGAAAGGCAATTATTACCCCTGGTTACTACTCTTATGATGTTAGTAAGGATTATGAATACTAAAGTCTAATAGGATGAATTTTCTTAAAACGATGGGTATTGGAATTTGTTTGACTGAAATCTTGAGTTTGAGAATGATCATGAAATGATAGAAAGGTCTGTTTTATTTAAGTTTTACCGCTACATGTATTTGGATGAGTCTATGGATTATATTGTGCAAGTTTACGTAAGTCATGTCAAAGTTTGTAAAAGTCAGGATGTCTTCTATCAGTAGATGTTGATTATTACTTTCGGTAGCTCACCGGTAGAAGTTTTCTATCGGAAGAGGTTTAATGAGTCACGTGAGATGCACATGTCAATCGGAAGATATAGATTTATCACAACTGGTAGAAGTGAGTATAATGTCTTGTCTTGTCTTGTTGTGATCGGTAGATGTCGTTTATTTCTATCTGTAGATGTTGTTTATTTCTATCGGGTGATGTTTAATGAGTCACGTGGGATGCACATGTCAATCGGAAGATATAGATTTTTCACTACCGGTAGAAGTGAGTATAATGTCTTGTCATTTTGTGATCAGTAGATGTTGTCTATTTCTATCGGTAAATGTTGTTTATTTCTATCGGGTGATGTTTAATGAGTCACGTGGGACGCACATGTCAATCGAAAGATGTAAATTTTTCACTACCGGTAGAAGTGAGTATAATTGATAGTCTACGGGCCTGCAATGGGGTTAGAAAACGCTTGCGGAAGACAACAAAAACGAGACAACGATCGGTGCTCGAAGACACCCCAAAACAGACGCTAAACAGACAAAAAAAAAAAGAAATAACAGGGATGATGGCGAGAAGGGAAGAGGGCGTTACCGAACGCTTGCGGAGGTGGGTGCTGCTCAGAACGGTGCGGAAATGATGGAGGAGTAAAATGAAGGCCCGAAACCGACCTCATAACGACTTGGCGTTTTCGGGTGACAGAATTCCTTCGTTGCCAGCGAAGGAGTTCTCGGCGGCGAGAACTATGGCGTTCGCCCTTTCTCCTCGCTTCCATGGCTTGGAAGAAGAAGGGAAGGACTAAGAACACCCCATAGCAGCCACAAGCTCAGGGTTCAATCGGGGGCTTCATCCAGGCGCTGCGCGCCGATGAAGCACCGAGAGAAACTCTCTCTATCACTCACGGAGATCACTCCGAACAAGAAGAAAAATTCTTCTTTAAATTTCCAAATATTCATTCAACTGGCTAATGTTTTACAGAAGTGAAATGAAGCTTAAATACAGAAGGAGAAGAGGAATCGGGAAGAGAGGAGGAAGAAAAAGCTAAAGGAGGAGCGCTGCGATTTGCCCGTTTATAGCCGTTGGAGGCTTCTGCAGAATGTGCGGTCCGGTTCACTGGGCAGCGAGCTTCTAAGGGCTGGTTCACTCCTTTGCTCCTTGGTTTAGTTCGGTTCAGCCATGTTTACCTTGGTTCAGTCCAATTCAGCCCTTTGTTCTTTTCGGTTCAGCCGGTTCTCTCCTTGGTTCGCCTTGGTTTAGCATCCCCTTTAAAGACCATTACAAACATGCATTCTAAAAGGCTAAAGTTTGCCAAATAACGAGTTTTAAATCAAACTAAAGTTTTCTAAAAATATATAAATTAAATACAAGGCTCATTTACACAATTTGAATTTAAGGAAAACAAATTCCCTCTTCATTAATTCTTTCCAAGCCTTGAGAATCCACTTACCTACAAAATTCCACAAGTTCATTAGATAGATAAAATAAATAATTAATTACATACCTCTTGACTTGTGCACGATGGATCGGGACCGTGGGCATATCATCCCCTCCCGGTTCTTGAGGATTTGACCTCAAATCCAACAGTTGAATATCATGGGGGATGGTACAACACTTAGGATAAAATTTCTACTAAAAATATTTAAGCACATTCCACAGTAGGCACAAAACATAGTTATCCTAAAGTTTAAAAATCATTTCACTATCCACAGTGGTCTCACTAATTCCAAAAATTTGAAATGTTCATGTAAACAATTTAAAAGCAAACATACATGATAATGACATAAGATTCAAGCAAGCATAAATGAACAATTTCATTTTCTAGCTAAGCTAACAAGTCAATAGTGAGCCATAAATATGAAAATTACCATTTTATAAACAACACTTGGTTCACCCAAATTTTAAATCCATCAAAAGAATAAGAGTTTAATATCAAGCTTAGCATAAGTTGAACTTAAATCCAAAATTCAAGAAAACAATTCTCCTTTAACAATAAAGTTAGGATTTATCATTTCAAAAACAAGAGGCAACAACAATTTGATCACAAAATTACTCTTTAGTTCTTTCAACAAATTAAATCAAGCTTAGACAAGGAGAATTAAACATGATATCCAATTATAGCAAGAACATACAAGAAGTTGATCTCAAACATATAGTTCATCCAATCAACCTACTATTCAACTAATTTCAAAAGAAATTCAAGTAAGGTTTCATTGGTACATACCTTGTTGCCAAAAATCTATCCAACTCCTTGGTTCGTCCATAGCTAATGCTCAAAATTGGAGTATAAAGCTAAACAATCCTCAAAAGATAAAACAATATGCATATATTTTGATTTTACATTTACCTTGGCCAACAACAATTAAACTAATTGACCAAGCACTAAACTTTAAAGTGAGACTCTAAATTTTAATTCCTAAACAAAGACAAACAAACAACACAAGCAACTAAGTCACAAGACTCAACCTAAAAATCCAAACAGCACAACAAATCAAGCAAGTTAATCAAAGAAAATAGACTTGCAACTAATATCAATGATAAGCTATTGGGTCTAGGCAACCCTCTAGAACTTTTGTGGAAATCGTCACACTATCCCACACCCTTTCAAGGCGACTGCCTCACACGGCGATCTGTCGGGCCCAATGGCCAGCGGTAAACCTCGGACAATACCAACGGCCCACAGAGGAAAGCTCTTGGCCACAAACACAGATCACTCGACGTACAAGTGAATCCTAAGTGACTAACAAGATAATATATGACATGCTCTTGTTAAAAGGTCGGACCTCAAGTTAACACAGTCCTAAACAAAACAAAAGGAAAAAAAATAGAACATGCTTTTCAAGAATATCATTATGAAAATTAATCTAATACGGGCCATGGTTAGTTCATGATAGCTATCCAGTAACATGAGGTTAATATGGCAAATTATATCGGATAATTATCGTAGCAATGTACTTTTACGAATAGCAAGCTCAAACACAAACAAAAAGAACATGCTTTCAAGAAAACATTATGAGAATTAAACAGATACGGGTCATGGTTAATTCATGCTAGCTAATCAGTAACATGAGGTTAATATGGCAAAATTATATCAGATAATTATCGTAGCAATGTACTTTCACGAATAGCAAGTTCAAACACAAACAAACATAAAACACAAGTTGCTCTCGGTCAACAGTTCCGAAGAGTCTCCCAACAGAAAATAAAACTAAAAGTGGACAAGAAAGTACCTTTTAAGCAAAGCAATTAACGGCTCTAAAATTGCCAATTAAGGAGGTCACTTGCCTTGAGAGGTGGGTACAAAACTGCACAACAAATGTTACGAAAAACAGACACACAACAGAGTCTAAATATGCAAAAACAACAACCTAGAACTAAACAATAAAGTAGGGTTCAAATGCTGAACCTCTTAGCAATTTGAACAATAAACAAACACCTAAACGTGCTTCTAAACAAGATAGAAAAGAACAAGATAACAGTAACAACAAAATAAGAAACAGCAGCTAATCAATTTGCATTTAACCCTAAACATATGCTGCAAAACAGAACAAGAAAACAGCAGAAAGATAAATAAATAAATAAACAAACACAGCCTAAAAACTAGACAAAAACTATCACCAAATCAATACATATGTTATCCAATATGTGGCATTAAAGTTCAACAATTTACCATGGTGAATGGACACTAAACTAGACACAATCAGCAGTAAACAATACCAGAATTTGGACAATAAAACAGAACCCAATTAATCTTAACCATTTCCAATTCATGCTCAGCATTTCACAGGAGATTTTAATCATCAGGAGTTAATATATAAGGTGGTGCATTCACTCACAAATAACTCATTAATGATCAACATCAAACAACAAGAAAACTGTGCAAATAACTAGGAAATAGTAGAGAAAACACAGCAAAGGAATACACGCTGAAAACAGCAAACAAAAACAGAGAGATCAGCTCCAAAACAGTAAGATATATGTATGATTCAAGATAATAAACTCTCAGGTTCAAGCTCTAAAAGATAATAAGCATGCTGGATAAATGGGTATGCAAACACAGCAGAAAATTCAACAAAGAATCCAGAAAATGTTGATTAATATTCATTAAAACAGCAAGCAAGTTGTATCGAACTTTCAGCCATAAAATTCAGCAAGATGAATCAGAGTTATAGGCAATGGGAAACGGAATTAAACAAGTCATAGCACCATAGAAAATTCAGCGTATAACATTGGTTTGAAACAGAATTTCAATCGGGTCATAAGTAGGTGCAGAAAACCAGAAAAAGAGAGTGTAATTCAACAACAAATTGGTTTGAATATCATCAAAACAGCAAGAACATTGTGCAAATAACCTTCAAATAATTGCTGCAAGATAGAATAACAAAACACTAAAACATGATAGTAAGATATATGTATGATTCAAGATGATAAACTCTCATGCTCAAGCTCTCACGAGATAATAAGCATGCTGGTATTGAAGACGTCAAAAACTTAAAATAAACTGAGCTAATGTGCTGTAAATCATATGGTTAGATTAATAAACAGCAGCACATAACAGTTTATATATTAGCAGCAAAAACCAGCAAGTACATATGAGTGATGAAATGTAACTTGAAACAGATTAGTTAATAAGCAGGAAATGGGGCAATGCTATGGTTCATGCTTTTGGAATCCACAAAGACACTCTGTAAATTACACAAACATCTAAAACAGCAACACTAGAAGGAACAACAAACAGTTTCTAAAATCTCAAACAAATCCATAAAAATGATCACAATCCTAAACTAAACAAGATAATTTTCAAAACTGAATAGGCAGTAGTTACTTCTATGTTGGACGCAAAAATTTCAGCACAAAACAGATTCTGAAACAACCATTTGATCTAGATAAGAAGCAATTTAAGCAAGCTGATTCTCCAAATTGCAAACTAATTTTGCACAGAATTTTACAAGTCAAAAATAGCAAGGTTTTGCAATGTTCAAATTCTAATTCTATACTTGCTGTCTATCGGTTGTAAGGTTGATAATTCAGCACTTAAGCAAGCATTATGGAGTTAAAAACAGAAAGTGAAACTCAACTCCAGCAACCAGAAATTTCACACATTCAAAACCAGTTTGGAAAAACATTTTCAGCAAAAAAAAATCACAGCTTGTAAAAAAAAAGGTTTTGCAATCGATTTTCAACAACTTAAAAAACCTGCAATTGCCTTAATAACAGTGGCAAAATCTCAAACCAGCAATGTTCAGTAGTCAACCAAATATTGAGTCCAAATATTAGAGCACTACACACCAGGATATTCCGAAAATTTTAACAGCCTAAAATTTTCTAAACAGAAACTAAACAACGCAAGCTAAACAGACAGAATAAGACAAAATGACAGAAATAACATGCTGAACACCGAAACACAACAGAAAGAAGGTATTCAGCAGACTCACTAAAACACAAACCATAAAAAGAAAACATGGTAACACTTGGACAGAAACAGGAAGACAAAGACAGAACAGAAGATAAAACAGAACAGAACTGAAACACAGAAAATTACGAGCAGGAACTACTCTAAATCTGCAGCCAAAATAGTTATCAATGATGCAACTTAGAGCTACCATTTAGTCCAGAATTTTGACATAAAAAAGGACAATAAACAACACAAGACTGAATAAAAATGGAACACACAAGAAAACAGCAAATGCTGGCAATAGAAACAGCAAAGAAATAAGCAGAGAAACAGCAAAAATCGGTGCAAGACAATAGTGAAACATCATAGCAATTTTTAGATTTAACATGCTGACCAGAACAAAAACAAAACAGAACACAAAGAAATGCTACGACAGAAACAGCAAAACAGAGTGACGACAAAACAGAGAATATGCAATGCATGAAGAGCACTAGGCTCTGATACCACTTGATAGTCTACGGGCCTGCAATGGGGTTAGAAAACGCTTGCGGAAGACAACAAAAACGAAACAACGATCGGTGCTCGAAGACACCCCAAAACAGACGCTAAACAGACAAAAAAACAAAGAAATAACAGGGATGATGGCGAGAAGGGAAGAGGGCGTTACCGAACGCTTGCGGAGGTGGGTGCTGCTCAGAACGGTGCGGAAATGATGGAGGAGTAAAATGAAGGCCCAAAAATGACCCCATAACGACTCGGCGTTTTCGGGTGACAGAATTCCTTCGTTGCCAGCGAAGAAGTTCTCGGCGGCGGGAACTATGGCGTTCGCCCTTTCTCCTCGCTTCCATGGCTTGGAAGAAGAAGGGAAGGACTAAGAACACCCCCTAGCAGCCACAAGCTCGGGGTACAATCGGGGGCTTCATCCAGGCGCTGCGCGCCGATGAAGCACCGAGAGAAACTCTCTCTGTCGCTCGCGGAGATCGCTCCGAACAAGAAGAAAAATTCTTCTTTAAATTTCCAAATATTCATTCAACTGGCTAATGTTTTACAGAAGTGAAATGAAGCTTAAATACAGAAGGAGAAGAGGAATCGGGAAGAGAGGAGGAAGAAAAAGCTGAAGGAGGAGCGCTGCGATTTGCCCGTTTATAGCCGTTGGAGGCTTCTGCAGAATGCGCGGTCCAGTTCACTGGGCAGCGAGCTTCTAAGGGCTGGTTCACTCCTTTGCTCCTTGGTTTAGTTCGGTTCAGCCATGTTTACCTTGGTTCAGTCCAATTCAGCCCTTTGTTCTTTTCGGTTCAGCCGGTTCTCTCCTTGGTTCGCCTTGGTTTAGCATCCCCTTTAAAGACCATTACAAACATGCATTCTAAAAGGCTAAAGTTTGCCAAATAACGAGTTTTAAATAAAACTAAAGTTTCCTAAAAATATATAAATTAAATACAAGGCTCATTTACACAATTTGAATTTAAGGAAAACAAATTCCCTCTTCATTAATTCTTTCCAAGCCTTGAGAATCCACTTACCTACAAAATTCCACAAGTTCATTAGATAGATAAAATAAATAATTAATTACATACCTCTTGACTTGTGCACGATGGATCGGGACCATGGGCATATCAATAATGTCTTATCGTTTTGTGATCGGTAGATGTTGTCTATTTCTATCGGTAGATGTTGTTTATTTCTATCGGAAGAAGTTTAATGAGTCAAGTTTGTTGCACGTGACAATCGGTAGCTGTCGTTGTTTAATACTATCGGTAGAAGTGGGAATTATGTTTTGTCGTTTTGCGATCGGCAGATGCGGGAAGAAAGTTTTGTCGTTTGCGATCGGTAGATGTCCTTTGATTTTCAAGTCCCTCAGTCAAAAGTCTTAACGTTTTGTCTATATACAAATGTCGTTTACATACTGAGTTTTCCGCTGTATAATCGAGGATTAAAGGTAGAATTTTCTGTAAATTTCTTAGTTCAGTCCTATGACATGGGTAACAATCGGGTTTGGGAGACTCAGGTTGTTACAGCTCGGCTATCCCACCTAGCCGAGCCAAAACATAAAAAAAGAAATTTTATAGAAATGAGTTGAAAAGAAAGGACAAAGGAATATTTATTAAATACAATCTGATCCGTTCTGTCCAACCTAATATGTATAAATTTTTTTTTACTTCAAGCATTGGATTTATTCTTTCAGTTAAGAGGAGTCATAGAAAGCACAGGTTCAAAATCACGATCAATTCCTTTTTCAAATCCTGTAGTAGCTGCACGAGCCCTTCCTTCATGCCATAAATGACCTACAAATAGAAAGAATCCTAGAACAAAATCAGAAGTAGCTAAAGAACTAGGCGAGACATAATTGACTGCATTAATTTCAGTAGCTACGCCACCCACGGAATTTAAAGAACCTAACAGAGCATGGGTAATATATTCCGCAGAATGCCGTTCTTGCCAAGCTTGTATATCATTTTTCAGCCTACTCAAGTCCAAACCATTAGGACCCCTTAGTGGTTCTAACCAAGGAGCACGCAGATCCCAAAAACGCATAGTCTCTCCTCCAAAGATAACTTCTCGGGTCGAAGAACGCATTAGATATTTACCTAAACTAGTAGGTCCTTGAGCGGATCTTACATTAGCCCCAAGACATTGGTCTCTAACTAGAATAGTAAATGCTTGAGCTTGAGAAGCTTTTGGTCCAGTAAGGTCGTAAAACTCACTAGGATAAGCAGTATTATTGAACCAGACAAAGCAACAAGCCATAAAACCAAAAATGGATAAAGCACCTAATCTATAAGACAAGTAAGCTTTTCCAGACCATACAAGTGCGCGGCGAGACCATGCAAAGGGTCTAGTTAAGATATGCCATATTCCACCAAGTATACAAATGGAACCTAACCATACATGCCCTCCTGACATGATTCCACCTACAATGGCTCGTGTTCTACAAACAAACAACAAGATTAATCAATGATAAGAAACAACAACTCGGCTAGGCTGAGAATGCCTCTGAAATGAGCACATATTTGATCGACCAAACAAAATCCAAATTCAACGAATGTGTCAACAATATTTCCTTAAAGTTTCAGGTCCAAAAAATGAGAAAATCAAAAGTTATGTAAAGAACGCCAGATGCTGTCCGATGAGCAATCTTTTGTAAGCTCTCGGCATAATAATCTTCCAAGGAAGATTAGCAATAAATGGAACAGGTTTTGGCCACTTTCTTCGTGTATCCTACTTGTAAAGAGAGGGAAGAAGAGTGGAACGAAAGCTATTCATGTAACACCCAGTTTTACGGGATTTTAGAAGTTCATTATGTAATGACATTTTTGTAAATAAGTGAAATATGCTTGTTTTGAGAATGGAGAGCTTTAATAGAACCTTTATGATTTATATGAATTTTAAGATAAATAAGAAAATTTTTAAAAAAACGAATCGTTAGCTAAATAACGAAAAAAGTAACGAAACAAATAGAAAATCAAATGGATCAGCGATATGGTAATTTGACAAGCTAAATTTTAATAAAAATCACATTTCCCCTCCCTCTCAACACTTCACGATTTCATTCTGCGAAACTCACCCTCCAGGCGACTTTTCTTCTTCTCTCTCTCGCGGTTCTCTCTTTCGGCGACGAAGCTTCTCCTCCGGTGACTCGATTCTTCACGTTTCTTCTCCGAAAACACACCCTAGGTAAGGTTCTACGGTTTTCAAAGATTTATTCCAGTTTTCGAGTTGTTAAACGGTTAGGGTTTTGTTTAGTTTTTTGTCAAATTAGACTGGTTACATTAGAAACGGCTAGTGTTGCCCTATTTATGACTTTAATGGGCGTATTTATAGGTATTAGTGGAAGTTTGTTTGTTTAATTGAGGTTGTTGAAGTTTTGGTGGTTGGAGGTTTTAAAAACCCCATTAATGGGGGTTTGGATGTTCTTCAGCACAAATTGCTTGGTGAAATGCCTCAATAAGTTGAAATAGAGTTTTAGGAGATATCCTTTAGCTAGGACTTCGTTAGTCTTTAGAATTTGATGTTCTAGGCCCGATTTTAATGATGGTTTCTATGGATTGATTTAGGTGAACAACGATCGTGGATGGAGCTCAGTGTGCTACGGACGGAGGTAAGTCTTCGTGATTTGTTTGGCCGATCCGGCCTACACCATAGAAGAGTAAATTGTTTGTGGATATTTGGTGATGAATTGTTTAGCGTAGGTTCGATGGGTAGTCTAGGATAATCTGTAACACCCCTAATACTGTACCCATTTACCCGTATAAATTTTTCATTTTATTTTACACTTTAAGCGGAAACTGAATCGGAATTTAAATCGTCAGTGTTGTTTGAAAAACCATTTAAAACAAACATGAAATTGTTAATAAAACAATTAAAAACTAATTAATTAAAAATTGATTTCGAAACTAAATTCGATTAAAACAATCAGGAGGGCAAAATTGTCCAGCCCAGAAGCAGAGGGCAGCGACCAGACGCTGCAGCATGCAGCGCCTGATCGCTGCATGCTGGGCAGCATGCAGCGATCGATCTCTGCATGCTGGGCAGCATGCAGCGATCGATCTATGCATGCTGCAGAGATCGATCGCTGCACACTTTGTGCAGCGATCACACAGCATGCAGCGATCGATCTCTGCAGCTTGCAGAGATCGATCGCTGCACACTCTGTGCAGCGATCCACCATTGCCTTCGATCGCCATCACTCTTTCTCTTCATTACTTCTCTTATGCCATTTTTTTCCAAGTGCTCTCTGGAACTCCAGAGAGCAAAACCACAATCTGATCTGCTCTCTGGAATCCGATTCTAGAGAGCAACAATTCCTCAAATAACACGATATTTTAAACGCAATAAAACTTCTTAAAAACGAACTGCATGGATACGTTTAAAAGTTGTCTAATCCTCCTGTTTCAAATTCCAAGCAGTTCCAGTAAAAACTACCAAAACACCGATTATAAACAGGTTTCTAAAAACGTTTAAAACATCAAATATAAACCTAACATCTAACCATATTCAAACATGTTCGTCTATACATACGTGTCATCCATTAAATCCCACAAAATACTTACACCGACATCCCCACGTTTCAAAACGCGCTGACTGCTCAGCACACTCCCACGGGTCATTCTCCATCAACTGCATCAGACTTCGGGAGGAGGAACCTCGTCCTCACCTGGCTCGATGTCACCTAAAATGTCACCTACACCATACAGACACCTATGAGCTAACAGGCTCAGTAAATTCTACGTAAATGCAGATGCGTGCAGTGCATATGGAGTTCAGAAATCATGCATAACAGAGCGTCGCAGACAGTATATCACCGAGATCTCATCCCCCTAACCGAAGAGGGTCCATCCTGACGGTCGGACTACCCCGTGCGGTTAGAGGAGGGGGGTACACGCTTACAACACGTACAGCCGTGCCTGAGCCCCACCTCGCGTGACCAGATAACAGATTACATTCATTAATTACAGTACATGAGATGTGGTATCGGCCAGACCCTTAATCGGCCCGCACGATAGATCAAGAGCCCCCAATTTCTGGGCCACATGGTTTTCAGAAAACATCGTGCAGTGCGGAAATTCGTTTTCATGCCAAGTTAAAATACGTGATGCATGAACAGTTCAATATAAAAGTAAACAAACAAGCATGCGTACCATCAAGACTGTAAATGAAATAACCTACAAGACGTTTAAACCTAACTACCCAACCAAAGCAGTTAAAACAATCAATCCTCCAAGATCCTCGACGCTAAATCGAAGTACGGTGTAGACCAATCGGTCAGAGTAAGTCACGAGAACTTACCTTGAGCGTGCTGAATCTCAAGCTTCTTCCACGGGAGTCGTTCACCTAAGCAATTCAAAGCGTTTATCGTTAAAACGAATTTAAACTTCTAAACGTCCAAATTCAACGAAACCTTAACTAAAGAATCTTCTCTAAATTCTTAACTTAGGTAATCGAAGCGTTTATAACGTCAATTAATGCTTGATAATCCAAAACTTCAATTAACGAGTTTTTCCTCAAAAACCCGAAAATCTCTAACTTTTTAACATTTTCACAAATTGATTTAACTTCGTCCAATAACGTCAAATACGTCCAATATATACCTTATTACAGCTAACCTATTAATTACGAACCCTAAATCTCGATTTCTAATAAAACCCTAACAAAACCCTAACTTTAAAACGATCCGAGAATTGAAAACTAACGCTATAGAATCATAGATCCATACCTAGGATTGCGATTGGAGGAGAAATCACGAAGAACGGAGGAGGAACGGAGGTCGGATCGTCGAGAAATCGCCGTCGGCCGAGAGCTTTTCGTGAAGGAAGGGTTCTCTGTCGTTTTCGTGAAACAGAGAAGAAGGGAGAAAGTGAGGGAGAGAAGGAAGACTTGTGATTTTATGAAATTGGGTTGGCAGATTACCAAAATGCCCTTAGCTCTTGTTTCATCCTTCGTCTTGTTAATCGGCTAACAATTCGGATTCTCGAAAGTTCCATATTTTGCCAATAACTCCTATTCATTGCCAGGGATTTATTAAAACTGTCCGTTCGCGATTCGGACTTCATTTACTATTTTTACTAAAACGTCCTTTACATTACGAGAAGCGTATTTACTCAGAATATAACGTCTAAAATCCAAAAATTCTCAAAATTTCTTTAAAATTCCAATTATTCGTTAGGATCGTAACGACGCTTTCTTTTTGAAAAACGGACTTGATTTGACGTATTTACAAAAATGCCATCCAATAATATAATAATAGTATTCTTAAAAATCCGTACGAGCCGGATATTACATAATCGTTATGTTAGAATGTTTTCGTTAGGTTCTATGTATTGTTTATGCTTTCCTTGCTTTATTGCACAAATCCATGCTCATGCATCATGTTTTAGGAACTATCACAAAAAATGAATTTCCGCATACGTTTTCATAAAAAGAAATGACTAATGAAAGATATGAATGTATATAATTACGGTCATGTCGGGGTGGGGTTCAGACATGGCTGTTCTGAGAAGAGGAGCATGTTTTTTCCCCGGTAGATGGAAAGGGCTATCTAATCGCCAGATGTGCCCTCTCCATCTAGTGAGAGTAAACCCCCAGTAACGTCCATGATATGTAACTAAAGAATGAAAATGGATGCATGATTTTATGAACCACATACGCATGGCACGCATTGCATTTACGAGGATTTACTTAGCCCTTTAGCTCATAAGTTATTTCCATGGTGTAGGTGACTTCAAAACAGGTGAGGATGATATTCCTCCACCTGACGCATGAGCAGGTTAATTGAGGGTGGCCTGTGGGAGTGCGCTGAGCAGTCGAGGCATTTTGACCTGTGG
The DNA here is from genome assembly GCA_022432975.1 of Begonia masoniana. Lineage (NCBI taxonomy): Eukaryota > Viridiplantae > Streptophyta > Magnoliopsida > Cucurbitales > Begoniaceae > Begonia > Begonia masoniana. Next base: position 28,640,759 of record CM039509.1, on the reverse strand, counting down.
GGGGGTAACGGTTAGGTATTTTGAGGATTTTGGGTCATTTTGGGCTAATAGGTATTGATATGGAAAATGGTATATAAAGCACATGATAGGGTGCTTGGTACTGAATAGGGTATACGGTGATGTTTTGGCATTTACTGAAATTGTTTGGTTGTTGAATTTCGTAGGGATTTTGCTTAGTTTTTAAACAAAACCACGCAGTTCATTTTCAGGAAATTTACTTTATTTTAAACGCTTTGAGTCGTATTTATAGAAATGAGTGAGATTATAAATGATTTTATGTTATAGTGTTTGTTATGAGTTGTGTTGAGAGATAAATTGATGAAAGGATGAGTGTAGGGAAGGAAATTGGTAAAGTGTGTGTGTATAAGGCGTGAAGGAAAGGAGGAGGCAAGCTTTCTGGAATTCGGATTCCAGAGAGTATGTCGATCGATCGCCAGTAGGGGCGATTGATCGGTGCCACAATGGCATCCGCTCTGGTTATTCCAGAGCGGTTGCCGATCCATCGCCTGGGAGGGCGATCGATCGGCAAGAAGTGTGGCAACACTCTGAATTTTCCAGAGTGTGTGCCAATCGATCGCCTGCATGTGCGATCGATCGGCTGAATTGTGATTTCTCAGGGGCGATCGATCAGGCGATCGATCGCCTGGCACAAAATTGCGACAGCCGATCGATCGGCTAATGTTTTTATGGGCAAAATGCCCTCTTTGCCCTGGTGATCGACAGAATTGATTCTGATATTTATATTGTTTTATTTAAATTATTTTCAAACAATTTCAATTACCCTAAATATTTCAGAAGTCAAGTTTACTCAAGGCACAAATCGAAAAAATTTTACAAAAAATTAAGGGATAGGTTTAAGGGTCGTTACAATTATGGTATCCGAGCCCCCGGGTTTTAAAATCGTTTTTGTAGACTGCTCGACTACACAAGCCACTACGCGAACATCCTTCTTCAACTGTAAGTACATTTTATTTTATTTCCTTGCTTTTGTTTCTTAGAGTTATTGTTTTAACTTTTATAGTAGAAACAAAATGGTTCGTGGTCGATATGCTAGAGACGAAGTCTTGGATAGGCTGAGACGAAGTCTTGGATAGGCTAAGACGAAGGCAAGTTTTGAAAGAATTAAGCTTTTTCAGTTATAGTGTTGTCCCGAGTTCTGTCAAAGAAAAAAAAATAATAAGGGATATATATATATATACATATATAAAGATGTATAGATAGAAGGATTAATATTTATGGTTTAAGGAAGTTTATTAATTACGCCTTGACCGGGGTCGTTACACCCGGTTTTACGGGATTTTAGAAGTTCATTATGTAATGACATTTTTGTAAATAAGTGAAATAAGCTCGTTTTGAGAACGGAGAGTTTTAATAGAACCCTTATGAATTATATGGATTTTAGGAGAAATAAGAAATATTTGGAGAAAGCAAATCGTTAGCTAAATAACGAAATAAGTAACGAAACAAATAGAAAATCAAATGGAGGGGCGATATGGTAATTTGACAAGCCAAATTTTAATAAAAATCACATTTCCCCTCCCTCTCAACACTTCACGATTTCATTCTATGATACTCACCCTCCAGGCGACTTTTCTTCTCCTCTCTCTTGCGGTTCTCTCTTCCGGCGACGAAGCTTCTCCTCCGACGACTCGGTTCTTCATGTTTCTTCTCTGAAAACACTCCCTAGGTAAGGTTCTATGTTTTTGGAAGATTTATTCCAGTTTTCGGGTTGTTAAATAGTTAAATTTTCATTTAGGTTTTTGTCAAATTAGACGGCTTACATTAGAAACGGCTAGGGTTGCCCTATTTATGACTTTACTGGGCATATTTATGGATATTGGTGGAAGTTTGTTGGTTTATGGAGGTTGTTGAAGTTTTGGTGGTTGGAGGTTTTAAAAACCCCATTATTGAGGGTCTGGATGTTCTTGAGCGCAAATTGCTCGGTGAAATGCCTCAATAAGTTGAAATAGAGTTTTAGGAGATATCCTTTAGCTAGGGATTTCGTTAGTCTTTAGAATTTGATGTTTTAGGCCCGATTGTAATGATGGTTTCTATGGATTGATTTAGGTGAACAACGCTCGTGGACGGAGCTCGGTGTGCTATGGACGCGAGATAAGTCTTCGTGACTTGTTTGGCCGATCCGGCCTACACTATAGAAAAGTAAATTGTTTAAGGATATTTGATGATGAATTGTTTAGCGTGTAACACCCGGAAAAAATTCTATAAAATGCGTAACCTTTGTCTAGGTTACATTATGAATATTTAATGTTAATTTAGAGTTTCCCTAAGTCATGGAATGGAAAGTGAGAAATTTGAATAGGAACCCAAGAAGAAACCCTAGAGTTAAGTGGTTAGAAGTTTATGGAGTTGAATTTATTTAAAAGCAATCAAATTGGAAAGAGAGAATTAGAGAGAAAATAAAAAGATAAGGTGGTTGTTTAATGAAGTAGTTGTTTTAATATAAATGATTTAGAATAGTGAAGAGTAAAAAAAAGTTAAGCTTGAAAAGTCAAAGGAAATTGTGACCAATAGAAATGAAGAAAAGTTTTTTGTGAGAAGAGGGAGAACTCACGATGGAGGAAGAGTGAAAAGTGTGGGGAAAGTGTAAAAAATAGAAATTTTGTGGAAGATTTTAAAAGAGGGAAAAATTGAGTTTTAATGTTTAGTTTTTTTTCTTTCTCTTTCACTCCTCTCTCCCACGGTTTTCTTCCAAGCCCTAAGTCCTCCATAGTTGAGCTCTCTTCTCTATTCTTCATCAAATTTGCAAGGGTTTCAAGGTAAAAATTAAATGGGTTTTAGTTTTTGATATTTTGGTTAAGTTTTTGTGGAATTGGGTTAGGGTGTGGGAAACCATAATGGAGAGCTCCGAAAATCTTGTTCATTGGCTGGTTTTTCTTCCTAATTTGATGGTTTGAACCTTAGCTAGGGTGGTTTAGATTATTTCTAGGGTTAGATTTGTAACAACCAGTTTTACGGGATTTTATAATTCCATTAAATAATGGCATTTTTATAAATATGTCAAATTAAGTCCTTTTTTACAAACGGAAAGTTTTATTAGAACCTAGATAATAAATTTGAATTTATGAGGAAATAAAGAAATTTGGAGAAAACGAATAGTTAGTCAAATAACGAGATAAATGGAGAAACAAATAGAAATCAAATGGAGGGGGTAAATAAGTAATTTTCCAAGCCAAATTTCTATTAAAAATCACAAAATCCTTCCTTCCTCAGATCTTCAACGAAACCTTCATTTTCTCTCCTCTCCTCTTGGCGATAAGTTCTCCGATCTTTGAAGTTTCTTCACGTTTTCTCCTCCAAACCCGACTCTAGGTATAAATCTATAGTTTTGGAGTTTTAGATTTCAATTTCTAGGGTTATACGGACTAGGGTTTCGTTAAGGTTTTATTAGAAACGTGAAATTGGGTTTGAGATCGATAGAGTTGCCTGTCATTATGGCTCAAATGGACGTATTTATGGTCGTTGGTGCGAATGAGTTGAATTAATGAAGGTTGTTGTGAATTGCCTTAGGTGAACAAAGCTGAGTGGACGGAGCTTGAGTTGCAACGGACACGAGGTAAGTCTCCGTGACTTGTTTGGCCGATTGGCCTACACCATAAGACTATGTCGATCGAGGAATTGGAGATGCTCGTTGTGTTGGGTAATTAGGTTGGGTAGTTAGTTTAGTTAGATTGTTGAATGTATAAGTTTATTGTTTGCATGCTTTGTTTTCGTTATGTCATTGTATACATGCACGAATCATGGTTTATGAAAAAGCACGAAAAAGAAATTTTCATGCATGTTTTTACATAAACGGAAAGGAATAACGAAAAGGTAATTGAATGTGATGATGGTCACGTCGGTGGCGGTTGTTCAGACATGGCTGTCGGATGAAACATGTTTTCCCCCCGATTAGAAACGAGGGGCTATCCAATTGCCAGATTTTTTGCTCCTATCTAGCGAGAGTGAAGCCCCGGTGACATAAAGTGAAATGAAATGAATAGCGAAAACGTAGGAAGCATGATTTATGAACTGTACATGCATGGCATTCATGTGCATTCACATAGATTTACTGAGCCTCTAGCTCACATTTTATTTCTATGGTGTAGGTGACTTTGATATAGGGGAGGATGACGTTCCTCCGCCCGAATTTAAAGCAGCTTGAAGAAGAATGCTCGCGGGAGTGTGCTGGCACAGTCGGTGCTTATTTTGACCCGTGGGGACGTAAGTATGTGTTTTGGGAAATTGATGGATAAAAAGATAGGAAAATGGTATAGTTAAACATTTTAGGATGCTTGAATCTGATAGATATTGATAACATGTTTTCCCCCCGATTAGAACGAGGGGCTATCCAATTGCCGGATTTTTTGCTCCTATCTAGCGAGAGTGAAGCCCCGGTGACATAAAGTGAAATGAAATGAATAGCGAAAACGTAGGAAGCATGATTTATGAACTGTACATGCATGGCATTCATGTGCATTCACATAGATTTACTGAGCCTCTAGCTCACATTTTATTTCTATGGTGTAGGTGACTTCGATATAGGTGAGGATGACGTTCCTCCGCCCGAATTTAAAGCAGCTTGAAGAAGAATGCTCGCGGGAGTGTGCTGGCACAGTCGGTGCTTATTTTGACCCGTGGGGACGTAAGTATGTGTTTTGGGAAATTGATGGATAAAAAAAGATAGGAAAATGGTATAGTTAAACATTTTAGGATGCTTGAATCTGGATAGATATTGATAGTATTTTGTAGTGTTTTTAATAATTTGTATAGTTAGAAACATGTTTGGATGTGTATGTTGGATAGTTCGTGAACATATATGTATATAATGTTCATTTTGATGTTTCTGGAAATGGAGAATGTCCTTGGAAGTTCTGAGTGAATGGTGTGTAAGTACAATGGGAAATTGTATGGGTTTCGGTTAAAGTGTTCGGTTACTGTTGAGCGGCGGATGTAGCTAGGCAATAGATTCTGTCGTTTTTTGATCGGCAGAAGTTTGTATAAGTGTTTGGTCATAGTCAACCGGCAGATGTGTTCGGTTACTATTGAGCGGCGGATGTAGCTAGGCAATAGATTCTTTCGTTTTGTGATCGGCAGAAGTCTGTATAAGTGTTTGGTCAAAGTCAACCGACAGATGTGTTTGGTTACTGTTGACTGGGGGATGCTGGGTGAATAAGTCATCCGGCTGACGTCACCGGTGGATGTGTTTTGTGAGTAATCGGTTGAGTTGTTTTGTGACGTCACCGGTGGATGTGTTTTGTGAGTGATCGGTGGAGGTGTTTTGTGACGTTATCGGTGAATGTGTTTTGTGAGTGATCGGTGGAGGTGTTTTTTGAGTGAGCGGTGGATGTGAGTTGAGCAGTGGATGTAGCTTAGCAGAAGTGAGCGGTGGATGTGAACAGGAAAAATTTTGGGGTTTGGCCCTTTTTGCCCTCTGTTCTGCTGGGCCGATTCCTCTTCTATTTTAATAGTTTTATTTAATTGATTTTTAAATATGTTTCAACAATTTATACTTTGACTTATCAAATTAACGAAAGGGTTTACTAGAAAGTTATAAAAACATAATAATAATAATAATACGGAAAAATTAGAAATAGTATTAAGGGTCGTTACAGTTATGGTATCAAAGCCCCGGGTTTCAAAAACGGTTCTGTAGACTGCTCGACTGCACAGCCACTACGCGGACATCCTTCTTCAACTGTAAGTATGTCTAAATGCTTTGTTTAAATTCGATTTCTTAGGATTATTTGTCTAACTTTTATAGGAGTTATAGAAAATGGTTTGAGGTAGAGACGATGCCTTAGATAGGCTGACCGATTTGCTAGACCGTCAGGCTCAGCATATGGACCGACAAGCGCAACAGATCGAGAACTTAGTGAACCGAGAAAATCAGAGAGCCCGGGATATTGTTGTTCCGGACAACCACAGCATGGAGAGGTTTCAGAAGCTACGGCCTTAAATATTCAACGGACAATCTACGAACCTCTCTATTGCCGGGGAGTGGGTTCGAACGATGGAAGACATGTTGGCGTATGCCAAGGTGGACAATGCTGAGAAGGTCGCGTGCATCACATTCCACTTGGCATTGGATGCCCGATTCTTGGTGGGATTCTGTTAAGGCTACTACGGACGTGACATTGATGAGGTGGGAATGGTTTAAGACCGTGTTCTTTGATAAGTATTTTAGCCGTACAGTGAGGGCAGCAAAGAAAGCTGAGTTTACACAGCTGAAGCAGACCAGTACAGTTGCGGAGTATATCAGGAAGTTTGAAGCTTTATCCAGGTTTGCACCATGCCTAGTCAGCGATAATCAAGACAAGGTGAAACAATTTATGGACGGACTAAACAGGGAGATCCGGAAGAACATCATAGTATCAGGCATTTAAGATGTGCCTACGAGGACATCGCAACGAGAGCCTTGGAATTTGAGGCTGCGGAATTGACCTGCGTTAAGCCTAGAGAGCCTGCTAAAGGCTTCTTTCGCGAGATCCAGCCTCAGGTACGGAATCGTGGCTGGCAACCCAGAGGACAGCCGCAACAGCAAAGAGGCGTTAAAAGGCCTCATGAAGGAGGAAATGATCAGGGCAAATGGAAACAGGTACAGGGGGCTACTCAAAAGCCTATTTGTCCTAAATGCAAGAAGAAACATTTTGGCGAGTGTCGGATGGGTACCAACAGCTGTTATAGATGCAGAGAGGTCGGCTATTATATCATGAACTGCCCGTTATTGGACCAAAATCAGCCAGATAGAAATCAACAGGGCAAAGATCGGCGAAGAGTTATGCCGAGGATTTTTGCATTTATTGAGCCTGGTGATATCGACGACGAGGCTCAGCCATCCGTCATAGCAGGTACTATTTTAGTCATGGGTGTACCTGGTGATAGCTTAGCAGAAGTGAGCGGCGGATGTGAACAGGAAAAATTTTGGGCTTGGGCCCTTTTTGCCCTCTGTTCTGCTGGGCCGATTCCTCTTATGTTTTAATGGTTTTATTTAATTGATTTTTAAATATGTTTCAACAATTTATACTTTGACTTATCAAATTAAAGAAAGTGTTTACTAGAAAGTTATAAAAATAATAATAATAATAATACGGAAAAATTAGGAAGAGTTTTAAGGGTCGTTACAGTTATGGTATAAGAGCCCCTGGGTTTTAAAAACGGTTCTGTAGACTGCTCGACTGCACAGCCACTACGCGGACATCTTTCTTCAACCTGTAAGTATGTTTAAATGCTTTGTTTAAATTCTATTTCTTATGATTATTTGTCTAACTTTTATAGGAGTTATAAAAAATGGTTCGAGGTAGAGACGCCACAGACGATGCCTTAGATAGGCTGACCAATTTGCTAAACCGTCAGGCTCAGCATATGGACCGACAAGCGCAACAGATCAAGAACTTAGTGAACCGAGAAAATGAAAGAGCCCGGGATATTGTTGTTTCGGACAACCACAACATGGAGAGGTTTCAGAAGCTACGACCTCCAATATTCAACAGACAATCTACGGACCCCTCTATTGCTGAGGAGTGGGTTCGAACGATGGAAGACATGTTGGCGTATGCCATGGTGGACAATGCTGAGAAGGTCACGTGCGTCACATTCCACCTTGCATTGGATGCCCGATCTTGGTGGGATTCTATTAAGGCTACTACGGACGTGACATTGATGAGGTGGGAACAGTTTAAGACCGTGTTCTTTGATAAGTATTTCAGCCGTATAGTGATGGCGGCAAAGAGAGCTGAGTTTACGCAGCTGAAGCAGACCAGTACAGTTGCGGAGTATATCAGGAAGTTTGAAGCTTTATCCAGGTTTGCACCGCGCCTAGTCAGCGATAATGAAGACAAGGTGCAACAATTTATGGATGGACTAGACATGGAGATCCGGAAGAACATCATAGTATCGGGCATTTTAGATGTTCCCTACGAGGACATCGCAGTGTGAGCCTTGGAGTTTGAGGCTGCTGAATTGACCTGCGTTAAGCCTAGAGAGCCTGCTAAAGGCTTCTTTCGCGAGATCCAGCCTCAGGTACGGAATCGAGGCTGGCAACCCAGAGGACAGCCGAAACAGTAAAGAGGCGTTAAAAGGCCTCATGAAGGAGGAAATGATCAGGGCAAAGGGAAGCAGGTATAGGGGCTACTCAAAAGCCTATTTGTCCTAAATGCCAGAAGGATCATTTTTGCGAGTGTCGGATGGGTACCAATAGCTATTATAGATGCGGAGAGGTCGGTCATTATATCATGAACTGCCCGTTATTGGACCGAAATCAGCCATGTAGAAATCAACAGGGCAGAGATCAACGAAGAGTTATGCCGAGGATTTTCATATTTATTGAGCCTGGTGATATCGACGACGAGGCTCAGCCATCCGTCATAGTATGTACTATTTTAGTCATGGGTGTACCAGTATTTTCTTTGGTAGACACGGGAGCTACACACTCATTCATTTCAACTGCTTGCATGGCTAGATTAGGGTTAGTGTCTGAGTTAGCAGAATATGAGTATAGAGTGATGCAGCCTTCGGGAGCTCTTACGCAGTCTGATCGTGTCTTCCAAGGCAACATTATCTCGGTAGGGATTAATACCCTCTATACTTGCCTGATAGTTATGAGCATAGAGCAGTACAATCTAATTCTGGGGATGGATTGGCTTTCACGTCATTTTGCCACCATTGACTGTCAATCCGGGTTGGTAACTTTTCAGCCTCCGGATAAGGAAGAGTTCTCATATCAGGTAATAAATAGGTCAAGTGGGTCACCTATTTCTTATTCTATGAAGGTTCAAGAGCAGTTTAAGGGCGAATGCTCTGTTTATCTGGCTACTGTGATTGATACTCGGTTATTCAGCGAGGTAAAACTAGAGGACCTTCCGGTGGTTAGAGAATTCTCTGAGATCTTTCTCGATGATCTTCTTGGATTACCACCAGACAGAAAGATTGAGTTGGTGATTGATGTGTATCCAGGCTCTGCGCCTGTGTCAAAGAATCCTTACAAACTGGCACCTGCTGAACTAAAGGAGCTGAAGACTCAGTTGGAGGAGTTGTTAGACAAGGGGTTCATTCGACCCAGTTTCTCTCCTGGGGGTGCGCCAGTCCTGTTTGTCAAAAAGAAGGACGGAACTCTCCGAATGTGCATCGATTATAGAGAGTTGAATAAGCTAACAGTGAAGAATAAGTGTCCACTGTCCCAGATTGACGACCTGTTTGATCAACTGCAGGGTGCCCGAGTGTTTTTGAGGATTGACCTACGCTCGGGTTACTATTAGTTAAAGGTCCAGAGGGAAGATGTAAAGAAAACGGCCTTCCGAACGAGGTACGGGCATTATGAGTTTCTAGTTATGTCTTTTGGACTCACGAATGCTCCTGCGGTATTTATGGACTTAATGAACCGCATCTTCAAGGAATATTTGGACAAATTTGTGGTCAGTGTTCATTGATGACATATTGATCTATTTGAAGACAAAAGAGAAACACGAAAGGCACCTACAGATAGTTTTGGAAGTTTTACAACGACGCCAGCTTTACCCAAAGTTCTCTAAGTGCGAGTTTTGGCTGGACAGAATAAGCTTTCTCGGCCATATCATATCTGAGGAGGGGATTTCGGTGGATCCGACAAAGATTGTAACACCCGAGATTTCTCCTCAAGGTGTATTGCTTTAATTACGTTATAGATTTTAGAATTATCTAAATTAAAAAGGAAGAATTGGAGAGTCAATAGATAGAAATTTAACGAGTTATTTAGTTTATTAAAAACTTGGGATTTTATTTGGAAGAGGGTTTTGAAAATTTTAGGTCGAGTGGACGCGAACTAAACGGAATTATGGAAGTTCAAACATGTGAGGGCAAATTAGTAATTAGTTAAAAGATAAATAAATAACTAAATAAAATAAAATAAAAATTAAATTTTTATTAAAACAGAATGGCTTCACGAGGAAGCCATTCTGTTTCTTCATCCCGAGCTCCCCGAACAGAGAAGGAGCCCGAGCGACGAGCGACATTTCGACAACGAGCTCACGGTTCCGGCCACCGTTCAGACGAGCAAAATCCGGCGAGCTGAAGCCAGAGCTCGGTTCGGCCTTTCCGCGCCTGACTCGACCAAAAACTGGTGAGTTTTTCCTCCTTGTTTTCCTCTCTGTTGATCGGCCGAGGGGTAGTCTGAGTGATAAGCGAATTGGGTCGATTTCGTGGTTGTTTTGTGACGAAAATTTGGGGGATTTAGAGGTGTGAGAGGGGTGATCCTTGGTGGGCTGGGATACCCCTGTTTCTGAGTGAAAACAGTGAGGTGTGTGCTGTGCATTTCGGGTTTCTGGATTTGGAAGCCCTAATTTGTGTTAGATTAGGTTAATTGGATGTTAGGGTGATCGATTGGTGAGGAACCGGAGAAGAATTGATGAAAAACCAGAAAAGGGAATTTTTCTGGTTAAAGGGCAGTTCGGGTTTTCTGATTTTAAACCCAGCTACGGACATTCGTTTTAAAATTCCTTTTGGCAGATTAAACTAGGTTATTAGAGGAGTGCGTGGCCGCTAGAATCGTTTGATTCTGATAACCGACGCGAAAGTTACGCGTGTTCAAAGTTTCGGGTCGGTTTTTACCGAACCCAAATTAGTGGCCCGTTTAGTTAGATTTTAATTAGATTAAGCTAGAAATAGCAGTTTGAGAGTAATTGGTGAATGTAGGCTTGGTTTTAATGGAGTTTGAAGTTGGACGGTAAAAATTGGCATAAAAACCGGGTTTTGAATGTTTAGGTTGAATTGTGTTATAGTTTTAGTTAGTTTAGGTTTAAGAATGTCTTTAGAGTTTACTAAATGAAGTTTCGTTATTTTAGGTGATCGAGTGATTGAATTATCGGACGAAGTGGACAATTGAGTTTCGAGCAACCAGGTAAGTAGTGGACTGCTTGTGGTTTGCCTTCGGACCTACACCATGGAACGGTAGCGAGTTGTTTGTTTGCTTTGTTTGGTTGTTTTGTTTTGTTTCGTGTTGAGCATTGTGTGTGGCATGCATCATGGTTTTCAAACTACGAAATACGTGTTTTGAGCATCATTTGCAAACAGTGAAAGTGAAATGTAAAGTTAAAAGATATGTGAGGCAATGTGACCTTTTGTGGAGCCGCCTCGTCGCGATTTAGTGTCTGAAAGTATGACAGTTCGGGAGGGTTCCACAAAAGGTGTGTGTGGTCTCTTGTGATGTAACCTCCTCGCGATTTAGTGTCTGAAAGTATGACAGTTCGGGAGGTTAACACAAAAGATGCACGGTGTTGTCTGGTTGCGTCACCTCGTCGCGATTTAGTGTCTGAAAGTATGACAGTTTCGGGAAGGACGCCGTGGTGCTTAACGGTTAGGATTAAGAGAATTTAGCGAGTCTAGGCTTATTGCAAATTATGTTTTAATCGGGGTTAGAGTGAGCCAAGTAGCGCACCGAGCCGGGGTGGGTTCGGGGGCGTTACAAGATGGTATCAGAGCAAAATGGTCGAGTCGTTCAAAGGATTACCCGACAATGCCAGGCCGCCGTGCAACGTGCTTCACCGACTGTAAGTATTTCTTTCCTTTTTAGTTGAGTTATTAACTAAGATTAGATTGTTTAAACCTTTGTACAGGATTAGACCAAAATGCCAAGGAACCAAAGTACAACCAGAGCGACCTAGAAGTGAACTTGATGAATCAGTCAAACTTCTTATTGAATTGGTCAGTAAGCAGGCGGAGATGGTTGGGAGGCAAGGCGAATTGGTTGAATCGCTGTTAGGTCAGGGAGGACTAGGAAATGTTGGAGCTAGTTCCAGTGGAGAGAGATTTTGGGGATTGAACCCTCCGGCATTTGAAGGTCGTTTGACAGATCCGACAACTGCTGAAAGTTGGATATGCACCATTGAGAATATGTTTAATGTCGCTGAGGTAGAGGAAGAAAATAAGGTAAAGTGTGCAACATTCCACCTAGCTACCGATGCCCAAAGTTAGTGGGAGACGGTGAAGGCTACCACAGAGGCTCATACTATGACATGGAAAGAGTTCAAGGAGTTGTTTTTCGACAAGTATTACAACAAGACAGTTCAAGCTGCTAAGCGTAAGGAATTCATGGCATTAAAGCAAACAGGATCGGTAGGGGAATATATTCAGCAGTTTGAATCGTTGTCCCGATTTGCCAGTCACCTAGGTTAGTCGGGAAGGAGACAAAATATTTCAATTTGTGCAGGGCTTGAAGCCCGAGATTGAGATGCTGGTAAAGACATTCGGAGTTGAAGGAATACCATTTAATCAAGTGGTAGCCAAAGCCTTAGAGGTGGAGGAAGCTGCTAGTAAGTTGATTAAACCTGGCAGAAGTTTTGGGTCAAATATTCACGGGAATTACAGGTCAGATGAACAGTATTGGATCATCTTCTCAGTTTCAGGAAACCAAAAGGCCGAGAGATAATTTAAATGACCTAAGAGAAGAAAAGAAGCCGCAAAAGCAGCAAAGGAGAATTTTTCCAAAATGTCTAAAATGTTTGAAATATCATCCCGGAGAGTGCGGTCAGTATGAGGGAAGATGTTTTAATTGTTTTGGAGCTGCCCATATTGCCCGAGATTGTCCAAAGCCAAAGACCAACCTGTGTTTCAATTGCAACGAGTCTGGGCACATAGCTAAGAATTGTCCTATAGGAAAGAAGGGTCAGACTAAAGCAACACGCCGGATTTAATCATGATCTCAGGTATGGTACTTGTAGTTCAATGGCTGTTTTTTTATTATTATTGATAGACTAGGATGTGTTGTACATTTTGGTGATAGCAATTTTCGTAACAAGTGAGGTTAGGAATTAAAGTTAGCTAGATGTTGGTTGGTGGTATACCGCTAGGATGTGGAAGAAATTTAGGGCTGTTGGGTACGTAAATGCTTTATAGAGTTTGTTTCGGCGCGACAAACTAGACCGATGAATGAGGATTGAAGTTGAAAGACTTTAAAGAGGTGAGGAGTGAGGACAGCGGACATTAGGGACATGCTGTACTGCAAGGTTGTAGCAGGAGCCCGAACCTAAAGAAACTCCTCTAGAAAGTCACATCTTAGTAGAGTAGTAAAGATTACATACAACCTTATAGTGAGAATGGATGGGTAGTAATAAAAGTAGCCAGAGAAGAGGAAGGTTAGAATTAGAGAGATAGACCTTAATTACTTAATGGTGTGCAATTCGAGAAGGTATAGAAATTTTAATGAGAGGAATGGGAACTCGTACGAAAACATTCGAGTGCAATAGGATTAGAATGAGTAGATAATTTCAAAGGTTTGACTTGTAGGTAACAATGTCGAAACCGATGATTTCGCATATAGCTTAGGCCAAGATCGATAAGATTAGGAATTGATGAGCTTAATTGTATGTGGATGAATTTAATTGTGTGAAGTAAGATAGAAGGGTGACTAGACTATATTCTGGATTTTTACAAACTTAGAAGTAAATTGAATTCAAGAAAGGAGAGTTAGTATGTATACATCTTATAAGGGATTGGATGAAAAGCTAGAAACGAGTTAGTTTAGATTAAGAGTTTGATAGTATTCAGTAAAGACTGAGGTAGTTAGACTTAAAAGTTGATAGTGATAGGTGATGACTGAAATAGAAGTTGGATTAAATTGAGTATAGAGAAGGTCATAGTGAGAGTTTGGAGTATGTGATTGAAGTTAGAATGATAAATGAGGTGTCGTGATAGTTCGAGGTAAATAGGTGCGAGATAGTGAGAGGAAAGGGAATTTAAATTTGAGGTTTAGGGTAAGATATATGATGTATATTTTTGAGTTCTTGAGGTCACAACATTGAGGTAGCTTTGGGAATTTGAGGTTGTAATGTAAGGTTTGATGAAAATTAGATTAGAAAACCAAGTAACTAAATGATATGGAGATGAAGAAGTAGCGATAAAGAAAACCACCAAAGGAATTCTTTGAGGAAGTCACATACAGCCTGGAAGTGAAAAAGGACGGGTAGCAGTAAGAGTTCTAAATGAAGAAAGGGTTATGAAAGTTTCATTTCAGGGATAATAGGGTTGAAGTTGATATGGTGGTACACCATTTAGAGTGAGTATTGGATGAATAGTTAGAGCGAGTTAGTTTAGATCTAAGAAATTGAGAATGTTTGGTGATGAGTAGAAATTGGACAAATTGAGTGTAGTGGGCATAATCGTGGGAAGTTAGATAATATCCAATCGATAGATTTAAGAATTGGGAACTTTGGAATGTGAAGATTGCGTAGATAAATAGTAAAACGTCGTGATCACCCGAGGTATGTAGGTGCAAACGATGGGAGTGATGAGTTAGTTCATTCATTGAGTTTTTGATATTATGCTATTGTGGTAGTTATATGGGTGTTCGATGGACACTAGATTAGGAAAGTAATCAAGTAGATAAACTTAAATGGGTATGAAAGTATAAGTGATAATTGATTTAATTGCAGTCAATAAACGTACGACTATTTGAGTGAAGAAGTGCAGACATAAGTGAAGTCAAAGCTTGGGAGATGTAGGAAGGAATTTTCATTACCCGATAGGTGAGTAGGGGCACCTGGTAGGTAAATTGAGGAATAACAAGACCACAAATTTTGAGGACAAAATTTTTGTAAGGAGGGTGGATTGTAACACCCGAGATTTCTCCTCAAGGTGTATTGCTTTAATTAAGTTATGGATTTTAGAATTATCTAAATTAAAAAGGAAGAATTGGAGAGTCAATAGATAGAAATTTAACGAGTTATTTAGTTTATTAAAAACTTGGGATTTTATTTGGAAGAGGGTTTCGAAAATTTTAGGTCGAGTGGACGCGAACTAAACGGAATTATGGAAGTTCAAACATGTGAGGGCAAATTAGTAATTGGTTAAAAGATAAATAAATAACTAAATAAAATAAAATAAAAATTAAATTTTTATTAAAACAGAATGGCTTCACGAGGAAGCCATTCTGTTTCTTCATCCCGAGCTCCCCGAACAGAGAAGGAGCCCGAGCGACGAGCGACATTTCGACGACGAGCTCACGGTTCCGGCCACCGTTCAGACGAGCAAAATCTGGCGAGCTGAAGCCAGAGCTCGGTTCGGCCTTTCCGCGCCTGACTCGACCGAAAACTGGTGAGTTTTTCCTCCCTGTTTTCCTCTCTGTCGATCGGCTGAGGGGTAGTCTGAGTGATAAGCGACTTGGGTCGATTTCGTGGTTGTTTTGTGACGAAAATTTGGGGGATTTAGAGGTGTGAGAGGGGTGATCCTTGGTGGGCTGGGATACCCCTGTTTCTGAGTGAAAACAGTGAGGTGTGTGCTGTGCATTTCGGGTTTCTGGATTTGGAAGCCCTAATTTGTGTTAGATTAGGTTAATTGGATGTTAGGGTGATCGATTGGTGAGGAACCGGAGAAGAATTGATGAAAAACCAGAAAAAGGAATTTTTCTGGTTAAATGGCAGTTCGGGTTTTCTTATTTTAAACCCAGCTACGGACATTCGTTTTAAAATTCCTTTTGGCAGATTAAACTAGGTTATTAGAGGAGTGCGTGGCCACTGGAATCGTTTGATTCTGATAACCGACGCGAAAGTTACGTACGTTCAAAGTTTCGGGTCGGTTTTTACCGAACCCAAATTAGTGGCCCGTTTAGTTAGATTTTAATTAGATTAAGCTAGAAATAGCAGTTTGAGAGTAATTGGTGAATGTAGGCTTGGTTTTAATGGAGTTTGAAGTTGGACGGTAAAAATTTGTATAAAAACCGGTCTTGAATTTTTAGGTTGAATTGTGTTATAGTTTTAGTTAGTTTAGGTTTAAGAATGTCTTTAGAGTTTACTAAATGAAGTTTCTTTATTTTAGGTGATCGAGTGATTGAATTATCGGACGAAGTGGACAATTGAGTTTCGAGCAACCAGGTAAGTAGTGGACTGCTTGTGGTTTGCCTTCGGGCCTACACCATGGAACGGTAGGGAGTTGTTTGTTTGCTTTGTTTGGTTGTTTTGTTTTGTTTCGTGTTGAGCATTGTGTGTGGCATGCATCATGGTTTTCAAACTACGAAATACGTGTTTTGAGCATTGTTTGCAAACAGTGAAAGTAAAATGTAAAGTTAAAAGATATGTGAGGCAATGTGACCTTTTGTGGAGTCGCCTCGTCGCGATTTAGTGTCTGAAAGTATGACAGTTCGGGAGGGTTCCACAAAAGGTGTGTGTGGTCTCTTGTGGTGTAATCTCGTCGCGATTTAGTGTCTGAAAGTATGACAGTTCGGGAGGTTAACACAAAAGATGAACGGTGTTGTCTGGTTGAGTCACCTCGTCGTGATTTAGTGTCTGAAAGTATGACAGTTCGGGAGGTGTCTACCAGTGAGTTGATAATGAACGAGGTTCATTGATCGACGTGGGAGAAGATCATGTATGGCCGTCCCGTGTGTGAACACGATGTGTGCCTCGGATCTGGCTCTGAGTGGTCAACGCGTGATCATCCTGTTAGGATAGGTATCCGCTTGACGCACAAGTGAAAGTGATGAGTAATGAAACGAGAACGAGTGAACACAATCGAGAGTTAGAAACCGCATGTATTAGGGTTGTGGTAAAGGTTGTTGTGTAGTGTGCATTGTGTTTTCGTATGCATTATTCCCTAATTGCTAAGCATTAGGCTTACGTTTTGTGTTCCGTGGTGTAGGTATTGACAGGAGTACAGGTGAGTGCCTTACTGGAAAGCCAGGATTGGGACGCAGTTGGTGATGTACGGGGCATGCCGGTGCAGGCAGTTTTTGGGGCGCCTCGACCATGGTCTTCGGGGGATGTGGGTTTTATATGTTGATAGTATTATAAATGTTTGTTTGTAGAATTGATGGGAATGTGTAATGTTTCTTTTTGGTTGATAGCATCTTCTTAACGATATGTTGATTGTTGGAGATTTTTAGGTTGGTTAGATGGTTAAGAGCATTCTGATTGGTTGGGATTAGATTTTATGCAGGTATTTAGCATTTTGGAGGCGCTATTTTCAGGCGTTACTTTGCCGAATTTTTCGGGAAGGACGCCGTGGTGCTTAACAGTTAGGATTAAGAGAATTTAGCGAGTCTAGGCTTATTGTAAATTATGTTTTAATCGGGGTTAGAGTGAGCCAAGTAGCGCACCGAGCCAGGGGTGAAGGCGATAAGTTCAGTAAATACTGCGATGCTTCAAAGATTAGACTTAGGTGTGTGTTAATGCAGGAGGGCAGGGTCATTGCTTATGCTTCTAGGCAGTTGAAGCAGTACGAGCAAAATTATCCAACACACGACCTTGAGCTTGCACCGGTTGTCTTTGCTTTAAAAATCTGGAGACACTATCTGTATGGGCAACAGTGTGAGGTGTTCTCCGATCACAGAAGCTTAAAGTACTTGTTTACGCAGAAAGAACTTAATATGCGATAGCGAAGGTGGTTGGAGTTCGTTAAAGATTATGACTTTGAAATTAAATACTACCCGGGGAAGGCAAATAAAGTCGCTGATGCTTTGAGCATGATGCCTACTATGAGTCAGCCTTCGCTTGCAGCGATGTCTGTGACGTTGAGGTCTGAGATTGAGAAGTTTGATGTGGAGATTGTGGTAGAGTTGTCTAGCTTGCTGACCAACATTTCTCTTAGACCGACGATTTTGGACAGAATACGAGAAGCTCAACAAAACGATTTGGAGTGTGAAAAGCATCAAATGAGCATGACATCTGAAGATTCGTCTGATTACAACCTGACAGATGAAGGAGTATTGAAATTTAGGCACAGGTAGTACGTGCCTAGCAATGATGAACTGAAGAGAGAGATCTTAACCGATGCACACTCCTCGGCATACTCAGTACATCCGGGGAGCACAAAAATATACAGAGACCTGAGACAATATTTTTGGTGGCCGAACATGAAGAGATAGATTGCCAGGTATGTGGAAACCTGCCTGGTTTGCCAACAGGTTAAGGCAGATTACCAATGGCCGGCTGGAACCTTACAACCACTACCGATTCCGGAGTGGAAATGGGAGCAAATCTCTATGAATTTCATTGTTGGACTCCCAAGAATGACAAAAGGGCACGATGGCATCTGGGTAATTGTGGATCGTTTGAAAAAGACGGCCGATTTTCTATCAGTGAAGATGACTTATTCTATGGATCAGCTCGCCGAGCTGTATGTACAGAAGGTCATCAGGTTACACGGAGTGCCTATTTCGATTGTCTCCGATAGAGATGCTAGGTTTAGTTCAAAGTTCTGGAAGAGTTTACATAAGGCCATGCGAACTCAATTGAATTTTAGCACGGCGTTCCATCCTCAGACTGATGGACAGAAAGAAAGAACAAATCAGATCCTTGAGGATATGCTTAGGGCTTGCGTGCTGGAGTTTCAAGGCTCGTGGAGCCGATATTTGCCCTTGATTGAGTTCTCGTACAACAACAGCTTCCAGGCTACGATTGGCAAGGCTCCGTACGAAGCATTGTATGGTCGAAAGTGTAGGTCTCCGTTATATTGGGATGAGGTTGGCAAGGCTACTATAATTGGCCCAAATATTTTGCAGCAAACAGCGGAGAAGATTGTTGTTATCAGACAACGTATGGAGATAGCACAGAGCTGCCAAAAGAGTTATGGTGACACTAGACGGAGGGAATTGCAATTCAAAGAGGGTGACAAAATATATTTAAAAAGTTCCCCATTTAAGGGAGTTATGCAGTTCGGAAGAAGAGGCAAGTTGAACCCTCGATATGTGGGGCCTTTTCCTATTTTGAAGAGAATCGGGACTTTGGCGTACAGGTTACAGCTCCCGGCATCTATAGAAGGTATTCACGATGTATTTCACGTGTCCATGCTCAGAAAATGCGTGCGTGATCCGTCACACATCATAGAGACAAGAGAGATCGAGGTGCAACCAACACTGACCTATGTGGAGAGGCCAGTGCGGATTCTAGAGACTTCTATAAAGGTGTTGCGCAATAAGAAATTCCCTCTGGTAAAAGTTTTATGGCGGAATCATGACATTGAGGAGGCTACTTGGGAGAGGCAGCAGGATATGATGTCGAAGTATCCTGAACTGTTTGTATAGCCAAATTTTGAGGACAAAATTTTAATTAAGGTGGATGGAATGTAACACCTGGTTTTACGGGATTTTATGATTCCATTAAATAATGGCATTTTTGTAAATATGTCAAATTAAGTCCCTTTTTGCAAACGAAAAGTTTTATTGGAACCTAGATAATAAATTAGAATTTATAGTGAAATAAGGAAATTTGGAGAAAGCGAATAGTTAGTCAAATAACGAGATAATGGGGAAACAAATAGAAATCAAATGGAGGGGGTAAATAAGTAATTTGCCGTGCCAAATTTCTATTAAAAATCACAAAATCCTTCATTCCTTAGCACTCCAATGAAACCTTCATTTTCTCTCCTCTCCTCTCGGCGATTCGTTCTCCGATCTTCGAAGTTTCTTCACGTTTTCTCCTCCAAACCCGACTCTAGGTATGAATCTATAGTTTTGGAGCTTTAGATTTCAATTTCTAAAGTTATACGGATTAGGGTTTCGTTAAGGTTTTGTTAGAAACGTGAAATAGGGTTTGAGATCGATAGAGTTGCCGTCATTATGGCTCAAATGGACGTATTTATGGTCGTTGGTGCGAATGAGTTGAATTAATGAAGGTTGTTGTGAATTGGCTTAGGTGAACAACGCTCGTGGACGGAGCTTCAATTGCAACGGATACGAGGTAAGTCTCCATTACTCATTTGGCCGATTGGCCTACACCATAAGACTATGTCGATCGAGGAATTTGAGATGCTCGCTGTGTTGGATAATTAGGTTGGGTAGTTAGTTTAGTTAGATTGTTGAATGTATAAGTTTATTGTTTGCATGCTTTGTTTTTTATGTCATTGTATACATGTACACATCATGGTTAATGAAAAAGCACGAAAAAGAAATTTCCATGCATGTTTTTACATAAACGGAAAGGAATAACGAAAAGGTAATTGAATGTGATGATGGTCACGTCGGTAGCGGTTGTTCAGACATGGCTGTCGGATGAAGCATGTTTTCCCCCCGGTTAGATACGAGGGGCTATCCAATCGCCGGATTTGCCGCTCCTATCTAGCGAGAGTAAAGCCCCGGTGACATAAAGTGAAATGAAATGAATAGCAAAAAGGTAGGAAGCATGATTTATGAACAGTACATGCATGGCATTCATGTGGATTCACGTAGATTTACTGAGTCTCTAGCTCACATTTTATTTCTATGGTGTAGGTGACTTCAATATAGGTGAGGATGACGTTCCTGTAACGACCCCAAACCCCAGCAAGATATTGTCCGCTCCGGGGATTGGGCCGCAGCCCAATATCGTCCCCTCACGGCTTTGTTTGGCGAGAGCTTCCCGGAAGGTCACCCAACCTGAAATTACTCTCGCCGAAGCTCTCTTAACTTCGGAGTTCTTATGGGATCCGTTGTCAATTGAGCTCCAAAACGCGTCTTGCTATCTTGGGAGGGTCTCTTTACATATGTTTCATTTCCACATACTTCCCCAAGCGATGTGGGATTGTGACGACCCCCTCTTTACGACCTGTCACCTTCCGGCTCGCCCGCGCGGACGTACCGCCATCCGGGTTCCGGTTCGTGCAGCCATCGTACCATACGTGCACATTCGGGTCATCACAATCACCCCCCCTCGGGGGCCCAACGTCCTCGTTGGCCACATTTCCGGTTGGGTACAGGCTCTGATACCATTTGTAACGACCCCAAACCCCAGCAAGATATTGTCCGCTCCGGGGATTGGGCCGCAGCCCAATATCGTCCCCTCACGGCTTTGTTTGGCGAGAGCTTCCCGGAAGGTCACCCAACCTGAAATTACTCTCGCCGAAGCTCTCTTAACTTCGGAGTTCTTATGGGATCCGTTGTCAATTGAGCTCCAAAACGCGTCTTGCTATCTTGGGAGGGTCTCTTTACATATGTTTCATTTCCACATACTTCCCCAAGCGATGTGGGATTGTGACGACCCCCTCTTTACGACCTGTCACCTTCCGGCTCGCCCGCGCGGACGTACCGCCATCCGGGTTCCGGTTCGTGCAGCCATCGTACCATACGTGCACATTCGGGTCATCACAGTTCCTCTGCCCGAAGTTTAAGCAGCTTGAACAAGAATGCTCGCGGGAGTGTGCTGACGCAGTCGGTGCTTATTTTGACCCGTGGGGACGTAAGTATGTGTTTTGGGAAATTGATGGATAGAAAGATAGGAAAATGGTATAGTTAAACATTTTAGGATGCTTGGATCTGGATAGATATTGATAGTATTTTGTAGTGTTTTTGATAATTTGTATAGTTAGAAACATGTTTGGATGTGTATGTTGGATAGTTCGTGAACATATATGTATATAATGTTCATTTTGATGTTTCTGGAAATGGAGAATGTTCTTGGAAGTTATGAGTGAATGGTGTGTAAGTATAGGGGGAAATTGTATGGGTTTCGGTGAAAGTGTTCGGTTACTGTTGAGCGGCGGATGTAGCTAGGCAATAGATTCTGTCGTTTTGTGATCGGAAGAAGTTTGTATAAGTGTTTGGTCAAAGTCAACCGGTAGATGTGTTCGGTGACTATTGAGCGGCGGATGTAGCTAGGCAATAGATTCTTTCCTTTTGTGATTGGCAGAAGTCTGTATAAGTGTTTGGTCAAAGTCAACCGACAGATGTATTCGGTTACTATTGACCAGTGCATGCTGGGTGAATAAGTCATCCGGCTAACGTCACCGGTGGATGTGTTTTGTGAGTGATCGGTTGAGGTGTTTTGTGACGTCACCGGTGGATGTGTTTTGTCAATGATCGGTGGAGGTGTTTTGTGAGTCACCAGTGGATGTGTTTTGTGAGTGAGCGGTGGATGTGAGTTGAGCGGTGGACGTGAGTTTGGACACCGAAAATGTGGGAAAATTGGGATTTTTGATTGAGTTGTGTTAAAGTTAGTTGTTTGTAGTTAGAGTTAGATTAAATATTCTTTAGAAGTGAATTGTGATGCTTAAATGAATTTTGTGATTGTGATAGGTTACCGAGTCGGGAAATTTACATAGCCGAAGCGGGTAAGTGCGGTGTAGGAGTTTAGGTAAGTAGTGGATTGTCTGTGTTTTACCTTCGGGCCTACACCATGGAACGGTAGGGAATTGTTTGTTTGTTTGGTTGCTTTGTTTTGTTTTTGGTTGAGCATTGGGTGTTTGTTTTGTTTTTGGTTGAGCATTGGGTGTGACATGCATCATTGTTTTGAACTACGAAATGAACGAGTTTTTAGCATGCATTGAATGGTGAGTACGGAATGTAAGCTTTGCAAAAGTGTCTCGAGTAGAAGGATTTCTACGAGAGAGGAACGCATAAGTGTCTCGTGTAGAAGGATTTCTACGAGAGAAGAACGCCTGAAGTGTCTCGAGTAGAATGGATTTCTACGAGAGAGGAACGCCGAAGTGTCTCGAGTAGAACGGATTTCTAAGAGAGAGGAACGCCGAAGTGTCTCGAGTAGAACGGATTTCTACGAGAGAGGAACGCCGAAGTGTCTCGAGTAGAATGGATTTCTACGAGAGAGGAACGCCGAAGTGTCTCGAGTAGAACAGATTTCTACGAGAGAGGAACGCCGAAGTGTCTCCAGTAGAATGGATTTCTACGAGAGAGGAACGCCAAAGTGTCTCGAGTAGATAGGACACAAAGTGTCTCGAGTATAAGGATTTCTACGAGAGAGGTACGCGGAAGTGTCTCGAGTAGAAGGATTTCTACAAGAGAGGTACGCTTAAGTGTCTCTATGAGAGATGTATGTCTACAACTAGCAAAGTGAGAACGAGATGAACACAACTGAGAGTTAGAAACCGCATGTGTTAGGGTTGTGTGTGAGGGTGTGTGTGGTGTGCATTTTGTTTTTGTATGCATCATTCCCTACTTACTAAGCATTAGGCTTATATTTTGTGGTCTGTGGTGTAGGTGACGACGTTAGTATAGGTAAGAGCTATGCGGAAAGCTTTGATTGGGACGCAGTTGGTGATGTACGTGGTATGCCGGTGCAGGCAGTTGTCGGGGCGTCTTGACCATGATCTTCGGAAAGATGTGGGTAGAACAGTATTTTGAATTGTATATAGTTTTTAACTATTTTGGATGTTTGTAAAAATTTGGTTGTGTTGTGGGATTTGTTTGTATAAAACATAGTGTTTTATATCGTTGTAAATAATTTTTGGAACTGTTTTGAATATGTTTATAAAATATTTGGTTTTCAGGATTTCGGATTTAGAAAATTTAGGTGTTATGCTGCTCGGTTTTTCGTAGATAAAACGACGCCGGTTTTCAACTGTCTTCATGTTTTCGTTAAGATTTTTGGAGTCGATTTTCCGGGATTTTTTACGTGTCAAGGAGTCGGGAGTGTCGGGAATGTATGGGGTAAATTTTCGGTGGTTTGGAGGTGAGTGGTTTGAAGAAAAATGATGAAAAGTGAGAAAAGGCCGAAAATAGGCGCACAGGGCGTGCTGGCACCCGCGAGGGTGCCGATCGATCGCGCCTGCGCACGCACAGGGTGGCACGTGCGATGCGCACGGCGGGCACTTTGCACCTCACCTTTTGTTTTTTTTTTTAATTTTCCTATTTCCACTATGTTTTAACCCGATCTTTTTCGATATATTTTAAACGTATTTTACTCACGTTTTTCAACAAATATCGAGGGTTCGAAAAACCTGAAAATCGAGTCGAAAATTTATCAAAAATTGTTTTAAACGCCGTTTTAAACGCAGAATTGGTTAGCAAAGTAGCACACCGAGACGGTTTGGGTTCGGGGCGTTACATAGCGTAGGTTGAATGGGTAGTCTAGGAATAATCGTTATGTTAGAACGTTTTTGTTAGGTTCTATGTATTGTGATGCGAACCTCAGATCGAAAGGACCCGGTACCGACAACAACGCGGAATAATTCAAAGGAACGCCTTTTCGATTCAAAAACAAAGTAAGGAACTAAGACCTCAATCGAGGAATTCGATGGAACCCTAGTTATCAAAACAGGAAATTGACCCGAGCCATACCTGTTGGCTGAACCGAAGCTATCAAAACAGGAGCTTGACCCAGACCAAACTCTTTGGTAAGAACCAAAGCTATCAAGCGAGATTCTTCAAGCGTGACTTGAAGAAGATCGTTGTACTTCACAAAGAATTTTCGTAGGATAAAGATATTTTGGATGATTAGATTTCGTCTGTTGTTTAAACTCCGTTTGAATGTGATTTGAACTGATTTGAGTAGATTCAGCTGGATAAGATCTTTTCCTACGAGATTTGTATGATTTACATGGGCTTTGCATGTGACTTTTTAATTCCTACATGTGCATGTGCATGACACATGTGTTTTTTAATTCTTACATGCACATGTGTGTCGCACCCTCCCTTTTAATTATAACGTGTTCATGTGCGCTGCTGTAACGACTCCGATCCCAGCAAGATATTGTCCGCTCCGGGGATTGGGCCGCAGCCCAATATCCTCCCCTCACGGCTTTGTTTGGCGAGAGCACTTCCCGGAAGGTCACCCAACCTGGAATTACTCTCCCCGAAGCCCTCTTAACTTCGGAGTTCTTATGGGATCCGTTGTCAATTGAGCTCCAAAACGCGTCTTGCTATCTTGGGAGGGATCTCTTACATATGTTTCATTTCCACATACTTCCCCAAGCGCTGTGGGATTGTGACGACCCCCTCTTTACGACCTGTCACCTTCCGGCTCGCCCGCGCGGACGTACCGCCATCCGGGTTCCGGTTCGTGCAGCCATCGTACCAGTACAGATTCGGGACTTAAAGATTCGGGTCATCACAATCACCCCCCCTTGGGGGCCCAACGTCCTCGTTGGCCACAATTCCGGTTGGGTACAGGCTCTGATACCATTTGTAACGACTCCGATCCCAGCAAGATATTGTCCGCTCCGGGGATTGGGCCGCAGCCCAATATCCTCCCCTCACGGCTTTGTTTGGCGAGAGCACTTCCCGGAAGGTCACCCAACCTGGAATTACTCTCCCCGAAGCCCTCTTAACTTCGGAGTTCTTATGGGATCCGTTGTCAATTGAGCTCCAAAACGCGTCTTGCTATCTTGGGAGGGATCTCTTACATATGTTCATTTCCACATACTTCCCCAAGCGCTGTGGGATTGTGACGACCCCCTCTTTACGACCTGTCACCTTCCGGCTCGCCCGCGCGGACGTACCGCCATCCGGGTTCCGGTTCGTGCAGCCATCGTA
This sequence comes from Begonia masoniana, assembly GCA_022432975.1. Taxonomy (NCBI): domain Eukaryota; kingdom Viridiplantae; phylum Streptophyta; class Magnoliopsida; order Cucurbitales; family Begoniaceae; genus Begonia; species Begonia masoniana. Next base: position 28,615,621 of record CM039509.1, on the reverse strand, counting down.
CCAGTACAGATTCGGACTTACAGATTCGGGTCATCACAATCACCCCCCCTTGGGGGCCAACTCCTCGTTGGCCACAATTCCGGTTGGGTACAGGCTCTGATACCATTTGTAACGACTCCGATCCCAGCAAGATATTGTCCGCTCCGGGGATTGGGCCGCAGCCCAATATCCTCCCCTCACGGCTTTGTTTGGCGAGAGCACTTCCCGGAAGGTCACCCAACCTGGAATTACTCTCCCCGAAGCCCTCTTAACTTCGGAGTTCTTATGGGATCCGTTGTCAATTGAGCTCCAAAACGCGTCTTGCTATCTTGGGAGGGATCTCTTACATATGTTTCATTTCCACATACTTCCCCAAGCGCTGTGGGATTGTGACGACCCCCTCTTTACGACCTGTCACCTTCCGGCTCGCCCGCACGGACGTACCGCCATCCGGGTTCCGGTTCGTGCAGCCATCGTACCAGTACAGATTCGGGACTTACAGATTCGGGTCATCACAGCTGCACCCTTTCTTCAAAAGATCTTCCAATAATCATGGGCTTCTTACTCTAGTCATTGGGCTACAGGTATCTTCAACTTGGATCACATCCTAAACCAAGTCATGTGGATCTTTATCTCTTTTCAACCCACGTGAATCTTTATCTCTTTGTAGTTTGCGTAGATCTTTATCCTTCTCTCTCCAATCCATTGGTATTTGTGGAGCTCAACTTTGTGCCTTATGGGTCTTCTTTTGCAAAATTTGTGGGGCCCACTTTCATGCTACAAAACTCTTTATTTTTATAGTCTTGTGCTTTTGTTGTGATGGCTCTTTTCCTCGAGCTTCCAAGACTAAACTATGTGAAGCTTTGTTCGTTGGACCTCCTTTACTTCTAATAGATCATGGTCCTTGACAATGAAATTTATCGCTCCTCGGTTCACATCATATTGTTTATGCTTTCCTTACTTTATTGCACAAATCCATGCTCATGCATCATGTTTTATGAACTAGTACAAAAAATGAATTTTTGCATACTTTTTCATAAAAAGAAACGACTAATGAAAGATATGAATGTATGTAATTACGGTCATGTCGGGGTGGGGTTCAGACATGGCTGTCCTGAGAGAAGGAGCATGTTTTCTCCCTGGTAGATGGAAAAGGCTATCTAACCGCCAGATATGCCCTCTCCATCTGGTGAGAGTAAACCCCCGGAGACGCCCATGCTATGTAACTAAAGAATGAAAATGGATGCATAATTTTATGAACCACATATGCATGGCACGCATTGCATTTACGAGGATTTACTAAGCCCTTTAGCTCATAGGTTATTTCTATGGTGTAGGTGACTTCGAAATATGTGAGGATGATATTCCTTCACCCGACGCAAGAGCAGGTTGATGGAGGGTGGCCTATGGGACTGCGCTGAGCAGTCGAGGCGTTTTGACCCGTGGGGGTAGCAGTTAGGTATTTTGAGGATTTTGGGATATTTTGTGCTAATAGGTATTGATATGGAAAATGGTATAGAAAGCACGTGATAGGTGCTTGGTACTGAATAAAGTATACGGTGACGTTTTGGCATTTACTGAAATTGTTTGGTTGTTGAATTTCATAAGGATTTTGCTTAGTTTTTAAACGAAACTACGCAGTTCGTTTTCAGGAAATTTACTTTGTTTTAAACGCTTTGAGTCGTATTTATAGAAATGAGTGAGATTATAAATGATTTTATGTTGTAGTGTTTGTTATGAGTTGTGTTTAGAGATAAATTGATGAAGGGATGAGTGTAGGGAAGGAAATTGGTTAATTGTATGTGTAACACCCCTAAATCCGTACCCGTATTTCCCATATTATTTTTTTTTTTACATTTATTACTTTTTATACTTTAAATAAAACTTTGTGCAGAATTAAAACTATGGTTGAAATCAAAACCCAAGTCGGAATTAAAATCAAACCTTGGAATCATTTTTAACAAATTATATTACTATTTAATAAATCTTAAAACATTTAAATAAAAACTTTAAAACATATTAAAAAGAAGGGAGGGCAGAATCGGAATTCTGCCCTCAAAATAGCAGCGATCGGGCGCTGCTAATTGCAGCGCACGATCGCTGTGTGCGCTGCACAATGCAGCGCACGATCGCTGCATTGTGCAGCGCCTGATCGCTGCATGATGCAGCGATCAGTCGCTGCATTGTGCAGCGCCTGATCGCTGCACTGCAGCGATCATTTGCTGCCTGCAGCGATCCAACCAGCGCCCAGTCGCCGGTCGCCAATAGCGGACTCTGAACACTTAGCTCTCTGGAATTTCCAGAGAGCAAATACACCTACTTCACTCTCTGGAATCCAATTCCAGAGAGCAGCACCCTCACCATTTTAACCACTCTCTCATTTTTACCTCACATTTTCATGCATTATCACAACACTTATACTTAATCCCAACCGACTCGCAACAGACTTTACGAAGTCCAACTGCGTGGATGTATCTAAACATCGAGCATAACCATATCAAAATAAAGCCAATCAAAACATTTCCAAAACATTCCGTAAACAGTTTAAACTAAAACGTTTTACATACAATTACCAAAACGTTATCTAATCCCTATCCAGATCCAAACAACCTAAATATACTATACAATAATCAATTCAAAACACCCCAAAATAACCCCGGGGTCCAGACATACATCCCCACGGGTCATATCGCGCCTCGACTGCTCAGCGCACTCCCACGGGCCATTCTCCCTCAACTGCTCACGCCTCGGGTGGAGGGATCTCATCCTCACCTGTGTAGAGGTCACCTACACCATACAGACACATATGAGATATTGAAATCTCAGTAAGCTACGTAAATGCAACTACATGCTATGCTATGCGTGTGAGTTCAGAAATCATGCATCGTTTTCTTTACTTTACTTTACTTTGCTTTACTTTGCTGTGCTATGAAGGTGTCACCGAGATCTCAGCCCAATAACCGGAGAGAGCACGTCCAGCGGGCGGACCACTCTTTCCGGTTAATGGAGGGGGGTACACGCTTACAACACGTACAGCCGTGCCTGAGCCCCATCTCGCGTGACCTATGAACTGTATACCGAAGGGTCACATGAACTATATACCGATTGGTCATTTGAACTATATACCGATGGGTCATTTGAACTATATACCGAAGGGTCATTCGAACTATATACCGAAGGGTCATTCGAACTATATACCGAAGGGTCATTCGAACTATATACCGAAGGGTCATTCGAACTATATACCGAAGGGTCATTTGAACTATATACCGAAGGGTCATCTTTACTTTGCATTTACTTTAAAACATTGTGCGGAAATTCATTTTCTATGCGTGCTTTAAAATCGTGATGCATGAACAGTTCATATAAGCAGAAAGTAAACAACCAACGTGCATACATTCATGACAATAAAGCAGAACCTATAAACAGAACCTATAAACAACTAACCTAACTACCCAACCGAATAACATAAAACAAACAGTTCCTCGAGTATTCTCGAGACGACGACGGAGTATGGTGCAGACCTTTGGGTCAAAGTAAGTCACGAAAACTTACCTGGAGCGCACTGAATCGCAAGCTTCGTCCACGGGAGTCGCGTGTCTGAGAAAAACACGATATTTACCGTTAAAATTGATTTGAACTAATAACGTCCAATTCTAAAAACTTAACTAGAGAATCTCTCCCAAATTCTTTATTTAGCCAATCGAAGCGTTTATAACGTTAATTAACGTTCGATAATTCGAAATTCCAATTAACGAGTTTTTCTCAAAAACTCGGAAAATTAACCAATTTTAACTTTTTCGCAAATTGACTTTTCTTCGTCCAATAACGTTAAATACGTTCAATACATACTTAATCAAGGCTAACCTATTAATTACGAACCCTAATTCGCGTTTTTGACGAGATTTAATCGAAACCCTAATCGGAACCCTAACGCTAAATCGATCCGAAAACCGAATTTAAAGCTCTAAGAACGTAGATACATACCTAGGATAGCGAGAGGAGGAGGAACCGTGAAGAAAACGAAACGAACGGAGCTCGAATCGGAGCTCGGAGGAGGAAATCGCCGGCGGCCAAAAGGGAGAGCTTGCTCTCTGTTTCGTGCGCGGGCAGAGGAGAAGAAGAAGAATGAGGGGAGAGAGGGAATTTGTGATATTTAATAAAATTGATTTGTAAATTACCAAAACGCCCTTCTTTCTTAAATCTATTTGTTTCGTCCTTCGTTTCGTTAATCGTCCAACAATTCGGATTCTCGAAAATTCCTTATTTTGCCAATAACTCCTATTCATCACCAGGGCTTTATTAAAACTGTCCGTTCGCAAAACGGACCACGTTTACTATTTTTTCTGAACCATCGTTTACTTTACGATAGCGTATTTATTCAGAACATAGCGTTTAAACTCCAAAAATTCCCAAAACTTCCTTAAAATTCTAATTACTTGTTAGGGTCATAATGACGCTTTCTTTTCGTGAAACGGACTTCGTTTACTAATTTTAATAAAACATTCATTACATTACGAGAAACATAATTACTCGGAATATTGCGTCACTATTCCGAAAATTCTCGTAATATTCTTAAAATTCCTATTAATCGTTAGGATCGCAATAAAGCTTTCTGTTTGCGAAACCGACTTGATTTGACATAATTACTAAAAATGCCACATATAATATATTATATCAATATAATATATTAAATTCGAAATCCGTACAAGCCGGGTATTACATTCTACCCCCCTTATTCAGAATTTTGTCCGCAAAATTTGCTCCAGCTTATAGTCCTTGACATTAACGTCCCATGTTTTGCGATCTTATCCTTCGATTTATCACCAGTACTTACGGTTATATTTGTGATTCTAAACGAAAACCCTGTGCTATCTCTCTTACATCGGCCTTAAATTTGTATTTACTACCTTCGACTTAATCATTTACTTTTTTTCTAAGGTGTTGAACACAATTACATCAGAAATCTCACATTCTAATTAATTAACCTGGCGACATATTTGTCACTTTAACGCTTACGCGTATACCAACCTTCGTCCTTCACTTAATCACCCGCAGATTAAATCTCTTAATAATACTAGCTTCAAAATTCACTATTCATTGACGTCTCTCTTCTAGCGCCAGTCAAATTGAATGTCTATAATTCCATCCAATTTCTGGGCGATAGCTCATACCTCGACGAAATTTCCTCAATCCTGTTCAAAATCGGAATGCACAACAAACGATTGTAGTCCTTACCTTCAGTTTACGCGTCAAATCTCATCAAATCTATAAGTCTCAACCAAACGACCTCTAGCTGCGTACCTGTCACCTGACGACCTGAGCACGCGTTGGTCTATATCCAATCATTCAAACGCTAGGCTTACGAACTTATCAATAGGTCCTTACCCAAAGACTGCCTATTATCTTAAACCCTTAAAATAATTTCTACTTTCTAACATCATTTGGGTTGGCTGTTGTTCAAGGGTTCTTAATAACCTCCAAGTCGTAACCTAACTCCCCTCTATAGGTTTGTATCTAAACCTTCATCTTTCATCGATTAGTCGTACTCTAATACTCCAAGAGGGGTTGTCAATTAGACATAATTGTTATCTATTTAAAATCCATATCTCATCGGGTACATTCCTCGAATTGTTACTAAACCCTAAGTGCGTAAACTCCGTTGATTAGGTCGGAACCATCCTGCTCGAGGTTTACCTAATAATTCTTCTTACCCGTCTTCTATTTTCTTACTTTTCTATTTTCAAGTCTATCGTTATCATCATTATTATTATAATCAAAATAATAATATTGCCATACAGGTAATTTAAACAATACCTGCAAACGTAGAAGGCTGGGCCACATCGTCGGCGTCGCCGGGCTCGATAAATGCAAAGATCCTGGGCATGACTCTCCTCTGATCACTGCTTGACTGACCCCGACCCTGATTCGGGCAGCCTTTAGCAAAATGGCCTGGTTCTCCGCACCAATAGCACACGTTCGTGCCTACTCTGCACGGTCCCCTGTGCTCCCTCTGGCATTTAGGGCAAAGAGGTGACTGAGAAGCCTCTTGTACCTGTTTCCCCTTACCCCAATCATTACCTCCCTCGAGAAGTCTCCTCACATCCCGTTGCTGTTGCTGCGGCTGTTGTTGCACACTCGGTTGCCAGTCTCGGTCCCATGACTGAGGTTGGGTCTCACGAAAGAAACTCCTAGCTGGTTCCTTCGGCCTAACACATGTGGCTCTAGCAGCCTCAATATCCAGAGCCCTAGCTGTGACGTCAGAAAAGGGTACGTCAATAATACCTGAGACCACAACATGCATCCGTATTTCCGGATTCAGTCCCTCCATAAACTGGTGCACCTTCTCCTCGTTATCGCTGACAAGGCGAGGTGCAAATCGCGACAAGGCCTCAAACTTCCGGATATACTCTGCAACTGAACCGGTTTGTTTCAGCTGCGTGAACTCATTCCTCTTGGCCACTCTCACTGTGCGGCTGAAATACTTATCGAAGAATAGAAACTTGAACCGATCCCAAGTTATAACTGATACATCCGTCGTCGACTTGATCGAGTCCCACCAGAAACGGGCATCCATCGCCAAGTGAAAGGTAGCATAAGCCACCTTGCTCCCGTTGCCGACCTCTGCATAACTCAGCATATCTTCCATCACCCGGATCCATTCCTCGGCACGTGTCGGATCCGACGATTGACCGTCGAATACTGGAGGCCGCAGGCTTTGGAACTTTTGCATACCCTGATTACCAGGAACTACCAAGTCTTGGGCCCTCTGATTCTCTCGGTTCACCAAGTCCGTAATTTGTTGTGCTTGCCGGTCCATATGCTGAGACTGGCGGTCCAAGAATTTCGTAAGTCGATCCATCGCGTCGTCTCTAGGATCCCTTCCTCGAACCATATTTATAAAACTCCTATAAAATTTAAAACAAATAACCTCTAAGAAATAAAATCAACAAAGCTGTAAACAGACTTACAGTTGATGAAGGATGTCCGCGTAGTGGCTGTGCAGTCGAGCAGTCTACAGAATCGGTTTTAAAACCCGGGGGCTCTGATACCATAACTGTAACACCCCTAAATCCGTACCCGTATTTCCCATATTATTTTTTTTTTACACTTATTACTTTTTATACTTTAATAAAACTTTGTGCAGAATTAAAACTATGGTTGAAATCAAAACCCAAGTCGGAATTAAAATCAAACCTTGGAATCATTTTTAACAAATTATATTACTATTTAATAAATCTTAAAACATTTAAATAAAAACTTTAAAACATATTAAAAAGAAGGGAGGGCAGAATCGGAATTCTGCCCTCAAAATAGCAGCGATCGGGCGCTGCTAATTGCAGCGCACGATCGCTGTGTGCGCGCACAATGCAGCGCACGATCGCTGCATTGTGCAGCGCCTGATCGCTGCATGATGCAGCGATCAGTCGCTGCATTGTGCAGCGCCTGATCGCTGCACTGGCAGCGATCATTTGCTGCCTGCAGCGATCCACCAGCGCCCAGTCGCCGGTCGCCAATAGCGGACTCTGAACACTTAGCTCTCTGGAATTCCAGAGAGCAAATACACCTACTTCACTCTCTGGAATCCATTCCAGAGAGCAGCACCCTCACCATTTTAACCACTCTCTCATTTTTACCTCACATTTTCATGCATTATCACAACACTTATACTTATCCCAACCGACTCGCACAAGACTTTACGAAGTCCAACTGCGTGGATGTATCTAAACATCGAGCATAACCATATCAAAATAAAGCCAATCAAAACATTCCAAAACATTCCGTAAACAGTTTAACTAAAACGTTTACTTTTACATACAATTACCAAACGTTATCTAATCCCTATCCGAATCCAAACAACCTAAATATACTATACAATAATCAATTCAAAACAACCCAAAATAACCCCGGGGTCCAGACATACATCCCCACGGGTCATATCGCGCCTCGACTGCTCAGCGCACTCCCACGGGCCATTCTCCCTCAACTGCTCACGCCTCGGGTGGAGGGATCTCATCCTCACCTGTGTAGAGGTCACCTACACCATACAGACACATATGAGATATTGAAATCTCAGGAAGCTACGTAAATGCAACTACATGCTATGCTATGCGTGTGAGTTCAGAATCATGCATCGTTTTCTTTACTTTACTTTACTTTGCTTTACTTTGCTGTGCTATGAAGGTGTCACCGAGATCTCAGCCCAATAACCGGAGAGAGCCCAGCCGGTCATTCGAACTATATACCGAAGGGTCATTCGAACTATATACCGAAGGGTCATTCGAACTATATACCGAAGGGTCATTCGAACTATATACCGAAGGGTCATTCGAACTATATACCGAAGGGTCATTCGAACTATATACCGAAGGGTCATTCGAACTATATACCGAAGGGTCATTCGAACTATATACCGAAGGGTCATTCGAACTATATACCGAAGGGTCATTCGAACTATATACCGAAGGGTCATTCGAACTATATACCGAAGGGTCATTCGAACTATATACCGAAGGGTCATTCGAACTATATACCGAAGGGTCATTCGAACTATATACCGAAGGGTCATTCGAACTATATACCGAAGGGTCATTCGAACTATATACCGAAGGGTCATTCGAACTATATACCGAAGGGTCATTCGAACTATATACCGAAGGGTCATTCGAACTATATACCGAAGGGTCATTCGAACTATATACCGAAGGGTCATTCGAACTATATACCGAAGGGTCATTCGAACTATATACCGAAGGGTCATTCGAACTATATACCGAAGGGTCATTCGAACTATATACCGAAGGGTCATTCGAACTATATACCGAAGGGTCATTTGAACTATATACCGAAGGGTCATCTTTACTTTGCATTTACTTTAAAACATTGTGCGGAAATTCATTTTCTATGCGTGCTTTAAAATCGTGATGCATGAACAGTTCATATAAGCAGAAAGTAAACAACCAACGTGCATACATTCATGACAATAAAGCAGAACCTATAAACAGAACCTATAAACAGAACCTATAAACAACTAACCTAACTACCCAACCGAATAACATAAAACAAACAGTTCCTCGAGTATTCTCGAGACGACGACGGAGTATGGTGCAGACCTTTGGGTCAAAGTAGTCACGAAAACTTACCTGGAGCGCACTGAATCGCAAGCTTCGTCCACGGGAGTCGCGTGTCTGAGAAAAAACACGATATTTACCGTTAAAATTGATTTGAACTAATAACGTCCAATTCTAAAAACTTAACTAGAGAATCTCTCCCAAATTCTTTATTTAGCCAATCGAAGCGTTTATAACGTTAATTAACGTTCGATAATTCGAAATTCCAATTAACGAGTTTTTCTCAAAAACTCGGAAAATTAACCAATTTTAACTTTTTCGCAAATTGACTTTTCTTCGTCCAATAACGTTAAATACGTTCAATACATACTTAATCAAGGCTAACCTATTAATTACGAACCCTAATTCGCGTTTTTGACGAGATTTAATCGAAACCCTAATCGGAACCCTAACGCTAAATCGATCCGAAAACCGAATTTAAAGCTCTAAGAACGTAGATACATACCTAGGATAGCGAGAGGAGGAGGAACCGTGAAGAAAACGAAACGAACGGAGCTCGAATCGGAGCTCGGAGGAGGAAATCGCCGGCGGCCAAAAGGGAGAGCTTGCTCTCTGTTTCGTGCGCGGGCAGAGGAGAAGAAGAAGAATGAGGGGAGAGAGGGAATTTGTGATATTTAATAAAATTGATTTGTAAATTACCAAAACGCCCTTCTTTCTTAAATCTATTTGTTTCGTCCTTCGTTTCGTTAATCGTCCAACAATTCGGATTCTCAAAAATTCCTTATTTTGCCAATAACTCCTATTCATCACCAGGGCTTTATTAAAACTGTCCGTTCGCAAAACGGACCACGTTTACTATTTTTTCTGAACCATCGTTTACTTTACGATAGCGTATTTATTCAGAACATAGCGTTTAAACTCCAAAAATTCCCAAAACTTCCTTAAAATTCTAATTACTTGTTAGGGTCATAATGACGCTTTCTTTTCGTGAAACGGACTTCGTTTACTAATTTTAATAAAACATTCATTACATTACGAGAAACATAATTACTCGGAATATTGCGTCACTATTCCGAAAATTCTCGTAATATTCTTAAAATTCCTATTAATCGTTAGGATCGCAATAAAGCTTTCTGTTTGCGAAACCGACTTGATTTGACATAATTACTAAAAATGCCACATATAATATATTATATCAATATAATATATTAAATTCGAAATCCGTACAAGCCGGGTATTACATTCTACCCCCCTTATTCAGAATTTTGTCCGCAAAATTTGCTCCAGCTTATAGTCCTTGACATTAACGTCCCATGTTTTGCGATCTTATCCTTCGATTTATCACCAGTACTTACGGTTATATTTGTGATTCTAAACGAAAACCCTGTGCTATCTCTCTTACATCGGCCTTAAATTTGTATTTACTACCTTCGACTTAATCATTTACTTTTTTTCTAAGGTGTTGAACACAATTTACATCAGAAATCTCACATTCTAATTAATTAACCTGGCGACATATTTGTCACTTTAAACGCTTACGCGTATACCAACCTTCGTCCTTCACTTAATCACCCGCAGATTAAATCTCTTAATAATACTAGCTTCAAAATTCACTATTCATTGACGTCTCTCTTCTAGCGCCAGTCAAATTGAATGTCTATAATTCCATCCAATTTCTGGGCGATAGCTCATACCTCGACGAAATTTCCTCAATCCTGTTCAAAATCGGAATGCACAACAAACGATTGTAGTCCTTACCTTCAGTTTACGCGTCAAATCTCATCAAATCTATAAGTCTCAACCAAACGACCTCTAGCTGCGTACCTGTCACCTGACGACCTGAGCACGCGTTGGTCTATATCCAATCATTCAAACGCTAGGCTTACGAACTTATCAATAGGTCCTTACCCAAAGACTGCCTATTATCTTAAACCCTTAAAATAATTTCTACTTTCTAACATCATTTGGGTTGGCTGTTGTTCAAGGGTTCTTAATAACCTCCAAGTCGTAACCTAACTCCCCTCTATAGGTTTGTATCTAAACCTTCATCTTTCATCGATTAGTCGTACTCTAATACTCCAAGAGGGGTTGTCAATTAGACATAATTGTTATCTATTTAAAATCCATATCTCATCGGGTACATTCCTCGAATTGTTACTAAACCCTAAGTGCGTAAACTCCGTTGATTAGGTCGGAACCATCCTGCTCGAGGTTTACCTAATAATTCTTCTTACCCGTCTTCTATTTTCTTACTTTTCTATTTTCAAGTCTATCGTTATCATCATTATTATTATAATCAAAATAATAATATTGCCATACAGGTAATTTAAACAATACCTGCAAACGTAGAAGGCTGGGCCACATCGTCGGCGTCGCCGGGCTCGATAAATGCAAAGATCCTGGGCATGACTCTCCTCTGATCACTGCTTGACTGACCCCGACCCTGATTCGGGCAGCCTTTAGCAAAATGGCCTGGTTCTCCGCACCAATAGCACACGTTCGTGCCTACTCTGCACGGTCCCCTGTGCTCCCTCTGGCATTTAGGGCAAAGAGGTGACTGAGAAGCCTCTTGTACCTGTTTCCCCTTACCCCAATCATTACCTCCCTCGAGAAGTCTCCTCACATCCCGTTGCTGTTGCTGCGGCTGTTGTTGCACACTCGGTTGCCAGTCTCGGTCCCATGACTGAGGTTGGGTCTCACGAAAGAAACTCCTAGCTGGTTCCTTCGGCCTAACACATGTGGCTCTAGCAGCCTCAATATCCAGAGCCCTAGCTGTGACGTCAGAAAAGGGTACGTCAATAATACCTGAGACCACAACATGCATCCGTATTTCCGGATTCAGTCCCTCCATAAACTGGTGCACCTTCTCCTCGTTATCGCTGACAAGGCGAGGTGCAAATCGCGACAAGGCCTCAAACTTCCGGATATACTCTGCAACTGAACCGGTTTGTTTCAGCTGCGTGAACTCATTCCTCTTGGCCACTCTCACTGTGCGGCTGAAATACTTATCGAAGAATAGAAACTTGAACCGATCCCAAGTTATAACTGATACATCCGTCGTCGACTTGATCGAGTCCCACCAGAAACGGGCATCCATCGCCAAGTGAAAGGTAGCATAAGCCACCTTGCTCCCGTTGCCGACCTCTGCATAACTCAGCATATCTTCCATCACCCGGATCCATTCCTCGGCACGTGTCGGATCCGACGATTGACCGTCGAATACTGGAGGCCGCAGGCTTTGGAACTTTTGCATACCCTGATTACCAGGAACTACCAAGTCTTGGGCCCTCTGATTCTCTCGGTTCACCAAGTCCGTAATTTGTTGTGCTTGCCGGTCCATATGCTGAGACTGGCGGTCCAAGAATTTCGTAAGTCGATCCATCGCGTCGTCTCTAGGATCCCTTCCTCGAACCATATTTATAAAACTCCTATAAATTTAAAACAAATAACCTCTAAGAAATAAAATCAACAAAGCTGTAAACAGACTTACAGTTGATGAAGGATGTCCGCGTAGTGGCTGTGCAGTCGAGCAGTCTACAGAATCGGTTTTAAAACCCGGGGCTCTGATACCATAACTGTAACACCCCTAAATCCGTACCCGTATTTCCCATATTATTTTTTTTTTTACACTTATTACTTTTATACTTTAAATAAAACTTTGTGCAGAATTAAAACTATGGTTGAAATCAAAACCCAAGTCGGAATTAAAATCAAACCTTGGAATCATTTTTAACAAATTATATTACTATTTAATAAATCTTAAAACATTTAAATAAAAACTTTAAAACATATTAAAAAGAGGGAGGGCAGAATCGGAATTCTGCCCTCAAAATAGCAGCGATCGGGCGCTGCTAATTGCAGCGCACGATCGCTGTGTGCGCTGCACAATGCAGCGCACGATCGCTGCATTGTGCAGCGCCTGATCGCTGCACTGCAGCGATCATTTGCTGCCTGCAGCGATCCAACCAGCGCCCAGTCGCCGGTCGCCAATAGCGGACTCTGAACACTTAGCTCTCTGGAATTTCCAGAGAGCAAATACACCTACTTCACTCTCTGGAATCCAATTCCAGAGAGCAGCACCCTCACCATTTTAACCACTCTCTCATTTTACCTCACATTTTCATGCATTATCACAACACTTATACTTAATCCCAACCGACTCGCAACAGACTTTACGAAGTCCAACTGCGACTGCGTGGATGTAATCTAACATCGAGCATAACCATATCAAAATAAAGCCAATCAAAACATTTCCAAAACATTCCGTAAACAGTTTTAAACTAAACGTTTTACATACAATTACCAAAACGTTATCTAATCCCTATCCAGATCCAAACAACCTAAATATACTATACAATAATCAATTCAAAACACCCCAAAATAACCCGGGGTCCAGACATACATCCCACGGGTCATATCGCCGCCTCGACTGCTCAGCGCACATCCCACGGGCCATTCTCCCTCAACTGCTCAGCCTCGGGTGAAGGGATCTCATCCTCACCTGTGTAGAGGTCACCTACACCATACAGACACATATGAGATATTGAAATCTCATTCGAACTATATACCGAAGGGTCATTCGAACTATATACCGAAGGGTCATTCGAACTATATACCGAAGGGTCATTCGAACTATATACCGAAGGGTCATTCGAACTATATACCGAAGGGTCATTCGAACTATATACCGAAGGGTCATTCGAACTATATACCGAAGGGTCATTCGAACTATATACCGAAGGGTCATTCGAACTATATACCGAAGGGTCATTCGAACTATATACCGAAGGGTCATTCGAACTATATACCGAAGGGTCATTCGAACTATATACCGAAGGGTCATTCGAACTATATACCGAAGGGTCATTCGAACTATATACCGAAGGGTCATTCGAACTATATACCGAAGGGTCATTCGAACTATATACCGAAGGGTCATTCGAACTATATACCGAAGGGTCATTCGAACTATATACCGAAGGGTCATTCGAACTATATACCGAAGGGTCATTCGAACTATATACCGAAGGGTCATTCGAACTATATACCGAAGGGTCATTCGAACTATATACCGAAGGGTCATTCGAACTATATACCGAAGGGTCATTCGAACTATATACCGAAGGGTCATTCGAACTATATACCGAAGGGTCATTCGAACTATATACCGAAGGGTCATTCGAACTATATACCGAAGGGTCATTCGAACTATATACCGAAGGGTCATTCGAACTATATACCGAAGGGTCATTCGAACTATATACCGAAGGGTCATTCGAACTATATACCGAAGGGTCATTCGAACTATATACCGAAGGGTCATTCGAACTATATACCGAAGGGTCATTCGAACTATATACCGAAGGGTCATTCGAACTATATACCGAAGGGTCATTCGAACTATATACCGAAGGGTCATTCGAACTATATACCGAAGGGTCATTCGAACTATATACCGAAGGGTCATTCGAACTATATACCGAAGGGTCATTCGAACTATATACCGAAGGGTCATTCGAACTATATACCGAAGGGTCATTCGAACTATATACCGAAGGGTCATTCGAACTATATACCGAAGGGTCATTCGAACTATATACCGAAGGGTCATTCGAACTATATACCGAAGGGTCATTCGAACTATATACCGAAGGGTCATTCGAACTATATACCGAAGGGTCATTCGAACTATATACCGAAGGGTCATTCGAACTATATACCGAAGGGTCATTCGAACTATATACCGAAGGGTCATTCGAACTATATACCGAAGGGTCATTCGAACTATATACCGAAGGGTCATTCGAACTATATACCGAAGGGTCATTCGAACTATATACCGAAGGGTCATTCGAACTATATACCGAAGGGTCATTCGAACTATATACCGAAGGGTCATTCGAACTATATACCGAAGGGTCATTCGAACTATATACCGAAGGGTCATTCGAACTATATACCGAAGGGTCATTCGAACTATATACCGAAGGGTCATTCGAACTATATACCGAAGGGTCATTCGAACTATATACCGAAGGGTCATTCGAACTATATACCGAAGGGTCATTCGAACTATATACCGAAGGGTCATTCGAACTATATACCGAAGGGTCATTCGAACTATATACCGAAGGGTCATTCGAACTATATACCGAAGGGTCATTCGAACTATATACCGAAGGGTCATTCGAACTATATACCGAAGGGTCATTCGAACTATATACCGAAGGGTCATTCGAACTATATACCGAAGGGTCATTCGAACTATATACCGAAGGGTCATTCGAACTATATACCGAAGGGTCATTCGAACTATATACCGAAGGGTCATTCGAACTATATACCGAAGGGTCATTCGAACTATATACCGAAGGGTCATTCGAACTATATACCGAAGGGTCATTCGAACTATATACCGAAGGGTCATTCGAACTATATACCGAAGGGTCATTCGAACTATATACCGAAGGGTCATTCGAACTATATACCGAAGGGTCATTCGAACTATATACCGAAGGGTCATTCGAACTATATACCGAAGGGTCATTCGAACTACCGAAGGGTCATTCGAACTATATACCGAAGGTCATTCGAACTATATACCGAAGGGTCATTCGAACTATATACCGAAGGGTCATTCGAACTATATACCGAAGGGTCATTTGAACTATATACCGAAGGGTCATCTTTACTTTGCATTTACTTTAAAACATTGTGCGGAAATTCATTTTCTATGCGTGCTTTAAAATCGTGATGCATGAACAGTTCATATAAGCAGAAAGTAAACACCAACGTGCATACATTCATGACAATAAAGCAGAACCTATAAACAGAACCTATAAACAGAACCTATAAACAACTAACCTAACTACCCAACCGAATAACATAAAACAAACAGTTCCTCGAGTATTCTCGAGACGACGACGGAGTATGGTGCAGACCTTTGGGTCAAAGTAAGTCACGAAAACTTACCTGGAGCGCACTGAATCGCAAGCTTCGTCCACGGGAGTCGCGTGTCTGAGAAAAACACGATATTTACCGTTAAAATTGATTTGAACTAATAACGTCCAATTCTAAAAACTTAACTAGAGAATCTCTCCCAAATTCTTTATTTAGCCAATCGAAGCGTTTATAACGTTAATTAACGTTCGATAATTCGAAATTCCAATTAACGAGTTTTTCTCAAAAACTCGGAAAATTAACCAATTTTAACTTTTTCGCAAATTGACTTTTCTTCGTCCAATAACGTTAAATACGTTCAATACATACTTAATCAAGGCTAACCTATTAATTACGAACCCTAATTCGCGTTTTTGACGAGATTTAATCGAAACCCTAATCGGAACCCTAACGCTAAATCGATCCGAAAACCGAATTTAAAGCTCTAAGAACGTAGATACATACCTAGGATAGCGAGAGGAGGAGGAACCGTGAAGAAAACGAAACGAACGGAGCTCGAATCGGAGCTCGGAGGAGGAAATCGCCGGCGGCCAAAAGGGAGAGCTTGCTCTCTGTTTCGTGCGCGGGCAGAGGAGAAGAAGAAGAATGAGGGGAGAGAGGGAATTTGTGATATTTAATAAAATTGATTTGTAAATTACCAAAACGCCCTTCTTTCTTAAATCTATTTGTTTCGTCCTTCGTTTCGTTAATCGTCCAACAATTCGGATTCTCAAAAATTCCTTATTTTGCCAATAACTCCTATTCATCACCAGGGCTTTATTAAAACTGTCCGTTCGCAAAACGGACCACGTTTACTATTTTTTCTGAACCATCGTTTACTTTACGATAGCGTATTTATTCAGAACATAGCGTTTAAACTCCAAAAATTCCCAAAACTTCCTTAAAATTCTAATTACTTGTTAGGGTCATAATGACGCTTTCTCTTCGTGAAACGGACTTCGTTTACTAATTTTAATAAAACATTCATTACATTACGAGAAACATAATTACTCGGAATATTGCGTCACTATTCCGAAAATTCTCGTAATATTCTTAAAATTCCTATTAATCGTTAGGATCGCAATAAAGCTTTCTGTTTGCGAAACCGACTTGATTTGACATAATTACTAAAAATGCCACATATAATATATTATATCAATATAATATATTAAATTCGAAATCCGTACAAGCCGGGTATTACAGTATGTGTACAGGGCATGAAGGAAAGGAGGAGGCAAGCTCTCTGGAACTCGGATTCCAGAGAGTATGCCGATCAATCGCCAGTAGGGGCGATCGATCGGCGCCTTAATGGTATCCGATCTAGTTATTCTAGACCGGTTGGCGATCGATCGGCAAGAAGTGTGGCAATACTCTGAATTTTCCAGAGAGTGTGCTGATTGATCGCCTCCATGGGCGATCGATCGGCTGAATTGTGATTTCTAGGGGGCAATCGATCGATCGGCTAAAATGGTCGATCGATCGGCTAATGTTTTTATGGGCGAAATGCCCTCTTTGCCTTGGTGATCGACAGAATTGATTCTGATATTTATATTGTTTTATTTAAATTATTTTCAAACGATTTCAATTACCCTAAGATTTCAGAAGTCAAGTTTACTCAAGGCGCAAATCGAAAAAATTTTACGGAAAATTAAGGGAAAGGTTTAAGGGTCGTTACAATTCAAGCAACCGTGGGCTTGAAAACTCATAGGAGAGAACTCCTTTTCGGTTCTTGACCGAACTGAGCCTTCCTATTCACCGGTTTTTAACTCCGAACTCTTCAACCGAAATTAGGTTATTCTCGTATCATCAACAACCATTACAAGCACCAATAACCATGCTTTTATAGACCTAGGGTTGCTTGAGGCCTTGGTTAGAAATGGGCTTTGAAATGGGCTTCAAAATGGGCCAAAACCTTGGCCCAGTGCAACAACACTGTAACACCCGATTTTTACAGATTTTCGAATTTCCGCTATGTAATGGCATTTTCATAAATACTGTGAATTAAGTATGTTTTACGAACATAAAGTTTTATTGGAACCCTATGAGTAAATTAGAGTATTTTGAGGAATAAGAGAATTTTGGGAGATGTAACACCGATTTTACGAGTTTTTGATATTTTCGTAATATAAAGAGTATTTTAGTAAATATAGTAAACTAGACCAGTTTCTTAAGCGGAAGGTTTTATTAGAGCCCTAGTAATAAATTAGAATATTTGGTGAAATAAGAAAATTTAGAGAAATCGAATAGATGGTTAAATAATGAAATGGGCAGAATATTGATGTAAAGCGCAAAACGGTAATTTGATTGGGTTAGTTTTTATAAAAGAAAACATATCGCCCCCCTCCCAAAATTTCGTTGCTTCATTCGGTAGAAAGGGAGATACTTCTCCCTTTGGCGATTTTCTTCCCCTCTCCCTCCGTTTCCTTCAACGCCGACGATCCCTCCATTTCCAGTGATAGATTCTTCACATTTTCTTCCCCAATCACAACCCTAGGTAAGATTCTATGCTTTTGGACGGTCGGTTGTCGATTTCTAGGGTTTAAACGGTTAGGGTTTTGTTTAGGGTTGTGCCAAAATAGTCGGGTTTTGTTAGAACCGGTTAGGTTTACCGTATTTATGGCTCTAATGGACATATTTGCGATTATTGGACGTAGTTAAGTGATTTATTGTTGATTGTTGGAGTTTTGGAGGTTGGAAAGCTTGAGAAACTCCATTAATGGAGGTTTTAGTAATGTATAGCGTTTGGAATTTTGTTAGTTTTTGAGGTTTGATTGTTTAGGCCCGGTTTTAATAAAGAATGTTGTGGATTGGCTTAGATGAACAAGGCTCATGGATAGTGCTCGGTGTGCTAAGGACCCGAGGTAAGTCTTCGTGACGCGTTGTCCGATTCGGCCTACACCATAATAATGTATGTTGATTGAGGAATTGACGATGTAGGATGTTTTGGGTAAATAAGATGCGTAGTTAAGTTTTGTTGAGCCATTGATGTTGTGTTGTTTGGTGTTAGTTTTAATGCTTTTGATATTGTTATAGCATCGTACATGTCCATGCATCACGTTTTCTGAAATAGCATGCAAAATGAACTTCCACGTATATTTTCATGAAAAGAAAAGGACAAATGAAAATGTATGAATGTACGTAATCATGGTCACGTCGGGGAGGTGGTTTAGAAATGGCTGTTCTACAGGTGAAGGATGATCTACCACCCTGGGTAGATGAAAAAGGGCTATCCAACCACCGGACGAGCCGTTTCATCTACTGAGAGCGCACCCCCGGTGACACCCCATATGTAATGTAATGAACAAAATGAATGCATTATTTTTATGAACTGCACATGCATAGCACGCACTTGCATTTACGTAGATTTACTGAGCCTTTAGCTCATAGACTGTCTCTATGGTGTAGGTGATCTAGAGCAAGGTGAGGATGACGTTCCTTCACCTGACGCACAAGTAGTTTGAGGGACGGTGTCCGTGGTAGTGCGCTGAGCAGTCGATGTGCTTTTTGATCCGTGGGAGCAAACGGTTAAGTGTTTTGTGGTTTTGGGGGTTATTTTTGGCCGATGGGTAATGATATAGAAAAATTGTATAGAAATTCATTTTAGGGTGCTTGGTATCTGGATAGTGGACGTATCGGTGTTCAATGTTTCGGATAGTGTATATATTGATGTTTTGTTGAAATAGATTTGATTTTGAAGCTTGGGACGGATTTTGGATGATTTAAAGTCGGGTTTATTGTTTTGAGACGAATATGTCGTTTTGAATCAATTTTGATGATTTTAGGTTAAGGATTTTGGTTTATGGATGTGTATTTTGGTTGGAATGTTGATGGATGTTTTGAGGATGATTATTGAAATGTGTATTAGGTGAAAATGGAGGAAAAATAGCAAAGGACGAAAAATGGCTCGGTGTGGTGCGCTGGGCGCGCAGCTTGGCACGCAGCTGGCGTGCGCAGGCAGGGGGAGCTAGGCGTGCGGGTGCGCGCTGCCATGCGCTAGCCAATCGATCAGCTCATGGTGGCCGATCGATCGGCCAAAGTTCTGGAAAAACTGGCACAACCGGAGAGCTAGTCGATCAATCGGCACCCCTAGACGATCGATCGGCCCTCGCAGGGCACTGCGTGCTGGACGCTGGTGCGCGGTGAGCGCGAGATGGTAGCACGATGCACGCGCACCGCGTAGGGTGCACAGTGGGCACGCGCCGAATGCTGGGAACGCCCCATGCATGCCAATTGACATGTTTTGACGTCTGAAGCCTCTTTTGATGATTCCCGACCTTAGACAAGTCATTTTGGGTACGATTTAAGTTAGACCCTGACACGGTGGCCCTTCGAAAAGGGGGCTGTGTAACCCACAAAATATGACAAGTGCTCGGGTACTAAGTGTAAGCAAAATGTGAGGAGAAGGAAAGTAGCAAAAATGTAAATAAAATGCAAGTGAAATGAAAGATGAATAAAATGTGATGGTGGCCGAGAATGAAGGGGAAGAAAATGGAAGAAATGCAAAAGATAAATGAACAAGATGAAGGTGGATCAAGTGTGTGAAAACCGTGAAGAAAGATAAGATGGAGATGAAGAGAAAAATGCAATAAAATAAAAGGTGAAGTGTGTGAGAGTGTCAGCCGAAATTAAAGGGTGAATATGTGTGTGAAATGTGATGGAATGAAATACTTTTGGAGGATCCGATGAGCTATCTTACATTGGCTCTCAGATAAACGACTTCTTGGAGGAAAACAACCACCGTAGGCCTAGGTTTCTTCCTCGAAGCCCTTCCTCTCAAGAGAGCAAGGTGATGGAAAGTTAAGAGTTAACCTAACAACCTTGAGCTAGGCTAACAATGGAGGATCTCTCCACTCGATTCAAAAAACGAAGAAAATAACCCGAAGGGCTTCTAACCTTAGTTAGGAAAAGAGAAATTTTATAAATGTCCAAAAGTTCCAATACATGTACCAATACTATGCTTAAATAGGCAACCTAAGGTGGTTTAGGGTTTGGCAAGAGAATATGAGCATTTTGATTGGAGAAGCATCAATGGCCGAGAGGGCAATCCATGCGCGTGCGGCATCGTCGAACCAAGAGCAGCCATGTGCATGCCAATCGGGTGGAGGTGATGCTGCTCAGCGCATGCCAATCGACGTTCCAAGATGAAGCCGTGCGTGCCACGCTGGCAATCCCGGGTGCGCCTCATCCATGACATGATGCAGCGATCAGATGGCGCTGATCAGCGATTGTGGTGCGCCTGCGCATCAATCCGCGCCTTGCCTACCCGCGCGCCTATTACCGAGTCAGCTGCTGCCCGCGCACGCGCCAGCTGTGCGGTGATGATGAAGGCTGAGCCACCTCTTGATCAAAGGCTGAAATTTTGGCAAGTCTTTTATCCATGTTGCCATTAACACTTGTAACTGCAAAATCTATACCTTAAAGTTGGGCTCTTCTCTCGGCTAATGCTTCCTTTCGGCTCCGTTTTGTTGAAGTGTTTTTCCTTTGTTGAATAAATCTTCAACCCATCATCCACCAACATTCATCTAACCCTAACTACACAATCTAATGCATGATGCAAATATAATAATCCATACAAGAAGGCTAGTGCATGCCAAATAAGCTCAAAACCAAAAATTACAAGGATAGAGGGCCTGGAAGATTGTAATACCTGTCTGTACGAAATATTAATATTTTAATGTAAATGGCATTTTTGTTAATATGTCAAATCAAGTCCATTTTGTGAAAATAAAGCGTTATTATGATCCTAATAATTAATGAGGATTTTAAGAAAAATTTTGGGAATTTTAGGAGTTTAACGCTAATTTTACGAGAATTATGTTTATCGTAATATAAAGTATACTTTGGTAAAAATAGTAAACGAGGTCCGAATTACGAACGGACAGTTTTAATGGAACCTTAGTAATAAGTTGGATTTATTGGCTAAATAAGGAGATTTGGAGAAAACGAATTGCCAAACAATTAACGAAACGAAGGACGAAACAAATAGAAAATCAAAGGAAGCGCAAAATGATAAATTGCCAAGTCATATTTTAATTAAAAACCACTTTTCTCTTCCTCCTCCCTCATTTCCGTCTGCTCCTCATGAAAAAACAAACCTTCCCTGTGATTTCTCCCTTCTCCTGGCGCCGATCCCTCCTCAACACCGACGATTCCTCTTCGATTAACCTTCGGTTCTTCGTGTTTTCTTCTCCATTCACGATTCTAAGTAAGTCTCTAACGTTTCCCGGCTTTAGTTCTTAGTTTTGCGGATTTAAAAACGATTAGGGTTTCGTTTAAGGTTTCTGAAAAACGTGATTTAGGGTTCGAAATTTATAGTTTTATCGTAGTTGTGAATATAATGAACGTATTGAGTATTGTTGGGCGAAGTTAATCGATTTAGGACGAATATTAGAGATTGAAGAATTTTCGAGTTTTGGGGAAAGCTCGTTAATGGTGGTTCTGAGATATCGAGCGTTAATTGTTTGCTAAAATGCCTCGATTAGTTAAGTTAGAATTTTAGAAATTTCCTTAGTTAAGGATTTCGTTAATTTGGACGTTAATGATTCAAATTCGTTTTAACGACGACATTGTGAATTGCTTAGGTAAATGACGCTCATGGATTTCATTGTCTGAACAACCGCTACCGACGTGACCATCATCACATTCAATTACCTTTTTGTTATTCCTTTCCGTTTATGTAAAAACATGCATAGAAATTTCTTTTTTCGTGCTTTTTCATTAACCATGATGTGTGCATGTATACAATGACATAACGAAAACAAAGCATGCAAACAATAAACTTATACATTCAACAATCTAACTAAACTAACTACCCAACCTAATTATCCAACACAGCGAGCATCTCCAATTCCTCGATCGACATGGTCTTATGGTGTAGGCCAATCAACCAAACAAGTCATGGAGACTTATCTCGTATCCGTTGCAATTCTAGCTCCGTTCACGAGCGTTGTTCACCTAAACCAATTCACAACAACCTTCATTAATTCAACTCATTCGCACCAACGACCATAAATACGTCCATTTGAGCCATAATGACGGCAACTCTATCGATCTCAAACCCTATTTCACGTTTCTAACAAAACCTTAACGAAACCCTAATCCTTATAACCCTAGAAATTGAAATCTAAAGCTCCAAAACTATAGATTCATACCTAGAGTCGGGTTTGGAGGAGAAAACGTGAAGAAACTTCGAAGATCAGAGAACGAATCGCCGAGAGGAGAGGAGAGAAAATGAAGGTTTCATTGGAGTGCTATGGAAGGAAGGATTTTGTGATTTTTAATAGAAATTTGGCTTGGAAAATTACTTATTTACCCCCTTCATTTGATTTCTATTTGTTTCTCCACTTATCTCGTTATTTGACTAATTATTCGCTTTCTCCAAATTTTCTTATTTCACCATAAATTCTAATTTATTATCTAGGTTCCAATAAAACTTTCTGTTTGCAAAAAGGGACTTAATTTGACATATTTACAAAAATGCCATTATTTAATGGAATCATAAAATCCCGTAAAACCAGGTGTTACATTCCATCAACCTTAATTAAAATTTTGTTCTCAAAATTTGGCTATACAAACAGTTCAGGATACTTCGACATCATATCCTGCTGCCTCTCTTAAGTAGCCTCCTCAATCTCATGATTCCGCCATAAAACTTTTACCAGAGGGAATTTCTTATTGCGCAACACCTTTATAGAAGTCTCTAGAATCCGCACTGGCCTCTCCACATAGGTCAGTGTTGGTTGCACCTCGATCTCTCTTGTCTCTATGACGTGTGACGGTTCACGCATGCATTTTCTGAGCATGGACATGTGAAATACATCGTGAATACCTTCCATAGATGCCGGGAGCTGTAACCTGTACGCCAAAGTCCCGATTCTCTTCAAAATAGGAAAAGGCCCCACATATCGAGGGTTCAACTTGCCTCTTCTTCCGAACTGCATAACTCCCTTAAACGGGGAACTTTTTAAATATACTTTGTCACCCTCTTTGAATTGCAATTCCCTCCGTCTAGTGTCACCATAACTCTTTTGGCAGCTCTGTGCTATCTCCATACGTTGTTTGATAACAACGATCTTCTCCGCTGTTTGCTGCAAAATATCTAGGCCAATTATAGTAGCCTCACCAACCTCATCCCAATATAACGGAGACCTACACTTTCAACCATACAATGCTTCGTACGGAGCCTTGCCAATCGTAGCCTGGAAGCTGTTGTTGTATGAGAACTCAATCAAGGGCAAATATCGGCTCCACGAGCCCTGAAACTCCAGCACGCAAGCCCTAAGCATATCCTCAAGGATCTGATTTGTTCTTTCTGTCTGTCCATCAGTCTGAGGATGGAACGCCGTGCTAAAACTCAATTGAGTTCCCATGGCCTTATGTAAACTCTTCCAGAACTTTGAAGTAAACCTAGCATCTCTATCGGAGACAATCGAAATAGGCACTCCGTGTAACCTGACGACCTTCTGTACATACAGCTCGACGTGCTGATCCATAGAATAGGTCATCTTCACTGATAAAAAATTGGCCGTCTTTGTCAAACGATCCACAATTACCCAGATACCATCGTGCCCTTTTGTCATTCTTGGGAGTCCAACAATGAAATCCATAGAGATTATCTCTTCTCTGGAGCTCTCTCTCTCTCAGCCAGTTACAGCTCATTTCGGCGACAGTCTGTTAAGTCTCTTTTTCGACAATCCACGCCCTAGGTAAGACTCGAACAATGTAGTTACGGGTTATCTATTTGAGCTCTATTTTCAGTTAGAACCCGAGGTTTCAGATCCTTTGATGGCAGAGTAATAATAGGATCATTTCTATTATGCGTTTAGTAAAGGAATTTCCGAGTTGATTCTGGACATTTAGATAGCTGTATGCGATTAGTCACTGAGCTGAATCTAGTTATTTAGATTGTAGAAATTTAATCCACGCACACAAGGTGCTCGGCTGATGAATATAGAAAATACAAGTAGGATAAGCATTAAGATGATTTTTGGTTAGCATTATTAGGATTTTATTTTTAACTTGGTATTGTGAAATGATTCAGGGGAAGAAGATTTGAAAAGAGTATTCCATTTGCAAAGGACACCAGGTAATTGAATGTATTAAGAATTCCGGCCAGTAGGGCCCTACATCACAAGGATATTAAGTTAGTTTCAGTTGTCTTATGTTTGTTCTGTGTTAGTAAGATTTCTTGTATTTGGGTGATTTATGGATGTCGAGGGTTTTGTTATGTGATGTTCTGGTAGAGTCTACGAAGTCGACTGTTCTGGTATGATACTTTCTATAGTCTGATGATTCAAGAGCATCCATGTCATGCATCATGATTTACTTCTCAAGCATATGAAAATGTTTTATGAGCATGTTTTTCCCATGAATAAGATATGACAACGAATATGAAACTTTTGCAACCAGATTAAGTGAGGGTTGGGGGCGGTTTGGCGTATGTCACTTCCAAAGAGAAGGACCGTGAATACGGCCCAAAAGGGACTATGTACACTTGCACTGTCATCCCCCCTTTACGGCACAAATCCTCCCTTAATCCATATGATGAAAGAGATGAATGAGAACACGAACAAGAAGAAGAAAAGAGCATGAAACGAACATGATCATGATTTCCTTGCAACTATGCATTCATGTATACATGTTAGTATTGCATTCCTTACTAAGTATTAGGCTTATAGTTTAAACTTTATGATTTAGGTGACGAGATTTCAGGTGAGGATTCCAAGGCTAATGAAGATGTCTACGTCTAGTTGTTGGAAGGTGATCAGGGTGTAATTCTGTGGCTGGATGGCGATTGAGACCCCTGGTTAATGCTCTATGATTTTATTATGATTAAGAATATGGTAGTTAAGCAGGATGAGTTTATTTTTATAACATTGAGTTTTGAAATTGTCTGGTTGACTACTGAATCTGGGAATGATTATGAGAATTGTTAAATGATCTGTTGTTAAGTCTTCCGCTATATGTATTCTAGATGAGTCTCTGATTTTCGTTTATAAAGGTGATTAGTCAGGGAAGTTAGGAGTCTGTACATATCTATGTCCACCAATAGCTGTAATCTATCAGAAGATGTATGAGTTTGCATCAACCGATAGATATCCTCTATCGGAAGATGTATGAGCTTGCATCCACCGATAGATGTTCTCTATCGGAAAATGTCTTAAAAGAGCACGTGGATTGCACATATGTATCGGTAGATGCTGTGTATCTCAAATACCGGATGATGTATGTGTTGTGTTGTCATATGGTGATCGGTAGATGTGTTACCATCGGTCGATGTGAGTCTATGACTCTATCGGCAGATGCAGTTTAAGAGATGTTTGGAAATAGAAGTGTCGCGTGGCGGGCACGTTATCATCAGTCTATGTGAGTCTATGACTCTATCGGCAGATGCAGTTTAAGAGGTGTTTAGGAGAACAGATGTGTCGCGTGGCGGGCACGTGACCATCGGTTGATGTGAGTCTGTGACTCTATCGGCAGATGCAGTTTAAGAGATGTTTGGAAATAGAAGTGTCGCGTGGCGGGCACGTGACCATCGGTCGATGTGAGTCTATGACTCTATCGGTAGATGCAGTGTAACGACCCCTTTTCCCAGCAAGATATTGTCCGCTCTGGGGATTGGGCCGCAGCCCAATATCCTCCCCTCACGGCTTTGTTTGGCGAGAACTTCCCGGAAGGTCACCCAACCTGTAATTTCTCTCGCCGAGGCACTTTTAACTTCGGAGTTCTTATGGGTTCCGTTGTCAATTATGCTCCAAAACGCGTCTTACTATGATGGGAGGGTCTCTTTACATATGTTTCATTTTCACATACTTCCCCAAGCGATGTGAGATTCTGACGACCCCTTTTTACGACCCGTCACCTTCCGGTTCATCCGCGCGGACGTACCGCCATCAGGGTTCTGTTTCGTGCAGCCATCGTACCCATACGTGCACATTTAGGTCATCACAATCACCCCCCCCCCCTCGGGGGCCCAACGTCCTCGTTGGCCACATTTCCAGTTGGGTACAGGCTCTGATACCATTTGTAACGACCCCTTTTTCCAGCAAGATATTGTCCGCTCTGGGGATTGGGCCGCAGCCCAATATCCTCCCCTCACTTTGTTTGGCGAGAACTTCCCAGAAGGTCACCCAACCTGGAATTGCTCTCGCCGAAGCACTTTTAACTTCGGAGTTCTTATGGGTTCCGTTGTCAATTGTGCTTCAAAACGCGTCTTACTATGATGGGAGGGTCTCTTTACATATGTTTCATTTCCACATACTTCCCCAAGCGATGTGAGATTCTGACGACCCCCTTTTTATGACCCGTCACCTTCCGGTTCATCCGCGCGGACGTACCGCCATCCGGGTTCCGGTTCGTGCAGCCATCATACCCATACGTGCACATTTGGGTCATCACATGCAGTCTATGTGATGTTAAAATATATATATATATATATATATAACACACTAATAATGAACAAGGTGCATGAAGTAAGAACCAATCGATTAAGAGGTGGAGTTATGAATTACGTGGCGACTCCAACTTGGTTAGTTACACGTGCGCACAGAAGGGCGCGTGCACCTAGAAGGGCGTCCAACCGATCGATCAGCGTCTCCACTGTTTTTGGTCGAAATTTCCAGAGGGGGTGCCGATTGTTCGGCATTTTCGACCTCAGACACATGCGGGGCATGTGATGGAGGCGCTGGAGGCGCCCTGCAGCACCCGTGTAAGCGCTGCGCGCGCGCGCAGGTGGGCGCTGGGCGCGCGCGCACCACAGGGCACCCACATGCATTTTTTTTTATTTCTGACTTTTCAAAACATGTTTCGACCTGACCTTTTTTGATACTTTTTAAACGTATTTTACGGGCGACCCCCACGTATTTTAAATTATTTTAAGGGCCCAAAAACCGAGTCGACATTTTTCTGAAAAAGGTTTTACTTGATTTAAATGTTGACGACTTTTATGTCCGTCATTATTAAATTAAAGTTAAGCTATTTAGGGTCGATCAAGGTGGGTCATTTTTTTATGACCGATTGGTTTTAGTGTGGTTTGTGAAAATGAAAAATTTTACATGAACTATTCGAGAGTTTAAAGTTATGATTACATCATGGTTAGGCCGTGGCGGCCCTGACCGGGTTGGGGTCATCACAACTATGGTATCAAAGCGATTGAGTTTTAAAAGCGATTCTGAGGGTTGCCTGCCAAAACACACTGCCGCACGGGAACTCTCCATTGACTGTAAGTGTTTAAGTTTAAGTATAATTCCTAGATATTTATATTGTTGTATTGTCTAATGTGCCTAGGAAAGAGAAAATGCCGAGAGCACCCAGACAAGACGATGAGATCCCTAATAGCCAACTAATGGAAATAGTGCGTCAACAGTCCGAACAAATAGGAATCTTACTCAACAGGGATGGAAACAGTAGTGGACAGGGTAGCAATTCACGTGAACTAAGCGGAGAGAGGTTCAGGCGGCTTAGGCCCCCAACTTTCGATGGACAGTCCTCGGATCCCACTAGTGCTTAAGAGTGGATCCACAAACTTGAAAGCATGTTCACTTATGCGAAAGTAGAGGAAGCGGACAAAGTAACGTGTGCGGTGTTCAACCTGGAGAAGGATGCTGTGTTCTGGTGAAATTCAGTGATGGTCACTACGGATGTGGGGGTTATGACATGGCAGAGGTTTAAGAAAATATTCTACAACAAGTATTTCAACCGCGCCCTTCGGGCCAACAAGAGGGCCGAGTTTTCTCAACTATGCTAGACGAGATCTATGGCCGAGTACGTGCGCAGGTTTGATTCATTGTCCAGATACGCAGGTATGATGATCAGCGATGAGGAAGATAAAATATACCAGTTTGTTCAAGGTTTTAAATTGGAGATCTTAAAAGGGGTGAAAACGGCAGAAGTTGAAGATCTGCCGTATCATTGAGTTGTAGCCAAGGCCCTCGAGCTTGATGACATTGAAATGAAACTGCAGCGATAGAGAGAAGTGCCGAGGAGGTTTATTAGAGAAGTACAGCCACAGCAGAACCGAGGTTGGCAGCCACAACCACAACGTGGTGTCAAACGGGCGAATGAGGCGCCTAGAGCTCAAGACAATGGCAAACGCCCACATGGGGCACCACCGGCTCCTTTGTGCCCTATCTGTCAGAAATATCATCCGGGCGATTGTAAGTTGTATTCGGGCCGATGCTTTAGGTGCGATAAGGTGGGGCATAAGGCCGTAGATTGTCCTGGTTCGGCCAAGAGACCCCCAGGCGGTCCTTCTAGGATCTTTGCTCTTATTGAAGATGAAGGAGTTGCTCAACCTTCAGTTGTTTCAAGTATTGTTCTGGTTTGTGGAAATGCAGCTCATGTTTTAATTGACACGGGGGCAACTCATTCTTTCATAGCACAGGAGTATGTAATTAAGTGGGATCTAGACTTCGTCCCAGCTGATCGTGGTTATAGAATTATGTTGCCCTCCGGGGAGCATTTACATTCAGACCGAGAAATACAGGGAGAGGTTATATCTATTGGTGGTCGGCAGCTGTATGCGAACCTGATCATCTTAAGTATGAAGGGGTACGATGTAATCTTGGGTATGAATTGGTTGTTTCGGCATATGCCACAATCATTTGCCGGTCGGATGTAGTAGATTTTAGACCCCAAGTGGGGAGGGTTACTTCTTTCGAGCGACCCTCCGTTCGAGTAGGATGCCTCTAGTAACGTCGATGTGTGCCCTATACTAGATAAAACCTCGATGTTTCAGTTTTATAGCGAGCATTGTGGATGTAAGAATGCAAGATGAATTAAAGTTATGTGACATTCCGGTAGTCAATGGCCTTAAGGAAGTGTTCCTAGATGAGTTGCCTAGCTTGCCTGTGAATGCCCTATACTCGATGAAGCATGGATGTTTTGGATTAATAGCAAGTGTTGAGGAAATGAGCATGCGAAATGAGTTGGAGTTGTGTGACATTCCAATAGTTAAGAACTTTACGGAAGTGTTCTTGGACGAGTTGCCCGGCTTACCTCCAGATCGAGAAATGGAGTTCACTATTGAGATTATTCCTGGCTTGGTGCCAGTGTCTAAGAATCCTTATAGAATGGCACCAGTTGAACTGAAAGAGTTGTACGTTCAGCTGAAAGAGCTAACAGACAAGGGTTTTGTACGGCCGAGCGTTTCTCCTTGGGGCGCTCCGGTCTTGTTCGTAAAGAAGAAAGATGGTTCCTTAAGAATGTGCGTTGATTACCGAGAATTGAGTAAATTAACCATAAAAAATAAGTATCCGCTACCAAGGATTGATGACCTGTTCGACCAGTTGCATGGAACCAGTGTGTTCTCGAAGATTGATTTACTGTCAGGGTACCACCAATTGAAGATTAAAGCCGAGGATATACCAAAGACCGCTTTTAGAACACGTTATGGGCACTATGAATTTAGGGTTAAGTCCTTCAGTTTGACGAATGCCCCGGCAGCTTTTATGGATCTCATGAACAGAGTGTTTTGGGAGTTCCTGGATAAGTTCGTGATAGTGTTCATAGATGACATTCTGATATATTCAAGAAATGATGAAGAACACGCGAAGCACTTGAGGGCCATTTTGGATACGTTGAAGCGGCACCAATTGTATGCTAAGTTTTCCAAGTGCGGATTTTGGCTGAATCAGGTGAATTTCTTAGGCCACGTAATTTCAAAAGAAATTTTTTCAGTAGATCCGGCTAAGGTTCAAGCCGTGAAGGAGTGGCCTCAGCCGAGAAATGCAAGTGAAGTACGAATTTTCGTAGGCCTGGCTGGGTATTATCGGAAGTTTATTGCAGGGTTTTCAATCATAGCCAAGCCCTTAACGAATTTAACTAAGAAGGAAGTGAAATACGAGTGGTCTAAGGCATGTGAAGAAAGTTTTCAGACCTTGAAGCAAAAGTTGACCACAATGCCATTGTTGATTCTGCCCGTGGAGAATGGAATATTCAGTATCTATCGTGACGCATCCAAAGTAGGATTGGGATGCGTATTGATGCAGGATGAAAAGGTAATTGCCTACGCCTCTAGGCAATTGAAGACTTATGAGCAGAACTATCCGACGCATGACTTAGATTGCCAGCGGTGGTATTTGCGTTGAAAATATGGAGGCACTACCTTTACGGTCAAAAGTGTGAAGTGTTTTTAGACCATAAGAGTTTAAAGTATCTTTTTACGCAAAAAGATTTAAACACGAGGCAAAGGAGATGGTTGGAATTTGTGAAGAATTACGACTTTGAAATCAAGTACCATCTAGGAAAGGTGAATACGGTGGCAGACGCATTGAGTAGGATGCCTAAGACCAAGGAGTCAGTTGTTTGCTGTATGCCAGCTTCATTAAGAAAGCAGATCTAGAGATTTGAATTGGAGGTAGTTTCTGAGCTTTCGGCCTTGCTTGCTGATTTGGTGTTACAGCCTACTCTTTTTGACAGAATTAAGGAAGCTCAGCAGGATAACTCTCGGGAGAAGGAAGATATTTTGGCTAAGTTAAATGATGCATCTTCTGATTTCAGTTATTCGGAGGACGCCATTCTGAAGTTTCGGGACCGTTGGTATGTTCCGAAGGATGAAGAGTTGAGGAAGTTGATTTTGGCAGAGGCACATTCATCGTCGTCCTCAGTGCATCCGGGTAACACCAAGATGTACCGAGATCTGAGAATGCATTATTGGTGGCCCAACATGAAAAGAGAAGTGGCCAGTTATGTACAGTCCTACCTGGTTTGCCAGCAAGTAAAGGCAGAGCACCAAAGGCCAGGTGGAAGGTTACAACCTTTACCAATTTCCTAGTGGAAGTGGGACCAAATTGCAATGGATTTCATAGTGGGATTACCAAGGACGACAAAAGGGCATGACAGTATATGGGTTGTAGTCGATAGATTGACGAAGACGGCTCATTTCTTACCTGTAAAAATGACCTACACGATGAACCAGTTCGCAGAGCTGTATGTTCAAGAGATTATAAGGTTGCACGGGGTTCCTATGTCGATTGTTTCGGACCTGGATCCCAGATTTACTTCGAGGTTTTGGAAAAGTTTACAAGGCGCTATGGGTACTAAGTTAACTTTTAGCACGGCTGTCCACCCACAGACTGACAGACAATATGAAAGGACGATTCAGATACTTGAGGATATGCTGAGAGCGTTTGTGCTAGAGTTTCAAGTATCTTGGAGCCGGTATTTACCGTTGGTTGAATTTGCGTATAATAACAGTTATCAGTCCACGATTGGTATGGCTCCGTACAAAGCGTTGTATGGCAGAAAGTGTAGGTCGCCACTGTATTGGGATGAAGTGGGTGAAGCTAAGTTGATTGGACTTGAAATTTTACAACAGCTATCGGAGAAAGTTGCTCTGATCAGGCAAAGGATGAAAATTGCACAGAGTCGCCAAAAGAGCTATGCAGATCGGAGAAGACGAGATTTAGAGTTTGTAGTTGGTGATGAAGTATTTCTGAAAGTTTCACCGTTCAAGGGCATAGTTCGTTTTGGAAAAAGGGGGAAGTTGAATCCACGGTTTGTTGGACTGTTTCTGATTAAAGAAAGGATTGGAGCTACAGCGTACAAACTTCAGTTGCCATTGTATATGGAGGGTGTTCATAATGTCTTCCACGTGTCGATGTTGAGGAAATGTGTACGAGAGCTGACGCACGTGGTAGAATCGATTAGTCTTGAGATACAGCCGACCTTAATTTACAAAGAGAGGCCAGTGCAAATTATGGAGTATGCTGTGAAAGTTTTACGCAATAAGTCAATCCCACTGGTTAAGGTGTTGTGGAGGAACCAAAACATAGAGGAAGCGACGTGGGAGCGCCAACAGGACATGATGGACAGATATCCAAAGTTGTTTAGGTACGAAATTTTGGGTACAAAATTCTAAATAAGGAGGGTAAGATGTAACGCCCAGAAATTTTGGTTTTAGGTTTTAAGTTTTTAGTTGCCGGGTTGTCAATTTTTTAAGTCTTAAAGAGTTTTAATTCGTACAAGTTAGTAAATTAATCCCGTTTGCAAACGAAAAGTTTTGTTAGAACCCTAAGTATAAGTTGGAATATTTGGAGAAATAAGAAACTTTCGGAGAAACCAAATCGATAGACAAAATAAGGTATTTAAACAAAGAAATTTGCAAAAAGGGCATTTAGGTAATTTCTATGTCATTATTTTTATAAAACCTAAATCCCCTCATTTTTCCTCTCATTTCTCTCCTCTCCAACGTGAAGCTCTCCTCATGATTTTGTTCCCCTTTCCACTGCGATCTCTCAACGTTGATCGTACTCCTCCGATCCGGTGATTTTCCCTCCATTTTTCTTCCCTAAATCGATACTCAAGGTAAGCCCTAAGCTCTAAGCCAGTTTAATGGTTGATTTAGGGTTGATTTTGGTTAAGGGTTTTCAAAGAAATTTCTGGTTTTGGTTAGAAATCATTAGGATGTTGATAGTAATGCCCATCGACGAAGTATTTACGATTATTGATGATAGTTAGGTGAAATTTATGATTTTGATGAGTTTAGGCTTGAATTTGGATTGCTAAGGGTTGTTGAAGAACCATTAGAGGAGTTAAGATTGTTGTGAGCGTGAAGTGCTCGATAGAATGCCCGAATGAGAAAATATAAGTTTTAGGAGAGATTGCCTTAGCTAAGTGTTCCTTAATTTTGGAGTTCGGTTCTTTAGATACTATTCTAACGAAGAATTTTGGATTTGTCTTAGGTAACCCGAGCTTAAAGGACGGTGCTCGGCATAACTTAGACGCTAGGTAAGTGGTGTTAGGTTTACGGCTACTAAACCCCTACATTATGTCGATGTTAGGAATTAAATATCTTAATAATGTTTTCACGATTTTGGGGTTCTAAAGAGTCGGGTAGCCTATGATACTTCCTAATAGTGGTCGGATAGGTTCGTTTATGAGTTAAGCTCGTTATGTACGTTAATAATTGGTTGATGATTGTTTGGAGTACCTTACCTCATGAATCATGTTTTCTCCTTTGAGATTTAATGAAATGTTCTTGCATGCAAGTTTTCAAGTAAACGAAGTGAGGCATGTAATGTCGAGTAAAGTTGGAGGATGAGTAGGCACAAGGCATATTAATGGCAACTAAGGGCACGATAATACACCCAAGGAAATGGCAACTCAGGGCAAGTGTTTGGTCTACGGGGTAGACAGGGTGGTGCCTGTGACTACTCATCCCTTAAAATATATATATGTTATGTAAAGTGAAAAAATGAAAAACGAACATGTTTTGAAAAACCATGCATTATGTATACTCATGTTTTAGTGCACCTCCTTACTAAGCATTAGGCTTAATGTGTTTATCGTATGATGTAGGTGACGAGAACGAAGGTGAGGAACCCTCTCCTGCTGATCAGGCGTAGTTGGTCGATAAGCGGAGCTCGTGGTGACGGAACATGTTTTGGCTAGGCTAGAGAACCCGTGGGTGTGCTCCGAGTCATTTTGTGGTAATTAGATGTAAGTTAGATGAACATTGGGTATTTGAAGGATTTTATGGTGTATGTAGAAGTTGAATATGTGGGAAATTTAGTATTGAATATTGGCTTGAAGTTATGTATTTTGGATAGGTTGAAAAACGTATTTGTTTTGGAGATGTTTTAGGAAATTCCGCGTTTAAGTTTAATATTTGTGTTGTGGATTATGTTGGATTTGATATGTTGATTTTAGGTACTTTGAACTTCTGAGAATACACTCGGTTTTTTTTAGAGCGAACCACGCGGTTTATTTTCATGAATTTTAAATATGGATTCGGGTACATTTTGAGTCGGGTTTTTCGGGAGTTTAAAGTATCGTGTGTTTAATGTGGTTGGGAATGTTTTTGGAAAGTTTAATGTGAAGGGTAAGTGTTAGAAAAAGGAAAAAAATGGGCTAAGTGTAAGAAAATGGTAGGTGGGCGCTGGTGGCCGCGCTGGCCAGGCACTGGTGCGCGCTGGCCAGGCGCGCGCGCCCCTGATCGATCGCGCCCGAGGGGCGATCGATCGGCGTCTCCACTGTTTTTGGTCGAAATTTCCAGAGGGGGTGCCGATTGTTCGGCATTTTTGCTAAACGATCGCCTCGGACACGTGCGGGGCACGTGATGGAGGCGCTGGAGGTGCCCTGCAGCATCCAAATGGGCGCTGCGCGCGCGCACGCACAACAGGGCACCCACATGCATTTTTTTTTATTTCCGACTTTTCAAAACATGTTTCGACCTGACCTTTTTCGATACTTTTTAAACGTATTTTACGGGCGATCCCCACGTATTTTAAAGGATTTGAAGGGCCCAAAAACCGAGTCGATATTTTTGCGAAAAAGGGTTTTTACTTCGTTTTAATGATTTAAAAGTTGACCACTTTTATGCCCGTCATGATTAAGTTAAAGTTAGGCTATTTAGGGTCGATCAAGGTGGGTCATTTGTCTATGACCGGTTGGTTTTAGTGTGTTGTGTAAAAATGAAAAATTTTACGTGAACTATTCAAGAGTTTAAAGTTATGATTACCTCATGGTTAGGCCGTGGCGTCCCTGACCGGGTTGGGGTCGTCACAGAAGCCTTCGAGAACTGAAGTCGATTGCAAACAGAGTATAAAGGTGAGAAAGAAGCTCGAGAGAACAACTTTTGCTGAATTTATCTTTGAACCATTACGAGCAAAAGCCTTGAATACTCTCTGTATTTTTGTTCTACATCTCTCTATTTTTCCTGAACTTGAGATTCATCATTTTGAGAGACTGTAGAGTGTGTTGAAAACGATATCTTTACGGTTTTGTAAAAGGCAGTGGATTGTCGCCCATGAAGAGCAATCCGGTTTTGTAAAAGGCAGTAGATCGATGCCCGTGAAGTGCGATCTGGTTATTCTCTGAGGAGAAGGAAAGAATCTTCAAGGGGGAAACCTTGAAGCGTGGACGTAGGCATGTTTTGGCCGAACCACGTAAAAACTCTGGTGTTGTTTTTCTCTCTCTCTTTTACTTTTATTGCTTGATTGTTTGCTGTTAAATTAGAAGTTGAATACAAAAGAGAAATCGATTAGAATAAGAAATTAAGATTTTAAAAAATCTAATTCACCTCCCTCTTAGACAATAACAATCCTACACCGTGGACAATCGAGAGTTGTGGACATTTAAAAACATGTGGACGTTTAAAAATAACAGAGGTTGTGGGCTTTTGAAACAACAAAGGCTGTGAACGTTTGACATAACAGAGGCTGTGGGCGTTTAAATAACAGAGGCCGTGGACGTTTAAAAAATAACAGAGGCCGTGGACGTTTAAAAATAACAGAGGCAAAACAGTGGACACAGAAGTCCGTAGACGTTTACAATAAAAGACAAAAATAGTGGACACAGAAGTCCGTAGACGTTTACAATAAAAGACAAAAACAGTGGACACAGAAGTCCGTGGACGTTTGAAATAAAAGACAGAATAGTGACTGTGGACGTTTAAAATTTAAAAGCAGTATGGACGATAGAATTTTAAAGGCAGAATGGACGACTGAGTCCGAAGGCAAAATGGACGACGTTATCGTCCACAACTTTGGACGATAACTTTGGACGGCTAACACTTAGCCAATTACTTGAAAACTCGAAAGACAGAAACTGAAAGGCAGAATGGACGATGAAGACAGAAGGCATTTGTAGAAGGCGTGGATGACTGTTCACATAACAAAATGAACAACTCTTTTACATAAGGCGTGGACGACTGTTCACAGAACAAAATGAACAACTCTTTTACAGAAGGCGTGGACGACTATTTTACAAAGGAAACTTGAAGACTTGAAAACATAACATTTTCTCCGCCGATCGATCGGCTACCCCAAGTGATCGATCGGCTAACTCTCTGTTTGACAATTTACATTTTTTGACACAAAAGCATCAAAACTCAAGATAATCATGCAGAACCTAAAAGAAGAACTCCAAGCAGTTCAAGAATAATCCAAAATATATTTACAACTGTCAAATACAGAGGGTTTTTAAAAACATCAACACATAATTTATACATCGTTTTAAAATCTCAGAAGCAGTACAGAACTTGACATGCATTTTCAGAATTCACCAAAACATAAGTTTTTAAAACATAAATACAAAACTTTAAAACTTCACTCTCTCTCTCTGGTCAGGAATATGTCTAGCTGCCACAACCATCCCCGAAAGCTCGCGCCACAAGCCACCTATTGGTAAGCCTGAGGCACAAAATCCTCATCCACGGGTTCCGTACCTACATCAGGGAGTTCAACTATGAGCCTAAAGCTCAATAAGAACATATAAAAATGTAGTGATGCATATGCTATGCATGGACTTTCAGAGGGGTATAAGTGGGGCTTATAGAGGAAATGGCGCAACAGGAGTACACGACAGGTACTTAACAGGGATAACATGATACTTAACAGGGATAACATGTCACGACCCTAATACTGTAACCAATTCCCTGTACATATTTTTTTTTTTATACTTGTCATTATAACTTTAAACGTAACCTTAAGCTGAATTTAAATTGAAACCGAAGTTTGTTTGATAAATCGTTTAAAACATATCCTAAATCAATTAAATAAAACTTAAAACAATTAAATAAAAATAATAAAAACATTTATCAATCGGCCAGGGGCAAAATCGGAAAAAGACGAGCAAAAGGAAGCGGCGATCGATCACCCAAAACTGGCGATCGATCGCCAAGCACAAAATGGCAAGGGGCGATCGTTCGCCCCTCGCGCTCCTCGCGTGGCGCTGATCGCCCTTGGCGATTTACACTGACCAGTGAGCGATCGTCTTCCTCCAGCGATCGCTCGCCAACTCTCTGGAATTTCTTCCAGAGAGCTGGCCTTTGCATTTCTTCTACAATCAGCTCTCTGGAATCCAATTCCAGAGAGCAAAACTTCCTCTCAATATTTATCCCCTGCACATAACGATTTCAACACATCTCCCTTTTCATCCTCAATTATCACTCTACTTCCTCATTTCTAATTTACACAACCGATTCACCTATTAAACTTTGTGAAAACAATTTGCATGGATACGTTTAAAACCTAAACAAATCCTCCTGTTTTGAAGTCACCCAAATAGTTATAAAATCAGTTTCCAAAACATTTCAAAACGTCTATACATAAACCTATCCAGATCCAAACATCCTATAATGTTCTATCTATACAACCATCAATCAAAATCATCCCAAAAACCCCAAAATCTATATATACGTACGTCCCCACGGGTCAGGTAAGCGTCGACTGCGCCAAAACACCACCGCAGCCATCCTTCGTCAACTGGACACATGCCTCAGGAGGAGGAATCTCGTCCTCACCTGTTTCCTCGTAATCACCTACACCATCAGACATCTATGAAATAAAAATCTCAGTAAGCACTAGTAAATGTACATGCATGCTATGCGTATGAATTCAGAAATCATGCAGCATTTTCTTTATCTTTACTCTGTGGGTGTCACCAAGATCTAAGCCTCCTAACCGGAGAGAGCACATCCAGCGGTCGGACTACTCTTTCTGGCTAAACGAGGGGGTACACGCTTACAACACGTACAGCCGTGCCTGAGCCCCATCTCGCATGACCTGTAACTGTATAACTGTATGAGTATGCAATAGATGTGGTATTGTGACAAACCCGTAATCGGTCTCCACAATAGGTCATGCCCCTCTCCAGGCCACATCGCCATTATCTTTAAAACATCATGCGGAAA
Source organism: Begonia masoniana (assembly GCA_022432975.1). Taxonomy (NCBI): domain Eukaryota; kingdom Viridiplantae; phylum Streptophyta; class Magnoliopsida; order Cucurbitales; family Begoniaceae; genus Begonia; species Begonia masoniana. The sequence goes on along the minus strand of CM039509.1, from coordinate 28,576,999 downwards.
TTCATTTTCTATGTTCTTTTAAAACACGTGATGCGTGAACAGTTCAATATGACAGAAAGTAAATGTAACGACCCCGGCCAGGAGCCGTCACGTATTCATAATCTTTCATTAATCGTTTGCTTGACTTTTACTATTATTGCATTCACTTACCTTTTTCTCGTCAGACATTTACGTCGCGTATATTTTTTTTCTAAACTGGAAACAGAGACGCCGAACCATTAAGGAAAACGAACCCCTTTCGTGCTCGACTCCCTATACCAACGTCGGTTCAAACATTCACAGAGTCGAGCGACTAGGCTCGTCATTCGGTTTTCTGGACAAACTCGAGCAGGGAAGAAATGTCCTCAACCCTCCCGACATGATTCTACTCGGGTTTGCATGGGTTGCATGCGTTGGCAACCCTCAGAAATTTAGTCGTCCGGTCGTCACGTGCAACGCGCGTGACTTGCTTACATCGCCATTCTACATCTACCGGTCGCTAAACGACAAAACACATTCTACATCTACCGGTCGCTAAACGACAAAACACATTCTACATCTACCGGTCGCTAAACGACAAAACACATTCTACATCTACCGGTCGCTAAACGACAAAACACATTCTACATCTACCGGTCGCTAAACGACAAAACACATTCTACATCTACCGGTCGCTAAACGACAAAACACATTCTACATCTACCGGTCGCTAAACGACAAAACACATTCTACATCTACCGGTCGCTAAACGACAAAACACATTCTACATCTACCGGTCGCTAAACGACAAAACACATTCTACATCTACCGGTCGCTAAACGACAAAACACATTCTACATCTACCGGTCGCTAAACGACAAAACACATTCTACATCTACCGGTCGCTAAACGACAAAACACATTCTACATCTACCGGTCGCTAAACGACAAAACACATTCTACATCTACCGGTCGCTAAACGACAAAACACATTCTACATCTACCGGTCGCTAAACGACAAACACATTCTACATCTACCGGTCGCTAAACGACAAAACACATTCTACATCTACCGGTCGCTAAACGACAAAACACATTCTACATCTACCGGTCGCTAAACGACAAAACACATTCTACATCTACCGGTCGCTAAACGACAAAACACATTCTACATCTACCGGTCGCTAAACGACAAAACACATTCTACATCTACCGGTCGCTAAACGACAAAACACATTCTACATCTACCGGTCGCTAAACGACAAAACACATTCTACATCTACCGGTCGCTAAACGACAAAACACATTCTACATCTACCGGTCGCTAAACGACAAAACACATTCTACATCTACCGGTCGCTAAACGACAAAACACATTCTACATCTACCGGTCGCTAAACGACAAAACACATTCTACATCTACCGGTCGCTAAACGACAAAACACATTCTACATCTACCGGTCGCTAAACGACAAAACACATTCTACATCTACCGGTCGCTAAACGACAAACACATTCTACATCTACCGGTCGCTAAACGACAAAACACATTCTACATCTACCGGTCGCTAAACGACAAAACACATTCTACATCTACCGGTCGCTAAACGACAAAACACATTCTACATCTACCGGTCGCTAAACGACAAAACACATTCTACATCTACCGGTCGCTAAACGACAAAACACATTCTACATCTACCGGTCGCTAAACGACAAAACACATTCTACATCTACCGGTCGCTAAACGACAAAACACATTCTACATCTACCGGTCGCTAAACGACAAAACACATTCTACATCTACCGGTCGCTAAACGACAAAACACATTCTACATCTACCGGTCGCTAAACGACAAAACACATTCTACATCTACCGGTCGCTAAACGACAAAACACATTCTACATCTACCGGTCGCTAAACGACAAAACACATTCTACATCTACCGGTCGCTAAACGACAAACACATTCTACATCTACCGGTCGCTAAACGACAAAACCGTCGCAAAACAAACCATTCCATCTACCGCGCTAAACACACACTCACATCTACCGGCTAAACGTCACACTACCGGACGAAGACTAAACCATCAACTACCATCATTCGGCATCTACTGATGACGTCAGCCGGAAGACTAAACCCTCAACCTACTATCATTTCGGCATCTGCCGATAACGTCAGCCGGATGATTGCCTCATCCAGCTTCCATCTTACGGTAGAAAATACTAAATCTCAAATGACTCCTTCCAACAGAAAGAAACCACAACTCATTCAGAATGCATATAGCGGAAAGACTTACACTACAGATCATTTATAAATCTATATAATCATTCCCTGACTCAGTGATCAACTAGACAGGTCTCAAGGCTCAACATTATAAAATAATCTCATCCTACTTAAACTACCATATTCTTTATGTTACTGAAACAAAAGAGCGTTAACCAGGGGTCATAAATCGCCTTTCCAGTCCTGCACTGTCATTTTGAGCTTCCTCCAGCAACCAGCCTTAAGCATCCTCTTTGAACAAAGTATCCTCACCTGAACCTCCTTCACCTACACCATAAGGTTTAACTATAAGCCTAATGCTTAGTAAGGAATGCATGCTGACAGATATACATGAGTGCACAAATTAAAGAACACAAGTTCATAAACCTTTCTTCATTCATGTTCATTTTCATTATTTACATGGCATGTATTAAGGCAGGAGACGAGGGAGGAAGACAGGGGTACATGGTCATTTGCCTATCGCGGCAGTCATACATAATCATTTGCTTATCGCGGCAATCATAATACATCACTCGGCCTCCCCCAGTGGGATAATTCGCGAGCCATACATATCATTAACTCGGCCTCCACCAGTGGGAGATTTCGCGAGTCATACATATCATTAACTCGGCCTCCACTAGTGGGAGATTTCGCGAGTCATACATAACATAGTCTGTTCCCCGCTCTGCACTTAATCTTGGTTACATTTGCTTTTCACGTTCTCAACTAAATCATAACATGGACACAGTGCATAGACATAAAGTTCATAGAGAGAAGTCATATCATAAGGACAAGCATAACATCTCGTAACCTAACATCTTCTTACTCCAATTCTTCATGTCATAGTAATAACTAATCATAGTCAACGGACTAACATCTCAATGATTTCCTAATACCCTTGCGGTGTAGGGCCCTAGTGGCCGGAAACCTTAATACATTCACTTACCTGGTTTCCTTAGCAATCCGAGCTTCTTCCCTTTAAACTTCTTCACCTAAAACATGTACATTACAGTAGTTAAAACAAAGGTCCTAATAGTTCTATTCATAAATCGTCCTAGGACTCTAATAGCTAAGGTTACTCTGAATCCTCTGTTTGACACACTGCAGTCTGAAATCTGAAACTAGGTGGACAGGTTTTACCATTGATTAAATCCGAGTTGGTTACTTTGAAATGTTCAGAATCGATTTGGGATGACATTTCTACTCTCAGACTTAAAAGGGTCTTAAACTACTCGGCCACTGCTAAGAAAATTCCGAACTCAAATGCCGAGCTGAAAGCAGAACTTTAATCACTAATAAATGACTACATTGTCCATTTCATACCTCGGGTGCGGATTTGCAGAGAAAAGCAGGCTGAAACCAGCCGTCAGCGAGGGAAGATTCTGGTAGTCGAGAGCAAAAGCTTGGGAGAGAAGGAATCGCCGAGAGGGAATGTCGGCTACAGTGGTAATAAAATGAGGTTTAAGGTTTCCATTTTCTATTTATACTCAACCCATCAATCTTAATTACAAAGCTGCCACCCAACCTAGTTTTACTCTACTTGTAATAAATTTGTCTTAACATTAAATTTAAATCATAAAGGTTAAATAAGAGAGTGACAATGAAAATGGTCAGAGAATCACATGGCCGAAATGTCGGGTGTTACAGTAAACATACATACGGAGCATACCATCAAACGCTAACAATACCATCAAAACACAACATCAACCTATAAAACGATCGAACCCTAACTACCCAACCAAAGCAACCAAATAAACGCGTCACCAAAAACTCCTTGAGACGACCTCGACGTACGGTGTAGGCCAGTCGGCTAGAGAAGATCACGAGAACTTACCTCGTGTCCAAAGCAGCTCGAGCTCCGTCCACGAGCGTTGTTTGTCTGAAGCAAAACACAACGTTTATCGTTAAAACGAGTTTAAACTTCTAAACGTCCAAATTTAACCAAAACCTTACCTAAGGAATTTCTTAAAATCTCAACCTAACTAATCGAAGTATTTATACAACGATTAACGCTCGATAGTTCAAAATTCCAATTAACGAGTTTTCCCAAAAACCCGAAAGTTCTCCAATTTTAACAATTCTCACAAATCACTCTAGCTTCGTCCAATAACGTTCAATACGTCCTATACATTCGTAATCTACAAAAATCTATCGATTTCGAACCCTAAATCTCGATTTTTAACAAAACCCTAATCGAAACCCTAACCGTATTACTTTGCGAAAACCAAAAACTAACGCTCTAAAACTTTAGAATCATACCTAGAGCGTCGAATGGAGGAGAAGGCACGAAGAAAACGGAACGATTGGAGGACGAACGGAGGTTGGAAGTGGAGAACTTTGTCGCGCGAGAGGGAGAGAGCCGAGAGGAGAAGTGCTCTCTGGAAATCGCAGAAGAGAAAAATGAAGAAGAAAGGATTTTTAGGTTATTTTATAAAATTTACTTTGCAAATTACCATTTTGCCCTTAGCACTTAATTCTATTTGTTTTCTCCTTCGTTTAGTTAATTAACTAGCTATTCGGTTTCACCAAATCTCCTTATTTCACCAATATGTCCAACTTATTATTTGAGATTTATTAAACTGTCCGTTTGCAAATCGGACCTCATTTACTATTTTTATTAAAACATCCTTTGTATTACGAGAAACTTATTACTCGGAATATAGCGTTATTACTCCGAAAATTCTCATAAATTCTTTAAAATTCCTATTATCCGTTAGGATCGTAATGACGTTTTCTTTTTGTAAAACAGACCTGATTTGACATATTTACCAAAAATACCACAATATAATAAAATATTAATATTCCGTACAGCCGGATATTACATTCCACCCACCTTATTTAGAATTTTGTCCACAAAATTTAACTATACAAATAGCTCAGGATACTTAGCCATCATATCCTGCTGTCGTTCCCAAGTAGCCTCTTCCACCTCGTGGTTCCGCTATAGGACTTTGACTAACGGAATCTCTTTGTTGCACAGTACCATGATGGAAGTCTCCAAAATACGCACCGGCCTCTCCTCATAAGTCAAGGTAGGCTGTACCTCGATCTCTGTAGTCTCGACGATATGTGATGGATCGCGTAGGCACTTCCGAAGCATCGATACATGAAATACATCGTGGATACCCTCCATAGAATCCGGAAGCTGTAGTCTGTACGCCAACTTCTCGATCCTCTTCAGAATAGGAAAGGGCCCCACATAACGAGGGTTTAACTTGCCCCTCCTTCCGAATCTCATGACGCCTTTAAACGGAGAAACTTTAAGATAGACTTCATCGCCTTCTTCAAACTCTAGCTCTCTCCGTCTCGTGTCAGCATAGCTCTTCTGTCTGCTCTGAGCTACCTCAATACGCTGTCGAATAATGGCAATCTTCTCTGCTGTTTGCTGTAGAATCTCAGGACCAACGATGCTGGCCTCGCCAACCTCATCCCAATATAACGGAGATCTACACTTCTGTCCATACAGCGCCTCGTACAGTGCCATGCCAATGGTAGCCTAGAAGCTGTTGTTGTACGAGAACTTAATCAGATGCAAGTATCGGCTCCACGAGCCCTGAAACTCCAGCACACAAGCTCTGAGCATATCCTCAAGATTCTGATTCGTCCTCTCTGTCTGACCATCAGTCTGAGGATGAAATGCTGTACTGAAATTAAGCTGAGTCCCCATAGCTTTATGCAGGCTCTTCCAGAACTTTGAAGTAAATCTCGGATCACGATCCGAGACAATAGAAACTGGCACTCCATGAAGCCTGACAATCTCCTGCACATAAAGCTCAGCGAGCTGGTCCATAGAAGATGTCATCCTCACAGATAAGAAGTGGGCCGACTTTGTCAATCGGTCCACGATTACCCAAACACCATCATGGCCCTTCGTCATCAGCGGGAGCCCCATAATAAAGTCCATGGAGATCTGCTCCCATTTCCACTCCAGAATAGGCAGTGGCTGTAATGTTCCGGTCGGTCTCTGGTGCTCTGCTTTAACCTGCTGGCAGACTAGACAGGTTTCAACGTACTTGGCGACCTCTCTCTTTATGTTCGGCCACCAGAAGTGTTGCTTTAAATCCTGGTACATCTTAGTACTTCCCGGGTGCACAGAATACGCCGAAGAATGTGCCTCCGCCAATATATCCTTCTTCAGATCCTCGTCGTTAGGCACGTACCACCTATGCCTGAACTTCAGAATACCATCATCCGATAAATGGAAATCTGACGAGTCTCCCAATGTCATACTCGATCGAAGCTCCTCACACTCCGTATCATTCTGCTGAGCCTCACGTATCCGATCCAGAATAGTCGGCCTAAGAGAAACGTTGGCGAGCATACTGGACAACTCTGCCACTATCTCAACATCGAACCTCTCAATCTCAGACCGCAGCGTAACTGACATCGCTGCTAATGAAGGCTGACTCGCAGAAGGCACTCTACTCAAAGCATCAGCTACCTTGTTCCCCTTTCCTGGGTGGTACTTGATATCAAAATCGGAGTCTTTGACGAACTCAAGCCACCTTCTCTGTCGCATATTCAGCTCCTTTTGTGTAAATAGATACTTCAGGCTCTCGTGGTCGGAAAATATCGCGCACTGCTGCCCATATAAATAATGTCTCCATATCTTCAGTGCGAAGACCACAGCTGCTAACTCAAGGTCGTGCGTAGGGTAATTCTGCTCGTACGGCTTCAGCTGCCGAGAAACATAAGCAATAACTCCCCCCTTCTGCATCAACACACAACCTAGTCCAACTCCTGACGCATCATAATAAATACTGAACTTGTCACCTTCAACAGGTAACGCCCATACTGGAGTGGTGGTCAATCTCTGCTTTAGCTCCATAAAACTGTTATCACAAGCAGACGACCATATAAATCTCTCGTTCTTCCTAGTCAATCTTGAAAGAGGAACAGCGATCTTCGAAAATCCCTCTATGAACTTCCGATAATAACCAGCTAATCCGAGAAATCCGCAGACCTCCCGTACGTTCTTCGGCTGTGGCCAATCTCTGACCACCTGAATTTTACTCGGATCTACAGAAACTCCATCCTGCGATATAATATGGCCAAGGAAGCTCACTCTGTCTAGCCAAAACTCGCACTTCGAAAACTTTGGATACAGCAGGCGTTGACTCAGAATCTGTAAAACAACCCTCAGATGGTCCTTGTGTTCTTCCTTAGTCTTAGAATAGACCAAAATGTCATCGATGAACACCACAATGAACTTGTACGGGTATTCTTAAAAAACTCGGTTCATCAAATCCATAACGCTGCAGGGGCATTAGTAAGTCCAAAAGACATTACAAGGAACTCATAATGCCCATACCTCGTTCGGAATGCCGTTTTCTGAATATCTTCCCTCCGGACCTTCAGCTGATAATAACCCGAGCGCAGGTCAATCCTGGAAAACACTCGGGCACCCTGTAGCTGATCAAACAAGTCATCGATCCGAGGCAGTGGATACTTATTCTTCACTGTCAATTTGTTCAACTCTCTATAATCAATGCACATCCTGAGGGTCCCGTCTTTCTTCTAGACAAACAGAACAGGCGCACCCCAGGGTGAAACGTTGGGTCGAATAAAACCCTTCTCTAACAACTCGTCAAGCTGAGTCTTCAGCTCTTTTAACTCAGTTGGTGCCAACCGGTATGGGTTCTTAACCCTTGGCGCGGCGTTTGTATAAACATCAATAGTAAACTCAATCTCCCGGTCTGGCGGTAACCCGGGAAGATCATCGAGGAATATACCAGAGAACTTTCTGACTATTGGAATGTCGCTCGGCTTCACTCCGCTGAGCAACTGAATATCAAATACTGAGGCCAAGTAAATAGAGCACGCACCTTTAAACGGCTCGTTTACCTTCATAGAATAAGAAATAGGCGAGCTACTCAATCTGTTCATCGCTTGATAAGAAAACTCGACTTTACCCGGGGGTCGGAAGGTCACAATCCCGGATCGACAATCGATGGTGGCGAAGTGCTGTGATAGCCAATCCATCCCTAAGATAAGATCATAGTCCTCGATGCCCATAACAATAAGGCGGCATAGAGGGTACTGTCCCCAATCGAGATAATATTGCCATGGACAACATGACCTGACTGCATACGCACTCCTGAAGGTAGCATCACACTATATTCGCATTCTGCTAACTCAGGCGCAAGCTTCAATCTAGACACACAAGCAGTGGAAACAAAAGAGTGCGTAGCCCCTTTGTTTAACAAAGAAAATATAGCTACGCCCGTAATTAATATAGTACCTGCTATCACGGAGGGCTGAGCCTTGTCGTCGACATCACCAAGCTCAATGAATGCGAAGATCCTCGACATAACCCTCCTCTGGTCACTGCCTAACTTATCTCGGCCAGGCTTCGGACAATCTCTGACGAAATGGCCCGCGTCTCCACAACGATAACACACACCCGTGCCCAATCTGCACTGGCCAATATGTTCCCTCTGGCATTTAGGGCAAATAGGTATCTGAGGAGCCACTTGTACTTGCTTCCCTTTACCCCGATCATTACCTCCCTCAAGAGGTCTCTTGCCACCCCTCTGTTGCTGCTGAGGCTGTGCTTTAGGCTGCCAACCTCGGTTCAGAGACTGAGGACGTATCTCTCGGAAGAAGCCCTTAGATGGCTCCCTCAGTTTGGCAGAACTCTAATCAACTGCCTCAATATCAAGCGCCCTGGCTACAATCTCATCATAGGATACATTCCGTACCCCAGATATAGTAAGGCGCATCCGGAATTCCTGACTAAGTCCCTGTAAAAATCGGCGCACCTTGTCCTCGTTAACGCTGACCTGACGTGGCTCGAATCGAGAAAGGGCTTCGAACTTCCTCACATACTCGGCAATAGAACCAACCTGCCGCAACTGTATAAACTCAACCATCTTCGCCTCTCGTACGGTATGGCTGAAATATTTATCATAAAATAACTCTCTGAATCTCTCTCATCCCATAATCGTCACATCGGTGGTCGTCTTGATGGAATCCCACCAAAATCGGGCGTCCAGTGCCAAGTGGTAGGTCACCAATGCAACCTTCTCTCCGTCCTCTATGTTAGCATATGCCAGCATGTCCTCCATAGTGCGAATCCACTCCTCAGCTGAAGAGGGATCCGTAGACTGTCCGTTAAATATAGGGGGCTGGAGCTTCTGGAATCTCTCCATCCCACGATTTCCCGGAATGGCTGCCTCCCGAGCTCTAGTGCCCTCTCGGTCTATCAGAGTACCCAGCTGTTGAGACTGTCTCTCCATCTGCTGAGCCTGTCGCTCCATATGCTTAGACTACTGGGTAATAAAATCCTTGAGGGTGTCGATCGTATCATCTCGGTTGTCTCGGTCATTTCCTTGACGCACCATTTTTATAAATAACTCCAATAAAAAGTTAAACAAATACTCTATAAAAAAATGAAATCAAATAAGGCTATAAACATACTTACAGTTGATGAAGAATGTCCACGTAGTGGCTGTGCAGTCGAGCAGTCTACAGAACCGATTTTAAAACCCCGGGGGCTCTGATACCATAAATTGTCACGACCCTAATACTGTACCCAATTCCCCATACATATTTTTTTTTTAATACTTGTCATTATAACTTTAAACCTAACCTTAAGCTGAATTTAAATCGAAACCGAAGTTTGTTTGATAAATCGTTTAAAACATATCCTAAATCAATTAAATAAAACTTAAAACAATTTAAAACAATTAAATAAAAATAATAAAAACATTTATCAATCGGCCAGGGGCGAAATCGGAAAAAGGCGAGAAAAAGGAAGCGGCGATCGATCGCCCAAAACTGGCGATCGATCGCCAAGCACAAAATGGCAAGGGGCGATCGTTCGCCCCTCGCGCTCCTCGCGCGGCGCCTGATCGCCCTTGGCGAATTATACTAGCCAGCGAACGATCGCCTTCCTCCAGCGATCGCTCGCCAAGCTCTCTGGAATTTCTTCCAGAGAGCTGGCCTTTGCATTTCTTCTACAATCAGCTCTCTAGAATCCGATTCCAAAGAGCAAAACTTCCTCTCAATATTTATCCCCTGCACATAACGATTTCAACACATCTCCCTTTTCATCCTCAATTATCACTCTAGTTCCTCATTTCTAATTTACACAACCACTCACCCATTAAACTTCGTGAAAACAATTTGCATGGATACGTTTAAAACCTAAACAAATCCTCCTGTTTTGAAGTCACCCAAACAGTTATAAAATCAGTTTCCAAAACATTTCAAAACGTCTATACATAAACCTATCCAGATCCGAACATCCTATAATGTTCTATCTATACAACCATCAATCAAAATCATCCCAAAAACCCCAAAATCTATACATACGTACGTCCCCACGGGTCAGGTAAGCGTCGACTGTGCCAGCACACCACTGCAGCCATCCTTCGTCAACAGGATTCATGCCTCAGGAGGAGGAATCTCGTCCTCACCTGTTTCCTCGTAATCACCTACACCATACAGAAATCTATGAGATAAAAATCTCAGTAAGCTCTAGTAAATGTACATGCATGCTATGCGTATGAGTTCAGAAATCATGAAGCATTTTTTTTATCTTTACTCTGTGGGTGTCACCGAGATCTCAGCCTCCTAACCGGAGAGAGCACATCCAGCGGTCGGACTACTCTTTCTGGCTAGACGGGGGGGGGGGGGGGGTACACGCTTACAACACGTACAGCCGTGCCTGAGCCCCATCTCGCATGACCTATAACTGTATAACTGTATGAGTATGCAATAGATGTGGTATTGTGACAAACCCGTAATCGGTCTCCACAATAGGTTGTGCCCCTCTCCAGGCCACATCGCCATTATCTTTAAAACATCATGCGGAAATTCATTTTCTATGTTCTTTTAAAACACGTGATGCGTGAACAGTTCAATATGACAGAAAGTAAACATACATACGGAGCATACTATCAAAACGCTAACAATACCATCAAAACACAACATCAACCTATAAAACGATCGAACCCTAACTACCCAACCAAAGCAACCAAATAAACGCGTCACCAAAAACTCCTTGAGACGACCTCGACGTACGGTGTAGGCCAATCGGTTAGAGAAGATCACGAGAACTTACCTCGTGTCCAAAGCAGCTCGAGCTCCGTCCACGAGCGTTGTTTGTCTGAAGCAAAACACAACGTTTATCGTTAAAACGAGTTTAAACTTCTAAAAGTCCAAATTTAACCAAAACCTTACCTAAGGAATTTCTTAAAATCTCAACCTAACTAATCGAAGTATTTAAACAACGATTAACGCTCAATAGTTTAAACTTCCAATTAACGAGTTTTCCCAAAAACCCGAAAATTCTCCAATTTTAACATTTCTCACAAATCACTCTAACTTCGTCCTATAACGTTCAATACGTCCTATACATTCGTAATCTACAACAATCTATCGATTTCGAACCCTAAATCTCGATTTTTAACAAAACCCTAATCGAAACCCTAACCGTATTACTTTGCGAAAACCGAAAACTAACGCTCTAAAACTTTAGAATCATACCTAGAGCGTCGAATGGAGGAGAAGGCGCAAAGAAAACGGAACGATTGGAGGACGAACGGATGTTGTAAGTGGAGAACTTTGTCACGGGAGAGGGAGAAAGCCGAGAGGAGAAGTGCTTTCTTGAAATCGCAGAAGAGAAAAATGAAGAAGAAAGGATTTTTAGGTTATTTTATAAAATTTACTGTGCAAATTACCATTTTGCCCTTAGCACTTAATTTATTTGTTTCGTCCTTCGTTTAGTTAAGTAACTAGCTATTCGGTTTCACCAAATCTCCTTATTTCACCAATATGTCCAACTTATTATTTGAGATTTATTAAAACTGTCCGTTCCAAATCGGACCTCATTTACTATTTTTACTCAAACATCCTTTGTATTACGAGAAACTTAATTACTCGGAATATAGCGTTATTACTCCGAAAATTCTCATAAATTCTTTAAAATTCCTATTATTCGTTAGGATCGTAATGACATTTTCTTTTCGTAAAACAGATCTGATTTGACATATTTACCAAAAATGCCACAATATAATAAAATATTAATATTCCGTACAGCCGGATATTACATAACAAGGATAAGAGAATACTTGACAGGGATAACAGGATGCTTAACAGGGATAACAGGATACTTAACAGGGATAACAGAATATCAAGTCCTCGTCCACACTTAACCATACATTACATTCACATTTTAACTTTCATAACTTCAAATCTGGTGCTGAAAAACATTTACATGGTTTTCCAGAAAATGTGTATGCATGAACAGATACGGTGCTTAAACTCAACATATTCAGGCGACAGAATAAACACGAACATGAAACAGAACTTACAAAACACGTGTTACTTATAGCATAACCAACGACCTAACTACCCGAACCAAAACTTAGTACCTCCATGCTGTAGGGCCTTAAGGGCCAACTTATACGCATGAACTTACCTGATATCCGTAAAGTTGCAAGCTTTGTTCGTGTTGCCTTGGTGATGCACGAACCTAAAACATGCACGCAAGGAAAATAAACAAAGCTGCAAATGCTAACTAATAACTTAGTAGGACATGCTCAAAACTCCATTCAAACCTTTAGAAAACTAACCTACGTGTTTTCATCCAAAAACAGTGAGTTTTCTCTAAAATAACTTAACCCTAAACATCAACAAAACTCTAATTTTAACTTATCCAAACTTGTTAACTTTAGTAGATGCTTACCTTAGGCAGAGAAATAGAAAGAAGCTGAGGAGATCGGAGGAGCTTCGATGATCGTTCGTCGTCTAGAAGAGAAAAGGCAGAGAGGAGTGGAGAGAAACAGAGAAGAGAAGTGTGAAAGTGGAAAGCTTAATGTGGAAGAGAAGAGAAAAGTGGGATTTTGCTTCTTCCACAAGATTTGGACAAGTGGCATGCCCTCATTGGCTCACTCCCACCAACCTTAATCTACTTCCTAAATTGCCCCTCTTTGATTTCCAGCTAAATTGTTATTTAGTTCGTTGTTTCGGTTACTCCTTAGTTTGGTTTCCCCCACTAAACATCCCACAGTTCCAATAAAATATTCACTATATTAATAGTGAAATAAACCCGATCAATAATTTAAGGGATAATTTCATGGCCAAAAATGCCGGGTGTTACACTTTTTACCATATGTATACCAAATCATAGGAAGAGAATCTGAAAATTTGTGTGGTTTTCTAACAATTGCACGGTTTATTATAATTTAACTATAAAATAATTAAGTAAAATTACAATAAATCGTAAAAATATTATAAAATCATGAAATGTTTACTATATGTATACTAAATTATGAAAAAAAAATCTGAAAATTGACGTGATTTTCTAACACTTGAAGGATTTATTGTAATTTAACCCTCAAATAATTAACTAAATTGTAATAAATCATACAAGTGTTATAAAATTACGAAATCTTTACTATATGTAGACCAAATCATGGGAAGAGAATCTGAAAATTGACGTGATTTTCTAACACTTCACGATTTATTATAATTTAACCCTCAAATAATTAACTAAATTGTAATAAATCATACAAGTGTTATAAAATTACGAAATCTTTACTATATGTAGACCAAATCATGGGAAGAGAATCTGAAAATTTGCACGATTTTTTAATACTTGCACGATTTATTATAATTTAACCCTCAAATAATTAACTAAATTGTAATAAATCATACAAGTGTTATAAAATTACGAAATCTTTACTATATGTAGACCAAATCATGGGAAGAGAATCTGAAAATTGACGTGAATTAAAAAACGTAATAATAAATCATGAAATGTTACCTATGTATACTAAATTATGAAAAAAAAATCTGAAAATTGACGTGATTTTCTAACACTTGAAGGATTTATGTAATTTAACCCTCAATAATTAACTAAATTGTAATAAATCATACAAGTGTTATAAAATTACGAAATCTTTACTATATGTAGACCAAATCATGGGAAGAGAATCTGAAAATTTGCACGATTTATTATAATTTAACCCTAAAATAATTAACTAAAATTACAATAAATCGTACAAGTGTTATTAAATCACGAAAGTTTTACCATATGTTGACCAAATCATAGAAAGAGAATCTAAAAATTTACATGATTTTCTAACACTTCACGATTTATTATAATTTTAGTTAATTATTTTAAGATTAAATTACAATAAATCGTGCAAGTATTAGAAAATCATGCAAATTTTTAGAGTCTCTTCCCATGATTTGCTCTACATATGGTAAAGATTTCGTGATTTTATAACACTTATATAATTTATTACAATTTTAGTTAATTATTTTTAGGGTTGGTTTTTATGAGAAGATGTGAAGTTTAAATCGGGGGAGAGAGGCCGGCCGGCCTCCCCAAGGAATCTACTCTCCCAGTCCGGTCTATAAGGTTTAAATTGCTAATTTTTGAAACTTTGAGATTTGCACCGATGAATAATAAACTTTGAGGTTTAAAATACAAAAATTTATCTTTTCTTTATGGATTGAGATTTTAGTTCAGGTATCAGACTTATCCATAGTCTTTAGTGTTCATATGAAATTTTGATGTTCATTTTGTTTTAAGTTCCAATAGCATTGTCCTTACTAGTCGAAGAGGAAATCATTGTTGAGTTAAGAGTTTTTTTACTATACTACATATGCATCATGATCTTCAAAACACTTATTTTGTGAGATATGACATAGAAAACTACATCTTTTGTCTAATAGCATGTTAGTTTTATAATATATGTGTAACACCTGGCATTTTTGCCTATGCAATTATTCCCAAGATTATCTAAGCGGAATTAATTTGATATTAATACAATGAAAGTTTTGTTGGAAAATAAATCGACGGAGCTTATAATGAATGAGATAATGGAATAAAAATCAAACTAAGGTGTAACAAAATTAAACAAACCATTAGTTAGAAATGCATGGAGGGGCAAATTAGGAAGGAATTATGGTTGGTGGGAAGAAACCAATGGATATGGACACTTGGCAAACTTGTTGAAGAAACCAATGCCCTTTTCTCTTCCTCCTACGTGAAACACTTCTCATCTTTCATTCTCCTCTCTGTTTCTCTCTTCCAGGCGACCAACGGCAATTTTAACCTCAACCTTTTTCCTATTTTCTTCATTTTTCTCCACCTAAGGTAATCTTCTAAGCTAGTTAGTAAGTATGGACAAGTTAAACGTTAGTTTTTTTGAAGTTAGGTTAATGTCTGATTTTGCATGCTTTAGGTTCGCGAACCGTAGTAGACGTGCATACAAAACTTACTGCATTTCGAACAACAGGTAAGTTCATGCGAATAAGTTGGCCCTTAAGGCCCTACAGCATGGAGATACTAGGTTTTGGTTCGGGTAGTTAGGTTATAGGTTAGATTTTAAGTTAAATTTGTTCTATTTCATGTTTGTTTTTATTCTGTCGCCTACATATGTTGAGTTTAAGCATCGTATCTGTTCATGCATACACGTTTTCTGGAAAACCATGTAAATGTTTTTCAGCACCGGATTTGAAGTTATGAAAGTTAAAAATGTGAATGTAATGTATGGTTAAGTGTGGACGAGGACTGACATCCTGTCATTTAGTCATGTTATGTCCTGTTGTGGCATGTACTCCTGTTGCGCTAGCTCTTCCTCCCACTTATACCTTCCTTTCTAGTGAAACGTAATGTAATGTAATGTTCATGTATTTGAAAATGTTCATGCACAGCATATGCATAACTGTATTTCATGTTCTTTCTAAGCTCTAGGCTCATAGTTGAACTCCCTGTTGTAGGTATGGATCCTCCAGATGAGAACCCTGTGCCTCAAGCTGATGAGTTGATGTAGTTGGAAGATCGAGCTCATGGGGATTGGTTGCTGCAGTCAGACAAATGTTATTCCTGTGAGAATGTATTTTCTAAAGTTATGTCAAGTTCTGTACAACTTTTGTGTTTTCTTTCAAAACCGATGTATAGAATTGTGTTGATGTTTTAGGAAGCCACGTTAACGCAACTTCCACCGACTTTATCCTTGACTGCACATCTACTTTGGAAAATATTTTCACGTTGGCAGTCCTCCTTTACATTCTTTGACATTAAGGCTCATCTTATGACCATCAGCAAGGGTCCCTCTTGAGCGTACATTCATCTGAGACATGCTCACTTTCATCTTCTTCTACCTCTTCTTCTTCTTTTTGAGGTATTGTCCTTCATCGTTTTCGCTTTCCCATTGTAACACCCGAGTTTTTAGGATTTCCGCTCCAAGTCTATTTTGGTAAATAAGTTAATTAGTCCGTTTTGCGAGCGGATAGTTTTATTAGGACCCTAGAAATTTACGGGAATTTGTAGAAGAATAAGTAAAATTTTAGAAACCCAAATCGAAAAGAGTAATGCTAGAGTTCCCGTTTAAAAAAACCCTTTTAGTATGTCAATTCGTAAAAATAGCAAAATAAGTCTGTTTGGAAACGGTGAGTTTTTGTTAGAACTCTAAGATTAAATTGGAAATATTGGAGAAATAAGGAAATTGCAAAGAGACCGAATTGATAGACTAATTAAAGAAGTAGATTGTAGTTTATTATAATTATAGATTAACTATTATTATTATTATTATTATTATTATTATTATTATTATTATTATTATTATTATTATTATTATTATTATTATTATTATTATTATTATTATTATTATTATTATTATTATTATTATTATTATTATTATTATTATTATTATTATTATTATTATTATTATTATTATTATTATTATTATTATTATTATTATTATTATTATTATTATTATTATTATTATTATTATTATTATTATTATTATTATTATTATTATTATTATTATTATTATTATTATTATTATTATTATTATTATTATTATTATTATTATTATTATTATTATTATTATTATTATTATTATTATTATTATTATTATTATTATTATTATTATTATTATTATTATTATTATTATTATTATTATTATTATTATTATTATTATTATTATTATTATTATTATTATTATTATTATTATTATTATTATTATTATTATTATTATTATTATTATTATTATTATTATTATTATTATTATTATTATTATTATTATTATTATTATTATTATAATTATAATAAAAACAAAACAAACAACAGAAACGATTTCTGTTGTTTGTTCGAGCTCGAGCCCGAGCTCTGCGAGCGAACAGGGGAGACGACGACGGCGACTCTCCTCCGACGAACGCCGGCGTTTTCCGGCCCTCTCCGACCAGACGACGGCGACGTGCGATCTCCGACCGTCCTCGCGCACAAAACCGAACGGTAAGCTCGGTTTTCTCCTCCGTTTTGGTTCGGTTTAAGGCAGTGGGTGGCGAGCTCGATTGAGCTCCGATCTCCGGCCAAAATAGGTTGCTTCCGGCGTGGGTTTGCCAACCCTTGGGCCGCTATCGTTGCTTGGCCGAGGAGTGCCCAATTTGGGCGAAATTTCAGTGAAGCCCGATTAGGGCAATTGGGTTTTATGAATTGGAACTTCGATTTTAGGTTAGTTTATGTTAATTGGATGTTAAAAGGATAGATTAGTGAAGAAATTGATGGAATTTGATGAAAAATCGAAAAAGTGGAATTCTCCGAAAAAGGGCAGTTTCGGGTTTCTGCAAAATTGACCTAGCTCCGGTCATTTGTTTTAAAATTCCTTTTAGCAGATTAAAATAGGTTATTAGAGGAGTACGTGGCCGCTGGAATCGTTCGATTCTGATAACCGACGCGAAAGTTACGCGCGTTTGAAGTTTCGGGTCGGTTTTACCAAACCCGAATTAGTGGCCCGTTTAGTTAAGTTAGTTTTAGTTGGATTAGGCTTGAAATAGCAGTTTGAGAGTAAATTGGCGAATGTAAGTTTGATTTAATGAAGTTTGAATGTTTGTCATAGGTCGAGCCATAGGTGACGTGTGGTGCCAAACCCAGCGAGCTACAGAAGACAGGTAAGTTTCTCGTGACTTGTTTGGACCGATTGGCCTACACCATATGATTCTATGTTGGTCGAGGAACTTGGAGAATGTAGGTTGAGTCGGGTAATTAGTTGGGTAGTTAGTTTAGTTATGTGTTGTATGTTTATATTTATTGTTTGTTCATGCTTTAATTATGTTTAGCATTGCACGTTCATGCATCATGTTTCTGAAAAGCACGAAAAAAGAATTTCTATGCATGTTTTCATAAAAAAGGTAAAGTATAAATGAAATGAAATGAAATGAAATGAAATGAAATGAAATGAAATGAAATGAAATGAAATGAAATGAAATGAAATGAAATGAAATGAAATGAAATGAAATGAAATGAAATGAAATGAAATGAAATGAAATGAAATGAAATGAAATGAAATGAAATGAAATGAAATGAAATGAAATGAAATGAAATGAAATGAAATGAAATGAAATGAAATGAAATGAAATGAAATGAAATGAAATGAAATGAAATGAAATGAAATGAAATGAAATGAAATGAAATGAAATGAAATGAAATGAAATGAAATGAAATGAAATGAAATGAAATGAAATGAAATGAAATGAAATGAAATGAAATGAAATGAAATGAAATGAAATGAAATGAAATGAAATGAAATGAAATGAAATGAAATGAAATGAAATGAAATGAAATGAAATGAAATGAAATGAAATGAAATGAAATGAAATGAAATGAAATGAAATGAAATGAAATGAAATGAAATGAAATGAGGCCTTGAAATAGCAGTTTGAGAGTAAATTGGCGAATGTAAGTTTGATTTAATGAAGTTTGAATGTTTTGTCATGGTCGAGCCATAGGTGACGTGTGGTGCCAAACCCAGCGAGCTACAGAAGACAGGTAAGTTTCTCGTGACTTGTTTGGCCGATTGGCCTACACCATATGATTCTATGTTGGTCGAGGAACTTGGAGAATGTAGGTTGAGTCGGGTAATAGTTGGGTAGTTAGTTTTAGTTATGTGTTGTATGTTTATATTTATTGTTTGTTCATGCTTTAATTATGTTTAGCATGCACGTTCATGCATCATGTTTCTGAAAAGCACGAAAAAAGAATTTCTATGCATGTTTTCATAAAAAAGGTAAAGTATAATGAAAGGTAAAAATGAAATGAAATGAAAGGAAGCATATTTTTACGAACGGCACGCATAGCATGCATTGCATTCACGTAGACTTACTGAGCCTTAAGCTCACGACTTATATCTGTGGTGTAGGTGACCTCTACGCAGGTGAGGATGAGATCCCTCCACCCGAGGCATGATCGGTTGATGAAAGATGGCCCGTGGGAGTGTGCTGGGCAGTCGATGCTTAACCGACCCGTGGGGATTTACGTATGTATTTTGAGGGTATTGAGATATTCTGGGTGAATGATGGATTGGTTAGATGAAAATTGTATAGTAGAACATAATAGGATGTTTGTTTCTAGTTAGCTGATAGTTGATAGGTTTATGTTTTGAGGCTTTGGAAACTTATTTTATAAACTGCTTTTGGAAAACCTTTTATTTTACATACTGAACTGCTTGGAGTTTTATTTTGAACAGGAGGGATTGTTTAGTTTTTAAACGGATCCATGCAGTTTGTTTTCGTGAAAACGTGTTTTATTTAACTATGTCTCGAGTCGTTCCGAGTGAGAATACAGGGGCTGTTTTACGTCGAATGGTATTGTGAAATGTATATTTGTGATGTGGATAGAAATTGTGGGATAAATAGAATCGTGTTAGTGAAACGGTGAGGTTGTATTTTGTAGGTGTTTGGGTACGTATTGGTTTAGGATTAATTGTTTTGTAATTGTTTTAAACGTTTTATTAAATTGTTTTCCACTTAAACATTAAGTATAAAAAAAAAAAAAAAGAGAAAGAAAAGAAGAATTTCGTACGGGAAATTAGGAATAGTATGAGGGTCGTTACACTCATTCTACGGTTGACTCCTTAATAACCATCACTCGACGGTTAGAATATTCATTCGTGTAATGTTCTTTGCCTAAACACTTGTAGCATTGGACATCACGGGCTCTTTGTGTAATACCCGGTTCTTCAGGTTTTCAGATTTTTACTGAGTAATGGCATTTTTGTAAATATTGTGAATTTAAGCCCGTTTTGTGAGCGGGAAGTCTAAATTGGAACCTTACGAATAAATTGAGTGTCTGGAGGAATAAGGGACTTTTTGGAGATATAACGTCGATTTTACGAGTTTTAGATATTTCTCGTAATGTATGGGTATTATTGTAAATATAGCGAAATAAATCCGTTTTGTGAACGAAAGGTCGTATTGGAGCCCTAATGATGTATATGGATTTTAAAAGAAATAAGAAAATTTCAGAAATCCAAATTGATAGTGTGACACTCGGGTTTCTGTTTTTAACCTTATAGTGTTTAATTCGCAAAAATAGTAAATTAAGTCCATTTTATGAACGAGAAGTTTCGTTAGAACCCTAGGAGTAAATAGGAATATTCGGAGAAATAAGAAAATTTGGAGAAAACGATTCGATAGACTAAATAATGAATTAAGTAAAAAGTTGAGTTAAGGGCAAACTTGTAATTATGGAAACTATTTTTTTTTATAATAACCCCCCCCCCCCCCCCCCCAATAGTTTTTCCATTCCACGAAATATCACTCCAGAGAGCTTTTCCTCAGACGATCCTTCACGATTTCTTTGATCGGCCACCGAATCATCCTCCGTCAACCTATTTTCTTCCATGTTTTCTTACAGCAATCAAACCCTAGGTATGTTTCGACCGTTATAATTGTGTTTGTTGCCCTTTTTAGGGTTGAAAACGGTTAGGGTTCGGAATAGGATTTTGAGAGAAATTACCAATTTATGTTAGAAATCGATAAGTTTACCGTATTTATGTCTATTGGTGATACGTTGATGATAATTATTGGTTGTTGTTGGGAAATCGGTGGTAGAAATGTTAGATTTCCATTTATGTTAGGTTATAGAACTTGTGAGCGCCAGGTGCTCGATGAAATGCCTGAATGACTTACATTGAGATTTTTAGGAAAGTTTCCTTAGCTAGGAGTTTCATTTGGTCTTTGGAACAATTTATTTGGATTTAGCTTTATTGACCAAATTGTGAAATGTCTTAGATAACAAAGCTCAAAATGGGGTACTCGGCTCGCTAAGGACGTTAGGTAAGTCTTCGTAACTTACTGTGGCCAATAGGCCTATGCCATAAGTTGAGTTCGTCGTTGAGGATTTTGGAGTTATGTATGTTTTTTTTATGTTTTTGTTGGGTAGTTTAGGGTTAGTTGTTTTATAGGTTATGCTTTAGATGTTTGGATGGTATTTGTGATGTTTTGATGGTATCCACGTTGTATGTTTACGTTATGTCATTTACTGTACATGTATCACGCTCTTTCAAAATAGCATGAAAATGGATTTCTACACATGTTTAAGAAAAGAAATGAATTAAAGAAACGAATGTACGTAATCTGGTCACGACGGGGTGGGGTTTAGACATGGCTGTTTACGGATGGAAGCATGTTTTTTCCCCGGTAGATGGAAAGGGCTGTCTAACCGCTAGACGTGCCCTCTCCATCTAGTGAGAGTTAGACCTCGGTGACATTTTGTTCT
This sequence comes from Begonia masoniana, assembly GCA_022432975.1. Taxonomy (NCBI): domain Eukaryota; kingdom Viridiplantae; phylum Streptophyta; class Magnoliopsida; order Cucurbitales; family Begoniaceae; genus Begonia; species Begonia masoniana. The sequence goes on along the minus strand of CM039509.1, from coordinate 28,555,252 downwards.
GTAATGAAACAATGAAAATGTCTGCATGATTTATGAACCGCATATGCACAGCATGCATTCGCATTTACAAAGCTTACTGAGCCTTTAGCTCATAGTTGTCTTTATGGTGTAGGTGATTTTGATACAGGTGAGGATGAGATCCCTCCACCCGAAGAATGAGCAAGTTGAAGAAGAATGACCTAGTGGGAGTGCGCTGGGTATTCGACGCGTATTTTGACCCGTGGGGACGTCACGAAGGATATTTTGGGATTTAATGGATAGAAATGATTGATAATTGTATAGGATGGTTTAATCGAGCTTAGAGGTTATTTACTAGGAAACGTATGCGTTCTGAGGATTTGGATAACTCGTTTTATGAATTCTTTTGGTTAAGTCTTTTATAGAGATTATACTGGAACTGCTTGGTTGTTAAACTTTGTCGAGATTTTGTTTAGTTTTTAAACGAATCCACGCAGTTCGTTTTCAAGAAAGTTTACTTCGTTTAAATATGTTTTGAGTCGGTTTTTTTTGGGTGATTGGCGGAGTGAGAAACTTACGAGGGTTGAAGTGTTTGATATGAGTTGCATTTAGAGGTAATTGATGAAGTGATGAAGTTACAAAGTGGAAGTGGCGAAGAGTGTGTGTGTGTGTATGCAGGGAGCGAGAAAAGAGAAGGGAAATGGACAGGCGATCGAACGCCAAACGGAGGGCGATGGTACGCAGAATTCACTAGAAAACCAGAGAGGTACCCGATCGTTCGCCAAAGAGGGAGCGAACGATCGGCACCCTTATGGCTGCGTTCTAGAATTTCTTCCAAAATGGCAGCCGATCGATCACCAAAACGAGTGCGATCTATTGGCTGCCTATGGGTCGATCGACCGGCTATCAAGTGGCCGATCGATCGCCCCTATATTCTTCTACTTTTGACGTCTTTTTCTTCGGTTTCTTCACTGTGTTTTCCTCCAGTTTTATATAATTCTTTAAATGGTTTCCAAAGCAATTTTAACACTTAATTGAATGGGTTTTAAACAGTTCTCATTCCTCGATTTTGTACGTTTCTTGAAATGATTTTCGATACGGTTTCAATGACTTCGAATTAAAAAGTCAAGAATTTACTTAGGGTTACAAAAAAGAAAAGAGGAAAAAAAAAATTTACGGGAAATTAAGGGTATAGAATTTAGGGATGCTACACTTTGCCCTTTACATGGGTTCGTACTGATTCTTATCCGTCGGAGGGGGTTTGTTTTGGTTGAATGGTGCTTTAGGTGGCCAATTACGGTTAATTTGCCTCTTATCTTCATTTTTCCATGGGGGCTTGGGTTTGTCTTGGTTTAAATGCCTAGGTGGAAATTTGTTCGAAAAATTGGTCTTTCGTTTTCTCTTAAGTTGTCTTTCCACCATCATGGCTAATTGAATGATCATATCCATGGCTTCCAATTGTTGCATCTCAACCGCATTGCCAATGTCGCAATTCAAACCATGAATAAATCTCGTGATGAGTTGCTCCTCAGGCTCCTCAATAGCACAACGCATGTTGAGAGTTTCAAATTTCGTGAGGTATTCATCTACCGTGAGATTGTTTTGTTTAAGGTTTTGGAGTTGTTCGTGTTTGTAATGTCGGGGAACGAACCTCTTGTGCATTAGATCTCTCATGGAAGTCCAAGTTGAGATGAGATAACATAGGGTTCTCATTCTTTTGGCTTTGAGGTTGGACCACCATAGTGCAGCGTAGCCCGTAAGTTCAAGGGAGGCTAGTTGTATTTTTACTCTCTTAGAGTAATCATGGTATTCAAAAATACTCTCGACTGTATCAACCCAATCTAAAAATGTGTGTTCGTCACACGTTTCATTGAAAGGGGGAATTGTGATCTTAACGTTACGGAGGTCGTCGTTGTCCCTACGATGATTTGGGCGATAGTGCTCTTCATCATCTTCCGCTCAATCTTTATCCTCCTATTCATAACAGGGTCTCATTCTTTGGGGCTCGGCTCATTCTTCTTCCTCTAAGGGTTGTTGAAAAGGGGTTCGACGTCTAGGACATTCAGGTATAATCTTAGAGGAGGTCTCACGTGGAGGATTTTGTTCATAGAATTCTCTTCGGGGATGGTTTGTCATAAGTTCTTTAAATTGGGCCATATCAAGGGAAACGTCTTTGATTGGTTGTGTAAGGGAATTAACTAAGCCCGTTAAGGCATTGATCAGCCCTTGCATGCCACCTTGCATGCTAGTCTCACCCTCGTGATGCGTGTGTTCAAGAGAGGGAGTGTCCCTAACCCGATTTGGTTCTTGGTGCGGTGTGTCACGTGTAAATCTACCTCTATTAGTCATACTAAGTGTTTTAATTTGAATTTAAATTCTTATCTAAGTTGCTTCACCTTAAGTTAGTGAGATGGTTATCTATTTAATGTCTTAGATGAAATTTAGGCACTAAGGAATGTTTCCTAGCTAAGACAATAGTAGATAAAATTCATGCTCACAATTAATCATTTTAAATTTGAAGTCAATAAACAACTTAATAATTTCAACAATCACTTAGCAAACTAACTTTAGAATGAAATTTTCAATAACATGCTAGTACCACAAATCAAACCAATTTTAACCAAGTTACCAACTTTAAGCTAAAATCACTCAAAATAATATTAATACCAACTAAATAACTTCAAAAACAGCAAGGAATTATATTAAATCAAAAGTTTGAGCAAGTTAACATGCTGAAATTTTCAAGTTATATAGAGCAGAATTTTCATGTAGTGCTTGGTACTAATTTAACAGATTTTAATATTTGATTTGTCACAAATTTACAAGTTAAGTTGTCGTGCTCAAATGCTAGCATATAATATATGATTCATAAGATAAATTTAAGTGCAAACAATCAGCAAAAATAATGTGAAACCGAGCATCAACATACTAGAAAAACCGAAACTTAACAACACTTTTGTTTAACATGTTTGATAGGATTAGTTTTAAGTCCGATTTCATGCATCATTGTATTCTGAATTTTGAACATACTAATGGCTTATATTTAGATATAAATCTTGGCTCAAAACAAACTAAATTAAGCTAGCAAAAACCGTTGACAAAGTAGATGCAAAAACCGAGCTAAAATCACAAGAAAACCGAGAAGACAACAAATCAAACCGATGAGATTTTGGTACTTACCTTGGCCGATTCTTTCCATCAATGCATACCATATTTTACCTTAATATATTAAGCTATTAAATGTCAATAAAAATGGCAGCAAATATCATGTTAAGCATAGCACAAAATTAGCACTAAATAGATTAAAAAATAATGCTAGAAAGTAAGAGCGGCTTTCCCAGTTTTGTGTCAACTTTTGGCTAACGCCAAAGACAACAAAAACGCATCTTGGAAGCACCTTGTGCTCTGATACCACTTAACATGGAGGGCCTTAGAAAAAGGGCTGTGTAATACCCACAATCGATCCAATATGTGCTTGGTGAGTGCAATGTGTATATGACCCAGAATAAAGTAACAAAAGAGGTGAAAATACCATCAACAAAGTAAGGTTAACATGTATGATGGAAAGCCGAGAGTAGTGAGCATAATGAGAGCCACAAAAATAAAAGAAAAATAGAAGAAGATGAAGGTGATGGTGGTGTGCAAACCGTGGAGAAGAGAATGAAGGAGATCAAGAAAAAAATGCAAGAAATAAAAGTGAGATGCGTGAAAGTGTTATGGCCGAAGTGGAGAAAAATAAAATAAAAGAAATAAGATGAATGTAGAGAAAATAGGAATACCCTTGGTGGACTCGAGGAGATATCTCACGTTTGAGCTCTTAGGTGCATGTTTTTCTAGAGAACAACAACCACCGTAGGCCTAGGTTTTCGTCCTCGAACCCAAATATCGAGAGAAGAGGGTGAGGGAAAGATTCGAGTTCATCTAGCAACCCGAGGGCTAGGGGAACAAGGGAGGACCTCTTCACTCGATTCAAGAATCGAGGAAACACCCAAGAAGGGGCTTCTAACCTTAGTTAGGGAAATAGCAATTTCATAAAAATGGGAAAAAGTGTTTTACATACACCAATGCAATGCTTAAATAGACAACCTAGGGTGGATTAGGGTTTGGCAAGAGAAGATGAGCATTTGATTGGAGAAGCAACCAATGGCCGAGATGGTGATCCAAGCATGCGCGCCATAACCAAACCAAGAGTAGCCACGTGCGCACCAATCGGGTGGAGGAGATGCTGCTCAGCCCGCGCCCATCGACGGTCCAAGATGAAGCCTTGCGCACCACATCAACGGCCAGCTGCTGCGATCAGATGGCGCTGATCAGTGTCACCGCAGCAATCTCTGCTTTGTCTGCCCGCGCGCCATGCCTGATATGCCCACGGTCCTGATCCATCGAGCACAAGTCAAGGTATGTATTTATTTATTTATTTATTTTATATATCTAATGGACTTGTGGAATTTTGTAGGTAAATGGTTTCTCAAGGCTTGGAGGAAATCATTGAAGAAGGAATTTATTTTCCTTTAATTCAAATTATGTAACCGAGCCTTGTATTTAATTTATATATTTTTAGGAAATTTTAGTTTTGTTTAAAACTCATTAATTGACAAATTTTAGTCTTTTAGAATGTAGTTTTTTGTAATAGTCCTCAAAGGAAGGTGAACCGAGGCCTAAAGAATGCTGCACCAAGGCCGAACCAAGAGGAACCCAGCTGAACCGGATGAACCAAGGAGAACAAAGCTTGAACCAAAGCTGAACGAAGGGGCAAAGAAGTGAACCGGCCTGGAGTGCATTCTGCAAACCGAACCGCCCGAGCAGCTTCTTCTTCGCTGCCAACGGCTCTTTTTCTAGCCGTTGCCCGATGATTTTCCAAGCGCCTCTCTTCTTCTTCTTCCCCGATTCTCCCTCTTGTATTTAAGCTTTCCTTCCACCTCTGTAAAATGTTAGCCAGTTGAATGAATATTTGGAAATTTAAAGAAGAATTTTTCTTCTTGTTCGGAGCGATCTCCGCGAGCGACAGAGAGAGTTTCTCTCGGTGCTTCATCGGCGCGCAGCGCCTGGATGAAGCCCCCGATTGCACCCCGAGCTTGTGGCTGCTAGGGGGTGTTCTTAGTCCTTCCCTTCTTCTTCCAAGCCATGGAAGCGAGGAGAAAGGGCGAACGCCATAGTTCCCGCCGCCGAGAACTCCTTCGCTGGCAACGAAGGAATTCTGTCACCCGAAAATGCCGAGTCGTTATGGGGTCGGTTTCGGGCCTTCATTTTACTCCTCCATCATTTCCGCACCATTCTGAGCAGCACCCACCTCCGCAAGCATTCGGTAACGCCCTCTTCCCTTCTCGCCATCATCCCTGTTATTTCTTTGTTTTTTTGTCTGTTTAGCGTCTGTTTTGGGGTGTCTTCGAGCACCGATCGTTGTTTCGTTTTTGTTGTCTTCCGCAAGCATTTTCTAACCCCATTGCAGGCCCGTAGCCTATCAAGTGGTATCAGAGCCTAATGCTCATTGGTTGCAAATTTCGGGTTCTATTTCAGTCCCTTGTTTCTCTATTTTTCTGTTCTGCTGAGTGTCTTCTTGGCTTGTTTTTGTTTATGTCAGCATGCATATTTTGTGTTCTGTTTCGTTTCTGCCAACATACTTGTCTTGTTTTGTTTAATGTTTAGATTGTTTTAGGATGTTTATTTGTTGTGACAAGTATGATAGTTGTGTTGTTATTTTTCAGTCTGCTGAGTCTTTCTGTCATGTTCATGTATGTTGCACCCACAGCACTTGCTATTTTCGTTTTCAAAATGTGTTAGTTGTTCACACTGTTCTGCATATTTCTGCATGTTCTGTTTAGAAACTTCAGAGTGTTTTTCTATTTTATTTCTTTCCTTTTATGTTTCAATTATGTTCTGTCGTGTGATGTTATTTTGTTCTGTTGTTTATCATGTTATCCTTCTGTCTTTAGCCAATAGTTAGCATGTTTGTATATCTCTTCTCTGATCTGTTTGCCAAACATGTTTCTGTTGTGTTGTAGCCGTTCGATCATTGTTGTCTGGTTCTGCTTACAGTTTTGTCTGCAAATTCTATTGAGTGATCTGTTTAGCATGATTAAAATGATTATCTAAACAGCATGTTATACTCATGTTTAGGTTGTTTAGTTCATTGCTGGTTTGAGTTTCTTTCACTGTTATTAAGTCAATTTATAGGTTTTTAAGTGTTGAAAATCAATTGCCAAAATCTGTTTTCAAGAGCTGTGGATCTTTTGCTGAAAATGTTTTACCAAACTGGTTTTGGAATGTGAGAAATTTCTGCTTGTTGGAGTTGAGTTTCACTTCCTGTTTTAATTCCATAATGCTTGCTTTGAGTGCTGAACCATCAACCTTACAACTGATAGGCAGCATGTGTAGAATTAGAATTTGATCATTGTAAACCTTGCTGTTTTTGAGTGCAAAATTCTGTGCAGAATTGGTTGCAAATTGGGAGAATCGGCTTGCTTAAATAAATTGTTTCTTATCTAGGTCAATTGGTTGTGTAAGAATCTGTTTAGTGCTGAACTTGATAATCGAATTGAAACTTGAATGCTGAAGATTAACTTGCTGATTTAAAAGGTTGCATGCTAAAATTTGTTTGCAAAACCTAAACTGTTCTGTCTTGTTTAAAATTGGGTAAAAATATCTTGATGTTTCTGCTTTGATTTGATTCGCTTGTGATAGCTTGTTTGTTTAAAGTGTCATTTGTTTAGTTCTAGGTTGTTGTTTTACATATTTTAGACTCTGTTTGTGTGTGTTTTTCGTAACATTTGTCGTGCAGTTTTTGTACCCCTCTCCCAAGGCAAGAGGCTTCCTTATTTGGAAAATTTGGAGTGACAATTGCTTTGCTTAAAAGGTACTTTTCTGTCCCCTTTTAGTTTAAGTCTGTTGGGAGACTCTTCGGAACTGTTGACCGAGAGCAAATTCTGTTTAGTTTTATTTTCTGTGTGGAGACTCTTCGGAACTGTTGACCGAGAGCAACTTGTGTTTTATGTTTGTCTGTGTCTGAACTTGTTTCTTTGGATTACATTGTTATGATAATTACCTGATATGATTTTTTCATATTAACCTCATGTTACTGATTAGATAGCATGAATTAACCATGGTCCGTATCTGTTTAATTTCAGAATGTTTTCTTGAAAAGCATGTTCTTTTGTTTGTGTTTGCATTTGCTGTTTATTTGGATATCATTACTGTGAAATTATATGATATGACTTTACCATCTTAACCTCATGTTTCTGGTAAGCAAGCATGAACTAACCATGGCCCATATCTGTTTAATTTCGGGATGTTATTCTTGAATAAAAGCATGTTCTAATGTTGTGTTTTGAGTCATAATTTTGATTTTGTTTAGGTGAATGTTTATAGATATTTGTTTCTGTTTTTATAACCATGTTTCGTTGTTTAGGTTGTGTTGGAAAAATTAATTTACATAGAGAATGGATTTGAAAATGAATGCTAAAATTGAATTCTCATGTTAGTTTATATTTGCTGAAATTATTGTGTTGTTTTGGTGTTTTTCAAATGTGAGTTTGAGTGTCATTGTGGCACCCCGATTCCCATCATTTGGTTTTAGTATGCGTTTTGTTTTGTTTAATCTTTTTACATGTTCCATGTTTAGGAGAGTTTGATGTCCTAATTTGTTGTCCAAATTGGCATTGTTTTGTTTAGACTTTTCTAGGATGTTTAGATTAAAATTCTAGGTTTAGGATTTCTGGTTTTTCTAGTTTTTGTTACTACTTTGGACTTGCATAATTTTCTGCTCGTAATGAATTTTGATTTGAAATTTTTACAGCATGTTCATCATATTGTGGACTAACCCCTGTTAAAATTTCAGATTATTTGGAGTTGAATTGTGCTACTTTCTGTTTAGGAATCTAGGTTGTTTAGAAGCTATTTTTAGGGTTTTTCTTTTGTTGTTACAACTTTGCACTTGCATAATTCCTTGCTCATAATGAATTTGAACCTGAAATTTTGATAGCATGTCATTCATAATGTTAACTATCCTCTGTTAAAATTTCATGTTAATTGGATGAGAATTGTGTAAATTTTCTGTTTAGTACCTTTAGGATTGTTTTTATTGAAATTTTCTGTTTGGTGTTTTTCCAAATTGATTTGGCATTTGTTTTTAACTTGTGTGTCTAATTGTGTTTAGTGTCAAGTCTTTGAGTCCTTGATGTTAAGTTAAATTTAGAATGAAAAGCATGAACTTAATTGCATGTTAAATAGAGCTTGGCAAATTCTATTTCACCATGTTTTATAATTCTGTTTAAACTCTTATTGATTGCATCAAGTTGAGTGATTTTGTTTGTTTAGGGCTATGTCCGACCTTTTAACAAGAGCATGTCATATACTATCTTGTTAGTCACTTAGCATTCACTTGTACGTCGAGTGATCTGTGTTTGTGGCCAAGAGCTTTCCTCTGTGGGCCGTTGGTATTGTCCGAGGTTTACCGCTGGCCATTGGGCCCGACAGATCGCAGTGTAAGGCAGTCGCCTATAAAGGGTGTGGGATAGTGTGACGATTTCCACAAAAGTTCTAGAGGGTTGCCTAGACCCAATAACTTATCATTGATATTAGTTGCAAGTTTATTTTCTTTGATTAACTTGTTTGATTTGTTGTGCTATTTGATTAAATGCTTAGGACCTATCTTAAATTAGTCTTGTGCGTTATGTTTTATATTTGTTTTTTTTATTTGTGTTTGTTGTCTTGTTGTGATTGTTTGTCGTAGGAATTCTTGGCTTCCTAGTCCATTCAAGACCATCGGCCAAGGTTTGAATCATCTAACCCTTTTGATTTCTTAGATTTAAGTATTGGTTAGATGGAATTTGTTCAAGGAAATTGATGATGCCTATTTTAGAGGACTTGTTTAATGATTTATTTGTTTGATCAAATTTGGCATCCATATTTTGAATTGTGATTAAGGATAGAATCATATGCTAGACCTGAAAATTTTATGACGACTTTTAATTGAGCTTAGCAACTTGCCTAGTTTGCTTGAATTGTGAAATATCCTTAGTTCTTACTCATTGGATCGAAAAGATTGATTATTTCTTTGAGTTCAATTTGAATTGCTTGAAACCAAGTGTTGTTTTCTTTGAATTATCAATTGGTTCAATATTTTCTTATTTATTTTGCATGAGAAATGAAATTGTTCGATATGCTTGCATCAAACTTGATTTTATCTTGAATGCTTGTTTTCTAAATTGTTGCAATGAACAATTTAATCTTGGAATTTATTTGAGACCATTGTGGATGGTAAAATGATTTCTCAAACTTTAGGATAATTTTATTTTGTGTCTACTATGGTTTACTTGTTAAGCTTTTAGTAGAGAAATTTATCCTAAGTGTTGTAGCATCTTCCATGATATTCACCATTGGATTTGAGGTCAAATCCTAAAGAACCGGGAGGGGATGATATGCCCACGGTCCTGATCCATCGAGCACAAGTCAAGGTATGTATTTATTTATTTATTTATTTTATATATCTAATGGATTTGTGGAATTTTGTAGGTAAATGGTTTTTCAAGGCTTGGAGGAAATCATTGAAGAAGGAATTTGTTTTCCTTTAATTCAAATTATGTAACCGAGCCTTGTATTTAATTTATATATTTTTAGGAAATTTTAGTTTTGTTTAAAACTCATTAATTGACAAATTTTAGTCTTTTAGAATGTAGTTTTTTGTAATAATCCTCAAAGGAAGGTGAACCGAGGCCTAAAGAATGCTGCACCAAGGCCGAACCAAGAGGAACCCAGCTGAACCGGATGAACCAAGGAGAAAAAAGCTTGAACCAAAGCTGAACCAAGGGGTAAAGAAGTGAACCGGCCTGGAGTGCATTCTGCAGACCGAACCGCCCGAGCAGCTTCTTCTTCGCTGCCAACGGCTCTTTTTCTAGCTGTTGCCCGATGATTTTCCAAGCGCCTCTCTTCTTCTTCTTCCCCAATTCTCCCTCTTGTATTTAAGCTTTCCTTCCACCTCTGTAAAATGTTAGCCAGTTGAATGAATATTTGGAAATTTAAAGAAGAATTTTTCTTCTTGTTCGGAGCGATCTCCGCGAGCGACAGAGAGAGTTTCTCTCGGTGCTTCATCGGCGCGCAGCGCCTGGATGAAGCCCCCGATTGCACCCCGAGCTTGTGGCTGCTAGGGGGTGTTCTTAGTCCTTCCCTTCTTCTTCCAAGCCATGGAAGCGAGGAGAAAGGGCGAACGCCATAGTTCCCGCCGCCGAGAACTCCTTCGCTGGCAACGAAGGAATTCTGTCACCCGAAAACGCCGAGTCGTTATGGGGTCGGTTTCAGGCCTTCATTTTACTCCTCCATCATTTCCGCACCGTTTTGAGCAGCACCCACCTTTGCAAGCGTTCGGTAACGCCCTCTTCCCTTCTCGCCATCATCCCTGTTATTTCTTTGTTTTTTTGTCTGTTTAGCGTCTGTTTTGGGGTGTCTTCGAGCACCGATCGTTGTTTCGTTTTTGTTGTCTTCCGCAAGCGTTTTCTAACCCCATTGCAGGCCCATAGCCTATCAATGCCCGAGTCCAGCTACTGCGCGAGCACGCGCCAGCTGTGCGGCGATGATGAGGGCCAAGCCAATGCTTGATCAAAGGCTGAAAATTTTTGTAACACCCGACAATTTTGGCTAGGTGATTTTCTTAACCATTTTTATTGTCACCCTTTTTATTAACAATTATGATTTTAAATTTAATGTCAAGACTTATTTATTACAAGTTGAGTGAAACTAGGTTGGGTGGCAAGTTTGTAATTAAGTTGGATTTTAGTTAATATATATAGAAAATAGAAACCTTAAACCTCACTAAAACCTCACTGTAACCGACACATTCACTCTCGGCGATTTCTCTCTTCTCCAGAGCTCTCTCTCTCTCTCTCTCTCTGCCAGCTACAGCTCCTTTTGGCGACCGATTCCTCAGTCTCCACCCCGATGAATTCACACCCTAGGTAAGACTTGATAATGTAGTTGCTGATTAACCATTTTGAGCTCTGTTTTTTAGCTAAGCTCTGTAGTTTCGGATTCTTCAATGGCAGAGATATTTTAGTGACATTTTAATCCGCATTTAGTAATGACTTTTCCAATTCTAATCTGGACATTAAGATAATCGACTTTGTTCAGCTGCTAGGTTGAATCTGATTATTTAAGATCTGGAAACTGAATCCACGCACACAAGGTGCTGACTAGAGAACCTAGAAGTACAAATGTGTTAGATTCCAGGATAACTATTGGTTAGGACTTATAGGATTTTGTTTAACTCTATAATGTGAAATGTTCTAGGTGAAGAAGATTGCAGAGAAGTGCTCCATTTGCTAAGGAAACCAGGTAAGTGAATGTGTAGGATTGCCCGGCCATTAGGGTCCTACATCACAGGGGTGCTAGTTAGAAGTTGTCTTTCGATGTTTAAAGATTATCTGAGCTTTTGTCTGTTAGTTACGATACTTGAACTGAAAGAATGATCATTGTTAGATGTATGACCTGTTCAGTAGAATGATGAACCAAGGGTATCCCTCCTCATGCATCACGAATGTTTCTCAAGCATATGAAAATGTTTTAACTTCATGTTTTCTCTCATGAATAAAATATGAATATGTAACCTATGCAACATGGATTATGAGGGGCTTGGGGGTGGTTTGGCGTATGTCACTGTCCAAAAGAGGGACCAAGAATACGACCTGTAAGGGGCTATGTGCACTTTCATTGTCGAACCCACTCTACTGGCAAAAATCCTCTCTTAATCCATACAATGTAAATGATGAATATGAATGATGAATATAAACGATTAATATGCTGACGTCATCGGCAGGAGTAGTTTAAACTTTGTCGTTTTGTGATCGGATGATGTGAGTAGTGGTTTTTTGATCGGATGAGTAAATCATCCGGCTGACGTCATCGGCAGGAGTAGTTTAAACTTTGTCGTTTTGTGATCGGATAACGTGAGTAAAGATGAGTAATCGGATGATGTGAGTAGTGGTTTTTTGATCGGATGAGTAAATCATCCGGCTGACGTCATCGGCAGGAGTAGTTTAAACTTTGTCGTTTTGTGATCGGATGAGTAAATCATCCGGCTGACGTCATCGGCAGGAGTAGTTTAAACTTTGTCGTTTTGTGATCGGATGAGTAAATCATCCGGCTGACGTCATCGGCAGGAGTAGTTTAAACTTTGTCGTTTTGTGATCGGATAACGTGAGTAAAGATGAGTAATCGGATGATGTGAGTAAAGATGAGTAATCGGATGATGTGAGTAGTGGTTTTTTGATCGGATGAGTAAATCATCCGGCTGACGTCATACCTTATGATGTAGGTGAAGAATTAACAGGTGAGGATTCCAAATTCAATGAGGAAGTCTAAGGCTGGTTGCTGGATGTGCTCAGGGTGACAGTGCATGGCTGGAAAAGGCGATTATGACCCGTGGTTACTGCTCATGTGATGTCAGTAAGGATTACGAAAACTGAGGTTAAAATAGGATAAGTTTTCTCATTGTCATTAGATACTAAAATATGACTTATACAATTTCTAAATAGGATGGGATTTCCCTTAAGAGCGTCATTTACCTGTTTTAACTTCTGAGCTAGGGAATGATTTTGAGAATTTATATATATGTGATGGTCTGTTTTAATGAAGTCTTCCGCTATGTATACTCATATTGAGTTTATGTTTAAGTTAGAGTAGGATTATATTGTCATGATGAGAGTGTGTATAAATTTGGAGGTCCTCTATAGGTAAATGTCAAAGGTATTTTCCCACCGAAGGATGTTTTCCGTCAGTAGAAGTCGTTAATAAGTTAAGGTTTCCATTCTTTAGGGTAAAGTCTATCGGATGATGTGTGTAGTGTTGTTTTGATCGGATGAGTAAATCATCCGGCTGACGTCATCGGCAGGAGTAGTTTAAACTTTGTCGTTTTATGATCGGATGATGTGAGTAAAGATGAGTAATCGGATGATGTGAGTAGTGGTTTTTTGATCGGATGAGTAATTCATCCGGCTGACGTCATCGGCAGGAGTAGTTTAAACTTTGTCGTTTTGTGATCGGATAACGTGAGTAAAGATGAGTAATCGGATGATGTGAGTAGTGCTGTTTGATCGGATGAGTAAATCATCCTGCTAACGTCATCGGCAGGAGTAGTTTAAACTATGTCGTTTCATGATCGAATGATGTTGTTTATCCTATCGGATGAGTGTATATAAGTTTTGTCGTTAGCGATCGGATTAAGTTTAATGTGGCACGTGGAATACACATGTTGATCGGTGGATGTTTGCAAATCCATGCAGCCCCGCAAACGATGAAGTCGCGAGGTCTGAGGGCACCTCCCTTCTGCCCGATCGTATTATGAAATCAATGTCTGAGTTTACTTCATACCTTTAAATGTGTAACGACCCCAACCATGTCAGTGCCGCCACGAGTATTTCCATGACGTACATTTACTTCTAGTTTCGTTCATGATATAAAACTTTTTATTTTTCCCTGACACCATAAATCCTAGACTCGGATCATAAATCATTCAAGGTTATATATATTTCGAAAACTCGCGAACATATAACTTAAACACATCGACTAAAATCTTAAACCCACTGAACTCAACCCATAGACTTATTTAAGCTTATCATCTGCAGACCACGTTTCTTTCTGTAAAAAAAAAATGTGTGTGCAGAGAGCATATTTAGAGTAAAAGTTCCACGAAAATATGAATTAGTCTCGGCCCTTAACGGGGTCGTGACAACTTTGCAAGTCCTTGATCCATTTTGCCACCCACATTTGTACCTGCAACTTCATACCTTTAAATGTGTAACGACCCCAACCATGTCAGTGCCGCCACGAGTATTTCCATGACGTACATTTACTTCTAGTTTCGTTTCATGATATAAAACTTTTTATTTTTCCTCTTGACACCATAAATCCTAGACTCGGATCATAAATCATTCAAGGTTATATATATTTTCGAAAACTCGCGAACATATACACTTCTACCGCTCACATTCACCACTCACTTCTACCGCTCACATTCACCACTCACTTCTACCGCTCACATTCACCACTCACTTCTACCGCTCATATCCATAGAACACATCCACCGATCAGACCACGTGTTACCCACGTGACTTCATTAACTCGGCAAATGACATCCACCGCTCACATTCACCACTCACTTCTACCGCTCACATCCACCGCTCACATTCACCACTCACTTCTACCGCTCACATTCACCACTCACTTCTACCGCTCACATTCACCACTCACTTCTACCGCTCACATTCACCACTCACTTCTACCGCTCACATTCACCACTCACTTCTACCGCTCACATTCACCACTCACTTCTACCGCTCACATTCACCACTCACTTCTACCGCTCACATTCACCACTCACTTCTACCGCTCACATTCACCACTCACTTCTACCGCTCACATTCACCACTCACTTCTACCGCTCACATTCACCACTCACTTCTACCGCTCACATTCACCACTCACTTCTACCGCTCACATTCACCACTCACTTCTACCGCTCACATCCACCGCTCACATTCACCACTCACTTCTACCGCTCACATTCACCACTCACTTCTACCGCTCATATCCATAGAACACATCCACCGATCAGACCACGTGTTACCCACGTGACTTCATTAACTCGGCAGACGACATCTACCGCTCACATCCACCGCTCACTTCTACCGCTCACATTCACTGAATACATCCACCGATCAGACCACGTGTTACCCACGTGACTTCATTAACTCGGCAGATGACATTCACCGCTCACATTCACCACTCACTTCTACCGCTCATATCCATAGAACACATCCACCGATCAGACCACGTATTACCCACGTGACTTCATTAACTCGGCAAATGACATCCACCGCTCACATTCACCACTCACTTCTACCGCTCATATCCATAGAACACATCCACTGATCAGACCACGTATTACCCACGTGACTTCATTAACTCGGCAATGACATCCACCGCTCACATTCACCACTCACTTCTACCGCTCATATCCACAGAACACATCCACCGATCAGACCACGTGTTACCCACGTGACTTCATTAACTCGGCAGATGACATCCATCGCTCACATTCACCACTCAACATCCACCGGTGACGTCAACCGGATGATTCAAACATCCAAGATCCACCGATCAACAGTAACACTCAACAATCACCGGTGAACAGTAACACTCAACATCCACCGGTGACGTCAGCCGAATGACTTAAACATCCAAATAATTCTTAACTTCTACGAACCTCAAACTTCATTCCCATAAACTCATGCAACAAAATTCATCAACTCGACCAGAATACGCATAGCGGAAGACTTTAAAAAAAAGACAGATTAAAACCATTTACCTTAAAAGCAGCCTTTAAAACATTACATTGTACCAGACAATCCCAATATTCATCATCATAAGGAAACTTTATCTTACTTATACTTCATTATCATAGACCTTACTAAAACATGCTATGAGCAACACTCCACGTGTTAAAATTGCTTCCCAGCCACAAAATCCACACCATGAGCATCATCCAGCAACTCGACTTATGCCTCATCATTTAATTTGAAGTTCTCACCTTCCAATCTGTCACCTATATCATAAGGTTTATATAGCGCCCCTAATACTGTACCCTTAATTTCCCGTACAATTTTTTTTTTTAAAATCATAAGCGGAATCTAAAATTTAAAATCGTTTAACTCTATTTAGAAACCATTTAAATAAAACCATTAAAAACAAATTATAAAACAATTAAAACAATTTAAATTGTCAGCCAAAGCACAGAGGGGCAGAATGCAAGGGGCGATCGATCGGCTGCCCAAAAATAAAGAGGGGCGATCGATCGCCCCCACATTAGGCGATCGTTCGCCCACGATCGATCGTCACACTCTCTGGAATTTTCAGAGAGTAGCGATCACCACTGCCGATCGATCCCCTCCTTAGGCGATCGATCGACAGTCTCCTTGGAATCCATTTTTCCAGAGAGCTCGCCTCTCATTTCCCTTTTCTTTCTTCCTTCCCTGCACATTTCTTACTTATCACACATACACCCTAAAACATTTCGTCATAAAATCATTCACAACTTCACTTATTTCTCATTACATCGACCACCAAATAAACGAATCACAACGTATCTTAAAACCCAATTAACTCGAGATAAGCTCAACGAAATCCAACTGCGTGGATCCATTTAAAAAATAAACAACTCACCCTGTTTTAAATCACCAAACAGTTTCCAATATATTTCCAATAAAAGACTTTCCAAAAGTAGTTTAGAAAATAGATTTCCCAAACATCAAAACATAAATCTATCAACTAACCAGATTCCAAGCACCCTAATATGTTCAATCTATACAATTTCTTCTACGACCTAACTATCGTGTCCCCAAAATGCTTACGTACATTCCCACGGGTCAAAAGGCGCATCGACTGCCTAGCACACTCCCACGGGCCATTCTCCTTCAACTGCATCATTCCTCGGGTGGAGGGATCTCGTCCTCACCTATATCAAGATCACCTACACCATACAGACAATCTATGAGCTAGAGGCTCAGCAAGTTTCGTGAATGAAAATGCATGATGTGCATATGAGTTCGTAAATCATGCAACATTTTCTTATCATTACATAGGTTATCACCGAGATCTCAACCCGCTAAATGGAGAGGGCACGTCCGGTGGTTAGACAACCCTTTCCACCTAGCGGAGGGGGGTACATGTTTACATACGTACAACCATGCCTAAGTCCCACCTCGCATTATCATATAACATACATGGGTTCTTATTAGATGCGGTATTGTGATCAGCCCTTCTCAGCCTTCACAATAGGTCAATAGCCCCCTTTCGGGCCACATCGCCATTTTTTTTTTAAACATAGTGCGGAAATTCGTTTTCTTATGCTTATTTGAAAAGACGTGATGCATGAACAATTTATAACGTAATATAAACACACAACATACGTACCATCAAGACTATATAAAAGAAACATAACTATAAAAGAACTAATCCTAACTACCCGACCAAAACATTTAAACAAACAATTCCACAATAAACCTCGACGCGACCTCGATATACGGTGTCGGCCAATCGGTCAGAGTAAGTCATGAGAACTTACCTCGTGCATGTTGAACTTCTAGCTCTGTCCACGAGCGTTGTTTACCTTAGGAAAATTCATAATATTTGTCGTTAAAACGAGT
The DNA here is from genome assembly GCA_022432975.1 of Begonia masoniana. NCBI lineage: Eukaryota > Viridiplantae > Streptophyta > Magnoliopsida > Cucurbitales > Begoniaceae > Begonia > Begonia masoniana. Next base: position 28,538,105 of record CM039509.1, on the reverse strand, counting down.
CTAAACCAATAAACGTCTAAACTTACGAAACTCTTAACTAAAGAAATTTCCTAAAACTCGAGAATACTTCATTGAGGCTTTTCGTCGAGCATTTCACGTCGATTAACGGAGTTTTCAAAAACCTCAAAAATCCACAAACCCTAACGTTTCTCAACGAATCAATTAACTTCGTCCAATAACGCCCAATACGTCCATTATATTCACAAATACGGTAAACCTATCGATTTCAAACCCTAAATCAAGTTTTTAACAAAAACCTAACCGTGTAACTTCATAAAAATCGAACAATAACCTTCCAAAACTATAGAATCATACCTTGGGTCGAGATTGGAGAAGGAAACGTGAAGGATGAGAGGTCGATCAGAGTGCGTTGGTTGCCGGAATGGAGAACGCCGTGAGGAAGAGATGAAGTCGCCGTGAGGGGAGGAGAGAAAATTCAGAATTTTTGTGAAGTGTTTCTGGAGAAGAGATGTTTGTGGTTTTTAATTAAAATTTGACTTGCCAATTTACCTTTTTGCCCTTTTTTTGATTTTCTATTTGTTTTGTCCTTTGTTTCGTTATTTAGCTAGCGGTTCGGTTTCTCCAAATTTCCTTATTTCACCAATTATTTCAACTTATTACTTGGGTTCTATTAAAACTATCCGTACGCAAAATAGACCACATTTACTATTTTTATCACAACATCCTTTAAATTACGAGAAACGTAATTCTCATAAAATTAGCGTTACAACTTCTCAAATTTGCAAAATTTTCTCAAAATCCATATTAATTATTAGGATCGTAATAATGCTTTCTTTTCACAAAACTGACTTAATTTGACATAATTACAAAAATGTCATTATATATATAATTACAAAATCCCGCAAAGAACCGGGTGTTACATTTCATCCACCTTATTTAAAATTTTGTCCTCAAAATTTGATCATACAAACAACTCAGGATACTTAGCTATCATATCCTACTGTCGCTCCCAAGTAGCTGGTTCCGCCATAAGACTTTGACTAGCGGAATTTCTTTGTTGCGCAATACCTTGATGTAAGACTCAAAAATACGTATTGGCTCCTCCATATAGGTCAAGGTAGGCTGTACCTTGAACTTTCTTGCCTCCACGATATACGATGGATCGCGCAAACACTTCCGAAGCATAGACACGTGAAATACATTGTGGATGCCTTCCATTGAAGCTGGAAGCTGTAGTCGATACGCCATCTTCCCGATCTTCTTCAAAATAGGGAAGGGCCCCACATATCGAGGGTTTAGCTTGCCCTTCCTTCCGAATCGCATAACTCCCTTAAACAGAGAAATCTTCAAGTAAACCTCATCACCTTCTTCGAATTCTAGTTCTCTTCGTCTTGTGTCATCATAGCTCTTCTGTCGACTCTGAACTATCTCGATACGCTGTCTGATAATGGCAATCTTTTATGCCGTTTGCTATAGAATCTCAGGACCAACAATACTGGCTTCACCAACCTCGTCCCAATATAATGGAGATCTACACTTCCGACCATACAAAGCTTCATATGGAACCATACCAATGGTAGCCTGGAAGCAGTTGTTGTAAGAGAACTCGATCAGTGGCAAATACCTGCTCCACGATCCCTGAAATTCCAACACACAAGCTCTGAGCATATCCTCCAGAATCTGATTCGTTCTCTTTGTCTGACCATCAGTCTGAGGATGAAATGCCGTGCTGAAATTTAGCTGAGTTCCCATAGCTTTGTGCAGTCTCTTCCAGAACTTCGATGTAAATCTCGGATCTCGATCTGAGACAATAGAAACTGGCACTCCATGCAGCCTAACAATCTCCAGCACATAAAGCTCGGTGAGCTGATCCATAGAAGATGTCACCCTCCCAGATAAAAAGTGATCCGACTTTGTCAATCGGTCCACGATCACCCAGATGTCGTCAAGCCCTTTTGTCGTCCTCGGGAGCCCCACAATAAAATCCATGGAGATCTGCTCCCATTTCTACTCTGGAATCGGCAGTGGCTGTAATGTTCCGGCCGGCCTCTGGTGTTCTGCCTTTACCTGTTGACAAACTAAACAGGTTTCTACGTACTTGGCGACCTCTCTCTTCATGTTCAGCCACAAGAAGTGTTGCTTTAAGTCCCGGTACATCTTGGTACTTCCCGGGTGTACAAAATAAGCTGAAGAATGTGCTTCGGCCAAAATTTCTTTCTTTAACTCCTCTTCGTTAGGCACGTACCACCTATGCCTGAATTTTAGAATACCATTATCTGACAAGTTAAATTTAGACAAGTCTCCAGATGTCATGCCCAATCGAAGCTCCTCACACTCCATATCTTTCTGTTGAGCTTCACGTATCTTATCCAGAATAGTCAGCCTGAGAGAAATGTTGGTGAGCATACTGGACAACTCTGCCACAATCTCCACATCGAACTTCTCAATCTCAGACCTCAACGTAACCGACATCGCTGCAAGTGAAGGCTGACTCGCAGTAGACATTAGGTTCAAAGCATCAGCGACCTTGTTCGCCTTTCCCAGGTGGTACTTAATCACAAACTCGTAGTCTTTGACGAACTCTAGCCACCTTCTCTGCCGCATATTAAGTTCTTTCTGGGTAAACAAATACTTCAAGCTCTTGTGGTATGAATATATCTCGCACTGCTGCCCATATAAATAATGTCTCCAAATCTTCATTGCAAAAACCACCGGTGCTAACTCCAGGTCGTGCGTAGAATAGTTCTGCTCATACGGCTTCAACTGCCGATATGCATAAGCAATAACTCTACCCTCCTGCATCAATACACAACCAAGTCCAACTCCAGACGCATCACAATAAATACTGAATTTATTTCCTTCAACAGGCAGCGTTAGAACTGGAGCTGTGGTCAGTTTCTGCTGCAACTCCATAAAACTCTCATCACAAGCAGCCGACTATATAAACTTCTCATTCTTCCGAGTCAAACGTGAGAGAGGAACTGCAATCTTCGAAAACCCCTCTATGAATTTCTGATAATCCGATAATAGCCAGCCAACCCGAGAAATCCACGCACTTCACGCACGTTTTTAGGCTGTGGCCAATCTCTGACCACCTGAATTTTACTCGGATCAACAGAAACTCCTTCCTGTGATATGACATGGCCAAGGAAACCAACTTTGTCCAACCAGAACTGGCATTTAAAAAACTTCGGATATAACTGATGCTGACATAAAATCCTCAGAACTATCCTCAAGTGCTCCTCGTGTTCTTCCTTCGTCTTTGAATAGATCAAGATGTCGTCGATGAAAACAACAACAAACTTGTCCAAATACTCCTTGAAAACACGGTTCATCAAGTCCATAAACGCTGCAAGGGCATTAGTAAGTCCAAAAGACATAACAAGGAACTCATAATGCCCGTACCTCGTTTGGAATGCCGTTTTCGGAACATCTTCCTTCCGGACCTTCAACTGGTAATAACCCGAGCTTAGGTCAATCCGGGAAAACACTCGGGCACCCTGTAGTTTATCAAACAAATCATCTATCTGGGGCAATGGATACTTATTCTTCACTGTAAGCTTATTCAGCTCTCTGTAATCCACGCACATCCTTAGAGTCCCGTCTTTCTTCTTGATAAATAGAACGGGCGCACCCCAAGGAGAAACACTGGGTCGGATGAAACCCTTTTTCCAGCAGCTCCTCAAGCTGAGTTTTCAACTCTCTCAATTCAACAGGCGCCAATCTATACGGATTCTTAGACACTGGCGCGGAGCTCAGATACACATCAATGGTAAATTCGATCTCCTGGTCCTGCGGTAATCCGGGAAGACCATCAAGGAAGATCTCAGAGAATTCTTTGACTATAGGAATGTCACTCAGCTTTACTCCTCTGAGCAACTGAGTATCAACTACTTTGGCCAAATAAATTGAGCACTGACCTTTAAAGTGTTCGTTGACCTTCATGGAATAGGAAGTAGGCGACCCACTCCCCCTGTGCATCGCCTGATAAGCAAACTCGGCTTTACCCGGGGGCCGAAAAGTCACAATCCCGGATCGACAATCGATGGTGGCGAAGTGCTGTGAAAGCCAGTCTATCCCTAAGATAAGATTGTACCGCTCTATGCTCATAACTATCAGACAAGCATAAAAGGTAGTATCCCCCACTGAGACGACATTGCCCTGGAGAATACGATCTGAATGCATATGCTCTCCTGAAGGTAGCATTACTCTATACTCGAACTCTGCTAACTCAGACGCGAACCCAAATCTAGCCATGCAAGCAGTTGAAATAAAGGAGTGCGTAGCTCTAGTGTCTATCAGCGAAAATACAGCTACGCCCATAATCAATATATTACCTGCTATCACGGAATGCTGAGCCTCATCGTCAATATCACCAGGCTCGATAAATGCAAAGATCCTCGGCATAAGCCTCCTCTGATCTGTTCCTGACTGCTCCCGGCCCTGCTTCGGGCAATCTTTAATGAAGTGGCCAACTACTCCACACCAATAATGTGATGACCCGAATATGCACGTATGGGTACGATGGCTGCACGAACCAGAACCCGGATGGCGGTACGTCACGCGGGCTAACCGGAAGGTGACAGGTCGTAAAAAGGGGGTCGTCACAATCCCACATCGCTTGGGGAAGTATGTGGAAATGAAACATATGTAAAGAGACCCTTCCAACATAGAAAGACGCATTTTGGAGCACAATTGGCAACGGATCCCATAAGAACTCCGAAGTTAAAAGTGCTTCGGCGAGAGCAATTCCAGGTTGGGTGACCTTCCAAGAAGTTCTCGCCAAAAAAGCCGTGAGGGGAGGATATTATGCTACGTCCCAATCCCCAGAGCAGACAATATCTTGCTGAGAAACGGGGTCGTTATAAATGGTATCAAAGCTTGTACCCAATCAAAAATGTGGCCAACGAGGACGTTGGGCCCCCGAGGGAGGGTGATTGTGATGACCTGAATATGCACGTATGGGTAGATGGCTGCACGAACCGGAATCCAGATGGCGGTACGTCCGCGCTGGCGAACCGGATGGTGACATGTCATAAAAAGGGGGTCGTCACAATCCCACATCGCTTGGGGAAGTATGTGGAAATGAAACATATGTAAAGAGACCCTTCCAACATAGAAAGACGCGTTTTGGAGCACAATTGGCTACGGATCCCATAAGAACTCTGAAGTTAAAAGTGCTTCGGCGAGAGCAATTCAAGGTTGGGTGACCTTCCGGGAAGTTCTCGCCAAACAAAGCCGTGAGGGGAGGATATTGTGCTACGGCCCAATCCCCAGAGTGGATAATATCTTGCTGGGAAATGGGGTCGTTACAGATAGCACATATTCGTTCCCATTCTGCACTCTTCACTGTGCTCTTTCTGGCACATAGGGCACTAAGGCATCTGACAAACCCTCTGTACTTGCTTGCCTTTCCCTCGATCATTGCCTCCCTCTAAAGGCCTTTTAACGCCTCGTTATTGTTGTTGTGGCTGTCCTCTCGGCTGCCAGCCCTTATTTCTGAGCTAAGGATGGATCTCATGAAAGAAGCCCTTAACTGGCTCCCTTGGTTTAACAAAACTCTGTTCGACAGCCTCAATCTCTAGTGCCCTGGCCACTATCTCATCATAGGATACATTCTGCACCCCTGATATGGTAAGACTCTTCCGGATTTCTTGGCCAAGCTCCTGTACAAATCTGCGTACCTTGTCCTCATTAACACTGACCTGACGTGGCGCGAATGGGGACAGGGCCTCAAACCTCCTCACATACTTGGCAATCGAACCAACCTGCCGCAGTTGCATGAACTCCACCATTTTCGCCTCCCATACTGTATGGCTGAAGTACTTGTCATAAAATACAATTCTGAAATGCTCCCAACTCATAATCGTCACATCGGTGGTTGCCTTGATGGAATCGTACCAAAATCGGGCATCTAGTGCTAAGTGGTAAGTCACCAACGCAACCTTCTCTCCGTCCTCTATACTTGCATAGGCCAGCATGTCCTCCATGGTTCAAATCCACTCCTCGGCTGAAGAGGGATCCGCAGACTACCCATTGAACACGGGAGGTTGGAGCTTCTGGAATCTCTCTATCCGTCGATTACCCGGAGTCGCTGTCTCCCGAGCTCTAATGCCCTCACGGTTGATTAAGGTGCCCAGCTGCTGGGACTATCTCTCCATTTGTTGAGCCTGTCGTTCCATGTGTTGGGACTGTTGGGCAATAAATTCCTTAAGTTAGGTCTATCGTATCATCTCGGTCATCTCGGTCATTCCCTCGACGCACCATTTTTTTTATAACTCCAATATAAAAGTTAAAACAAATACTCTAAGAAATCGAAATCAAATAAAGTATTAAACATACTTACAGTTGATGAAGGATGTCCGCGTGGTGGCTGTGCAGTCGTGCAGTCTACAGAACCGATTTTAAAACCCGGGGGCTCTGATACCATAAAAGTAGCGCCCCTAATACTGTACCCTTAATTTTTCGTACAATTTTTTTTTTGTTTTTAAACTCATAAGCGGAATCTAAAATTTAAAATCGTTTGAAAACTATTTAGAAACCATTTAAATAAAACCATTAAAAACAAATTATAAAACAATTAAAACAATTTAAATCGTCAGCCAAAGCACAGCGGGGCAGAAGGGACAATTGCCCTAAAATGCAAGGGGCGATCAATCGGCTGCCCAAAAATAAAGGGGGCGATCGATCGCCCACGATCGATCACCAGGCGAGTGATCGCCCACCCTTGGGCGATCGATCGCCACACTCTCTAGAATTCCAGAGAGTGGCGATCACCACTGCCGATCGATCACCTCCTTAGGCGATCGATCGGCAGTCTCCCTGGAATCTATTTTTCCAGGGAGCTCGCCTCTCATTTCCCTTTTATTTCCTCCTTCCCTGCACATTTCTTACTTATCACACATACACCCTAAAACATTTTGTCATAAAATCATTCACAACTTCACTCATTTTGCATTACATCGACCACAAAATAAACGACTCACAACGTATCTTAAAACCCAATTAACTCAAGATAAGCTCAATGAAATACAACTGCATGGATCTGTTTAAAAACTAAACAACTCACCCTGTTTTAAATCACCAAACAGTTTCCAATATATTTCCAATAAAAGACTTTCCAAAGGTAGTTTATAAAATAGATCTCCCAAACATCAAAACATAAATCTATCAACTAACCAGATTCCAAGAACTCTAATATGTTCAATCTATACAATTTCTTCTACGACCTAACTATCGTGTCCCCAAAATACTTACGTAAATCCCCACGGATCAAAAGGCGCATTCGACTGCCCAGAACATTCCCACGGGCCATCCTCCTTCAACTGCATCATTTCTCGGGTGGAGGGATCTCGTCCTTACCTATATCAAGATCACCTAAACCATATAGACAATCTATGAGCTAAAGGCTCAGCAAGTTTCGTAAATGCAAATGCATGCTGTGCATATGAGTTCGTAAATCATGCAACATTTTCTTATCATTACATAGGTTGTCACCGAGATCTCAACCCGCTAAATGGAGAGGGCACAGTCCGGAGGGTAGACAACCCATTCCACCTAGCGGAGGGGGGTACATGCTTATATACGTACAGTCATGCCTGAGCCCCACCTCGCATAACCATATAACATATATGGGTTCTTAATAGATGCGGTATTGTGACCAGCCCTTCTCAGCCTTCACAATAGGTCAATAGCCCCCTTTCGGACCACATCGCCATTTTTTTTAAATATAGTGCAGAACTTCGTTTTCTTATGCTTATTTGAAAACACGTGATGCATGAACAATTTATAACGTAATATAAACATACAACATACGTACCATCAATACTATATAAAAAAAATAACTATAAAAGAACTAATCCTAACTACCTGACCAAAACGTTTAAACAAACAATTCAACAATAATCCTCGAGGCGACCTCGATATACGGTGTAGGCCAATCGGCCAGAGTAAGTCACGAGAACTTACCTCGTGCACGTTGAACTTCTAGCTCCGTCCACGAGCGTTGTTTACCTAATATTTGTCGTTAAAACGAGTCTAAACCAATAAATGTCTAAACTTACGAAACTCTTAACTAAAGAAATTTCTTAAAACTCTAGAATACTTCATTGAGGCTTTTCGTTGAGCATTTGTGATAGGCTATGGGCCTGAAAATTGGGATAGAAATGGCATGCGGAAGACTCAAATGAACAACAATGATCGATGCTCTATGAACACCCCAAAAATAGACTCTAAATACGCTGGAAAACAGAGAAACACAGAGGAGAGGAGGCGAGAGGTGGAGGAACGTTACCGGGAAGTGGGCACGTCAGAGAATGGCTTAGAGAGCTGCGAGGGATGGAGATGAATGCTCTGAAGGTGGCGGAGTGTTGAGGGATCCATCGCCGGCCGAGAGGTCACTCTCGGTACCTCTCGGGACAGAGCTTCGCCGTTGATCGGGGAAACTCTCTAGCGGCTGGAAACAGCCCTGCAAGCGCGGTCTTCATCCTCAGAAGAGGTCGAAGGAGGATGGGTCGAAGGCCCTTGGCTTGTCCGGGGCCAATGGCGCCTCTGGACAAGAAGGGTTCACAGCGGCTGGGAACGAAGGTTTCACCGCCTTCCGGCGACTGAGTTTTCCTCCGAGCAACCTCGAGGAAGACTTGGGCGAAGCCATCAGGCGCTGGGCGCCGGCGACGCCGAGAGAGAAGCTCTCTCTTCACGGAGGAACTCCGACAGACACGAAAGAAAAATCTTTCTGGTTTCCAAAAATTCGTAACAATGGCTAAAAAATTTACAGAGCAGGAGGGAAGGTTAAATACACAGAGAAGAACGGGGAAGAAGAATGAGAGAAATGCCTGAGGATCGTCAGGCAACGGCTAGATTTGTAGCCGTTGGAGCTTCTGCAGAAAGCTTGCGGTCCGGTTCACTGGGCACCGAGCTTCTAAGGGCTGGTTCACTTCTTTGCTCCTTGGTTTAGTTCGGTTCAGCCCTTTGTTCTTCTCGGTTCAGCCGGTTCTCCCCTTGGTTCGCCTTGGTTAAGCATCCCCTTTAAAGATCATTACAAACATGCATTCTAAAAGGCTAAAGTTTGCCAAATAACGAGTTTTAAATAAAACTAAAGTTTCCTAAAATATATAAATTAAATACAAGGCTCGTTTACACAATTTGAATTAAAGGAAAACAAATTCCCTCTTCATTAATTTTTTTCCAAGCCTTGAGAATCCACTTACCTACAAAATTCCACAAGTTCATTAGATAGATAAAAATAAATAATTAATTACATACCTTGACTTGTGCACGATGGATCTGGACCGTGGGCATATCATCCCCTCCTGGTTCTTGAGGATTTGACCTCAAATCCAACGTATGAATATCATAGAGGATGTCACAACACTTAGGATAAAATTCTAACAAAAATGCCTAAGCAAGCAATCCGTAATAGACACAAAAATAGTTATCCTAAAGTTAAAAAATCATTTTACCATCTACAATGATCTCAAATAAATTTCAAGATTAAATTGTTCATTTTAACAATTTAGAAACAAGCATACATGATAATGGCAAAAGATTCATGCAAGAATAATTAAACAATTTCATTTCTCATGCTAAACCAACAAGAAAATATTGAACCCATTAATAATCATCATCATTTTTTTTAAGAAAACAACATTTGGCTTCAAGTAATTCAATCCAACTAAAGAATAAGAGTTTAAAATCAAGCTTAGCATAAGTTCAACTTAAATCTAAAATTCAAGAAAACAATTATCCTTTAACAATAGAGTTATGATTCTTTCTAAACAAGTGGCAACAATAATTTTGGATCACAAAATTTTTCTCTTAGTTCTTTCAATCAAATTTAAATCAAGCTTAGACAAGAATTATTAAACATGATATCCAATTATAGCAAGAACATATAATAAGTTGATCTCAAACATATAGTTCATCCAATCAACCTACTATTCAACTAATTTCAAAAGAAATTCAAGTAAGGTTTCATGGGTACATACCTTGTTGCCAAAAATCCATTCAACTCCTTGGGTTATCCTATTGCCAATGCTCATTAAGAGGTAGGAAGCTAAACGATCCTCAAAAGATAAAATAATATGCATATATTTTTATTTTATCTTTACCATGGCCAACAACATTTAAACTAATTGACCAAGCACTAGACTCTAAAGTGAGACTCTAAAAAAATAACAAGCATTGTAAAACATTTATATAACATTTTAGATGCTTAGAAAACAAAGACATACAACCTAAGAAAGATCCTAATCATTTAATCAAATAGCAAAACATATCAAGCAAGTTAATCAAAGAAAATAAACTTGTAATTAATATCAATGACATGCTATTGGGTCTAGACAACCCCCCTCTAGAACTTTTGTGGAAATGACACATTATCCAACACCCTTTAAGTTGACTGCCTCTTACGGCGTTCGGTCACAATCTCTTAAAGGCGACTGCCTCATCCGGCGAATCTGTTGGGCCCCTCGGGCCAGTCGTAAACCTCGGACATTACCAACGGCCCACAGAGGAAAGCTCTTAGCCACAAACACAGATCACTCGACGGTACAAGCGAATCCTAAGTGACTAACAAGATAGTATAAGACATGCTTTTGTTAAAAATATTGGACCTCAAGTTAACATAGTCCTAAACAAAACAAAAACACTCAACTTGATGCAATCAAACAAGAGTTCAAAATAGAATTTATAAAAACATGGTGAAATAGAATTTGCCAAACTCTATTTAACATGCAATTTAGTTCATGCTTTTCATTCTAAATTTAATTTAACATCAAGGACTCTAAACAAAACATAGACACAAGAGATGTATCAATCATCAAACAAACCCTAACGTTTCTCAACGAATCATTTAACTTCGTCCAATAACACCCAATACGTCCATTATATTCACAAATACGGTAAACCTATAGATTTCAAACCCTAAATCACGTTTTTAACAAAAACCTAAACGAAACCCTAACCGTGTAACTTCGTAAAAACCGAACAATAACATTCCAAAACTATAGAATCATACCTAGGGTCGGGATTGGAGAAGGAAACGTGAAGGATCGGAGGTCGATCAGAGAGCGTTGGTCGCCTGAATGGAGAATGCCGTGAGGAAGAGATGAAGTCGCCGAGAGGGGAGGAGAGAAAATTCAGAATTTTCGTGAAGTGTTTCTGGAAAAGAGGGGTTTGTGGTTTTTAATTAAAATTTGACTTGGCAATTTACCTTTTTGCCCTTCCTTTGATTTTCTATTTGTTTCGTCCTTTGTTTCGTTATTTAGCTAGCGGTTCGGTTTCTCCAAATTTTCTTATTTCACCAATTATTCCAAATTATTACTAGGGTTCTATTAAAACTATCCGTAAGCAAAACGGACCACGTTTACTATTTTTACCGCAAGGTCCTTTAAATTACGAGAAACGTAATTCTCATAAAATTAGCGTTACAACTCCTAAAATTCCCGAAATTTTCTCAAAATCCATATTAATTATTAGGATCATAATAACGCTTTCTTTTCACGAAACCGACTTAATTTGACATAATTACAAAAATGTCATTATATATATAATTACAAAATCCCGTAAAGAACCGGGTGTTACAGTTTAAACTATAAGCCTAACGTTTAGTAAGGAGTGCAACATTTATATAAATGCTCATGAATGCATGCTTCGTGAAAATCATGTTCGTGTTGATGTTCTTGTTTCGTACGTAAAGAAAGGAGGGATTTACGCAGGAGTAGGCACAGGCACTAACTTGCCCTCGTCTACCGTCGTAGACCACATGTCTTGCCTTCGTCTATCTCGTAGACCATATATCTTGCCCTCGTCTACCTCGCAGACCACATGTCTTTCTCTCGTCTATCTCGTAGACCACATATCTTGCCCTCAACTACCTCGTAGACCACATAACTTGCCATGAACATGCCCTGTGCCTTACTCACTAACTACCCAGACTTGACCATTGTATACATTACATGTTCTTTACTTCTTACTGAAAACGTGCATGTGAAGACATTTCATTTACACTTGATGGAAAACATGATGCATGAGAGAATTGCGCATAAAAGCATCACACTATAGAGAACAAGCCATCACCATATGACATATCATAATGCTATTATTTTCAGCACAACGTAGCACCCAACCAATCATAACTCAAGTAATAAACATAAGTACAAACTTCCTAGTACCCTGGTGATGTAGGGCCCTAATGGCCGAAAGCCTACACACCCACTTACCTGGCCTCCTTAGCAATGCCGAGCCTTCACTTTAGACCTTCTTCACCTAAAAAATTTCACATTACAAATGTTAAAATCAATCCTAAATATCCTGAAATCAAAACCGGCTAAGTTCCTAACTAAGGTAACCCCTTAAGAATCCAGTTTATAGTTATTAGGCATTCCATTGAACACCTTGAGTTCATATCTTAATTTCCAAAAGCATCAGTGGCATTTTAAATCCTTCATCTGCCTAGAACTTAAACCAACATTCAGTATTTCTCAACCTATCATCAATAACGTCCTACATTCCAACATCTAAGCCAATGATACAATAGTCTTATAAATACTAACATTACACTAACATTGATGAACCCGAACATCTCAAGTTCTAAATGAAATAACTCCTAAATCAAAACTTAACAAATACATTATCCAAGCCTTACCTAGAGCTCGATTCTTGAAGGAAACGAAGGAGGAAGAATCGACTAGGAGAGGGAGAAATCACAGCTGTGCAAAAGGAAAGTCGCCGAAGGGAAGGGGAAGTCGTAGAGAAAGAGAGAGGTAGTCAGCTACAGGATCGGGTGAGAGGTTTAAGTGAGGTTTTAGAATTTTCATTTTCTATATATATTAATTAGAATCAACTTTATTTACAATCTTGCCACTAACCCTACTTTTCACTCAAACCAATAATACCCATAAATTTAGATCCTTGTAAATTTCTTATTCCTCAAACCATACCAAAAGAAGTCCTTAGAATAAATACCTGACCGAAGTGCTGGTTGTTACAAAATGTGGGCTCTTCCTTGGGCTAAAGCTTCCTTTGGGCTCCTTTTATTGAAGAGAAAATCCATAAGTGTGGAGAGCTTCTTAACTTGGATGGCCAAGTCTTCAACCCATCATCCACCATCATACATCTAATCCTAACCACACAATCTAATGCATGATGCAACTATAAATAATCGTAGAATACGGTTCTAAACCGCTCCCACATCATCACGGTCACATCTGTGGTTGCCTTGATCGTGTCCCACCAGAAACAGGCATCTAGAGCCAAATGGAAGGTGACGTAAGCGACTTTCTGTAACACCCTACTTTACTGGATTTAATATTATTCCAATATTAAAGGCATTTTTTTGTAAATACATCAAATTAAGTCCGTTTTATGAACGGAAAGTTTTAACGAAGCCGTAATAATAAATTGGAATTTATGGTGAAATATGAGAATTTTGGAAAATCGGATCGTTAGTTAAATAACGAGATAAGAGGAGAAACAAATAGAAGTTAAGTGGAAGGGCATTGTGGTAATTTTCAAACCAAAATTTTATTAAAAACAACAATTCCCTCATTTCTCTTCTTCCTCCTCACGCCAACTTTTCTTCTCTCCCTCTCCTTCGCGCGACTTCCTCCTCCCGCAGTGATTCTCCTCTCCGACAACCAAAGCTTGTTCTTCAGGCGATCGACCCTTCACGTTTCTCTTTCGTCTTCGCTCCTTAGGTAAGACTCTAAGCTTTTGGGTTGTTGGATTTCGATTTCTAAGGTTCAAACGGATTAGGGCTTCGTTTAGGGTTTCGCGAAATAGCCGAGTATTGTTTGTAACGGCTAGGTTTACCCTATTTACGACTTTAGTGAGTGTATTTATAGTTATTGGAGGAAGTTGTTGGAATTAATGAAGGATTTTGAGGTTTGTGTGGTTGGAAGCTTTAAATGCTCCATTAATGGAGGTTTGATAAATTACGAGCACAAATTGCTCGATGAAATGCCGGTGAGAGGTTGATTAGAGTTTTAGGAAGTTTTCTTTAGTTAGGAGTTCTTAATTTTTGGAGTTTGAAGATTTAAACTCGATTTAATGTCGTATATTATGAAATGTATAGGTGAACAAACGCTCGTGGACGGAGCTCGGTGTGCAATGACGCGAGGTAAGTCTCTGTGACTTGTTTGGCCGTCTTGGCCTACACCGTATGAATTGAGTCGATCGAGGAAATTAGAGATATGTTGTGTTTGGGTAGTTTAGAACGGGTAGCTAGAATTATGTTTTGTTAGGTCGTTGATTGTTAGTTTATTATTATATGTTTCTACTTGTTTTATCTCGTTCATAGCATGATATTTGTTCACGCATCATAGTTTTCGAACGGCATGAAAATGAGTTTCTATGCATATTTTCATAAAAAGAAAAATGATAACGAAAAGGTAATGAACGTAATGATGGTCACGTCGGTGGCGGTGGTTCAGACATGGCTGTCGGATGAAGCATGTCTTCCCCCCGGTTAGATACGAGGGGCTATCCAATCTCCGGATGTCCCGCTCCTTTCTAATGAGAGAGAAGCCCCGGTGACGTATATGAAATGTATAGCTGAAAAGGTAAGATGCATGATTTTGAACTGTACATGCATAGCATAGCATTCACGTGCATTCACTTAAATTTATTGAGCCTCTAGCTCACGTGTTTAATTCTATGGTATAGGTGATTTTGAGACAGGTGAGGAAGACGCCCCTCCGCCTGAAGTATGAGCACGTTGAAGGAGGATGGCCCGTGGGAGTGCACTGGCAGTCGGTGCGAAATTTCGACCCGTGGGGACGTATGTAGGTATTTTGGGATTTTTTGAGTAGAAAATGTATAGATCAAACATATTAGGATGTTTGAGTCTGGATAGTCTATAGGTTATATTTTGATGTTTTGGAAAGTCTTTTATTGGAACTGCTTGGTATTTTCTTTTAAACAGGAGGAATTGTTTAGTTTTTAAATCGAACCACGCAATTTGTTTTCATGAAACTTATTACGCTTTCTAGTACGTTTTTAGTCGATTTTTGGGTGATTGGTGGATTAAAGAAATGTATGGGGTAGAAGTGTGTTTTATGATGAAATTTGAAAGTGCATGATGATAGTAGAATTATTATGTTTCATTGTGGTTTGATGAGGAGGAAGTGGGATGGAAGAAAGGAAATTATTAAGTGCGTATGTGAGTGATGCAGGGAATGAAGAAAAGAGGAAGAGGCAGCTCTCTGGAAAAAAATTCCAGAGAGTTGGGCGATTGATCGCCCAAAAAGGGGCGATCAATCGCTGTTCAAAGGAGAAACCAACTCTATGGAAAAATTTCCAGAGAGTTGGGCGATTGATCGCCCAAAAAGGGGCGATCAATCGCTGTTCACGTGAACAGTGAACAGTGGGTTACTGTTCACGTGAACAGTAAGTTACTGTTCACGTGAATAGTAACCGAAAATAAATAAAAATAAATGTTTTTAATTTAAATTGTTTCTTTTTAGTTTTCTTTACCTTAAATACGTTTTATTAAAATGTTTTCGAATAGTTTTCCGCTTAAACGAATTTATTAGTTATAAAAAAATTTTATACGGTAAAAATAAGGGTACAGTGTTATGGTCGTTACAGTTATGGTATCAGAGCCCCTGGGTTTTAAAAACGGTTCTGTAGACTGCACGACTGCTCAACCGCTACGCGGACATCCTTCATCAACTGTAAGTACGTTTAATTGCTTTATTTAAATTTGATTTCTTTGGATTATTTGTTTTAACTTTTATAGGAATTATAGAAAATGGTTCGCGGTAGAGACGCCCGAGACGATGCCTTAGATAGGTTGACAGACTTACTCGATCGTCAGGCCCAACACATGGATCGACAAGCACAACAAATCGCGGACCTAGTTCGTGAGAATCGGAGGGCCCAAGATATAGTCGTCCCTAATGGTCAAAGCATGGAGAGATTTCAAAAGCTAAGACCTCCGATATTCAATGGGCAATCTACGGACCCCTCTATTGCCGAGGAGTGGGTTCGAACAATGGAGGATATGTTGGCGTATGCCAAAGTGTACATTGCCGAGAAAGTCGCGTGCGTCACATTCCACCTGGCATTGGATGCCCGGTCATGGTGGGATTCTGTTAAGGCTACGACGGACGTGGCGATGATGAGGTGGGAACGGTTTAAGACCGTGTTCTTTGATAAGTATTTCAGCCATACAGTGAGGGCGGCAAAGAGAGCTGAGTTTACGCAATTGAAACAGACTAGTACGGTTGCAGAGTATATCAGAAAGTTTGAAGCTTTATCCAAGTTTGCACCGCGCCTAGTCAGTGATAATGAGGACAAAGTGCAACAATTCATGGATGGACTAAACAGGGAGATTCGGAAGAACCTTATAGTTTCTGGTATTCTAGATGTGCCCTATGAGGAAATTGCAGCGAGAGCTCTGGAGTTCGAAGCTGCGGAGTTGACCTGCGTTAAGCCAAGAGAGCCTGCTAAGGGCTTCTTTCGGGAGATCCAACCTCAGGTACGGAATCAGGGTTGGCAACCCAGAGGACAGCAACAGCAACGAGGCGTCAAAAGGCCTCATGAAGGAGGAAACGATCAAGGCAAAGGGAAGCAAGTTCAAGGGGCTGCTCTGAAGCCTATTTGCCCTAAGTGCCAAAAAGAACATTTTGGCTAGTGTCAGTTTGGGCACCAATAGCTGTTTCAGGTGCGGAGAGGTTGGCCATTATGTTATGAACTGTCCGTTATTGGACCGAAATCAGCCAGGCAGAAATCAACAGGGCAGAGATCAGGGACGAGTTATGCCGAGAATCTTCTCATTTATTGAGTCTGGTAATGTCGACGACGAGGCATAGCCATCTGTCATAGCAGGTACTATTCTAGTCATGGGTGTACCAGTATTTTCTTTGATAGATACAGGAGCTACGCACTCCTTCATTTCAACTTCTTGCATGATTAGATTGGGGCTAGTATCTGAGTTGGCTGAGTGTGAGTATAGAGTGATGCTGCCTTCGGGAGCTCTTATGCAGTCTGATCGGGTTTTCCAGGGCAACGTCGTCTCTGTGGGAAACAACACCCTCTATGCCCGGTTAATAGTTATGGGTATAGAGGTGTATGATCTTATTTTAGGGATGGATTGGCTTGCGCGCCATTGTGCCACGATCGACTGCGGGTCCGGGATGGTGAGTAACACCCCGATTCCCTGAACCCAGGTTTGTTACTCAGAACCCCGAATATTACTAAGAAACACTTGGGCCAAATTTAAAACTTCGTTGAAAATTTCAGAATTTGAAATTTGACAAAACATGAAAACTTGCAGCGGAAATCGTTGGCAATATTAAGAATCAATCAGTTGAGAAGCAAAGGTTTAACTCGTAAAATAATTTAAAGATTTCAAAAGTCAATTTCATCTACCGCCGAACAAGTCAACAAAAGGGAAAGGCTACTCGAAGACATCCACCGGTGACTAAACGACAAAGCACAAGATTTGTCATCCGGTCACTAAACGACAAAACATAAAATTTGTCATCCGGTCACTAAACGACAAAACATAAAATTTGTCATCCGGTCACTAAGCGACAAAATATAAAATTTGTCATCCGGTCACTAAACGACAAAACATAAAACTTGTCATCCGGTCACTAAACGACAAAATATATCCTTCATCTACCGGTGACGTCAGCCGGATGATCTCTCTCATCCGATCGACTTTACTCTACATCCACCGGTGACGTCAGCCGGAAGATCTCTCTTATCCGGGCACTAGACGACAAACGAAACACCTATATCATCCGACAAACAAAACACTCGACATCATCCGGTAGAAAAGAAACACAACACTATCCACAGAAAAGAATTTACTTACTTCCCAAAGGCCATTCAGGAACGACTCAAGCCATAGCATTAATCAAATCCGATAAAAACCAACATTTAAAACTCAACAGACTGCTAAAATCAGTAAATTTCAAAACGTATTCAAAATGCTAAAATTCCTACTGTCATGAGAACTCAACATACTCAGACTGAATCCTTGACTACTAGTCCTCCACACTGACAGACATCAGTTAAACCGCCCCGTCAGCTGCCAGAACATTGAATAAGTGTACTCCTCCAACCCGACTAGTCCTCAGTGAACTCAGTAAACACACCTGCTGTCACTTCTTCACCTACATCACAAAACTCATCTATTAGCCTAATGCTAAGTAAGTAATGCAGAAATGATATGAATTACTGAAACATAAACTCCTAAACATGCAGTTTCTACTTTCTCATCTCAGTTGTTCATTCATCGTTTCTGATACAGATTCCCCTGTGAAATTGGGAGTTTGATCAACTCTCCCAAAGTATATATATCCACTGACTCATTAAGGGGCGGATTAATTCCCTTAATAGTAAATCTGATTCACATGTTCAGATCCCCTGTGAAATTGGAAGTTGGATCAGCTCTTCCAAAGTATATATATCCACTGTCTCATTAAGGGGCGGATTAATTCCCTTAACAGTAAATCTGTTTCACCTTGCTGTTTCATCACATTCAATCCCCTCCATACCAATATGTATTCAAATTCATTTTCGTATACATTTTGAAAACATGATGCATGACATACAAACACATCCAAGTAAATACAAACCTAGCGTTTTGTGATGTAGGCCCGAAGGCACAAACAAACATTACTTACCTGGATCTCCTGGAATTGTCTGGGTAGCTAACCACTTCGGGTATTGCTCAACCTAAAACCGTAGACAGAGCATATATTAAATTTCCTCTAATCTTCATTCTAAACCACTATAAATCTAAGGGAAACTCTGGTCATTGAGCATTCTCGATTTCGACTTAAACCGAACTAACCCTCACTTACTGTATTCTCCAAAACCTCAATATCATCTCTCCCACCATCAATAGATACAATGTAGCTAGAAATAGAGGCAAAACTCACCAAGTTCGGAAGAAGTCGCTGGAGAAAGTCGAAGGGGGTCTCCTATCGTGCTCTGCTAGGCTGAGGAGCTGAGAATGGGGAGGAAATGGAATAAAACAGTGGCGGCTACTTCAATAATAGTTTCCTTAAATACGTTATCCACCTTTAGATTTCTAATTACCCTTATACCCTTGTCTAGTCATCCACTAACCCTACATTTAATATTGTCATTAGTTTTTAAAAAAAAAATAGAGAAACGGTTTAACAGGACCGGGTATTACACTTTCCGCCTCCCGAACAAAGTTGAGTTCACTTTTCAAGCGATGAAAAGGTTAAGTGGGCTGCCTACTACTTATTCGATGTTAGCCAGAGAACAATTTAAAGATGGATGTTCGATTTTTGTGGCCGCAGTGATTGATACTAGGCTACTTAATGGATTGAAACCGGATGATCTTCCAATTGTTAGGGAATTCTCGGAGATTTTTCTCGATGATCTTCCAGAGTTACCGCCAGATCGGGAGATCGAGTTTGTAATTGATGTTTATCAGAGTTCAGCACCTGTATCCAAGAATGCGTACAGATTGGCACCTGTTGAATTGAAGGAGCTGAAGTCACAGTTGGAGGAATTATTAGACAAAGGGTTTATTCGACCCAGCTTTTCTCCTTGGGGTGCGCCAGTCCTGTTTGTGAAGAAAAAGGACGGAACTCTCAGGATGTGCGTTGATTATCGAGAGCTAAATAAATTGACTGTGAAGAATAAGTATCCACTGCCCTGAATTGACGATCTATTTAACCAACTGCAGGGTGCCCGAGTGTTTTCAAGGATTGACCTACGCTCGGGTTATTATCAGTTGAAGGTCCGAAAAGAAGATATTAAAAAGACGGCATTTCGAACGAGGTATGGACATTACGAATTTCCTGTGATGTCTTTTGGACTTACGAATGCTCCTGCAGCGTTTATGGATATGATGAACCACGTCTTCAAAGAATATTTGAACTAGTTCGTCGTTGTTTTTATAGATGACATCTTGGTCTATTCCAAGACAAAGGAGGATCATGAGGAGCATTTACGGATTGTTATTAGGACTTTATGCCAGCACCAACTATATCCGAAATTTTCTAAGTGCGAATTTTGGTTGGACAGGGTAAGTTTTCTCGGTCATATCATATCTCAGGAGGGAATTTCGGTGGATCCGACAAAGATCGAGGTCGTCAGGGATTGGCCACAACCTAAAAATGTGCGAGAAGTACGTGGATTCCTTGGTTTGGCTGGATATTACAGGAAATTCATTGAGGGATTTTCGAAGATAGCAGTCCCCCTATCCAACTGACGAGAAAGAATGAAAAGTTTGTATGGTCTCCTGCTTGTGAGAAGAGCTTTGTGGAGCTGAAACAGAGATTGACTACGGCTCCAGTCCTGACACTACCAGTCGAGGGCGATAAGTTCAGTATTTACTGTGATGCCTCGAGATTCGGACTGTGATGCCTCGAGATGCAGGAAGGCAGAGTCATTGCTTATGCTTCTAGACAGTTGAAGTCATATGAGCAAAACTATCCGACACACGACCTTGAGCTTGCGGCGGTGGTCTTTGCTTTAAAAATTTGGAGACACTATCTGTATAGGTAGCAGTGTGAGGTGTTTTCAGATCACAGGAGCTTAAATTATCTATTTACGCAGAAAGAGTTGAACATGCGGCAGAGAAGGTGGTTAGAGTTCGTTAAAGATTATGATTTTGAAATTAAATACCACCCAGGTAAGGCAAACAAAGTCGCTGATACCCTATGCCGAATGCCTACTGCGAGTCAACCTTCGCTTGCATCAATGTCTGTAATGTTGAGGTCTGAGATTGAAAAGTTCGATGTAGAGATTGTGACAGAATTGTCCAGCATGCTTACTAACATTTCTCTTAGACCGACAATTTTGGACAGAATACGGGAAGCTCAGCAGAACGATTTGGAGTGTGAAAGGCAGCGAATGAGCGTGACATCTAAAGGTTCGTCTGACTTCAACCTGACTGATGACGGAGTATTGAAATTTAGGCACAGGTGGTACATGCCTAGCGATGATGAGCTGAAAAGAGAAATCTTAACTGAGGCACATTCCTCGGCGTATTCGGTGCATCCGGGGAGCACCGAAATGTATAGAGACTTGAGACAACATTTTTGGTGGCCTAACATGAAGAGAGAAATTGCCAGGTACGTGGAAACCTGCCTGATTTGTCAACAGGTTAAGGCAGAGCATCAAAGGCCTGCAGGAACCTTACAACCACTGCCTATTCTGGAGTGGAAATGGGAGCAAATATCCACGGATTTTATAGTTGGACTCCTGAGAACAACAAAGAGGCACGATGGTATTTGGGTGATAGTGGACCGTTTAACAAAGACGGCCCACTTCCTGCCAGTGAAAATGACCTATTCTATGGATCAGCTGGCTGAGCTGTACATACAGGAGATCGTTAGACTACACGGAGTGCCCATCTCCATTGTTTCTGATAGAGATGCCAGGTTTACTTCGAAGTTGTGGAAAAGCTTACATAAGGTGATGGGAACTCAGTTAAATTTTAGCACGGCGTTTCATCCTCAGACTGACGGACAGACAGAAAGAACAAATCAGATTCTTGAGGATATGCTTAGAGCTTGCGTGCTAGAGTTTCAGGGTATAACGACCCTTACCCGTACCATAATTGTCCCGTGCAAATTTTTCATTTTCGTGCGTACAATCTGCAAATCTGACTCTTCGAGCGGAAATAAAACTTTTGAAATCGGAATTGAAATTGTTAACGGTGTTGGAAATTTTCTTTGAAAACTATCTAAAATAAACTTAAAAACATTGATTAAACTTTTAAATATTAAAAGAAAACAATTAAATAAAATCCCTTTTTTTTTGTATGTTCTGCCGTTTCGGCAGAACAGGTGGCGATTGATCGCCCCTAAGTGGGCGATCAATCGCCCATCGGCGATTGCTCATGGAGAGCAATCGCATTAGGCGATCTCACCATCGCCTAGCGATCGCCAATGGCGATCGCCAGGCATAGAGGGGCGATTGATCGCCCCAAGTGGGCGATCAATCGCCATGCTCTCTGGAAATTTTCCAGAGAGCACAGCTCCTCTTCCCTCCTTCTTTCTTCACGCCCTGTACTTCACACACTCACAACACACAACACAACCACACACTCTTTCCTTTTCTCATTCCTTCTTCACATGCCATTACAATTCACAAAACATACTTCCATACTATAACCCCGTCTCTCGCATACATTACCCACGCTGTTAAAGACCTAATCACCGACTCAAAACACAATCGAACATAACCAATTTCATGAAAACGAACCGCATGGTTCCGTTTAAAAGTTTAACATTCCCACTGGTTGAAAACACCAAAAATTCAACAAAATACTATCCAACCCGAACATCCTAAAATATCAACTATACAATTCTCCTATTCATCATCTAACAAATCCCAAAATATTTACCTACGTCCCCACGGGTCAAAATCACGCTCCGACTGCCAGCGCACTCCCACGGGCCATCCTTCTTCAACGTGCTCGTACTTCAGGCGGAAGGACATCATCCTCACCTGTCTCAAAATCACCTACACCATAAAAAACACCTATGAGATAAAATCTCAGTAAGTTCTACGTAAATGCTAATGCATGATCATGTATGCAATGAAAGCCGTCCATGTCATTTCATTTCAGAGGAAGACCCGCTCACCACGGAATGCCAGGTCTGAACCTCACCCGAATAACCACCATATGTTGTTAATCATGACACTTTACTTGCCACATGCATGCAATTCTTTCTCTTTGAAATCAATGCATAAATTCATTTTTCATGGCATTTTGAAGACTATGATGCATGAACAGTTCAATACGTAATACAAACATACATAACGAGAATACCATCAAAACCTCTCAATATATCAAAACATCATAACACGTATCCTACAAAACAATTAAACCTAATCTACCCAACCAATGCAAAGCAATTAAACAAGCAAAGCTCCAACAATTCTCAACAACAAATTCCGACATACGGTGTAGGCCAATCGGCCACAGTAAGTCACCAGAACATACCTCAGGTCCTTAGCAAATTTAAGCAAACCTCGGTTGATTCCTTGAAGTTTTTAGAACCTAAACACGTGCATACGAGCCATTAAAATATCACAATTTGAATAAGAAAACATCCAGCATTAAGAAATCCTAAAATTACGTAACACATTCAATAGTTCCAACCGACCATTTAAATAGCTCAAGTTCTTTCAACAAACATAACTCAACATTTTCCCATTCAATATTCTCGGATTTGGCCTTTAAAATTGGCTTAACTTCAAACCTCCATAACTCACTCAATTTATATCCGATTTGAACAATCCAATATGTTTTGGAATCCTCATTATGTCTATTTTAACATGAAATCAAGAATTTATCCAAAACAAGGCAGAATCAAGACAGAAAACCAAAAACACCGAACTGCTCGCTGAACCTTTCCAGTTTTTGTACATTAACTTCAAAAATTCATAACTTAATCAATTCTTAATGAAATCGAGTGGTTCAAGTTGCTATGGACTCCTCTAAGAGTCCCCTATCCAATGATACAAGCCATTTAACCAATTAGAGTCAAGAGACAGGTCAGATCTCAAGAAAACCGAAACTGTCCAGTTTTAAATCGTAATTCTTTTATCCAACTTCAAAAATTTGCAATAAATTGAATATATGTCCAAATTTGATGATTCAAGCGGCTACGAGCTCCTTAGAATGTCTACTTTCAAACGGTGAAACTCATTTATCAAAACCAAACCCGAAGAACGGCAGAAAATCAAAAACCGAAGCTGCCCTACATTTTCCAGTTTTTTTTTTTTGTACATTTAAATCATCAACCAATATTCAACCAATCCATCCAATAATGCTCAATAATCATCAATAAAGATATAAATAACCTATTCTAACAAAACCCGGCTATTTTTACGAAATCCCTACGAAACCCTAAACGTTTAAATCTCTAAAAGTCGAGAACTAAAGCCTGAAAACGCTAGAGACTTACCTAGAATCGCGAGGGAAAGAGAAAACGTGAAGAACATTTGATGATCGGAGTGGAGGAATCGGCCGATTGAAGCTCGTCGCCGTGGAGAGCCAAGAGAAGCTCTCTGGAGCTTCGTTGAAAATGGAGAGAATTAGATGGGGGAAGGTTTCTTTTTATTTATTTAATTTACTTATCAATTACCATTTTACCCTCACCTGATTTTCTATTATTTCGTTATCTATTTCGTTATTTTGTCTATCATTTTCGGTTTCTCTAGAATTTTCTTATTTCACCAATAACTCCAACTTATTCCTAGGGCTCTAATAAAACCTTATGTTTGTCAAACGGATTTATTTTGCTATTTCTACGAATTAAACCACTAAAGGGTTAAAAACGGAAACTTGACCGTATACCTTCGATTTGGATTTCTAAAATTTCCATATTTCTCCTAGAATTCACATTAGTCATAAGGGTTCTATTAAAACTTTCTGTTTATAAAACGGGTTTCGTTTGCTATATCTACTGAAATACCCCTATATTACGAGAAATACCAAAATCTCATAAATTTGACGTTACATCTTCAAACATTTCCTCATTCCTCCAGATACTCCAATTTATTTATAAGGTTCCAATAAGACTTCTCATTTACAAAACGGGCTTGATTTGATATATTTACGTAAATGCCATTCATATGCGGAAAATTCAAAACCCGAAAAAGAACCGAGCGTTACACAGAGCTCGTGGAGCCGATATTTACCATTGATTGAGTTTTCGTATAACAACAGCTTCCAGTCAACTATTGGCATGGCTCCGTATGTGGCGTTATATGGTCGAAAATGCAGGTCTCCACTATATTGGGATGAGGTAGGCGAGGCTAGCGTTGTTGGCCCAGACATTTTACAGCAAACAGTGGAGAAAATCGCTGTTATCAGACAACGCATAGAGATTGCACAAAGCCGCCAAAAGAGTTATGCTGACACCAGACGGAGAGAGTTACAGTTTAAGGAGGGTGACGAAGTGTATTTGAAGATTTCTCCGTTTAAAGGCGTCATGCGATTTGGAAGACTAGGCAAGTTGAACCCTCGTTTTGTAGGGCCCTTTCCTATTCTGAAGAGGGTCGGAACTATGGCGTACAGATTGCAGCTTCCAGCATCGATGGAAGGTATTCACGATGTGTTCCACGTGTCCATGCTCAGAAAATGTGTGCGTGATCCATCACACGTCGTTGAAACAAGGGAGATTGAAGTGCAACCAACGCTGACCTACGAGGAAAGGCCGGTACGAATCCTGGAGTCTTCTATCAAGGTATTGCGCAATAAGGAGATTCCTCTGGTAAAGGTTTTGTGGAGGAACCATGATGTAAAGGAGGCTACTTGGGAGAGACAACAGAATATGATGTTAAAGTATCCTAAGCTATTTGTGTAATCAAATTTTGAGGACAAAATTTAAATAAGGTGGATGGAATGTAACACCCTGCTTTACGGGATTTAATATTATTCCAATATTAACGGTATTTTTTTGTAAATACATCAAATTAAGTCTGTTTTACGAACGGAAAGTTCTAACGAAGCCGTAATAATAAATTGAAATTTATGGTGAAATATGAGAATTTTGAAAAATCGGATCGTTAGTTAAATAACGAGATAAGAGGAGAAACAAATAGAAGTTAAGTGGAAGGGCATTGTGGTAATTTGCAAATCAAAATTTTATTAAAAACAACAATTCCCTCATTTCTCTTCTTCCTCCTCACGCCAACTTTTCTTCTCTCCCTCTCCTTCGCGTGACTTCCTCCTCCCGCAGTGATTCTCCTCTCCGGCGACCGAAGCTTGTTCTTCAGGCGATCGACCCTTCACGTTTCTCTTTCGTCTTCGCTCCTTAGGTAAGACTCTAAGCTTTTGGGTTGTTGGATTTCGATTTCTAAGGTTCAAACGGATTAGGGCTTCGTTTAGGGTTTCGCGAAATAGCCGAGTATTGTTTGTAACGGCTAGGTTTACCCTATTTACGACTTTAGTGAGTGTATTTATAGTTATTGGAGGAAGTTGTTGGAATTAATGAAGGATTTTGAGGTTTGTGTGGTTGGAAGCTTTAAATGCTCCATTAATGGAGGTTTGATAAATTACGAGCACAAATTGCTCGATGAAATGCCGGTGAGAGGTTGATTAGAATTTTAGGAAATTTTCTTTAGTTAGGAGTTCTTAATTTTTGGAGTTTGAAGATTTAAACTCGATTTAATGTCGTATATTGTGAAATGTATAGGTGAACAAACGCTCGTGGATGGAGCTCGGTGTGCAATGATGCGAGGTAAGTCTCTGTGACTTGTTTGGCCGTCTTGGCCTACACTGTATAAATTGAGTCGATCGAGGAAATTGGAGATATGTTGTGTTTGGGTAGTTTAGAACGGGTAGCTAGAATTATGTTTTGTTAGGTCGTTGATTGTTAGTTTATTATTATATGTTTCTACTTGTTTTATCTCGTTCATAGCATGATATTTGTTCACGCATCATAGTTTTCGAACGGCATGAAAATGAGTTTCTATGCATATTTTCATAAAATGGAAAATGATAACGAAAAGGTAATGAACGTAATGATGGTCACGTCGGTGGCGGTGGTTCAGACATGGCTGTCGGATGAAGCATGTCTTCCCCCCGGTTAGATACGAGGGGCTATCCAATCGCCGGATGTGCTGCTCCTATCTAATGAGAGAGAAGCCCGGTGACGTATATAAAATGTATAGCGAAAATGTAGGATGCATGATTGCATAGCATTCACGTGTATTCACTTAGATTTACTGAGCCTCTAGCTCACGTGTTTAATTCTATGGTGTAGGTGATTTTGAGACAGGTGAGGAAGACGTCCCTCCGCCTGACGTATGAGCACGTTGAAGGAGGATGGCTTGTGGGAGTGCACTGGCAGTCGGTGCAAAATTTCGACCCGTGGGGACGTATGTAGGTATTTTGGGATGTTTTGAGTAGAAAATGTATAGATCGAACATATTAGCATGTTTGAGTCTGGATAGTCGATAGGTTATATTTTTATGTTTTGGAAAGTCTTTTATTGGAACTGCTTGGTATTTTCTTTTAAACAGGAGGAATTGTTTAGTTTTTAAATCGAACCACGCAATTTGTTTTCATGAAACTTATTACGCTTTCTAGTACGTTTTTAGTCGGTTTTTGGGTGATTGGTGGATTAAATAAATGTATGGGGTAGAAGTGTGTTTTATGATGAAATTTGAAAGTGCATGAGGGTAGTAGAATTATTGTGTTTCATTGTGGTTTGATGAGGAGGAAGTGGGATGGAAGAAAGGAAATTATTAAGTGCGTATGTGAGTTATGCAGGGAATGAAGAAAAGAGGAAGAGGTAGCTCCCTGGAAAAAAATTCCAGAGAGCTGGGCGATTGATCGCCCAAAAAGGGGCGATCAATCGCTGTTCAAAGGAGAAACCAACTAAGTTGGGTGATTGATTGCCCAAAAAGGAGCGATCAATCGTTGTTCACGTGAACAGTGGCATTGTTCACGTGAACAGTGAACAGTGGGTTGCTGTTCACGTGAACAGTAAGTTACTGTTCACATGAATAGTAACCGAAAATAAATAAAAATAAATGTTTTTAATTTAAATTGTTTCTTTTTAGTTTTTTTTACCTTAAATACGTTTTATTAAAATGTTTTCGAATATTTTTCCGCTTAAACGAATTTATTAGTTATAAAAAAATTTTATACGGTAAAAATAAGGGTACAGTGTTAGGGTCGTTACACTTTCTCCCCATCCTCTACATTCGCATACGCCAACATATCCTTTATAGTTCGAATCCACTCCTCAACTAAAGAGGGATCCGAAGATCGTCCATGGAACACCGGGGGTTGTAACTTTTGGAACCTCTCCATTCCTTGATTACTAGGAGCTGCCACCTCCTGAGTTCTAAGGCTTTCACGATTTATAAGTGTATCAAGCTGTTGGAGTTGTCTGTCCATATGTTGTGCTTGTCGGTCGAGGTGTTGGGATTGCTGAGCAATGAACTCTCTAAGTCGATCTATTGTATCATCTCTCTCATCTCTATCATTCCCTCGACACACCATTTTGTAAACCTATAAAAGTTAAAGGCAATATCTCTAAGAAACCAAAACAAAGAAATCTTTAAAACGTACTTACAGTTGAAGAAGCATGTCCGTGTAGTGGCTTGCGCAGTCGAGCAGTCTACAGAACCGATTTTAAAACCCGGGAGCTCTGATACCATACTGTAACATCCCTTAAATTTACCTTTGTACTATTCCTAAAAATCACGTAAAATTTAAACTTTTATTTCATTCATTTCATTTTTCATTTCCTTTCCTTTTCGTTCATTCATTTTCATTTGTTAGAGAACGGACTCGGGCATTCAATCTATATCTATCGACATTTAGGGTCTAATTTAATTCATTTAATCATACATGCATAAGAGTAATTAACCCCAATCAGCGAAAGACTATTTACGTGTGAAAATTTCTATTAAATTAAACTTATTTGCAAGTGTTAAACTTTAGCATAATAGGGGGCGTCGGTCGAAAAGACACAGCCCTTGAAGAGTTATGAACCACAACAAAATCGGTCAACATGGTCTCTGTAATGAGATCGATCGACATGGCCTCTCGGGTAAAATTGGTCGACATGGCCTATGTAACGAGATCGGTCGACATGGCCTCTCAGGTAAAATCGGTTGACATGGCCTCTCGGGTAAAATCGGTCGACATTTTCGGTCGACATTTCCTTTGCTAGGACACTTAATAGACTTATGCCCTCGATCGAACACTTTTACTAAATGGTCGACGACCTCGACCGAACAATTTTAAAACTTATCAACTTAACAGAAACCACTTCTCTAATCGGTCGACATCATCAACCAAACTTCTCACAGAAAACTTAACCGCATAGCCACAAATTACTGCCCGACATCAACCGAACTGTAGCGACCCTAATTCTTATACCCAAAATTCCCGTATAAATTTTTCATTTTGTTGACCGTAATTTTATTTTATCTTATTACGCTTTAAATCAAAGTCTAAGTTGTTGAAAATCATTTGAAAACTGTTGAAGGAAACATATAAAAATAAAGAAAAAACAATTGGCAGGAAATTGATGGACAAAAAGGGCATTTCGCCCGAAATTTGTATGGCCGACCGATCGGCCATTTCAGCCGATCGATCGGCTGCGGCGATTTCTCTTTCCCTTCGTTTACTTGTTTGAATACAGCGGAAATGAAGTTAAGGATACCTGATTATGCAATTAAGAATTGGGATTTCTGGATAAGTTAAAAATGCTAATTTCAAGGTTTCATTTTCTTTCCTTTTCATTGAAAGAGTACAATAATATTAAAATCGCCCTTAGCAGCTACAAGCACACACCATGGACGTCCTCCGTCAACTGTACCTTCAATCATCTCGAGACTCAATGTCCTCATCTGCAATATCTTCACCTACACTACAAAGTCAACTAAAGAGCCTAATGCTCAGCAAATGATGTAAAAATGAAGATGCATGCTCATGTATGCTGTTCGTAAATTTTGCAACTTTTTTCTATTCTTTCTTTTCTTTCACTGGCTCTGAGTTATTGGGGTCATGACTCTAAAGGGAGAAGACCCTACTAATTGTCCACCTAGCGGGACGTGTAACGCCCTCGAATCCACCCCGGCTCGGTGCGCTACTTTGCTAACTCAACCCGCGTTTAAAACGACGTTTAAAATAATTTTCAATAAATTTTTGACTCAATTTCCTGGTTTTTCGAACCCTCAAAAAATGTTGGTAAACGTGCGTAAAATATGTTTAAAATACGTCGGAAAAGGTTCAAAACATAGTAGAAATAGGAAAATTAAAAAAAGCACACGCGCCCAGCGCCCAGCGCCCGATCGATTTGGCCTCCTCGGGTTTTTCGACCAAAAACGCCCATTTTTCACTTTTTTTTCAAATGTCCTCCATTTTCTTCATTTTTCTCCAAGCCAAACACTTCCAAAACACTTAAAAATTTACCCACACATTCTCGACACCCTCGACTCCGTGTCTCGTAAAAATCTTAGAAAACCGACTTAAAACGGATAATGAAAAAAAATAGAGAACGGGAACCCGACGTTATTGGTTTTAAAATCAAAACGAGCGGCATAACGCCTAAAATTTCAAAAAAAAAAACCCAAACCTGCAATCAAAACCGGAAATCAAATAATTTCAACTTCCAAACATGTACAGACCAACTATCCATACTCACAACCGTCCCAAAATAGCTAGGAAAAATATTTACAAAACAAAATACCAAAACTCCCACACAACCCTCGGAAGACGATGGCCGAGATGCCCCGACAATAGCCTGCACCGGCGTACCCCGTACTCCTCCGACTGCTGTCTAGTCCTGGGCTGTCTTGTCTATCTCACCTGTGTAAATCTCGTCACCTACACCATATAACACAAAACATAAGCCTAATGCTTAGCAAGTAGGGAATAATGAATGTCATAACACACAATGCAATCAATCCTATCACATGCAGTTTCTAACGCTCAGTTGTGCTAATAAAATTTGTCTGCATCGATCGCGATGCCTTAAAAGGTGCCTGCATCCTCATGATGCCTTAAAGTTTACCCGCATCCATAGGATGCCTTAAGAATTGCCACAATCGTTAGATGCCTTATTTGCCTGCATCGAAAGATGCCTTATTTGCCTGCATCAAAAGATGTTTTATTTGCCTGCATCGAAAGATGCTTTATTTGCCCGCACCCATAGGATGCCTTAAAAATTTGCCTGTACCCATAGGATGCCTTAAAAATTTTCCTGCACCCATAGGATGCCTTAAAAATTTACCTGCACCCATAGGATGCCTTACTCTTTATCCAACTATCATACACATTCACAATGCCACACGATGCCACTATTTGTATCTAGCGTGCTATAAACCACGATGCATGCTTCATAGATATGCAACACAACACAACAACTCAACACAACACGAAGCAAAACAAATAACCATTAAACCCTACTGTTCTATGGTGTAGGCCCGAAGGCGAAAGGATAGCAACCACTACTTACCTGCTTGCTCGGCTTTCAATTTCTCACTTCGCCTTATCACTTCACTAGCTCGATCACCTAAAATAACCAAAACTTAACTTGATAAGTCACCAATAAACTCTAAAGGATTTTCTAACTAAAACTAAACAACACTTAAAACAAATTCACCCTCAAAGCCCTAAAATCTGATTTTATACACAATTTCTAGCATCCAACTTCAAACGGCCATAACTTTCTCATTTTTCAACGGAATTCAACGTGCCACCCCAACCCGTAAACCTCTACACGTCTACTATCCATTGAAACACTCAAATTGATCAACCAAACAACATGGCCAACTCGAAATGCACCTAACAGAACCGGTGTACATATTATACAAAACCGGTTTTTGTGTAATTCACTTCCAATCCTTAATCTAACCACCCAAACACCCTAACCTAACATATCTAAGGATGAAATGATCAAAAGAGGAAGAAAACTAGCCAAAGAAGTGAAATTTTCGGAATCCCCAACCTAGGGTTTTCAAACCCTCACTAAATCCAACCAAAACACCCTACAATCACCAATAAACTTCACCTATATGTATACAAACCAAAACTCATTCATTCTTACCTTGAAACACCTTGCAAAATTGAAGAAAAGAAGAGGGAGGAGATCGGCTATGGAGGAGAAGAAGAAATGGCGTGGGAGATGAAGGAAAAGAGAAAAACTTTACCATTTAAACCTAAAAATTTTCTTCTTTTAAAATCTCACACCAAAGTTTTTAAAATTACAACTCCACCCTCCCTTTTTCCCTCCTAAAATCCAACGTGAGTCATCAAAAGAAATGCCCCTTTTCCTTCACACATTTCTTTGAAATTTGATTAGCTTAAATACTTTGACTTTTCAACCCACTCTTTGGTTTTGAATTGTCAAACTTCTTCTTACATTTTACTTAGTTCTAATCCCTCCATCACTTAACATTAAACTCTCACACAACCTAGGGCTACGCACGTTATCGAAATTTTTCGGGTGTTACAGGACGACCAACTCGCTCTAGGAGAAGTGGAATGACAGGGACGGCCAAACTCAGTTCCTTTACCCACAAATAACTATTTACGTACTTTACTTTTTTTTGTTCTTTTAATCTTTCTTACATGAAAGCATATACATGAAATCATTTTCTATGATTTAGAAAAACCATGATGCATGAATGCATGTCACATACATATCTTCAAATGCTATTAACATAACATAAAATAAACTGATAAACAAATCCATCAACAAACAATAAAGGCTATCATAAATAAACTCTCAAACTAAAAATCTCTATCCAAGGCAGAGTTCTAGAAAAACTATAAATCTCCAATTTCATCAGTCTAGCCATCAACGTCCTAACTCTTTATAGTGTAGGCCAATCAGCCAAAACGCATACAACATGCACTTACCTAGTGTCCTGAGCACAAGATTAGGCAATTTGATCAACTTCCCTTTTGATTTGCAAACCTATACAATTAAATCAAACAATGTACGTCAAAATGTATCCAAATCAATTCAAATCATATATTTCTTACTATACTCATCCAATTGAGTAACTTCTAATTCCAACAGCTTCCCAAAGAAAGTGCTCATGAATACATGACTCAAGTTAAACATCCATTCCTCATGGTTTTTGAACATATTTCAACCAATTTGAACCATTCAAAACTCAAATCTCGGAATTCAACCTTAAAATTGACTTAACTTCAAAAATTCATATCTTTTGATATACATATCTGAATTCAAAAATTTCAAAGGTTATGGACTCCTTAAAGAGTCTAATTTAACATGCTCAATTCAATTTATCCAACAAAAATCAACTCACTAAACTGAAAATTGCAAAATTCTGAAAAGCCCTGTAAATTTCACAACTTTTCAACTATTCATCAACACTTTGATATTTTCCTCCATCTAATCCCACAACAACCATTATATCCAATTTCAACTTCAAACCAACAAGAAATAGGGAAATCCAAATCATTTTTGTGCATCACAATTAGGGTTTACCAATCCACACAAAAACTCAACAAAACTTCAATTTCACCCACATAAACTTAACATTTTGTATAAACATAACTAACATCTAATTTACCATGGGTTTTTCTTGCAAGAAATGAAGCTTTTGATGGAGGAAAAATTTCAGCAATGGTGGAAAAAGTTTTCATGGAGAGGAAGGTGTTTTCCACCAATGAATCTTATTCATCATTTTATCCTCTTAACCAAACATTAAAAGTGTGCATGTGAGTCTGTCAACGTGGAAAGGTTAAATCCACTCATTCTTATCTTTTTTTTTTTTTTTCTTTCCCTTTTTAATCCAATGCCAAACACCCTAATTTATGTTCTAAGTTAGACTTTTCAACCTTGTAGGAAAAATATTTTCTCTTCATTATTCTCTTCCTTTTCTCTCTTATCTCTTCAACGTCAAAGCCAGCCTATTTTCTCCTCCAACTTGACTTTTCAATTTCTTTAACAAATTAACTTGTAGAATAATTTCATTCTTACTATTCATTCTTAAATCCATTTAAAATAGCTCTTAGTTATTAAATACTGAGAATTTAAAGCGAATGATAAATTGCTCAGGTGTTACATGAACAATACCTATTTTAGAAATAGATATCTTAGAATTGTTCGGAAGTATAACATAACAGTTTGATATAGGCTTTTGAATTCAAAAATTACTTAAGAGATGAACATACATAGTGTGTTTCTCCCGTATCCAAGATCCAATCAAAACTTTTCAAGATAAAGGATTTTGAAATAGTAGAGATTATTTGTTTACCTGAAAATTCAAGGACTGATGAATTAACAGACGAATCAGCCACTGGATTCATGACTGGAGAGGATGCTATAGTTTGCTGAAGTTGAGCACTCAAAAGACTAATTAATTGTTGACACTGATCTGCTGATAAACCATTCTGTAAAGAAGCTTCACTTAAGTTCTGTGAAGTAGCACTGCTAACTTGATTCACCTAGGAAGAGGAAATCTGATTTGGAATTTACAGTGTGCAGAAAGGTCTATCTCTCCTAGTCTCTCCACTGTATGTTCTTGTAATTTACAGTGTGCAGAAAGGTCTATCTCTCCTAGTCTCTCCACTGTATGTTCTTGTAATTTACAGTGTGCAGAAAGGTCTATCTCTCCTAGTCTCTCCACTGTATGTTCTTGTAATTTACAGTGTGCAGAAAGGTCTATCTCTCCTAGTCTCTCCACTGTATGTTCTTGTAATTTACAGTGTGCAGAAAGGTCTATCTCTCCTAGTCTCTCCACTGTATGTTCTTGTAATTTACAGTGTGCAGAAAGGTCTATCTCTCCTAGTCTCTCCACTGTATGTTCTTGTAATTTACAGTGTGCAGAAAGGTCTATCTCTCCTAGTCTCTCCACTGTATGTTCTTGTAATTTACAGTGTGCAGAAAGGTCTATCTCTCCTAGTCTCTCCACTGTATGTTCTTGTAATTTACAGTGTGCAGAAAGGTCTATCTCTCCTAGTCTCTCCACAGGTCTATCTCTCCTAGTCTCTCCACTGTATGTTCTTGTAATTTACACTATTGAATCATTTGCAGGTGAAGCAAAACCTACAAGTTTTTGACGTTCTTCTTGAATAACTAGATAAAAGACCTTACTCATTGTAAGGAAGAGGCTCAATCGTCAGAATTTGCGAACGAACTTGCGTAAAACTTTCATTTAATCCCATTAAGAACTGTAAAACCTGTTGTTGTTGATAATACTCGATTGTAGATTTTAAACCTCCACAGCTGCAATTCAGAATTGGTCGAAATTCTTGAAGCATATCCCATAAGATTTTCAATTTGGTGTAGTAATTACCAACATCCATGGCACCTTTGGATAAATTTTGAATCAAATGTCGAATCTGATAAATCCGAGATCCATTACTTTGATGGAATCTCCCATATAAATTGTTCCAAACTGAAACAACAGAGTCAAATTACAATAAACTCTCTACTATTTCTCGTGAGACTAAATTTAGAGGCCAAGAAGTGACCAAGCTATTGCAACGTGACCAAGGATGAAAAAATTCATTGAAAGACAGTGGTTTTGAAATCGTGTCATCAACAAAGAAAAGTTTGTTTTTAGCTGTGAGAGCCATTATCATTGATCGTCTCCATGAATTATAGTTCGATCCAACGAGGAGATGACTGACTAAAATCAAGCCTGAATTATCGTTGTTGTGTAGAAAATAGGGGACGATGCAGAATTTCCGATATGAGGAGCAGATGAAGTTGCATTCTTGGAAGAATTAGAATGGCTTTACCTCTAGCCATGGTAGAATAAGAGATTGGAGTAAGAAAATTACTCTGATACCATATCACGAAAGTGAGAGAGAAGAGGAGCTGAAAAAAAATGAGAGGGAATATAATATTATCTTAAATACAAGTAAAAACAGTTAACAACTAATTAACTATATCTAATACATAGTTTTGTAAATTAGAGTGGAAAAAATTGGGTCCGGAGATGATCTTCTTTTGTTGGCCGCTCTCACTTGATCAACAAAGTAAGAACTCTCTCCTTTTTCCTTTTTTGTCTTCTTGGATGTATCATCTTTTTCTTGATTAGTTTGCAGCAAAGGCCATAACTTTTTAATGGAGTCTTCAGTCAGTTTCTTTCTTCTATCTCTACCACCCTCCTCGGGAGAGTTTAAAAATGATACATCAGTTTTGTTAAGTTCTGTTCTCCAGCAACAACTTTTCTGTTCGATAATCTTTTCTAAAAATCTCTTCTTTATCTCATGAAATTTTCTATTTAAAAATTAAAAAAATAAGTTGTTTAGATAAATATCTTCAAAACTATTTTATCTCGCTCAACCGAGATCTAACTTCCTCCGTCAATTATTTGAATCTTCTTTTAATAAAAATTTGCATTTTTATGTTAGCTTTTGCATAAGATTTGAAACAGATTTTTTATAATTTGAATGTGATCTGGTAACATTAGTACAAAATAAACTGATATAATAACACTTTTTCAAGAATTATCAGAATCTGTAACGAGATTTCTCAAACTGACATGCAAAAGGCTTATTGGAGATAAGGAATAAAACTTTAAATGAAACAATTCTGAAGATAGGAGAACCACTTTCTCAAGTGGTCTCTTTGTGCGTGTCTGTGTGTCTATATATATATATATATCTCGATTTAGCCCGACCCAAGCTTCATCTTTCCCTTGCACCGATTTGTGGTTCTCAACTGGCCTATAATAGTTAGGGGTGAGCAAACACCGGACCGGACCAAAGAACCGGATTGGAACCGAAAATTTGGTCCGGTTCTGGGTGGTTTTGCCCTTTAAAAAATCAAAATTCAATTTTTTTGTAGGAGAACCGAAAAATTTTTTAATTATCTATTCCTCTCTGTGAAATTCGTGGTCTTCGCCTCTTCGGTCTTCACTCTTCGAAAATCAGAGATTTAGAGCAAACTTCGCTCTTTGCGAAGTGTGAACCCTACGCAGTCGCCCAGCGCCGAGCCCCCATCGCCGACGCCGAGCCCAACCACTCTCTGTCTCTCTCATCTCACACTTCACAGTTGCTTCAACGCCCAAGCCCCAACCACTCTCTCTGATCGCACCTCATCGCAGCACCGTGCCTGTCGCTAAAGAACGAATTGAGTCACCGACGTCCGATTAAGGTAAGCACTTGTTTCATTTGCGCCGCGGGTGGATTTTCACTGAAGGTTGATTTCTCCTGTAGTTTCTTCAAACTGTTTTCTTTCAGTGATTTTCTCTGTTTTTTTTTTTTTTTTTTTGCTTTGCAATTGCTGAACTGCTTGATGTTAATTAGTTGATATTTGTGTGCATTAGTTGATATTTGTGTGCATTAGTTAAAATTGATGCGTCCCAGAATTTCGCTTGCTTATTTCTCTCTGTGAAAACCGAATTCGGACCAGAACCAGAACCAGAACCGAAATTCTAGTCTGGTTCTAGTCCGATCCTTAAAAAAATTTAAACGGTTCCGGTCCTGAAAATTGAAAACCGAATTTTATTAATCCAGTCCCAATTTTCTCTAAAACCAGACCGGACCGGTTTTTGCTCACCCCTAATAATAGTTTCACCGCTTTCAAGGTTCATTTTGGTGTATGATATTATATTTGTAGGACAAGTAGTCCAAAAGAAAAGTCATTTTTTTCCAAGAAATAGATTAACTATTGACAGAAGTAGTTAGGGAGACCCATAAAAGCCAACGTTTGATGGACAGAAAAGCTGAAAACGATGTCGTTTTTCTCTCATGCATACAAACAACAGTAGCTTTAATCGTAACGTGGGAATTAAAGTAGCCATGAATGTGAAATGACTTGTCCAACTCTGGGATGGAGACTACGTTATACATGGGCATAGAAAAATCAATATCATATGCTAGAGAGAGAGAGAGAGAATCAGATGCATCGGAAAAGGTGAAGTCTGGGGTCGGACAGAAATGATCAGTGAGAATAGTTTAGTTTTTCCGATACCTCTCTGCATATCACCGAATCCACCTTCCCCACTTCTCCACTCCCATGGCTTCTTCTGCAAATTCATACAATGCGGTACTGGCGATGGTGATACGTCCAACGCTAAGTGGTGAAGAGGGAGAAAGAAGATTTTAGTGCCATTATTGAAGACAGATGGGTAGAGAGAGAATCACGTACCCTTTGCTTTTCCTTTTCTGTCAGTGGGGGACCCTTAATTTAAAAAAAAAAAAAAAAAAAAAAAAAAGACCCATAATTTAATGGATGAAATATGGTGGGAATGATATAGATTATTAGCTTGGCAGAGTTAAGGGATAAAGCTAAGCCCTTTACAAGCATCGTGAAGAGAACTAAGAAGTAAGGTATGGTATGTTTCCAATGCAAGATATAATGATGGCCCAACTACACACCCCTCCAACTTCAATGCTTTCAAATTCTAAAGCAAAAGACAACAAATATCAATGAGCTTTCTTTTGTTTTTCGCTTCGCTGTTTGTGCCTCTTACTTTGTGTGAAGTCGTAGATCAACTCATCAAGCTCAGTTCTTTAATAAAACCCTAACAAATGTGAGAACTCATTTATTTGGACGACTTTAGCACGAGAGAGTTTAAAAAAATCACGCTCTTTGCTCGAAAAGAATAAGTTTATTATTAATAAGCTTCGGAGTATGTTACTGTTAAAAATCAAACACCAAACTAAAAAAATACAAAATTTAGATGTCAAGAATTCAAACCTAGAACCCTAACGCGTCAAACCCACGTATGTAGAAAATTCATTTCTTGACTCAACACCATTCATGTCAAACACTTAGTTAAAAAAATAAAGTATAGAATCATGGGTAATGAATGACATTCCCAAATATGAAAACTAATAAATTTACAATCTAGTTTACCAGTCGAGATTTGATCCAATCGACAAGTAAGCAATCGCAATCAACTTTAGAAAAAATTGTAAGCAAGGGTAATAACTGTGGTTTCCTCTTTTCAAATAAAAGGATGAAGGGAGTATTTTGATGAAGATCACATGTGGAAAGCAGGAAAAACTTTAGGTTGAAACAACATAAATATGGAAGGAAAGATAAAGAAGGAAGCAACGTCAATAGGTCAAAGGTACAAACAAATTGGCCGTAAAAGGTGGGGGTGGAACCACAAATACACATGATTCCCACATCAAATATTTATGCCTAATATCCTCCTAATTCACACCCTAATCAATGTGCGAAGGCCAATCACAGCCGTCCATTCTGCTACATATCTCTTCTCTTTTCCCCCCCACTAAAAAGTAATGAAAATCATACACATTTGGGGATATGGGGTGTGATCCATTCCACCATCTTACCCCTTTTCCTCTATCTCCTTTCTCTTTTATTTACTTTGGTTCCATTATTTCGGATTATGGTTCTTCTTTTAAAACAGGCATGGTTTGATGCCGTTGCGTTGTTTTTTAGAGCAATAATGCATCCGAAATGAGAGAGAAAGCCCAAGAAAGTTTCATGTGGAATCAACAACTCTCTCTCTAGGAAGTTTCATGGCAATAATGCAGCCTGACTTTTGTGAATAATAAGCTGGTTCGATCAAGTTCTAGATCTTGGCAAGGCCAAAATCTATCAGCATCTTGGAATAGTGAACGCTTGATTTATATAATCTGTATAGTTTTTCAAAGAGAAAGCTACCATAAAAAAGGTGGAGAGTCGTGGTTTGTTAATGCTTTCTTATTTTACTCAAGTGGGTGCATGATTTTCCCACTATCATACAAAATTTATCAAAATCTAATTATTAAACATCTTTAATTAAGTATAAAACTTTGCTAGTCGGTCATCGTGTCTCCTTAGATGAAGCTCATCGGTTGATTATCTCCGAGGAATCTTGTTTTGGGTGGTGAAATAAAACATCCTAGATTTATCAAATTTTATATTTGATTTTAAAAGATAACTTGTAATGTAATCCATGACGTCATAAATAAACACATTTTAAATTTCGAGTTTGAATATTGTAACGTATTAGATGAAGTCTGCATTGATTAGAATTAGTGGGGTAAATCTGTTTTAATTATTCGATTAAGCCTTGGCTTGATTGAACTCGGATTTGGTCATTATTTATGACTCCCACCTAATCTGTTTGAATCACAGATCCTGATGGAGTTGGACGGATGTGATTGAGCCAACCCAAAACCTAGCTTTTCTCCGGAAGAAACCGCCGGGGAGACCGTACCCGGCAGTGGGTCCGGCTCTTAACACGCTGGCACGTCGCACGTGCCCACTTGGATTGTTTTGTCTTGTTTCTCTGATCGCATTACACACGTGTTGGCTGCTTCGACGTGGCAGATGCTTAGTCTATCAGTTACAACAGCCACCTCGTCACGTGTCTTTCTTTTATATTATACTTGGGAAAAAAACAAGGCATCTCACGAGTTACGATATCTCGGAAATACCCTCCACAGTTTCCTGGAATAACGGGGCTAACCTGGTCTTCTCTTCGCTTCGCTGTTCAAAGTTGGATGAGGTAAATTCGGGGGAGGGGCCTTTTTGGTTATACAAAACCAAATCTCCCCCCTTTTCTCCTCTTTTTCTCTCTCCTCAGCTTTTATAAGTGCGAGCGTTTTTGTTGAATTTTCAACTCTCTCTCTCCTTCTCCACCCAGAATAAATACTCTCCGTCCAGGCAAGTTACGACCTTCATTCATCCCAACCTGGAACGAAGAAGATACAGGTATAAAGAGATTAGCCTGTCAAAGAAGAATAGTCCACCATTCAACTATCATGGCCGTTGAAGCTCGGTACCTAAATTGCTTCCCTCCTCAACTCATCGGAAACAGGTACCTCTCTCTCTCTCTCTCTCTCTCTCTCTCTCTCTCTCTCTCTCTTTATGATCTTTTCCTTAGGTATCTTTCCCTCATTGGTATGACGGAACAATTGATGGATTCGCAGGGAAATTATGAACCCTATCATGGGAAATACAAACGTTTACAACTCTATGGCTGGATACGGAGTGCCATTGT
The DNA here is from genome assembly GCA_022432975.1 of Begonia masoniana. Taxonomy (NCBI): domain Eukaryota; kingdom Viridiplantae; phylum Streptophyta; class Magnoliopsida; order Cucurbitales; family Begoniaceae; genus Begonia; species Begonia masoniana. The sequence continues at coordinate 28,497,767 of CM039509.1, read as the reverse complement.
CAGGAACCACCACCGCCGAGAGCCTTCTCCCGGCGTACAATTCAGTAATCGTGGATTCGTTTCCGCTGAAAGCATTCGCCGGCGCTATGAAATGTGACAGTGGCATAACTTACAACGTTCCTTTATGCAGAAAGCGGATGAGAGACTCTGTAACCCCGTTTCTCTCCTACCCAGTTTCCCAGAAGCCGAAAACGTGCGGCTTTTTCTCATTTCTTGGCGAAGACATTACGCTCCAGATCCAAAATCAGAATATGGAAGCACGCGATCTTATCGATCAACATGTATGTTCCAAAATTATTTGTTCTTTTTTACACTTTCTTTTATCAACATTAATTCGTTTATTGAAGGTTTTTTTTTTTTGTTGGTATAGATGGAAAAGATGAAGTTGGAGATAGAAGAAAAGCGAAAGACTCAGGCTAGAAAAATACTACAAGAAATAGAATTGGGGATGGTGAGGAGGCTGAGGGCGAAAGAAATAGAGATTGAAAATATTGGAAAAATGAACTGGGAGCTAGAAGAAAGAGTAAAATCCCTAAGCATGGAGAATCAGATATGGAGAGATGTAGCGCAGACGAACGAGGCGACCGTCAACGCTCTACGCACAAACCTGGAACAGCTGTTGGCGCAAGTGAAGGAAGAGCGAAAAACGGACGACCACCCTGGAGCAGCAATAATGGACGACGCGCAGTCATGCTGCGGAAGCAATGGCGGGGAAGAAGACGAAGAAAGAGGAGCAGAGAATAGCAGTAATGGAGGTGGATGTAGAATGTGCAGAAACTGTGGGAAAGAGGAGTCGTGCGTGCTGATCCTGCCATGCAGACACCTGTGTCTATGTACTGTTTGTGGGTCATCACTTCATATTTGCCCCATTTGTAAATCCACCAGAAACACAACTGTTCACATTAACTTGTAAGCAAATCGACCCAACACTTACCACCAATTTTAGAATCAGAAAAAAGGTTAAATCTTTCTTACCTAAAAGATGTAGAATTTTTTATGGAACTCATAATCTTTTGAGATTAATCTCATTTCTTCGTTCCTTCGATTATAACTTAGAAATAAGTCTGCCGGCTTCCTTCCGCCGGATGGGTTTTTCTCTTTCGTTATATTCCGGCCTCTGTTTGCGACTTGCGTATGAGGGAAAGGAGAGGATAAGCTATATCCGGGCGGTCACTGAACGTCACTTCAAAGTTCTGATTCGTGGGTCCCAGACCCAGTCATCTAGACTGGAAAGTGAAATGCACGCGCTTTCGTACTCGTAGGAAGAGGACGACTCCGGTCCCCGCTCCACGCACCGTTCTGAACACGGGAATCAGTTGTTGAGAGATGCGCCAAAATGAGTAGCGTAAAGGGCACGACGACGTCGTCGAGAATCACGTCATCTTTTCTGTTTTTGATTTTTAGTTAAAAATAGTGGTTGGACGTGGCGCATAATGCTCCCCCTTAGATCGTCGTTATCGATGAGAGTACGCCGATTGATTTATCTGTTTAATTTTTTTCAAACAGTGTCGGCTCTTCTGGATACGTCGGCGACAGCAATTTAATACTCCGGGCTTGTCCAGATCGGGGTGTGGTCGCCGGTGGGGCAGTGCCGTCCACGTGATTACTGTTGTAACATTTGCATTTATTTCGAGGTCAACGATGAGGAGCTCCACAAAATGGGATTCCTTTATTGTAATGTGGGGACAAGCTGAGGTGGGCCCCGCTCCCTGTCTCGTTGATTATGAGGATGACGATGATAGTAGGTGCTTTGTCCTGAAAATCAGAGTGGCATAATAGGAAAGAATGGGGCCCACAACTGGACAAAATTAGCATTTAATACGAAACAGTATCTGGTGGGGCCCACCGCCAGATTAGGACCATCTGTCCCTTTTGATACCGGCATTTCCCATTTTCACAGTTTAAACGTATCAATAGTATTTAGTTGAAACGTGTCAAATGATTATTTGTTCATTAAATATAATTAGTTAAATTAATTATTTTTTATAATATTATTTTAATAATATAATGTTGCACAATCCACTTGCTTTTACTACGTTAATTAAACATTTTGTGCCGAGGAATCTATGGGAAAAAAGGTGGAAGAACAATTTAGCTGAAAAAGCAACTTCTTCCTTTTTGATAAATGCACTGATTCTTTTGATCTCCCCTTCAGGCTTTCTTTATTTATTATCACAATAGGATTATATTTACTTTTTTTTTTTTGATAATAATAGAGCATCTCATCTCTCTTGGAAGGAATTTGATAGAAACTTCAACGGCTCTCCCACTAAACTAATAATAATAAAACATGGTGTCATTTTCCCCCTTTCTAACATGCTCATCCTCATCGACCTTTCTCTCTCCTCCAAGACTGAAGAGGAGAGAGAAAGAAGGTTGGTTTGATAATGGTGGTTGGCTGAAAACGCCAAGACCGAGTTATAAGCTTTTGTATTTTTATTGAACAGAATTGCCTAGAATATCGATATAGGGTTGAGAGCATGATCGAAAATAGTGTGCTCCAATTTATTAAATTAAAATATATTGGGCCAAACCTTCTCCCAACGCAACCTTGAAGATAACAACAATCTTATTATCTGAAATGGGCAGTGGATTAGTCTAATCAACCATCGCAATTACTGGGTCCATCGCCCATAATTAAATTCATTTGATCCCGAATACTACTAATTCACGCGGAAAAGCTCGTAATCAAAATGTTGACACAATTCAATTGTCAAATGCCGTGTACCATTTCAATCAAATACTTCTACTTTATATAGTTAATCTCCATTATCATGCACTTTCTCTCTCTTCTTTCTCTCTCTGCAATGAAATCTTGTTTTCTTTTTGTCTCCAATCCAATAGAATCTTACGTCCATTTCAAGTGGGTCTTATCCTTCTCCCTCCAATTTAAACTCCCCTACTACTTTATAAACATGTCAACACGGTTCATCTCTCCACCCTCAGGCAACCAGATGCCGACGAAGAAGACAATGACACTCGAACCAATCAATAGCCCATTTCATTTCTTTTTTGTAGTGAGAAAGTAAGAACCCTAGATGAATAATCATCCTTTAATACTAGGTATGCGATAAGTCTTGAAAAACACTTGTTACACAATTTTTTTTTATATATATATATTAGTAAAAATTGGTGATGAATTAAATAAAAATATGTAAATTATTAGAGAATATTATAACATCACACACAACATCAATTTTTATTAAGATAGTTGTTATTTATTATTTTTTGAAGAAAATTTATCGATAATTATTTTAGAACGATGTTGATGTGGAGGATGTTGATTACCAATAATTATAGAAATGATTTACTTATTCAAATAAAAATCTAGAGAATGAAAGAATATTGATAAAAATACGATAAAAAATTTTGAAATTTAAAATTTGAAAATTGGATCTGACGTGAAGGAGGAAAGATTTGGAAGACTTTAAAAGGTAGACAACTAGAGAGAGAAAAAGGCATGCACGACAGAACGAGAACAAATTTTTTCTGGGAAGTCTGATACTAGACCTTGTTGTTGTAGCATCGCATCACAGAGAATATTTTCTTATATTTTTATATAATGATTGTTTTTTTTTTCTTTAAGATAATTTATTAAATGCCTAAGATGAGAAAGTACCAAACCAAATAACTTCTTATAAAATGTTGCAATGTTTAGTTAAATAATTCAATATGTGCTTATTGATTATTGGGTAATTATCGATTTTAACCATGTATTATGCACTTAATTTCAGTTAGCCCCTGTACTAAAAAAGCCGACTGTTGTGCAAAGATGACACTACGCAAGTGCACGTATCGCAATTCAAGTAGTACAAAGATATCAATCCCACGAGAACAAAATTTAATCAATCTTAAACTATTTATGGAACAATAATTTAATTTCAGAGAAATTGAATTTTCAATTATGAAAATAATGGAAACTAAACCAAATTATATGACTAGATAATTAGAAATGGCTTCGATTTGATTTCCTTCACCAATTGATTTCTTACTACTAATATTGTAGGGAATGCTATAGTTTTATGTTAAATGACTAGAATTTCCTCATGAATCAAGGCTTGGTCTATGCTCTTGATTAATTCTTTCTTATATTATTTTTCAGACTTATGAAAAATCAATACAATCTAGAATTCCACTTAAGCGTTATTCTATATATTACATGAATTTAAGCAACCATTATGATAATACTTATAATTGATACTTGTCACATGCATCAATCATTCATGCAATTCAATACACGTCTCAATAACTATTTCATAGCGTCTAAAATAGCATCCTAGTATTTATTCATGTGGCATGCATAAAATAAATTAATCACTAAAAACATATTGAATTGTTTAACATAAATCAATAACATTCCACAAGAAATCAAAGGTTTAGTACTCTCTCATCTAGCCAAAAGAGAATTAGTTCATAAGAAAGAAATTAATTAAACAATCCATAAAATTCATAGAAGAATAAAATAAAAATGAAGAAGAAGAATAATAATTATTGGAGCCCTCTGTTGAAGACCGTGCCTCCTCTGCTGAATGACTCCTTTTTCTCAAAACAAAAATTCTCCCTCTTGCTGAATGATTCTCTTTTCTTGTTCTCCGTATCCAGCACACCTTCTCTCCTCCTTGATTCTCTTTGATTTTGTTTTTAATTTCCTTGATTTTTGCCTTCTATTTCTCTCTCTTCTCCTTGAGCCTTTGAATTTGAATTTTCCCGCTATTAAAATAACTCTAATTTTCACATGTGTTTCCATCTTTTAAATCTTCCACATCATCAGTAATCTGCAAATAAAAATAATTAGTGATAATTATCTGAAAAATAACACATATTTTTAATAATTGACAAAGATACTGATGCTGTGGCTTTGCTGCAGCATTCACTGTTAATATATATGCATTACTTTGATTTATCACTCAAATTTAAGCAATTTATAATTAAAAGCACTTGTAGAATAAGTCTTTTTCAAGACTTAACACCGACAAACAAAATCCTATACTTTGATTATGTTATCAGTTTTGACCTTCCATCAACAATTTCATTAAATTCTCATTTAAAATATTGTATTCACTTTAAATTTTTACCACATGTTTTGTAACGACCCAGTTTCCCAGCAAGATATTGTCCGCTCCGGGGATGGGGCCGCAGCCCAATATCGTCCCCTCACGGCTTTGTTTGGCGAGAGCACTTCCCGGAAGGTCACCCAACCTGGAATAACTCTCGCCGAAGCACGCTTAACTTTGGAGTTCTTATGGGATCCGTCGTCAATTGTGCTCCAAAACGCGTCTTACTATTTAGGGAGGGATCTCTTACATATGTTTCATTTCCATGTACTTCCCCAAGCGATGTTGGTTCGTAACGGCCCCTCCTTCAACGATAGAACCCTCCGGCCCAGGTCAGCTCCAGGATCCGCGGAGCTTTACCCACCTCCGGCCCAGGTCAGCCCCAGGATCCGCGGAGAATGGGTGGTTCTCACAGTGGTCGTTGAAAGAAGAGTAGTCACAATCACCCCCCCTTGGGGGCCCAACGTCCTCGTTGGCCACATTTCCGGTTGGGTACAGGCTCTGATACCATTTGTAACGACCCAGTTTCCCAGCAAGATATTGTCAGCTCCGGGGATCGGGCCGCAGCCCAATATCGTCCCCTCACGGCTTTGTTTGGCGAGAGCACTTCCCGGAAGGTCACCCAACCAGGAATTACTCTCGCCGAAGCACGCTTAACTTTGGAGTTCTTATGGGATCCGTCGTCAATTGTACTCCAAAACGCGTCTTGCTATTTAGGGAGGGATCTCTTACATATGTTTCATTTCCATGTACTTCCCCAAGCGATGTGGGTTCGTAACGGCCCCTCTTTCAACGATAGAACCCTCCGGCCCAGGTCAGCCCAGGATCCGCGGAGCTTTACCCACCTCCGGCCCAGGTCAGCCCCAGGATCCGCGGAGAATGGGTGGTTCTCACAGTGGTCGTTGAAAGAGGAGTCGTCACATGTTTATACTTAATAAGAAGATAATCTGGAATTTTTCGTGATTTTCTAACATATGTACGATTTGTTATAATTTTATTTTAATATTTTATAAACATATTATAATAAATCATACAAGTTTTAGAAACATTACAAAACTTTTCTAATTATTAACCTATTAGTGAACATGTGGAACCATTTTTCAAATAATCAAATACTTTTAAAATTTAAATTTGAAAATTGGATTTGAAGTTAGGAGGAACGATTTTGAAGACTTAAAATGTAGACAACTAGAGAAGAATAGGCATGCACGGCAAAACGAGAACAAATTTTTTCTGGTAAGTCTGATATAGACCCTTGTGTTGTAGCATCGCATCACAAGAAATTTCTATAATTTTTAGATAATGATTGTTTTTTTTTTCGTTAAGATAATTTATTACTTCCTAAGATTAAAAGTACCCCAACCAAATAACTTCTTATAAAATTGTTGCAATGTTTAGTTAAATAATTCAATATGTGCTTTTGATTATTAGTAATTACGATTTTACCATGTTATTGCACTTAAGTTCAGTTAGCCCTTACTAAAAAAGCCGACTGTTGTGCAACGATGACCACTACGCAAGTGCACGTAGCCAATTCAAGTCGTACAAATATATCAATCCACGAGAACGAAAATTTAATCAATCTTTAACTATTTATGGAACATAATTTAATTCAGAGAAATTGATTTTTCAATTATGAAAATAATGGAACCTAAACCAAATTATATGACTATATAATAGAAATGGCTTCGTTTTTATTTCCGTCACCATTGATTTCTTACTAAATATTGTAGGTAATGCTATAGTTTTATGTTAAATGAACTATAATTTCCGCATGAATCAAGGCTTGGTCTATGCTCTTGATTAATTCTTTCTATATTCTTTTTCAGACTTTAAAAATCACATACATCAGAATTCCACTTAAGCTTATTCTATAAGATTACATGAATTTAAGCAACCATTATGAGAACTTATAATTGATACTTGTCCCCATGCATCACTCATTCATGCAATTTCAATACACTTCTCAATAACTATTTTCATAGCGTCCTAAAATATCAGCCTAGTAACTTTTTTATTCAATGTGGCATGCATAATAAATTAATCCTAAAAACAGATGAATTGTTTAACATAATCAATAACCTTCCACAAGAAATCAAAAGGTTTAGGTACTCCTCTCTACAAAAAAGATTAGTTCTAAGAAAGAACTTAATTAAACATCATGGAAAATTCCTAGAATATAATAAAATGAATAAGAAGAATAAATTATTGGAGCCCTCTTGAAGACCGTGCCTCCTCTTCTGAATGAGCCTTTGTTCTCAAAACAAACATTCTCTCCTCTTTCTGAATATTCTCTTTCTGTTCTCCTTATCCATCACACCTTCCTCCTCCTTGATCTCTTGATTTGTGTTTAATTTCCTTGATTTTTGCCTTCTATCTCTCTCTCTCCTTGAGCCTTTGATTTGATTTTCCCGCTCGTACCATAACTCTAAGTTTCACAGTGTTTTCCATCGTTTTACAATCTTCCACATACAGAATCTCAAATAAAAAATAATAGTGATATTATCTGAAAAAATAACACATATTTTTAATAATTTGACAAAGATCCTGATGCTGTGGCTTGCTGCACATTCACTGTTAATAATATGCCTTACTTTGATTTCATCCTCACATTTAAAACATTTTTATAATAAAAGCACTTGTAGAATAAGTCGTTTTCAGACTTACCACCGACAAACAAAATCCCATACTTTGATTATTTTCAGTTTTGACCTTCCATCAACAATTTCATTAAATTCTCCTTTAAATATTGTATTCACTTTAATTTAACACATGTTTTGGTACGCCAGTTTCCAGCAAGATATTGTCGCCTCCGGGGATGGGGCCGCGCCCAAATCGTCCCCTCCACGGCTGTTTGGCGAGAGCACTTACCGGAAGGTCCCCCAACCGTAATAAGCTCGCCGGAAGCACCTTAAACTTTGGAGTTCTTATTGGATCCGTCGTCAATTGTGCTCCACAACGCTTCTTATACATTTAGGGCGGGATCTCTTCCAGATCTGTTTCATTTCCAGTACTATCCCCCAAGCGTGTTGGTTCGTCCGGCCCCTCCTTCACGATAGAACCCTCCGCCCAGTTCAGCTCCAGGATCCGCGGCGCTTTACCCACCTCGCGTCCCAGGTATCCCCATGATCGCGGAGAATGGGTGTTTTCGCACACACAGTTGTCTTGAGAAGAGTCCAACAATCACCCCCCCTTGTGGGGGCCCAACTTCCTCGTTGGCCACATTATCAGTTTGTGTACAGCTCTGATACCATTTGTAACGACCCAGTTTTCCCCATGCAAGATATTGTCACTCCGGTGATCGGGCCGCACCCAATATCGTCCCCTCACGTCTGTTTGTTTGGCGAGAGCCTTCCCGGAAGGACACCCAACCAGGAATTACTCTCCGCGAAGCACGCTTAACTTTGATTCCTTATGGGAAGCCGTCGTCCATTGTACTCCAAACCTCGTCGTGCGATTTAGGGAGGATCTCTTCATATGTTTCATTCCATGTACTCTTCCCAATCGATTTGGGTTCGGAACGGCCCCGCTTCAAGAGAAACCCTCCGGCCCATAGGTCGCCCAGTATCCCCGGAGCTTTACACCACCTTCGGCCCAGGTCAGCCCCAGGATCCGCGAGAATGGTTGGTTCCACAGTTGTCGTTGCAATTAGGGTCGTCACATGTTTAAATTAATAAGAAATATCTGGATTTTCGTGTGATTTTCTAACATATGTACGATTTGTTATAATTTTATGTTAATATTTTATAAAATATTAGACTAATCATACAAGTTTTAGAAACTTCAAGACGTTTTTTTTCTTTATTTACATTATGTAGTGGAACATGTGAAAAATTTCAAATAAATCAATACTTTATATTTTTTTAAATTATCTCAGTTTCTTCTTTACTTTATAAAGTATTTTCAAACAAATAACAAACATATTAGATTTATTGGAAAAATATTCACATGTTTCACCAATCATGGTAGTATAAAAAAAATCGTGATTTTCTAACACTTGCATGATTTATGTATAATTTTTTATAAATTACTAAATAAAATTACACGAATCGTACTGTGGTCAAAATGATAAAAATTTTCAGATATCTTCTCATTAAGTAGTGATCATGGTGGTAAACTTTCAACTGCCTCCATATCGTTTGTAATTTTTAAGTGAGAGTTTTAACGAAATTGTTGATTGAATGTCAATCGTACTGATAAAATGATCAAATTACAGGGTTTTTGTTTGTCCGTTTGTTTTAGTACGGGGGCTACCCGAAATGAAGTGCATAGTACATATTAAAATTAATATTACCCTTGATTATTTGATTTCATAATGCCACGTGAATAAATATTAGGATTCTCTTTACTGCTTTCAATCGTGCTTTTGATGTGTATTGAGTGCATGATGATTAACTTAAGTGACAATATTAATTCAAGGCATTTTCATATCGATGCTTAATTTTGTGGACTATTTAGATAATGCATTATTGAAATTGTCAGTATATTTATTTTTCATAGTACAAAGAAAATAATACAATAATTATAAGACTTTGTCACTATTGTTCAATAATTTCTATCATTTTAACTTAATGTTAAAACAGTACTTATACATTTTGTAGTAAAAAAATTATTTATTAAGAAAAATCGTTCAAGTCACATTTCTCTCATTAAATGCTCACTTTATTTTTTATTATTATTATTATATCTTAGGTTTTTTTTTAAAAAAACCTAAGGTTTAGGTTTTTAAAAAAAAACCTTAGTTTTTACTGTTCATCAAAAAAAACCCTCAGGTTTTGGAATAGGGAAAAAACCTTTAGTCCCCTTGGCAGTGCCGCCGAACGGAGGCCGCCGGTCTAGTTGACCGGCCGGCCTCCTTTTTTTATTTTAAAAATACACGATGCTGGCGGGTCCAGTGTTGACCGGCCCGCCTCCGTTGTAAACCCGGCAAACCCTTGTGTTTAGTCACGGTTTTGTCGTTTACCGTGGATGCCGTCTGGTTCAAGTGAATCGGCCGCCTCCAGATAAAACACAGACCCGTGACTTAGCACGGTCTGTCGTTATTGTGGCGGCCGGCCCTGTCCCGTGAGGCCGGCCTCCACTACCCTTTTATACCCCCCCCCTCCCTCTCACTGCTCACCCTCATCCCTCTCTCAACTCCAACTCTCTCTTCTATACTTTCGGTATGAATATTTTTTTTTGTTTTTTTTGTCCTTTAAATTACAAAATTTACAATTATTTTGAATTTTAATTAATTATTTATTAATTAGTTAATATTTTTGTTCGTACCGACTAATTAAATTCTCCGACGATATACCCTCCTTCCACCCTTCCCTTGTTTTCGGTGATAGTTTCGTATAAAATTGTTATTGTATTTTTTTTTATCCTTTAATTACCAACATTAAATTATACTGATTATTTTAATACCCTTGACTAATTATTACAAAAATTAAGTAAAGAATGCAAATGTTGTATGTGTATCGGTTGGTACCAACTCGATTTCATCATAAATTCTAGTATGTAGAGTGGAATCCTGCAAAGGGAGTGCAATTTTGGGGCGTTGCTCTATAGACGACTAGAAATCTTTTTTTTTTAATATTGCCAAAGTAACCAATATTATTCTTGTTAGGAGAATTACATAGTATGATAAGTATGACATTTTCGTTCTATTTATAGAATGCAGAGTATTAAGATCTTTACAGAAAATTATTCTGATTGACTATATTCGAGATTACTGACAAATTTCAAACATTATACTGGGATTTCCTTGACACGGTTTTATTACTTGTTGACTTACTATTTACAATTAATTACGAAAATATCCAGTTTAATTACCCGTTTAATTATTGTCTTTATTACTTTGATTTTTTTTTTTAGCACGACGATGGATGCTGAAGTATATATCGTTTAGCTGGGATACGCCATGGGAATTTCGGAATCAAGAGTGTAAGAGAAATTTGAGCAAGATTTGCCAACTCTCGTAGTCATGGATGACTTTCGCTTTACAGGTTTGAGTCATTCGGGGATCAAAGACATGTTTGACGCCACGCCGGGGCAGGTCAATGTAGTTAGCGTCGATTTTTGCGAAGAATAGTTTCGCTGGTTCACGCTAACTTGACAGCGTCCGGAAGAAAGGAGTTTGACTATTTGAAGACGTACGTCCTTGGTCGGCGGGAGTTTATGATACGTCCAGAGCTCGTGACTCTGTGCTGGGGTTTGCCTAGAAGGGGCGGAGCAATAGTCCATTCTTTCCCTAGACCCCCCTTTTGTCACATTGCCTGAGGGAGTATAGTTCTTACTGGAAATTCATACAATCCAACATCCAGTGTTCGTCAAGAGCCACGAACAAGACTGAATATTATAGTCGATTCTTCGCAACATGCTCGCTCACACCTTTCTTCCACGAGAGGGACATCGAATCTCGTGAGCTGCATGGACCTCTAATAATTACGAGAACTTTGTGCAACGTGAACCTTGCGCCCCCAGCTTCTTGATTATAATCACATGCGCGAGAGTCGGGCGGGCACCGGGAACGAACTCCCATTTGGGCCATTGATTATGAAGATCTCGATCGACTAGGATTCATATACCAGTTGGCGAGCCGAGAACAGGTTCAAAGACCAACCGACGTATTCCCACACATCGCACTGATGAAAATGGGCCGCTTGAAGTCAATGTCCTTTGGGTTCTGAAAAGCTATCAATAGCATCCACCTCTCGTGCAGTGCCGATGGAGGATGCCACATCGCCGCCATTACCCCTCAGTAAAAAGTGATGCTGTAAGGATGGACACGGGCATATATCAGCTATTTATCAATGCCAGATTATCAGATTCACATCGCCCATCGCAAATGAATGACATGCAGCAGATGCAGAGACGCAACATACTCATACCACGGCAACTGAATGAATACTGGAGATACAGCAAGCCATCAGCGGACATTAGGCAACCTCATAGGCAAAGTCGTAAACTGGATACGAGTGTCAAGAAATTAGATGGGCCACCTTATCCTGACGAAGACGATGATGTGACCACCAGCACTGGTAAATTTCTGTAAATTTTATGTCTTTACATTTAATTAAATTGACATTATGTCTCTTATTTGTTTTCTTGACTCCATTCATTTTTTTTCTTAATACCATGAATAGAATGAAAAGATTGTTGTACCTAAATTTTATTAATTGAATGAAATGGTTGAAACGTTAACATCTTTGTCAGTATTTTAATCTATATATTCTAACATTATAAATTACTTTCAGTCACATTTAGAAACCAAATTTAAAGTAACGCTCATAACGTTTTTAATTTTTTCAAATTTATAAATTCCACAATTGGTATATTCAAAACATTACAAATTCCTGCCCGGCCCCGCGCAGATTCCTTCGTCCCGTCAACTGTCCTGAAGCCCAGAATGTTTCCTGCGCAGCAGCGCCTGAATTGATCCCCGGTTAGGACAAGTGCGCGTCTTATGCCCCGCGTCGACATACACTACACGCACTAGTGGCTCCTCTTCTAACACTTGACCTTGACGGCTCTTCTGCATCTCGCACTCTGTCTTCTTTCGGCCTACCCATGTTGACGTCGTCTTTTTGGCGGAGGATTTCGTTATATCTCGTACGTCGGCCACATTATTGGGCCCTGACGAACATATTAGTTGAGTACATCTGCATGTATCTTCCCTGTAATAGCATGCATTCACGTATCTTCTGGCGCCGACTCTCATCCAGTACATGCAAGGCCATTGAATGGACACCGGATTCCTTACGCTCCCACCATGCATTGCACACACCCAAAGTCATGTCCACCGCGAATGTGGCGTATCCATTGCTGACCTTGAAATCGTGTAGCTTCCCAAACGTGCATCAGTTTCCAAATGCACTCTAAGCTTGTCAGCTTTTCTTTGATCTTGGGACACAGATCCATTTGAATCAAACAGCTTCTCATATTTTCTTGACGATCGATCTTAACTGTTGATCATAAATCAACATGTCAGGATTCGGTTTGTCCTGACTGGCTAAAGAAAAAAGAATGCATTGAATGACTCAGAGAGATTATTTCCCCCATCCAGGTCCGCCCTTGGGATTCGAAATAATGCATGACTAGCCCAATATTTGCTCTCTGCTCGAACAGTCCGTTGCTTCCGGACCTAGCTGCTCAATTTTTTCCGATTTCCTGCTCGAAATGGGCTCCGTGGTGCTCTGGCCGCATTCCCACTCGCATCTCTGTATGCTTTCCCCGAAATGATTTTTGAAATTCGCATACATATGCCGGCAGAACGGTGTTCAGCCTATGAGATTTATCTCGAATAGCCCTCTGTAACCCCTGATATTTGCACGACAACGCGTAATAACAATCTTAAACCCCAACGTCCAGAAATTTGAAATAACATATACAAATTCATCATACCTTTGTCGATCGAAATATGTCCAACCGTGGCCATGCTGATGTGGAGGTCTTGTTTTAATATATCCAACAACCATGTCCATGGTCCGTCATCGACCGACGTGGCAATAGCAACAGGGTCGATTCCGATCGTTTCCATCGTGCTGACGGCTTGTTATAGTTGGCCAGCACAGCTCCCTTTAGGCTGACAACCATCCAATAAAGATAACGTGTCTCCTATTCCACAACCACTCTTGCAAGCTGCCAGACCCATATAAATCTTTGGCATCCCAATGATTATTGTCCATGGTTTCCATGTAATTTTCACTGTGCTTCCTGGTATTTGCTCGAATATTCGGCTGCGTACGACCACAATTGCCCGAATGTTCGTCACTCTTTCCTTCGTTGAGAGTTCGGCTATTCTCTTGCTTCTTGGCAAGACGTGGTGAATGTCTACGGTGAAGTCATTCCCACTGCTCGATAAGGATGGGATGTCCCAGGTAGGGTGACTTTGAACCTATCTAGGTAATGTTTCGCCATCCATGTTGCTGAACGTGTCAGAGTCAACTTGCCTCTAACAACAGTGAGAGTCGATCCATTTTCTTTATTTGAAACGGTCGCGTAACTCATTTGTATCAACTAAGCATGAATTCCGCCACCCGCAGCCACCTCCACACTTAGCCGTCATTGGACTTCTTTCACTTTTACTGAATATAATACCATAACCGTTTTCCAGGGATAATTGGTGTATTTCGTCTTTCAATTCCTTAAAGAAGCCATATCTTACCTTCAAATATCCTTTGAATTTGTTCTCCTTACCGTATGATTGTCCACCTCCTCGCCTCTGAGCCGACCGGGTTCGAATCTCATCGTCCAGCTTTTGGAGGTAGAGTATTCGATATTTCTTCATGTGCCAGTGATTATCGAATGCTCGTACCTCACATATGCCGCGTGTCGTCCCATACCATCCATTGTTCTGCATCATCACCATTTGATCTTTCGGCTGAATTATCGATCTATTTGAATCAGAATCCTCTTCTTCTCTGAAAAAAAAAATTAACAACAATTAGTCATAATACCAAAAGTTAAACGTAATGAAGAATTTATATACTGAGTTTCTTTTTTTTTTTGTTTTTTGTAAATAATATTGATAATTTAGATAGATAATTGCATAAAAAAATATATCTATCCCATAGTCTATACTAAAAGGTGAACGGGAGTATTCAATTTTACTATTTCGTAAATTAAATGAAGAAATATTCGTACACGAACGGTAATTAATTCAGTGAGAATTTTCATTGTTGTAAAATACATGAAAACAAATAAAAAATAACAATTTCATACCGAAAATAAGGGAAGGGTGAAGGCGGATTTATATCGTCCGGAGTTTAATTCGTTCGTTACCTACAAAATCTTTTTAAAAAAAAAATAATTTTTTAATAAACGGTAATTAAACTGAAAAAATTTAATTTTACATTTGTAATTTAAATGCAAAAAATAATAATAAAAATTAATACCGAAAATTATCGCGACGTATGAGCGAGCGCGTTGACAGTTGAGAGAGTGGAGAGGGTGTTGAAGTTTGAAGGTTGAGAGAGTTGAGAGGTTGAGAGTGATTTGAAAATAGGAGGGGTGGGGGATAAATAGGTTAGTGGAGGCCAGGCTCACGAAAAGCCAGACCCGGGACTAAGTCCAGGGTCGTGTTTTTACCGTGAGGCCGGCCGGTTCACTTGAACCGGCCGCCTCCACGATAACACGACAAAACCCGTGACTAAAGTCACGGGGTTTCCCCGGTGTACACCGGAGGCCGCCGTCAAACTGGACCGCCGCCTCCGTTGTATTTTTTAAAATAAAAAAATGAGGCCGGCCGTCCACTACCGGGCCGCCTCCGTTCGTCTGCCACGCCCAGTCCGACTAAAAGGTTTTTTTTCGCCTATTTTCCAAACCTGAGGATTTTTTTTGATGACAGTAAAACTTAAGGTTTTTTTTAAAAAAAACCTTAAGGTTTTTTTTAAAAAAAACCTTATCTTTAATCAATTATTATTTTAATTTCATACTCAATTGAATCCCCCCCCCCCCCCCCCCCCCCCCCCCCCCCCCCCCCCCCCCCCCCCTCTTTTTATTACATTAATTTTAGCATTTTGATAATTTTAATCGATTTTAATTACAAGTACAAGTAGACTTGCATGTGTTTGCTTTCGGACAATAGTACGTCTTCTTATATTTTTTCAAATTGTGAAATCCGTGGTGACGATGATTTGTCTGAGTGTGAATGATGGTGCCAAGTGCCAAGGTTTGAAAATTAAGAAGGATGGGCCCCCCCTCTTGATGGTTTTCACTTTTTCTCTCTATCCTCCCTATTCTAATGCATACCTTCTTAAGATTGATGTTTCGTTACTTTCTTTGTTTCTTTCATCTAATTACATCGCGACCTCTTAACCCATCTCCTCGGTCACCACCTTTAAAGAATTTTTGATGAGACCTAGGACATTACTGTTCAGTTCAGATTGACCCAATCTCCTCGTTCTCTGCAAAGTTCAGTATTTACACTTTGAACAACGAAAACTCTGTAAATCGGAAACTCTATTGCGTTGGGAGAAGTTATTTGTCAGATTTCAGATTTCCGTCAATGGCTGACTATGTAGAACGTAGAAACGAAAAGAAAAGTGAGGGGTATTTATGCATATATATTGCCCTTTTCAGAAAGGCTTGGTGGGACAGGACAATAAAGGAATCCACATTAGCTCTCCCCTCTTCCAAAAGCCAGAGCTATAATGCAGAGAACCATTGGGTACCTAGAAAAAGTCACAGCTCAGACAGGAGTTTTTTGTCCTTCCTCAATGCCCACCATGAATCACTTTACAAGATGGAGTTATGCGAATGAGACATTAGATACAAGGAGACCCACATAAAAATGAGAGTGAAAAAGATAAACCATAAAGAAGGCAGATAAAAAAGGAGTAAAAATAGTTCGTCTCTCTCTCTCAATTTCTGGCAAAGTGGGGGGGGCCAAAAAACCAAGTAGGGCCCTAGGGTGTGTCTGATCGGTGTAAAACATCTCTTTCCTCCCACTAGAAATATCGTTCTTAGTTGCTTTCTTGAACTCCAATTCATTTTTTTTTATTACATGAGAGTAGAATGAAAAAGATTGTTGTCCCTAAAATTTATTTAATGAATGAAAATGGTTTGAAAAAGTTAAACATCTGGGGTCAAGTATTTTAAATTATATATCTACAATTTATCAAATTAATTTCATTCAACATGTTAGGAACCAAATAATTAAAGTTAAGCGAGAAAATAAAGTGTTAATTTTTTTTCAAATTAAAATTACCAAATTGGTTATATCAAAAAACATACAAATTCCGACAGAAACGCGGCGAAGATTCCTGCGTCCCGTTTTTCAAATGTCATGAAGGCCCATGAATGTGTTCCTGCGAAGCAGCGCATGAAGTAAATCCCCGGGTTAGGACAGTGCGAGGTATATGCCACTGCTGTCGACATTACACTACAACGCACGTTGAGTCCCTATATAACACTGACCTTGACGGTCTTCGGCATCTCGCACTCTTGTCTTATTCGGCCACCAGGTTGACGTCGTCTTTTTGGACGGAAGGAGGATTTCGTTGATATCTGTACGACCGGCCACATATTGGGCGTGACTCGGACGGAATATAGTGTGAGTACATCTGCAGGTATCTTCCCCTGTAATAGCTGCATGCACGTAGTCTTCTGGCGCGACTTACATCCAGTACATGCAAGGAATGGAATGGACACACGGGATTCCTGTACGCTCCCACCGAGTGCAGTTGCACACACCCAAAGTCATGTCCACCTCGAATTGGTCGTATCCATTGCTGACTTGAAATCGTGTAGCTCCCGAAACGTTGCATGCCAGTTTCCAGATGCCTTCTAAGGTTGTCAAGCTTTGCTTTGATCTTGGGACACAGGATCTCATTTGAATCAACAGCTTCTCAATTTCTTGACGATGCGAGTCATTAAGCGTGTTCGGATCATATCGAACATGGTCAGGATCGGTTTGTCCCGACTGGCCAAAGAAGTGCATTGTTTGAATGACTCAGAGAGATTATTCAAGCCCAGGTCGCACTTGGGATTCGAAGAGAATGCATGACTAGCCCAATATTTTGGCTCTTCTGCTCGAAGCCAGTCGTGGGCTTCCGGACATAGCTGCTGTAATTTCCGCATTTCATGCTCGAAATGGGGCTCCGTTGGTGCTCTGGCCGCATTCCACATCGCATCTCTGTATGCTTTTCCCCGAAAATGATTTTTGAAATTCGCATACATATGCCGGAGGCAGAAGCGGTGTTCAGCATATGAGAATTTATCTCGAATAGCCCTCTGTAACCCCTGATATTTGCACGAACAACGGCGTTAATAAAACAATATTAAACCCCCAACGTCACAAAATTTGAAATAACATATACAAATTCATCATACCTTTTGTCGATCTGAAATAAGTGTCCAACCGTGGCCATGCTGAGTGTTGAGGTCTTGTTTTAATATATCCAAAAACCATGTCCATGAGTCTGTACACTCAGACTCGACGTTGGCAATAGCAACAGGGTAGATTCCATCGTTTCCATCGATGCTGACGGCTGTGAGTAGTTGGCCAGCACACGATCCCTTTAGATGACAACCATCACAAGCAGATAACGGGTCTCCCGTATTCAGCAACCCACTCTTGCAAGCTGCCAGACACATATAGAATCTTTGGAATCCCAATTGATTATTGTCCAATGGGTTTCCATGTATTTTCACTGTGCTTCCTGGATTTGATCTGAATATTTCGGCTGCGTACGCCACAATTGCCCGTACTGTTCGTCACTCTTCCCTTCGTTGAGAGTTCGAGCTATGCTTTCTTGCTCTTGTGGCAAGACTGGGTGAAATGTCGACGGTGAAGTCATTCCTCACTGTCTCGATATAGATGGATGTCCCAGGTAGGGTGACTTTTGAACCTATCTAGGTAATGTTTCGCCATCCATTTTGTGAAGCGTGTCGAGATTCAAACTTGCCTCGAACAACAGTGAGAGTCGATCATTTTCTTTATTTGAAACGTTCGCTCATTTTGTATCAACGAAGCATTGAAGTCGCCACCCGCATCCACCTCCACACTTAGCCGTCAGTGGACTTCTTTCACTTTTACTGAATATAATACCATAACCGTTTTTCCAGGGAATATTGGTGTATTTCGTCTTTCAATTCCTTTAAAGAACCATATTCTTTACCTGCAAATAATCCCGTTGAAATTTGTTCTCTTACCGGTATGCTTTCCACCTCCTCGTCATCTGAGCCGACCGGGGTTCGAAGCTCATCGTCCAGCGTTTTGGAGGTAGAGTATTCGAATATTTCTTCATTTGCCAGTGGATTATCGAATGCTCGTACCTCACCATATGCAGGCGTGTCGTCCGCATACCAGTCCCTTTCTGCATCACCAGTTGATCTTTCGTCTGAATTAATCGATCTATTTGAATCAGAATCCATCTTCTTCGCTGAAAAAAAAAATTAAAACAATATTAATAAAATACAAAAAAGTTAAAACGTAATGAAGAATGTCTATACTGAGTTCTTTTTTTTTTTTTTTTTGTAAATAACATATATATAGATAAATTTAGAATAGATAAATTTCATAAAAAATATATATATAACAGAGTATACCTAAAAGTGTGAACGAGGAGTAATATCATTTTACATGAATTTCGTAAATTAAATGAGAAATAATTAGTAACCGGGTAATTACAATATCAAGTATAATTTTCATTTTTGTAAATAAATGATAAACAAAATAAAAATAACAATTTCATACCGAAAATAAGGGAAGGGTGAAGGCGGAGTTATATCGTAGGAGAGTTTAAATTAGTTCGTTACCTAGAACAAAATATTAAAATAATTAATAAACGGGTAATTAAAATATGAAAAATAATTTTAAATTTTGTAATTTAAATGACAAAAAATAAATAAATAAAAATTAATACCGAAATTATCGTCGAAGGATGAGCGAGCGAGTTGACAGTTGAGAGAGTGGAGAGGGGTTGAGAGTTGAGAGGGTTGAGAGAGTTGAGAGGGTTGAGAGTGATTTGAAAATGGAGGGGGTGTGGGGTATTAAATAGGTGAGTGGAGGCCGGCCTCCACGAAAAGGCCAAGACCCGTGACTAAGTCACGGGTCTGTGTTTTTACGTGGAGGCGGCCGGTTCACTTGAACCGGCCGGCTCCACGATAAACGACAAAACCCGTGACTAAAGTCACGGGTTTTCCCGGTTTACAACGGAGGCCGGACGGTCAAACTGGACGGCCGGCCTCAGTTGTATTTTTTTAAAATAAAAAAAATGGCGGCCGGCCGGTCCAACTAGACCGGCGCCTCCGTTCGGCGGCCACTGCCCAGTCCGGACTAAAGGTTTTTTTTTTCGCCTATTTCCAAAACCTGAGGATTTTTTTTTGATGAACAGTAAAACTTAAGGTTTTTTTTAAAAAAAACCTAAACCTTAAGGTTTTTTTTAAAAAAAACCCTTATCTTAATCAATTAGTATTTTAATTTCATACTCAATTGAATTCTTTTTACATTAATTTAGATTTTGATAATTTTTAATCGATTTTTAATTATCAAAGTACAAGTAGACTTGCATGTGTTTGCTTTCGGACAATAGTACGTCTTCTTAATATTTTCAAATTGTGAAATACGTGGTGACGAATTATTTGTCGGAGTGGAATGATGGTGCCAAGTGCCAAGGATTTGAAATTTAAGAAGGGATGGGCCCCCCCTCCATTGATGGGTTTTCAAGCTTTTTCTCTCTATTCCTACTATTCTAATGCATACCGTCTTAGAATTGATGTTTCGTTACTTTCTTTTGTTCTTTCTGAATTACATCGACGACCCTACATTACCCATCTCATCTGTCACCACCTTTAAGAATTTTGATGAGACCTAAGACATTAATGTTTCAGTTCAGATGGACCCAATCTCTCTTTCTCTGAAAAAGTTACAGTATTTACACTTTGAACAACGAAAAACTCATGTAAATAGGAAATCTATTGCGTTGGGAGAAGGTTATTTTCCAGATTTCAGATTTCCTGTCAATGGATGACTATGTAGAACGTAGAAAAGAAAAGAAAGTGATGGGTATTTATGAATATATAATTGCCCTTTTCAGAAAGGCTTGGTGGGACAGGACAAGATAAAGAATCCACCATTATCTCTCCCCTCTTCCCAAAAAGCAAGAGCTATAATGCAGAGAACCATTGGGTACCTAGAAAAAATCACATCTCAGACAGTGAGTTTTCCTTTCCTCAATGACCCACCATGAATCTACTTTACAAGATGGAGTTAGGGCGAGGATGGAGACATTAGATACAAGGAACCCACTATAAAAATGAAGAATTGAAAAAGATAAACAAGTAAAAGAAAGGCAGAGAAAAAGGAGTAAAAACTATTCTCTCTCTCTCTCTACAATTTCTGGCAGTGCAGGTAGGGCCCTAGGGTTGTGTCTGATAGTGTAAAACATCATCTTTCTCCCACTAGAAATATACAAACAGCTTTCCATGTGCCTGAACCACCATATCAGTCGCATTGAACAAACCCTTTTTTGGGCAACTGTTGCTCCAAACTCTTAACTCCCCCCCATCTTTGCTTAAATGATTATGTCTTTGGCCCCTCCCCTCCCATCTCCTTCAATGGGAAGCTTGGCGTTTCAAGAGTTTTTAAAAACAGTTTGTTTGTTTGCTTCCTCCATATACTTTTCCCTCATCTCTTTTGTGGTCGAGTAAAGTGGGTGGACCTGCTCCATAAATGGATCATCTCTTGGCTAAGAAAAGCAATTGTGTGTTGACATGATGTGTAGATCTGAAGAGAGAGAGAGGTGGATGTACAACTATCTTGTCTTGTCCAACTCTTTAGTGGACTTAAAATGTCCGAATAATCCGACCCGAATCATATACCTAAAAATCTTATAAACAAAAAAATAATTGTACGTACATGGAGCAAAGTAAAAGTGTGACATAAGTCAAATATCTAATAAAATTTCTATCCTCAATGAAATAAAACTCTTGAAAGAAGGTATAAAATTAACAAAATAAAAGTCGACCCTACACCCATGTGTAGAAGTTCGATTAAACTCACAAAAGATGGAGAATATATTCTTACATTCACAGGAGAAGTAAGAAAAATAAAGATCATGCAAAGAATAATATATTTTTTTTTATAAAATTTGAGTGGAGACATTTAGTGAAACAATTTTTAAAATATTCTACTATATTATAATATTAACTAGTGTTCTTTGATTAATATAAAATTCTAAGTGAAAATAAATTTATTCAAGAATTCTGAGGACATCATTACATAAACATAGATTATAATAATGGTGATATTCGGCAATTTTAAAGCCACGAACCACCCTGATCATGTTTAGTTTTTGTGTTCATGGACACAACACATTCTCTAACGGCCGAATGTGCATAACAAAACACGACTCTCACATGTGTCAATCAAACTTGGTTCACACGATCAAGATAATCAATAAAATAATGTGTATGCTCGAAAAAAACTATCGAGTGAAAATTATATAAATAATAAATATTGGACTAGTCATAAGATAAACTCATAATTTTACATGATTTCAAAATGAATTTTATAAACAATGCATGATATGGTTGACAAAAAACATAAAGCTCTCCCTCTAAGGAGCCTACTACTATCAAAAACTAAGAATATAATAAGCCTAAAATGTGTTTTAAGTTTTGTACATGACCACAGTATCACAATCAGTACACAAAATAGGATTCCCACTCTTTTATAAGTCTCAATTTGAGGTTAGAAACAAAGGAGGCAAAAGCTCAATTTGGCCCAAAAATGAGCCTGATTTGGGTATGAGTCGCGGCTTATCTCAGATCTCAGCCTTGCAGTTTTTCCCTTTGGCTTTTCCGACCAAAATTACAGCCAGATCATCAATGTTTTTGAACGATACACCAAAAACAATTTTTATCCTTCAAAATCCTTTGCTTCTTTTGAATATTGAATCCCCAATATCCACTTCTTATTGCCACTCCATCAAACCTGTTAAAAGAAAGTTCGGTCTTTGTATAATAAACTCCATATTTTCCAATTACTCAAATTATAGAATCTTGACATTCCTCTTTTGGAGTAGATCTATCGTTGATCTTGGCCTAAAATATACAGAATTGCAAGTTTAGATGAATTTATGGTTTGGGTTTCATGCCCACGATGTTCCATAAATAATGGGATATTCTCCCAAGAAGGCAATCAAAAGAAATAAATTTAAATAATTAATTAAAAAAAATAGGGGTTACAACTCTCCATTTTTTCAACTCTAAATTAAATTATAAGGTGGTAGATGTAGAGATATGTGATACATAATAACAACTAGAGTATTAGATTTTGATGTGACATGAATTCTATCTTGACCAGATCAATTAGGCCCATGTAAATCTGATGTTCCACATCGTATTATTTTTAAGTTGTTTTTAGATTTCTAAACGAGATGTATTAATCCTTGTTCTATGCTTGTAGTCCACAGCAAGGTGATGCCATTTGATCTTAGTCGGACAAGAACAGAAAGGAGAAAAGAAAAAACAAAGATGGTCCACCAACCCATCACGCATAACTTTCATCCTTTCCACGAATCATCCTTTGCACCGCAGAAAAAAGTAGAGAGAGAAAGAGAGAAAAGGGAAGAGGAGAGAGAAAAAGAGGCACCAAAAAAACTACAAGTAAAAAAAAAGGGTAGGGTCTGATTCTTTTCATTGAAATTGAAGGACAGTGACTGCACTGCACATGCAAAGTGAAGCCATTATTCTCCTATCTCTTCTCTCCACACTTATCATCATCTTCATCGGTCGACAGTGCACAGAACAGATAAAGGTATTTTCTTATCAAAAACCAAGCGGACCCACTCCATTTCTAATCTTACATGCTTAAAGATTATGTACTAAAAGTATATGCCTTCTGATTTTGCTTTTCTTCCCTCTTATCAATTATCAAAGAATTTGATTGAATTCAAATGAGACGGCTATGCTTCCTCTTCAAAATGGCATTGCATCCACCTGTTTGGATCAAAGCCCACAAACAAACATTGCCCACCTCAATGCATGTGTTACTGTCGAGGAGGCCGATTCGAGTTCAACTTGTCGAGTTTTTGATATCTCTAGTATAATATTATTCGCTTTGTGCTAAAATCTACATGATTTTGTTGTTAAGTTTGACCTAAAATTTATTGTAGTAGGTATCGATGATAACTTTAATTATAAATGTTCACTTTTTCTTCTATTAAGCAAGATAATGTGCTGTCCTAGTTCATATCACAATGAATGTTTTTTTTTTTTGGGTAAATTATAGGTTGGATTTTTTTTTCAAATAGTTTTACTTTTCTCATAACTATATTAGGTAGAAGCTTGGGCAGTAGTGGACTCTACTATCAAAGAGTATGGAGCTTCATGCGAATTGATCCTGTAAATCTTTGTGCACTTGAGTTTAAAAGCACTTTTTGTAGATGGTGGAACTTGTACTGCTCGACGTTTTCAGCGAAACAATTACCAAACAAGTATTTCAATAGCATGAACTGAATCGTCATCCAATCCATAAGAACCATGAGGATAACATATTATGGCTCAAAGCTTTATTTTCTGGGAGGAACCAGAGAGGCTGAATTCTCTCATACTCTGACTTACATAAAACTTCCTGGGGATATATATAAGAGGAATACTTCCCTAATATGTATCAAAGAAGCACTCCTTCATGTCACGGCTCTAAGGGGACACAAGACAGAAAAAGAAACGACTTGATTAGAAAACAAACCGAGTCACCCAACCCTTAATGCAAATTCATTTAATATGTTACGGAGGAATTGAATACGAATAAAAGCCGAGACCCAAATGTTCATAAAATAACATCAGAGATATGGTAATAATATAAGTCCAAAGTAAATGTATTAGAAATGAAACAATAACAAATAAGTCTCAAAGAAAAAAAAATATCAAAATTTCACCTCACAAAAAGCTTTCTCAAATATGAAATTAATAAATATTAGGAGACAAGAAAAGATCGTCGAGCTTAGACCTGAGTCGGCATCTAGTGGTGAAATAAAGAGCTCTTCGAGATAAGTCAACTTAACTTAATAGAAGTAAAATTTATATTTAACATTAGATTTTTAATTAAAAAGAGGGTAGCATGCCAAATTCAAAACTTTCTATAAAACAAATAATAGGAAAATCGATAAAAACATCGCACTATAAAGTGGTACATATATAAAATATGTCATTCTAAACCTTATAAAAGTTTCAGTGAAAATAAAGTCACTCACGGTATCCGGACACACATGTATAGACATATAAATAACGGCGATACTCGGCAATCGCTAAAACAATGAAAATAGGACTTCGATCAGATTTAGAACTTTGCGTCCAGAGACACAACACAACACAATCAACTGCCTTATTACTCTATTTAACACAAACGATCACATTCTTTGATAGTCAAATATGCATAAAGAAAGCATGACCCCTTCATGGATCGATCATTCTTGGTACACGACCAAGGTGATCAATAAAGAATTAATGCATGCTCGAAATAAATGTCCAGTGAAAATAGATAAATAATATAACAAAATCTACTAATCATAAAATGAACACATTGTTAACATGAAGGTTATGTCTCAGAATAATTTAAAAAAAAATAATTATGCTCAACTTAAAAATATCTTTTACTTTGAGTGGGTCTACATCTTATCAAAGCTCAATCATCCAAAAGTCCGAATTCCAAGAGTTCACGATTTTTAATTTAAATCTCAATACCTAATTAAAAATAAAATTGTACATTTTTGAGTTGAAAAAAATTATACATTAATTTTTCTCAATCTTACCTTAGAAAATAGTCTTTTTTCTATTGGATAAAATATATTCCAAATTTGGGTCAAAATTAGACCCGAACTGGCCCAAAAGGGACTAGGACGCAAACCAAACTACTCTAGACTGAGGCCCAAAAATAGTTGGGCCGTAGCTTAACCAATGCATGAACCGCGGTCCACACAGTCTGGAATGGGCCTAGCAAGTCGCTACGCTGACTCGAGCAGAACATCGTTGTTTTTCACGTCGCTGACTGCAATTCCTTCGCCATCTTCGCCAAATTTTGACTCAAAGCCCAGCAAACGAAGAGTTCGAACCCGACAACAATCAGAAGGCCAGGATCGAAGGAAGTTCTTCGCAAACAAAAAACTCAACCTTTAATCTTAGTTCCGCGAATACAACAGAGAAACAAAATCGGAAATCAATACCTTCGGCCGGACGGTTTCCAACCGTCAGAAACTTCCGATAAACCCTGCCGAGTTCGACTTTTTTCCCCTCCAAACTTACACCGAAAGCAATTCAATTTCTCTCTCCAGCAGAGAAGAAATAGGCTCAAGTTTTTTCTGAATTTTTGCAACATCACCGAGGGGGAATTTTAGTTTTTCTCTCGATCTAAAAGCAGAAATCAATTGCTCGAAAAGCTGCGTCGAAAATCACTGAGAAAGAGCTAAAACGCAGACGGAGAGAAATTGAAAAGAAAAAGAGAGGAGCCCTCTGTTTTAACGGAGGTGGAGGAGAGAATTTGCTTCTTTACTCTATTGTGGAAAAACGAGTAGATAATCTTCTCCTTGTGGTCGATTGTTGTTAATGGATAGAATACGAGGGGTAAAACTCATTTTAAAAACTAGCTCAAAGATTGAGAGAATCCCCTCAATATTTATACATGACTTTTTTCTTTCAATTTTTCAATGTGAATATTCAACACTAATAAATAGTTAGTGGGTATTTCCATAATAAAAGAGTAGATCAATGTCTTTTGAAGCTTTTTATAAACGTTACTGGAAATGAACTAAGTCTATTGTTGGGGTCTCACACTCTAATGACTCATCATCTATCATTTCCCCTATATCACAAGTTTGTTATCAATGACCCAATAAAATGTAAAAGATTCAAATCAATCCTGAAATATACTTTCAAACTTAGAACTGCTCTTCATCAGCAGACATAACTTGATAGAAACTAACGACGGGCGCCTTTATAGAATAAATAAGATTTCTCAAATAAACAAGACGCAACAAAATTTAAAACAAAACTCAATCTCAAGTCTTTAATCCACAAACAAAGCAAAGACATAATCAGACTACGAAGTTCTTTTAAATTAGAAAAAAAACAAAAACAGACTTGTTTTACCATTAATAATAATCATGCGCCAATTTTAAAGCTTGTCCTCGAAATCAGAGAGTGGTGTCATCTGCTCCTTCAACCCCTTCCTCTTTCGAATTTCAACAACAAGATTGGCAGCCTGGGATCCAGATTCTAACGGGTCAGACGACATCATATCCCAATGATCAAACACACACTGAGGAAACGCCTGCCCAGAGGTGGCAGCCCGCAGAGTGCCTGAAAAGCCAAAGGACTCAACCACAGGGAGGTAGGCCTTGATGTTATAGAGAGGGGTACCAGGCCTCTGCATTTCTTCAAACACATGCCCACGTTTCTGGTTAAGAACGCTATAAATACCTCCAAGTGCCTGCTCAGGTGCTTGGATCTCCACCAAATAGACTGGCTCCAGAAGTCGGGGCTTGGCTGTGATTTGGGAAGCATAGATGACCCTCCTAGCAGTAGGGATAACCTGACCACCTCCTCTGTGGATTGCATCGGCGTGCAGAACCACATCGCAAACTTCAAAACATATGCCCCTCATGTTTTCTTCACACAAGGCACCTTCTTTTGATGCCCACTGGAATCCAGCAACGACGGAGTCCTTTATTTCATTGAGATACTGAACTCCCTTGCACATATCCACAACCATATTGGGCCCAGTTGTTTCAGGGCCAAAACACCATATCTTTTTGGCAAGATCCTTGTCCCAACCGAACTCCTCCGCCAAAATTTTTGAACGCACTTTTGGGTCATCTCTAGGGCCAATTCGACCATCATCAATTGCCTCAGCAAGTCCATCTTCCAATGGTCGAGCTTCCATGTACAGTCGGTTATGTTTATTGGGTGACTTACTCATGACTGTTCGGCACGACTTCTCAAGAACAGTCTCACGGAATGAAACGACAGGATCAGATTTCACAATTTCAGCACCGCCCATGAAGTCATCCTGCAAATCCTTCAAACAGATTTCAAGGTGCAATTCTCCAGCCCCAGCAATGATGTGCTCTCCAGACTCTTCCATTGAACAAACAACCATAGGATCCGACTTTGCCAAACGTTTTAGTCCTTCAACAAGTTTGGGAAGGTCAGATGCCACCTTGCACTGAACAGCCACTCGTACAACTGGTGAAACTGAAAATTTCATTGCTCGAATTGGGTGTGCATCAACTTCTTTCTCATTTGTCAAAGTAGCATTTTTGGTAATAAACTGATCGAGCCCAACCATGGCCACTGTGTTCCCGCAAGGAACATCCTCAACGGTTTCTTGCTTCTTTCCCATCCAAATGACAGTTCTCTGAACACTTTTAACATACAAGTCCTTTTTCTCACCAGGAACGTAGTTAGGCCCCATAATCCTCACTTTCATACCAGTGGCAACTCTACCAGAGAAAACACGACCAAAAGCAAAGAACCGACCCTTGTCAGATGCCGGAATCATCTTTGACACATAGAGCATTAGTGGTCCATCAGGGTCACAGTTTCTAATTGCAGTAGCATATTGGTCATCAAGAGGGCCCTCATACAAATTCTCAACACGATACCTCTGGGCCTTTGATGGAGAAGGGAGATGAAAGATCATCATTTCCAAGAGAGCTGTGCTAGCTGGTAGCCAAGTTTGCATGACTCGTTTCATCAGCGCCTTGCCCATCAATTCCTTCTCATCTGACTTCATAGTCACACCCAACTTTTTCAACATAGGCCAAAGCTTATCCTTCTGGTCGTTCATGCAAGTTGCAATAATTTGCTTGATGGGCTCATAACAGAACTGAACAAATCCACGCTTGCATGTTCCAGAACCTGTATTTTTGCTGGTCCATTTTTTAGTGGCAGGATCAAAGAAATTTTCACCCCAAAGCCTCTCCATCATCTTTGACTCATCAACCCCGAATTTGGAGGCATACATTTTGGCAAAGTTGGTCAGCGTGAAAGCCCAACCATGTAAACCAGCGGAGAACGCCACCGTTCCTTTCTCAGGATAGACCTGCACGTCACCAAGAAGAGGATCCTCATATGTGGCCATGATGACATTTGCATTCTCAATGACCCTTTGGAATGTTTGATAAGCTTCTTCTCCATCAACCTGAAGTTCAAGGAAGCACCTGTCCATCTTGTTAACTGTCAAAACAGGCCTAATTCTCTCTCCAAGAGCCTGACGGAGGACAGTTTCAGTCTGGACGCAAACTCCTTCAATGCAATCTACCACCACCAGTGCACCATCAGTGATACGGAGAGCAGCAGTCACCTCAGAGGAGAAGTCAACATGTCCAGGAGAATCAATGAGATTTATGAGATACTCATTTCCAACTCGCTCTCCCTTGTAATTCTTCAAAGACTCATCCGACATTTCATAGTATAATGAAATTCCAGTGGATTTAATAGTGATACCGCGTTCTGCTTCATCAGCACGAGTATCTGTCATCCGAACATCACCTGCAACCTCCTGAGCAATGATACCAGCAGCAGCAACAAGTGAATCGGTAAGGGTTGACTTTCCTGAACAAGCACAAAAGGATACAAGATTAATTCACTCTCAATATCCAGCACACAAGTAAGAATAATGTTTAATGATCAGGTAGAAGTAGAAAGAAATTATTACCTGATGGAAGAACTTACACATATATGCTAATATCATTTAACTGCTAGTATAAATAATTAAGTAGAAAACAAGCTGTGCATTATTAGGAGTCTGTGTAATGGCACCATATACACATTTTTAAACATAATTTTATTCTTCTACTTTGATAAATTTCAGTCTTTCAAACGTTTTCAATACAAATATTTTTAAGGAGAATTAAAAACACCCATGGCATTCACTGTTTAGTGTAGCCAGCCATGCTAAATCTAGTTTTAAAATCAAAATATCCTAGATATTAGGTACATGTCATCCCAAAGCCTCCATCATTTTTTTCCAGAATAAGATCTAAGCCCACCAATTCCATAATCTGAGAGCTCGTGATTTCTTTTCAGAATCTCCTAAACTTTCAATCTTCCAGCATGCATCAAAGGATAAAACAGGCAGAAGGTTTAGAATAAGCATACCATGATCAACATGTGCAATGACAGACATATTACGAATGTTGTGTTTCAAGTCCATAATTTTGCGAAGCTCCTCCGCTGTGAACTTCACCTGAACAATTTAAAGAAATCCCACTCACTCCTATTCTTTGCCAAGAAAACAAATAGGAAAAAAGAAAAAACCAACTTACCATCTTGACGTTTCTTTAGATAAAAAACAGTAATCAGTCGTTCAGCTACAAAGGAAAAAAGCAAGTAAGAACAACCAAATATTTATATCAAAAGAAATTTAATTCTACAAATGAATCAGAGAAAAAACAAAAACTTTGCAAACACAGTAGATCACAAAGAGAATTAAAAGAACCAGGTTTAGCTAGCTCAGATATTCAGGAAATAATTAACCCATACTTGAGGAATAAGAATAAATTAACATCACATAGCAACGATAAAAACAAGTCCAGGCAGATCCGTCCACAATTTCGACTCAGATTTATGTTGACGATGCTAAAACAAGTAGGATAGAAAGATTGATACTGTAAAAATAACTCTAAGTTCCACTCAAATCAGAAATTAAAAATACGAGATGTAAAGGAAATGGAATATCAAATCGAATGAAAATCCTAGATATCAAACCAACAAACAGAGCAGAGAAATAGAAGAGCGACAAAGAAACCGCAGGAAAGTAGGGAGATCGGGAGAATAAGGAAGGCAGAACCTGTGAAGAAGAAGGGGAAAGGAAAACTCAGCTCCGCAGCCTCGAGAGATGAGCGAAAAAGAGGGCGTACGAAATCTCTTTCCCTTACGACCGATCTTATACGAGTTGTGAGCGCCAGCCACTCTTGTTCCGCTAGGGTTTTCTCATGGGCCGGGCTTTGCGTTCATGGGCCAGGCCCAGTCTGTTGATTGTACGCATATTCCAGTTTATATTCCAACGCTAACTCAGTGCATTTATCACACAATCAAACTATTAATCACTCTATTCCTCTTCACTTTATTTATTTTATTTGAATAATGCTATTTATTCTTATTTTTTTATGTATCAAACATTAATTGGTGTAATTACTGACTTATTTGAACTGTTTATAATTTATTATATGAATTGCACCAATCAATGTCTGTCACGTTAAAAAGTAGAAATAGAGAATAAATTAAGCATTACTCGTTTTATTTTTATTGTTGCATTTTTTATGTACTCCACTAATAAATGTGAAAATGTTGTAGTTTTACGCGATAAATAAGATTTCTTTCTAAATTTAAACTACTACCTTGTGTGACATTGCCTTTTCCATCGTATGGTTGCTGCTAATAGTTGTTGTTCTCCCAAGAAATAACCTAGAACAAGAGAGAGAGAGATTTAAAGTTAGAAAAGATAATAAGAAAAGAAAAGAAAATCTAGAGAGAGAAGAGGAATAGATTTATTTGAAGTACATTCTAAAAATAAATAGAATCATCAGTATAAACCCATGTATAAGCGTAGCCAAATAGCAGAATAATTTTAAAAAATGATTAGTATCCAAATTGAAATCCAACTGATTTTCTAGTCTACGAACTACGAAGAACCATAATTATGATAAACTATGAATCCCTTCATATGGCAGGAGAAGAAAAGATAAGAATACTCGTATCAGGCTTTTAAGAAGTTAAAGAATTAATAATTATAATTTCATTTCAAATTGTTATTAAACAAAATAGATGGCCATAAAAACATGAGGATCTAGAAATTAAGTAAATAACATTATACTATTTGTTGGAGATTTGACAACGAATTTACGTGATGTAATATGAAGGATGTTAGAGTGTAACGCCCCGAACCCACCTCGGCTCAGTTCGTTACATTGCTAACTCAACCCACGTTTAAAACGACGTTCAAAATAATTTTTTTATAAAATTTTGACTCAGTTTTCGGGTTTTCTGAACCATTTTTCCCGAGCCAAACACTTCTAAAAATCCCGAAACTTTTACCGTACACTCCCGACACCCAAACCTTCAAGTCTCGTAAAAATTTTGGAAAACTGACTTAAAACGGATAATAAAAAAGATAGCAAACATAACCCAACGTTATTTAGTTAAAAATCAAAACGGACGGCGTAACGCCTAAAATTCGATAAACCAAAACCTGCAATTTAAAACCATAAACCAAACTAGTTCAAACCACAACATTTAAAACCATTGTCCATCAACACCATCAACTTTTAAAACCATAAAACCATCAAAATAAGTATCAAAAACACTTCCAAATATAAAGTACCAAAAAATCCTTCAACTTTCCTAACTAATCTCCACAACCAAATCTTTACAAAACACTTAAATAAAAACTATCCACAACCAAATATCTACATCCAAAATAGCAACCTCCCACAAACCCGAGGAAGACAGTGGTCCAGACGCCCCGACAATAGCCTGCACCGGCGGACTCCGTACTCCTCCGACTGCGGCCTAATCCTCGGTGGTCTCGTCTACCTCACCTGAATAGAACTCGTCACCTACACCACAGAACACAAAAAGGTAAGCCTAATGCTTAGCAAGTAGGGAATTAATGCATATAACACGCTAAATGCTCAACTCAACCCTAACATGCAATTTCTACACACTCCGTTGTTTTCTTTTCGTTCTGATTGCATTTGTCTCTAGTAAAATCCCTCTCGGGGTGCTCAACGAGCCACGTGCCCGACGAGGTAATTCTACTTTAGACCATTTCTAGTAAAATCCCTCGCGGGGTGCTCAACGAGCTACGTGCCCGACGAGGCCATTCTACGGTAAAATCCCTTGCGGGGTGCTCAGCGAGCCACGTGCCCGACAAGGCGATCCTACTCTAGGCCATCTCTAGTAAAATCCCTCGCGAGGTGCTCAACGAGCCACGTGCCCGACAAGGCGATCCTACTCGAGACCAAGTGGCATCTCAAATTTCTTATCTATCAATCCATTCTCACCACTCAAGTATGCAAAACACTTAATTTCGTAGTTAGAAAACGATGATGCATGACACACGATGCATGACACAAATTAAACATAGCAAACAAACAACATTCCCTACCGTTCTATGGTGTAGGCCCGAAGGCAACAAACACGCACTCCACTACTTACCTGGCGTCTCGGTAATTGCTTTCTCACTTCCACCAGTCAAATCACACGTTCGATCACCTAACAAATACGAAAAACTTACTTAATAACAAACTAAAAGATTCTATGGAAATCAACTAACCAAACTAAAGAAATTCTTAACCTAAACTAACTAAAATTATGACACATATCATTTCCAACACACCAAACCCAATTTTTATGAAATTTATCGACATCCAACTTTAAACGGCCATAACTTCCTCGTTTTTCAACGGATTTCGACGTGCCACCCCAACTCGAAAAGCTCTACACGTCTACTATCCATTGAAATGCTTAAATTAACCAAAAAACTCACTTAACCAATTCGAAATTGCCAAAGACAGATTCGGCTCCATTAACATCACACTTTTCATTCATTTAATGCATATACATTCCTTTGAATTTTCATTGGTTCATAGGTTTGACTTTTCAAACCCTTTGGTTTGAATTGTCAAACCATATTTCTCCTCTTTCTCTTTCAATACACAACATACAACTTAAATGAGTAACTCTCATAACACGTCTAACCTAAGGCTACGCACGTCACAGGAAATTCTCAGGTGTTACATAGAGAGTTCGCAATGACTAGTGATATGAATCAAGGAAGATTAAAAATTAAAGATTCAATCAAAAGATTTTCAAGCACGGGTAAAAATTCATTAAAGGAAAGTGATGCCCTTGAAAGCGTACATGACGCGTTTTTGAACAAATATTACAAGTAGAAGCCAAAACATGAAGTAGTGCACACAATAAGGCATTGAGAGCGCGCGCAGACAGGGCGGCTGTAACACCCAGAATTTTCCCTTAACGTACGTAGCTTTAAATTATGTTAAGTTATGAGTGTTTAATATTAATTTTAGAGTTTTCCTAAGCTCTTAAATGGAAAGCAAAATGGGAAGAGAATTAGGGGAAAAATTATAGAGATGAAGTGGTTAAAGGTATGTGAGGTTTAAACTAAAGTAAGGGAATGAGTTAAAGAAGAAAAGAAGTGAAATGAAGGGAGATTCCACGTTGGTTATGAGAAGAGAAAATGGGAGGGTTATTTTATAAAAAAAGGAATTTGGTGGGAAAAATAAAAAATCTGGAAAAATTGGTTTTAAAAAGAGATAGAAATTGAAATGTTAAAAGGTAAACTTTTCATCTTTCTCCCCTTTGCTCTCCACGAAATTTGCAGCACCATTTGAGGGTTTCTCCACCTCCGTTTCTTCAAGCTTTTGCAAGGATTAAGGTTAGTTTTTGGATGGGTTTTGTTGGTAATGCATCTAAGTGAAGTTTGTTAGTGTTTTGGTTGAGTTTTGTGTAAGTTTGGTTAGGGTTTGGAAACCCTAATGGGGAACCTCCGAAATTTTCTTTTCCTTGGTGAATTTTCTTCATATTTTTTATGGTTTAAACTTAGGATAGGTTGGTTTAGGTTGTTCTTAGGGATGGATTAGAGAATTGGTGGAAGTTGTGAAAAATCAGTTTTGGAAACAATGGTCGTCGGTTCTGTTTTTGTGGTTTCCGATCGGCCATGATGTTTGGTTGCTAAATTTGATTGCTTCAATGGATTGTAGACATGTAGAGGTTTACGGAATGGGGTGGAATGTCTAAATTCGTTGAAAAACGAATAAGTTATGGCCGATTGAAGTTGAATGGTGGAAAATGTAAGAAAATCGGGTTTTAGATGTTAGGTTTTAAAGTTGGTTTAAATTGGTTGTTAGACTTAGTTTAGAATTACTAGAATGTTGCTAAGTTATTTTTCTTATATTTGTTAGGTTGACAAGAGAGTAATTGAGCTTCACAAAGTGAACAATTACGTGAGGAGTAACAGGTAAGTAATGGAACATGTGTTTTGTTGCCTTCGGGCCTATACCATGGAACGGTAGAGTTTATTGGTTGGTTGTTTGTTTTGTTTTGCGTTTGAGCATTGTGTGACATGCTTCATTATTTTCGAAAAACGAAAAACGAGTTTTGTACATGGTTGGAAAGGTGAGCATGAAACGTAAAGAAAAAGAGAAGAAGAAACGAAATGTGATCTCGAGTGGAGTCGCCAAGTTGTGTAGGGTGATAGTAGAGCACTTGCGAGGGCTCTACAAGAGACGTATCGCTGAAAATACGTAAGTGTCGTGAGTATGAACGCCTGTCGTTAACGTGCAAGTGTAAACACTAGAGGGTTCTATGATCGACGTAGGAGGGGATCGTGTATGGCCGTCCAATGGGCGGGGCCTGGATGGGAGCTGTCCGATCTTGCTCTGTTGGGTCAAAGCGTGGCAGTCCAATGAGCGAGGCTCGGACGTATGCCTCTTTGATCCATACCGAAAAGTGAAAGAATAATGAAACGAAAATGAAACAAGAATAACCGAGCGAGTAGAAACTGCATATTTTAGGGGTTGAGTGTGTGCATTGTGTTTGTTTCATTTTTATATTGTATTATTCCCCACTTACTAAGCATTAGGCTTACGTTTTGTGTTCTACGGTGTAGGTGACGACGTTTTTACAGGTGAGCTTGATGAGGGAGATCAGGATTAGGGTGCAGTTGGCGACGCACGAGACATGCAGGTGCGGGCAGTTGTTGGGGTGTCTGTTGCTGGGAGGTGTGGGTTCTTGTAGTTCAGATTGGATTTTGTTTGTGAAAATGACGGAAGATTTATAACTCGTTTGGTTGATGTTTTGGGAGTTGTTGTATAGATGTTTGTTTTTATGTTTTGGGTTTATAAAAATTAAACGTTATGCTGCTCGGTTTTTTTCGTAGAGTAAATGACGGTTGTTTGCAACTATTTTCACGTTTTCACTGACGTTTTAGAGTCGGGACGTGTCGGGAAGTGGGAAATGTTGGGAAAAGTTATGGATAAGTTTTAGGTGTTTTGGTGGTGTGTGATTTGAAGAAATGGAAAATAGGAGAAAATGGTGTAGGTTGTGCGCTGGTGGCCGGAGGTGGCGCGCTGGCGCCTGCGGGCCGGGCGGCCCAGCACCGATCGATCGGCCAGGATACTATTCCTCGATCGGGCAACCCGAGAGGTTGCCGATTGATCAGCACCTCGCGCGTGCAGTTGTGCCCACCCAGTGCGCGCGCGGCGCCCATGGTGGCCAATTAGAGATGTTAAATGGGCGGGCTGGCTCGCCAGCCCGCCCGCTCGGCCCGCTACAGTAGCGAGCCGAGCTGGCTCGGCTCGCTACTGTAGCGGGCCGAGTCTGGCTCGGTCCCCTTAGGCCCGCCTAAGGGGACCGAGCCGAGCCTAAAATTTCGGCTCGCGAGCCCGCCAGGAACCGGGCCAAACGAGCGGGCTAACGAGCCAGCTCGTTAGCCCAGCGAGCCAGCCCGCCCCAGCCCCCCCCAGCCCGCCCCTCCCCTTCCCAGTTTCCCCCCCAGCCCTGCCTCACCCGATCGTCGACGAAGGGAGAAGAGACCGTCGCGTCTCAGCCTTCTCCGGTGAAGACATTCGTCTTCCGTTCACAGATCGCTGAACCTCAGACAGAGTCTCTACCTCGCACTCTTCGCCGATCTGCTTTCTCCGACCGAGAAGAAGAGATCGCCGACAGATCCGAACCTCGTTTACACTCCGTCGCCACATGCCCAACTATCGTTCGTCGTTCTTCAGTCTTCACCCATTGACCCACAGAGAATCGCCATCGCCAATCGCCAATCGCCAATCGCCAATCGCCAATCGCCAATCGCCAATCGCCAATCGCCAATCGCCAATCGCCATCGCCAATCGCCAATCGCCAATCGCCATCGCCAATCGCCATCGCCAATCGCCAATCGCCAATCGCCAATCGCCAATCGCCAATCGCCAATCGCCAATCGCCATCGCCAATCGCCAATCGCCAATCGCCAATCGCCAATCGCCAATCGCCATCGCCAATCGCCAATCGCCAATCGCCAATCGCCAATCGCCAATCGCCAATCGCCAATCGCCATCGCCAATCGCCAATCGCCAATCGCCAATCGCCAATCGCCAATCGCCAATCGCCAATCGCCAATCGCCAATCGCCATCGCCAATCGCCAATCGCCAATCGCCAATCGCCAATCGCCAATCGCCAATCGCCATCGCCAATCGCCAATCGCCAATCGCCATCGCCAATCGCCAATCGCCAATCGCCAATCGCCAATCGCCAATCGCCAATCGCCAATCGCCAATCGCCAATCGCCAATCGCCAATCGCCAATCGCCAATCGCCAATCGCCTTCGCCTGTTGGTCTTTCTTCAGACTTTAAAAACATAAGTGATACCCTAATAATAAAAATGTTTAGTATCATTTTTTTTTTAACATATACTTGATGATATTCAGTTAAAATTTAGTGTAAAAATCCTTTTAACTTACAAAAATTTAGTTTTAAAAAAATATTTTTTATTATTAGGGCTTATGTTTCTCGTTAAATTATTTTTATATGTTTAGTTGTGAAATAGTTTAACGAGAAACATAAGCCCTAATAATAAAAATAAGATACTTTCGACTTGAATTTAAAAATAAACATACAATCACCGAATAATAAAATTAAAATATTATCTATTTATAAATGGAACTTCAATAACTACTGGTCTAATGGAAAATTATTAGGCATTACCTAAAAAATTAGTGACCCGTCACATCTTTTTTCAAGTATTGAAATCGTATAAAAGTGATTTCTAGATTGTACAAAATCACATATGAATCTACTCTATAATGACAAATGTTGCTACAAGTTTGATTGCTGAGATTTGTTTGGGATACAAAAACAATTGTGAGCGAAGTTTTATAACTGTGCATACCACTTGTTCGATGAAATGTTTATGAGAATTTTAAGTTTTAAAAATTGATAATTTTCTTTATATTTTGTGAGTTAGAACTTCTTGTATACAAATTACTGGTGTGTACTTAATTTTTTTTTTTTTTTTTAGTATCTTTATTTATATAACTTCGGCTCGTTAAGCTCGGCTCGTTAGGCTCGTTGGGCCGGCTCGGCTCGGCTCGTTAGGCTC
Source organism: Begonia masoniana (assembly GCA_022432975.1). Taxonomy (NCBI): domain Eukaryota; kingdom Viridiplantae; phylum Streptophyta; class Magnoliopsida; order Cucurbitales; family Begoniaceae; genus Begonia; species Begonia masoniana. Next base: position 28,460,110 of record CM039509.1, on the reverse strand, counting down.
GTGGCTCGCGAGCCGGCTCGGGTTGGAAATTTTTTTGATCAGCTCGTTAGGCTCGGCTCGTTAGGCTCGGCAGGCTCGTTAGGCTCGGCTCGTTTGGCTCGGCAGGCTCGGTGAGCCGGGACTTTCTCGGCTCGGCTCGGCTCGGCTCGCTCGTTTAACATCTCTATGGCCAATCCTTCAAAAATTTAGTTTTTCAAATATGTTTTAACCTGACCTTTCTCGACACATTTTGCACGTATTTTACGCACGTTTTCCAACCGTTTTCGAGGGTTCGAAAAACTCGAAAATCGAGTCAAAATTTTATTGAAAATTATTTTAAACTACGTTTTAAACGTGGTATTGATGTGCAAAGTAGCGTACCAAGCCGGGGTGGGTTCGTGGGGTGCGGAAGACGGGTACAAATAGGGACAACGCGCGCGAGAACGCATAGAAGGCCATAGCACGAACAGTGCGCGGCGCACGATTACCCTCACACAATTTTTCCAAAAAAATTGATTTTTGTATTTTTTTTGTTTATGTTTTAGGGTTTTCATATTTAGTATTTTGACACTTATTAAAGTTTACTATATTGTTAAGGATATTTTAGACTATTTACTATTATTTATAGAGTTTGTTTGTATTCTTTTTAAACGCAATGCTTATAACATTTGATGAATAATTATTATGAATTAAACTTTGACTTTTTGCGAGAATTTTCTCTTTAGTTTTTTGTGAATAACTAAATCTTCCTTAAGTCAAAACTTGAAAGATCAACTTGATAGTTTTGTTATAACCACAAAGTTCAGTTATGGATCAAGTTCTTTGTTGATAACTTTGGTCCCATCGGCAAGATTCGATTGGGGTCAAGTTCCTTATATTTAATTCAAAGACGTTTTTGAATTTCTATTCGACGTTGTTGAAGAGTCTCAGATTTGATATACCTATATTTCTCATCATTTGGTATCAGAGCAAAACTCTTAGTTTCAAGTCGCTATCTTTATTTTCTATCAATTCTCTTCTTCTCCTGAATTTATTCTTTTGAAATTCTTCAAAGACCAAAAAAAAAAATTCGTCAATTTCATATTTGCAAAATTCTTTAAAAGTCAAAAAAAAAAAAAAAATTACGCTTTATTGAAATTCTGATACTTTCAAGTTCTTATCTTATTCTTGAAATATCCAATTTTTATTCTTGAAATATTCTATTATCATTCTTGATATATTCAATCATTATTTTTTGAATATTTGATTATTATTCTTGATATATTTGATTGTTATTATTAAAATATTTGATTATCATTCTTGATATATTCTATCATTATTCTTGAAATTCTCGATTATTGTTCGTGAGATATTCAATTCCTATCATTGGAATTTCAATTCTTGATATTAAATTCCGTAGATATCTCTAATTGTTCTTAAAATATCATTGCTTATATATTTCTCTTCATCAATGCTTTGTTAATTTTCTTCTTTGTTTATTGACAAAGTCTCTTTCATTGGTTATTCTTATTACTTCTTTCAAAATTATTTGATTCTAATATTCTTGGAGGTTGGAATTCTTAGCTTAAAAGTTTGATTTTTCTTGTTTTATTTGTTGAATATTTTCCCTTGATTAAAGTTTTACATAAAGAGCGAAAAGAGAAAATTGAGAGGTAAAAAGCAAGAATGTGAGACTATTACAATAAAAACCATTATTTGAGTAAAAACACGAGAGAAGTGATATTGTTAGAGTGTAAACACGTGAGAGAATGAGAGAGGTCTATAAAACTAACTTTGCATGTAACAAGTTTTATTGTTGTTTTCTTTTTCTTCTTTACATCATGCTTCGTTTCCACAAAATCTCTCCAATACAACACAGAAGCCAAGAATAGGATGAGGAGGAATACTACTGGCGAAAGCAAGTCCGGGAGATGAAAAATTCATTTAGAAAGATCAAACAACTTTTGGAGATAATGATGGAGGACTAAGAGAAGGCACAAGATGCAAAGAAATAAAAGTTGAAGAAACAAGAAACAAAGAAACAAAAGTTGAAAGAATAACAGGTGAAACAAGAGGCCGAAGAGCACGAGAAAGAAAATATTATTTTTCCTCTAAAAGTCAAATATTTGGAGGAAAAAACAACTTTTCAAAAGTACAAATAACTTTACAAAGAAGAGCCACCAACTAAAGAGCACATAAAAGAGAAGGTTAGTTTTCTCCAAAAGGATCCAATTTTTATGGAATTTCACCAAGAGGAAGATAATTTTCTGATAGACGAAATTGTCCAAGAAAACTATGAGATTCAAGAAGAAAAAATGTTGTTGAACCATGAGCCAAAAGAGTACGAAATTGAGGTAGAAAAGATGAAAACAATTTATGAAGAAAGTGAGAAAAATAGTGTCATATTGGCAAGGAAGCAAACACTTGTTATTTGTTCCAAAGATTTGATTTTTTCTAACAATATTAATCCATTTTCTAGTGTAAATTTCTTTGTGTGATCCAAGAGATCGAGGACGAATCTTTTCAAAGGGAAAAAGAATTATATGAACAAAGGAAGACCAATATTTAAAGATTTAACCAAAGATTTTTCAAGCATGGGTAAAGATTCATTATAGGAAGGTGATGCCCTTGAAAGTGTAAAAGTAGTGTTTTTGAGTCAAATATTACAAGTAGAAGCCAAAAAGATGTTTGAAGTGCACTTTGTGTAATACCCGGCTTGTACGGGTTTTTGGATATATTATGTTATATTATTATTTCATTATTTAATGGCATTTTTGGTAAATATGTCAAATCAAGTCCGTTTTACAAAAAGAAAGCGTCATTGTGATCCTAACGATTAATAGGAATTTTAAGGAAATTATGAGAATTTTCGGAGTTTAGATGCCATATTCCGAGTAAATACATTTCTCGTAATGTAAGGACGTTTTCGTAAAAATAGTAAATGAGGTCCAAATTGCGAACGGACAGTTTTGAATAAACCCTATTAACGAGTTGGACTTATTGGTGAAGTAGGGAAGTTTAGAGAAACCGAATAGCTAGACGATTGATGAATCGAAGGACGAAACCAATATAAAAATCAAATAAGGGCAGAATAGTAATTTGCAATTTTATATTATAAATCTAACCTAAAATCATTTCTCCCTCACTTCTCTCTTCTTCTCTGGAAATCACGATCGCCAGAGAGCTTCTCCTCTCTCGGCCGCCGACGATTCCAACAGTTCCGACCTCCGTTTCTCTTCCGTTTCTCCTTCGTTCTTCGTCATTTCTTCTCCTCTCGCTATCCTCGGTATGTACCTACAATCTTAGAGCTTTTATTTCAACGTTTACGCCGTTTTAGATAATTAGGGTTTCGATTAAATCTCGTTAAAAACGTGAATTAGGACTCGTAATTAATAGGTTAGCCGTGATTAGGTATATATTGAACGTATCGGACGTTATTGGACGAAGATAAACCAATTTGTGAAAAAGTATAAATCTGAGAATTTTCGAGTTTTCGGAAATTTCTCGTAATAGGAATTTCAAGTTATCGAGCATTAATTGACGTTCTAAATGCTTTGATTAGGTAAGTGAGGAATTTAGGAAAAATTCAATAGTTAAGGATTTTGTAATTTGGACGTTAATAGCTTAAATTGGTTTTAACTACGAATATCGTGTTTTCCTCAGACACACGACTCCCGTGGACAAAGCTCGAGATTCTGCGCGCCCAAGGTAAGTTTTCGTGACTTACTTTGACCAATCGGTCTATACCATACTTCGATGTCGTATCGAGGATCTCTGAAGAGTTGTTTGTTTAATCTGCTTTTGGTTGGGTAGTTAGGTTTAATTGTTTATAGGTTAGTTTATTTCGGTCTTGATGGTATACATGTGTTTGTTTATTGTATGGTTACATTATGCTTATAACTGTTCATGCATCACGTGTTTCAAAATGGCATGAAAATGGATTTCTGCACAAGTTTTCAAATGAAACGAATAATGAACGAAAATACGTAATCTGTATCTGGTCACGCGGGATGGGGCTCAGGCATGGCTGTAGGGTTTGTGAGCATGTACCCCCTCCTCTAAATCGAAAGTGGTAGTCCGACCGCGGGATGTATCCTTTCCATTTAGAGGGCTGATATCTCGGTGGCAATCTGTATGAAATGACCTGATATGTCTGATATGCATGTTTTCTGAACTTCATATGCACTGCACGCATGTATCTGCATTTACGTAGCTTACTGAGATTTCAATATCTCATATGTGTCTGTATGGTGTAGGTGATATTTCAGGAGATATTGAGCCAAGTGAGGACGACGTTCCTCCTCCTGACGTAGGGTGCAGTTGATGGATGATGGCCGTGGGAGTGCGCTGAGCAGTCGAGGCGCGTTTTGACCCGTGGGGAAGTATGTATAGATTTTGGGCTTTCTGTGACGTATGGGCTGATGTTAAATTGTATAGAACATATTAGGGTGTTTGGTTCTGGATAGGGGTTAGATAACATTTTGGTAATTGTCTGTAAAACGCTTTGGTTTAAACTGTTTACTGAATGTTTTGAAAATGTTTTGATTGGTTTAGGTTGTTACGGATAGCTCGGTTTTTAGAACTATCCACGCAGTTGGACTTCGCAAAGTCTGCTGTAAGCTAATTGAGTTTAGAATACGTTGAATTGGATGGATGAGTAATAAGTTTATTGTGATGTTTAGGTGTAAAACAATAGAAGTTTTGCTCTCTGGAAATCGGATTCCAGAGAGCTAATTGAAGTGTTTGATGCATAGAGTGTTGAAGGGTTTGAAGGAATTGGAAGCAGGCGTGAGGGAAATGGATCGCTGCTTGCTGTGGAGCAATGCAGCGATCGATCTCTGCTGCAGAGCAGAGATCGATCGCTGTTGCATAATGAAATGCAGCGATCGATCTCAACTGCAATGCAGAGATCGATCGCTGCCACGGCTCAGCGATGCAGTGCACAGTCGCTGCATGTAGCAGCGACTGGTCGCTGCCTTATTTGTTTTCAGGGCGGACCGTTTTGCCCTCCCTTTTGTTCTGATTTGTTTTAAGTTATTCTTATTAAATAGTTTAAATTTTATTTAGTTATTAAGTGTTTGTTTTAAATGATTTCAAGGTTAGATTTCAATTCCGATTTCGATCCTGATTTCGATTTCGGTTTAGGTTCCGCTTAGAGTTTATTTAAAATGTAAAATAAAATGAAAAATTTATATGGTTAAAGGGGTACAGTATTAGGGGTGTTACACTTTGTAAGCCAACCAAGTGAAAAACATGAAGTTGTGCACGCAACAAGGTGTTGGGAGTTTTGGAGGCGGCCAGGACAAGCACTGGGCACATGCAGACAAGGCGGCACGTGTATGGCCAGGTGCTAGGTGAGCGAGGACAAAGCAGTGCACACAGAATAGAATCAACGCAAGACGAGCGACCACTCTGCACAATTTTTCAAAAAATTCAATTTTGTATTTTTATATTTTATATTTTGACACTTACTAGAGTTTACTATATTTTTAGGGATATTTTGGACTATTTACTATTACTTTTAGGGTTTGTTTGTATTCTATTTAAACACAATGCTTATAACATTTGAGGAACCATTATTATGAAATAAACTTTGACTTTTTATAAGAATTTTGTTTTTAGTTCTTTGCGAAGAACTAGATCTTCTTCAAGTCAAAACTTGAAAGATCAACTTGATAGCTTTGGTTCTAACCACAAGTTCGTTTACGGGTCAAACTCCTTGTTTGATAACTTTGGTTCCATCGGCAATATTTGATTGAGGTCAAGTTCCTCATACTTTATTCAAAGGCATTGATGAGAACCCGTGGCTCTGATACCAAATGATGAGAATCATTCACTTTCTCTTTCCACCACCTAACACCAAACAACGAGATATTGCTTAAATCTTCAATAGTAAGAAGGCGAGCACTTGAACCCTTCGAGATGATTCATAGACTAACATCACCAAATTAAATGTTGACAATACCAACATTTTGGCATTACTTAGTCCCTCCCTAACCATAATTGACTATTCGAGTCTTTTCACAAATGTCAATCCTTGATTTTGATAAAGTAAAAGTAAAACTTGTAAGGGATCCCTTCCCTCTTCTATAATTTGACAAGAAGAATCACATCTTCTCGTGATGAACACTTTGATTCATGAATCAAGTGCACTAAGTGTAACGACCACAGCCCGGCCCACAGCCCTCAGGCCCAGAAGACCGAGCCCAGAAGTCGTGCATCACTGCCACGTGTGTCCCCTCAGGGCCGTCCACGTGTACTCATGATCTTCCCACCCCCTGCAGTGGGTGGGAAGATCGTGAGTACACGTGGACGGCCCTGAGGGGACACACGTGGCAGTGATTTGTAACGACCACAGCCCGGCCCACAGCCCTCAGGCCCAGAAGACCGAGCCCAGAAGTCGTGCATCACTGCCACGTGTGTCCCCTCAGGGCCGTCCACGTGTATTCACGATCTTCCCACCCCCTGCAGTGGGTGGGAAGATCGTGAGTACACGTGGACGGCCCTGAGGGGACACACGTGGCAGTGATACACGACTTCTGGGCTCGGTCTTCTGGGCCTGAAGGCTGTGGGCTGGGCTGTGGTCGTTACACTAAGTTTCCATTAAAGACTAAAAAATTGAGCCACCATAGAAAGATTCATGGTAATTTGATTTCTATAACCGCTTGGAAGATGCTTGAGAAACTTATTGACATTTTGATGTGGCACAGGCCTAAGCAAGCTCAACAAGTTTATGAGTCGTTTTATCGTTTTATTTTAATCTTTTATCTTTTATTTTAATTTTAGTCATTTAATTATTGTTTCTGTTTAAAATGTTGGATAAACATTAAGGTAGACTTTGAGACTTTGATATTGAATTATTTTATTCTCTAGTTTTCTCTATTCTTTATTTTGATGACGAAACAAAAATTTTGTTACACCAATTGGTATCAAAGCGAGGATTTTCACCCCAACCTCATGGTTGATGAAGGTTCCACTTGGCAACAAATAACCTACAACAAACAGCGATTTGAAATCATTGATCAACAATTTGAAAAATAGATCGTGAGATAAGTTAAATGCATGAAACTCTCCACAAAGATTATCGAAGAGCAAAAAAATTGGAGGACTCTAGAAAACGATGTACAATGGAGAAAAAATAGCAAAAAAAACACTATGGCAGAAGAAGAAAACTCTAACCCTAGGGCTTGGCCAGCCGACGGCCACAACCTGAATGGCCGGTCACGTCAACCTAACAGTACCAGCGATCTTTACCAGCCACTACCCAACCTTAAACACAGTTGAGAGGGGGCGATGTTCGTGCGTACAGAAGCAGGTGGTGATCTCGCACCTTCAGCATTGCTTGATGAACATCAGTGACAACTAGTAGACCCAGACCACAATTGGTCAACCGCGCATCGTGGTGACGTGAGCAGAACTGGTTGGAAATCACGACGTTCTCCTTCGAGATCCAATAAAGCACGACCAGCTCCTTCACGACTAGATAAAGTACAAACCCACCTGATTTCTCACCTACCAACAACATCCTCAGCCAATCCAAGGTCGACCTAACATCTGACGAGGAGTTCTGATCGGCGATAGAAGCAATGCCAACTTCGACAATGATGTTTCCAACGAAACAACTAGTTTTTCAAACAACTGAGCTCAAAACTCCAACAAACGAACTGCTTTTTTCCATTAGATCTAGTCAATAATTATCCTGATCGTCAACAACTTAGTGATTTTTAGCTGAGACAACTGCAAAAAATTAATTATTCGTCTAATGAAAGAGATGATTTTCATAATGAATGAGTTTTTTATCGAAGTTTAGATACTTATGAATTCAAGATGAAAATGAATTTTTCGGCTTTTGATGGTCAATTAAATATTGAAGATTTTCTTGATTAGATTCTTACAATCAATTTTTTGTTATTATTTAAATATCTCATAGGAAAAAAAAAGTTAAGCTTGTGGCATTTAAATTAAAAGGCAGAGCTATAACGTAGTGGGAGTTACTCTCCAATTTAATCAGAAGTGGCAAAGAAAAATGCTAGTTCAAACTTAGACTAAGAATGAAACGATTGTTACAAAGGCGATTTCTTTCTCCAGATTACGAGAAATTCTTATATCAACAGCATCAGAATCGTCATCAAACTAATCTTATGGTGAATGAGTATAGAAAAGAATTTTATCAACTAAATGCGAGAGTGAATTATTTTGAGTCATATGATCAGTTAATAGCTCGCTACATTAAGACTACTCAAGATCGATTAGCATTTCAAGCCATTTGTACTATGTCAGATGCCATTAATTTAGCAATGAAAGTAGAAGTGAAAATCAACAGGACTACAGTGTGTACGCCAAACAATTTTTGATGACACACTTCAGAAAGTTCACTTATTTCCAAGGGATCAACAATTATAGATAGTCCCAAAATTACTCAAAATGACGCTCCTTCAAATAAGAACTCTTAACAAAATCCTAGTGGAAGTTCTTCAATCATTGTTGAGCCTGATCATCAAATCCAAATATGACACCTAAATTTTTTTTTTCGGTGCAACCAACCAAACCATTTTTTGAATAATTGTCTGAGCAAGTATTTAGTTAATGGTGGTTGAGAACATGGTTTTGAAGAAGATATTTATGGAGATATTGAATTTGCAGAAGGAGATTTGGAAAAGGAAGTAGTGTTAATCATTCAACGAATTTTGCTTACTTCAAAAAAGCTGGACAACTCATAACACCGCAAGATCTTCCGAACACGATGCATCATTAGTGACAAAGTTTGTAAAGTGGTCATTGACAATGACAATTTATAAAATATAGTTTCCAAAGTGTTGGTAAAATCTTTGAATTTACAAGTGGAAAATATCATTTCTCGTACAAAATTGCATGGATAAAAAAAGACTTTAAAGTTCGAGTACATAAAGTTTGCAAGATTCAAATGTCAATCGAGACGTGTTACAAAGATGAAATCTCATGTGATGTGGTGGATATGATGCTTGTCAAATCTTACTCAAATGACCATAACTTTATGATGTTAATGCAACTTATAAATGACGAGATAATATGTTTGTGTTTCAGTGGTTCGATAAGAAAATTGTTTTGGTGGCACATCTTCAAACATGAAAAAACAAAGTATTTTCTCCTAAATGAGTTATTTGCGGCTACAAAACTTGAGTTCGAGTCCTTTTTAATTGTTTTTCTTTGTTTTCTTAGATGTCTCTTATTATTTTAAAGAAATTATGTACTAATTTCCTCCATCTTCTCCAAACAATGTGAGAATTCGCAATTCTCTTGGTGTTGACTAAACACAAAACTAATTTATGCTAGATCCATTAAAATTCTTAGTTTCTATATGTGAACATAGACATCATACCCAAAATCTTCTATCAGATCAAGATATCGATAGATTAAAGAACGTACTTAAATCAATTTTGATGTCTGCAATGCACGTCCCCCTATAGATACAAGATAAGGATCCCGATAAATGAGCAACTTTTCTTAGGAACACATACAAGACTCGTCACTGCAAAAAGAATAATGGTAACCCACACCATTAACTACTTTATTTATGAATTTCATAGTAATAGAAATACATGTCCTACTTACACAGAATTTGTAACTTGTTATCCTTTTGCCTAGCAGATAAAGATTGACTTCTGTGAAAAGGATGATTCATTCAAATCGATATTAGAGTCCAACTGCAATTCAAGTAGAGCACTTAAATCTTCTATTTCAGTAACTCTCTTGCGTCAAACTCTCTCTCAAGTTGATAGATTTTGAAGAAAAAAATGAAAGTGACTTATGAATTGGGGATCATAACTTTTCATAATTTGAAATTGGTAATTACTATTCCATCTATCATATAATGAATAGTTACAAAATTGTCTCTACACACGTTTAAGCTCCAATGGCCTAACCCATATTATCATATATAATTTAAGCCTAATAACTTAAGATGCCATTAATCCCTTTAATAGGGATCATATCCTGAAAACATTATAACATATTGTACAACATGTATGTAGACCAACTTTATCCATTGAAAATTTAACAATCTCCCACTTGGGCCACAGATGAACCTTATTGCCATAGATTATAACCAAAACCTTAGGGTATTAATAAAGCACAAAATTACATTCATTTAATGTGGTGTTCTTTGTATTGTTATCGATTGAAATGTTTGAAATCTTGATTTTTGATTGAATTTCATATTTTGTAAAGTTTGTATCAACCATGAACCAATTTGAAGGTATAGAAGCCAAAAACAAGCTTTGGAGAAATTTTGAAAAGAAAGTGCAAAATTGGGCAGAAGATGTCTTATAATAAGATATGTTTACGGCTTATGGTCATGCTCCAAAAATGAAATTCAAAAATAAATTTTTCATTATACTACGGGAGATATTTTTGGGGGTTGGATCTCCGAATTTTAAGAGAGAATAAGTATATATTAGGAGAAAGAAAGATTCTGATAAAGATTTGAAAAGAAGAAGATCTTCTTTTATAGGAGATCCGAGAAGAAAGAGCAAAAAAACTAGAAAGGGAATTATTCTGAAAATTTTTAAGAAAAGAACTATCTTCTTATCCTTAAAGTTTTCTCTACTTTTCTTTGAATTGCTGAATTATTTATTTAAAGTCTAATGGATTAATTGAGGTTATGATTCACTAAAGAATTGTGAGATGTACAATTTTCATTATTCTTTTTCTTATTGAATATTCATATATTTTGTAATATCCCGGCTTTTTGGGATATTATTATTTTTAATATAAATGGCATTTTAGTAAATATGTCAAATCAAGTCCGTTTCTCGAAAAGAAAGCGTCATTATGATCCTAACGATTAATAGGAATTTTAAGGAAATTATAAGAATTTTCGGAATTTAGACACTATATTCCGAGTAAATACATTTATCGAAATGTAAATGACGTTTTAGTAAAAATAGTAAACGAAGTCCGAATTGCGAACGGACAGTTTTAATAAATCCCAAATAATAAGTTGGACTTATTGGTGAAATATGGAAATTTGAAAAAGTCGAATCGTTGGACGATTAACGAAACGAAAGACGAAACAAATATAAATAAGTGTTAAGGGCACTTTAGTAATTTTCAAATCCAAATTTATAAAATAAACAATTTCTTTTCTCTCCCTCACTTTCTCTCTTTTCCTCTCTGTTGCTCGCGATCGCCAGTGAGCTTTCCTTCGCGATTCCTCTCGGCCGATCAACGATCCGACCTCCGTTCTCCTCTGTTTCTCCTCCGTTCTTCGTTATTTTTCCTCCTCTCACTATCCTAGGTATGAATCTACGTTCTTAGAGCGTTTATTTCGAGTTTTACGAAGTATAAACAATTAGGGTTTCATTTAGGTTTCGTTAAAAATCGAGATTTAGGGTTTGAAATCGATAGGTCCTTATAGTTTAAGGTCATATTGAACGTATTAAACGTTATTGGGCGAAGTTAACTCGAATTGTGGAAAAATGTTAAATTTGAGAATTTAGGGATTTTCGGGAAAAACTTGTAAATTGTGAATTGAGGTGCCGAGCGTAAATTGCTCGAATAAATAGCTCAAAGAATTGGACTAGAGCTTTAGGAAGTTTCCTTAGTTAAGGTTTTGTTGAATTCGGACGATTAGAAGTTTAAACACGTGATATTGATGATCGTTGTATTTTGCCTCAGACAAACAACGCTCGTGGACGGAGCTTGAGCTGCAACGGACGCGAGGTAAGTTCTCGTGATCTTCTCTGGCCGATTGGCCTGCACCGTACTTCGATGTAGCGTCGAGGATCTTAATGGATTGTTTGTTTTAATTGCTTTGGTCGGGTAGTTAGGTTTAAATTGTTATAGGTTCTTCTGTTTCGGTCTGGATGGTATACATGTTGCTTGTTTATTGTATTGTATAGTTATATTATGCTCATATATGTTCATGCATCACGTGTTTTAAAAGACCACGAAAATGAATTTCTGCACGATGTTTTAAAGTAAATGCAAAGAAAGAATGACCCTTCGGTATATAGTTTAAATGGCCCTTCGGTATACAATTTATAGCAAAGCAAAGCAAAGCAAAGCAAAGTAAAGTAAAGAAAACAAAGCATTATTTATAAAGTCACATGCATAGCATGCATTTGCATTTACTAGAGCTTACTGAGATTTTTATCTCATAGATGTCTGTATGGTGTAGGTGTTTACGAGGAAACAGGTGAGGACGAGCTTCCTCCTCCTGAGGCATGAGGCAGTTGACGAATGATGGATCGCGGTGGTGCGTTGCGCAGTCGATGCTTTACCGACCCGTGGGGACGTCTGTGTAAGTATTTTGGGGGATTGTAAAGGGTGATACGTATGTATAGACGATTATAGTAGGATGTTTGGGAAATCTGGATAGGTGATAGATTTACGTTTGATATTTTAAATGTTTTGGTAAACGGTATGTAAAATGTTTTGTTAAAAATGTTTTGAAATGTTTTAGGATCGGTACGGATATGCTCGAGTTTTAGAGCTGTCCACGCAGTTGGACTTCGCAAAGTCCGACGCGAGTCGATTGAGTTTAGATTATGTTTTAATCAGTTGAGTGCAGGTTGTGAGTTATGGTGATTACTAGTGAAAGGAAGAAGATGATTTGTTCCCTGGAAATCGGATTCCAGAGAACAAATCGATGCGTTTGATGCTGTGAAGTATGTGAAGTATGAAGTGTTAAAGTCTCTGTTATTGAACGAAGGAAGGGAGGGATCGCTGCATAGTGTGCAGCGATCGATCTCTGCTGAAAAAGCAGAGATCGATCGCCGCCCTTGCTTTGTATGCAGCGATCGATCTCTGCAGTTTGCAGAGATCGATCGCCGCCTCCTTTTGGCAGCGAATGGTTCCGATTCTGCCCCTGCTTTATTTTTAATAAATATTTAAATGTTTTAAGTTTTATTTAAATTGTTTTAGTTTATGTTTTAAGTGATTTACCAAACAAACTTCGATTCCGGTTTCGTTTTCGATTTCAATTCCGCTTTAACGTTAGGTTTTAAAGTTATAAAATGTGAGGATAAAAAAAAAAAAATACGGGTACAGTACTAGGGGTGTTACAATTATGGTATCAGAGCCCCCGGGTTTTAAAATCGGTTCTGTAGACTGCTCGACTGCACAGCCACTACGCGGACATCCTTCATCAACTGTAAGTCTGTTTATAGCTTTATTGATTTGGTTTCTTAGGATTATTGTTTTGATTTGTATAGGATTTTTATAAAATGGTTCGAGGAAGGGATCCTAGAGATGACGCGCTAGATCGATTTACGGAGTTGATAGATCGCCAGTCTCAGCATATGGACCGGCAAGCGCAGCAGATTACGGACTTGGTAAATCGGGAGAACCAGAGGGCCCGGGATTTGACAGTTCCCAACAACCAGGGCATGCAGAAGTTTCAGGGTCTACGACCTCCAGTGTTCGATGGTCAATCATCGGATCCTACTGTTGCGGAAGAATGGATCCGAGTTATGGAGGATATGTTAGCTTATGCCGAGGTAGGGAACGGGAGCATGGTGGCGTATGCTACCTTTCACTTAGCAATGGATGCCCGTTTCTGGTGGGATTCGATCAAGGCGACGACGGACGTATCAGTTATGACTTGGGATCGGTTCAAGTTTGTATTTTTTGACAAGTATTTTAACCGCACAGTGAGAGTGGCGAAGAGGAATGAGTTCACGCAGCTGAGGCAGACAGGTTCAGTTGCAGAGTATATCCGGAAGTTCGAGGCTTTATCGCGATTTGCACCGCGCCTTGTCAGCGATAACGAGGAGAAGGTACACCAGTTTATGGAGGGCCTTAATTCAGAGATCCGGATGCACGTCGTTGTGTCAGGTATTATTGATGTGTCCTATTCTGACATCACAGCTAGAGCTCTGGATATTGAGGCTGCCAGAGCTACTTGTGTTAGACTGAGGGAGCCAGCTAAGGGCTTCTTCCGTGAGATACAACCTCAGTCGCAGGACCTAGGTTGGCAGCCGAGAGCACAGCCGCAACAACAACCACAAAGAGACGTTAAAAGGCCTCTAGAGGGAAGTAACGATCGAGGGAAAGGCAAACAGGTACAAGGAGCTTCTCGGTTACCTCTTTGTCCTAAATGCCAGAGGGAGCACAGAGGACAGTGCAGAGTAGGCACAAATGTGTGCTATTGGTGTGGAGAACCAGGCCATTTTGTTAAAGACTGCCCGAATCGAGGTCGAGGTCAATCAGGCGGAGATCAACATGGCAGGGATCAAAGAAAGGTTGTACCGAGAGTCTTTGCATTCATCGAGCCTGACAACGCCGACGATGGGGCCCAGCCTTCTACAATTGCAGGTATTATTTAAATTACTTGTACAATGATATGTATTTGATAGATAAAGTATTTAGATCTGAAATTAGTAAAGAAGAGAGTAATAGGTGAGTAAGAAGGAATTACTAAGTGAACCCCGAATAGAAGATAATAGGACAAACTTATAACAATAAACGCCGTATAGAAATATAGTTATACGTTAGTAAGATTAGTTTGATTTAATCAACGGAGTTTGCACACCTAGAGTTTAATAATAATTAGAGGAATACGCCCTATGAGATATGGATTTTAAGTAGGTAGGGATTGTGTCTAATTGACAACCTTTTGGAGTATTAGATTATGACTAGTCAAGGAAGATGAAAATTGAGAGATAAACCTATAAAAAGGGATACCCTAGATTGTTGTAATATATGGAGTATGTTTAAATAGATGAAAGAGTACCATAGAACTCATATATTGGGGGTTCGTGTGAAGATAAGAGTATCTAGATTAAGATAGAATTTAAGAGTTAAACTTAGAATGATTTTCGAATAGAATAGTTGGAACCTGATTGGAAGGAGCGAACAAATATAGATTAGTCGATGAACTCAAAGTAGCCTTGAGGAATTTAGTGAAGGTAAAGTAGATTGTTGGAATAAATGAGAGCTTAGATTGGCGTTTAAAGGATAACAAATTGAAAAATTTGCGATTTATAGAATAAGGAGAGTGAGAATTATCACCGAAACCATCTAAGTAAACTTAGAGGTGAGATTAAGTTAGTAAATTTCGAGTGATCGACTCGGGTTTGGCAAGCCGAGACCAAGTAGTGCATGAATGGCTTAGATTATAATGATTAGTTTAGAGCGAATCAATGAGGAGATTTAGAGACTTGACCGTGCTTTGAGCAAATAGAGTTTAAGATAAACAAAGGAGTGTAATGTAAGCAGTGTGAGAACTTTAATTAAGAATATAGTGGTAAAATTTAAGGACAAAACTCTGGTGACATAGTTCGAGGAGTATAACAGTGTAAGCTTAGTTGTTAAATCCGCCCTGAAATAACTGGCGGGGATGGTAAGTTGCCCAGGAAAGTATGTGATTTAGGAGATTTAGGAAGACTTAATGTGTGAGTGAGGATATGTACAATCCAATTGGGAGTAGAGATTTCAAATTTAAGGCTAATGTTGGAAGGTATAGCCGACGTTTTAGATTAGAATCGTAGAGATTGACCCTAGGGATGACGGGATCAGAGTTGATAAAAAGGGAGTTCGAATTTTGTTAGAGATAGAATTCTAAGTAATACTGACTGTAGTTCATAGTTTGACTCACATAGACCAAGTAGTGTTATAGTCGTATAATTGTAGGGTATAACGATGGGGACTTAATTAGAAAATCCGCATAGAAAGAGTCTTCATAGGTCAATGGGTTACTCAAGAAGATAGGTGACTAGGAAATCCTATGGGTGATACGGTTATAACAAATCGTTACCCGAGCGAATATAGAAGTTTGGGTCGACATGAGTTTCGGCTACGGACGAAGCCAACGAAGTTATGGAGAATTTTAGACAAATCGATTGGAGATTTAAGAATTTAATTTAGCTCAGTACTTTAGTAAGGAAGTGTACGATCAGATTGAAGGTAGAGAATACAAGTTTAAGGTCGATATTGGAGAGTACGGTGGAGAGTTTTGGTTGAGAACAACGATGAATGACCATAAGTATAGGTGATAATTGAAGCATAATGCCGCTTGACCTGAAACATTGAAATCAAAGGCTATAAGCTATGACAAATTTTGAGGACAAAATTCTAAATAAGGTGGATGGAATGTAATATCCCGGTTTTTTGGGATATTATTATTTTTAATATAAATGGCATTTTAGTAAATTTGTCAAAGCAAGCCCGTTTCTCGAAAAGAAAGCGTCATTATGATCCTAACGATTAGAAGGAATTTTAAGGAAATTATAAGAATTTTCGGAATTTAGACACTATATTCTGAGTAAATACATTTATCGAAATGTAAATGACGTTTTAGTAAAAATAGTAAACGAAGTCCGAATTGCGAACAGACAGTTTTAATAAATCCCAAATAATAAGTTGGACTTATTGGTGAAATATGGAAATTTGGAAAAGTCGAATCGTTGGACGATTAACGAAACGAAAGACGAAACAAATATAAATAAGTGTTAAGGGCACTTTAGTAATTTTCAAATCCAAATTTATAAAATAAACAATTTCTTTTCTCTCTCTCACTTTCTCTCTTTTCCTCTCTGTTGCTCGCGATCGCCAGTGAGCTTTCCTTCGCGATTCCTCTCGGCCGATCAACGATCCGACCTCCGTTCTCCTCTGTTTCTCCTCCGTTCTTCGTTATTTTTCCTCCTCTCGCTATCCTAGGTATGAATCTACGTTCTTAGAGCGTTTATTTCGAGTTTTACGAAGTATAAACAATTAGGGTTTCATTTAGGTTTCGTTAAAAATCGAGATTTAGGGTTCGAAATCGATAGGTCCTTATAGTTTAAGGTCGTATTGAACGTATTAAACGTTATTGGGCGAAGTTAACTCGAATTGTGGAAAAATGTTAAATTTGAGAATTTAGGGATTTTCGGGAAAAAATTGTAAATTGTGAATTGAGGTGCCGAGCGTAAATTGCTCGAATAAATAGCTCAAAGAATTGGACTAGAGCTTTAGGAAGTTTCCTTAGTTAAGGTTTTGTTGAATTCGGACGATTAGAAGTTTAAACACGTGATATTGATGATCGTTGTATTTTGCCTCAGACAAACAACGCTCGTGGACGGAGCTTGAGCTGCAACGGACGCGAGGTAAGTTCTCGTGATCTTCTCTGGCCGATTGGCCTGCACCGTACTTCGATGTAGCGTCGAGGATCTTAATGGATTGTTTGTTTTAATTGCTTTGGTCGGGTAGTTAGGTTTAAATTGTTATAGGTTCTTCTGTTTCGGTCTGGATGGTATACATGTTGCTTGTTTATTGTATTGTATAGTTATATTATGCTCATATCTGTTCATGCATCACGTGTTTTAAAAGACCACGAAAATGAATTTCTGCACGATGTTTTAAAGTAAATGCAAAGAAAGAATGACCCTTCGGTATATAGTTTAAATGGCCCTTTGGTATACAGTTTATAGCAAAGCAAAGCAAAGCAAAGTAAAGAAAACAAAGCATTATTTATAAAGTCACATGCATAGCATGCATTTGCATTTACTAGAGCTTACTGAGATTTTTATCTCATAGATGTCTGTATGGTGTAGGTGTTTACGAGGAAACAGGTGAGGACGAGCTTCCTCCTCCTAAGGCATGAGGCAGTTGACGAATGATGGATCGCGGTGGTGCGTTGCGCAGTCGATGCTTTACCGACCCGTGGGGACGTCTGTGTAAGTATTTTGGGGGATTGTAAAGGGTGATACGTATGTATAGACGATTATAGTAGGATGTTTGGGAAATCTGGATAGGTGATAGATTTACGTTTGATATTTTAAATGTTTTGGTAAACGGTATGTAAAATGTTTTGTTAAAAATGTTTTGAAATGTTTTAGGATCGGTACGGATATGCTCGAGTTTTAGAGCTGTCCACGCAGTTGGACTTCGCAAAGTCCGACGCGAGTCGATTGAGTTTAGATTATGTTTTAATCGGTTGAGTGCAGGTTGTGAGTTATGGTGATTACTAGTGAAAGGAAGAAGATGATTTGTTCCCTGGAAATCGGATTCCAGAGAACAAATCGATGTGTTTGATGCTGTGAAGTATGTGAAGTATGAAGTGTTAAAGTCTCTGTTATTGAACGAAGGAAGGGAGGGATCAC
This sequence comes from Begonia masoniana, assembly GCA_022432975.1. Taxonomy (NCBI): domain Eukaryota; kingdom Viridiplantae; phylum Streptophyta; class Magnoliopsida; order Cucurbitales; family Begoniaceae; genus Begonia; species Begonia masoniana. The sequence continues at coordinate 28,442,093 of CM039509.1, read as the reverse complement.
TGCATAGTGTGCAGCGATCAATCTCTGCTGAAAAAGCAGAGATCGATCGCCGCCCTTGCTTTGTATGCAGCGATCGATCTCTGCTGAAAAGCAGAGATCGATCGCTTGCTGCATGCAAGCATGCAGCGATCAATCTCTGCTGAAAAGCAGAGATCGATCGCTTGCTGCATGCAAGCATGCAGCGATCGATCTCTGCAGTTTGCAGAGATCGATCGCCGCCTCCTTTTGGCAGCGAATGGTTCCGATTCTGCCCCTGCTTTATTTTTAATAAATATTTAAATGTTTTAAGTTTTATTTAAATTGTTTTAGTTTATGTTTTAAGTGATTTACCAAACAAACTTCGATTCCGGTTTCGTTTTCGATTTCAATTCCACTTTAACGTTAGGTTTTAAAGTTATAAAATGTGAGGATAAAAAAAAATAAAAAAAAATATGGGTACAGTATTAGGAGTGTTACATATTTTCTTTACTTCAAACACTATTACTTTATGAATTGTTTCAATTGACAATTCTTTAATTTCTCAATTTAATATCCCGTAATTAAGACTTTTAAATTCTTAATTGTTTAAAGATTCTAATATATATGATAAATAATATAAGTTATGAAGGTGTATAATCTAGTTTAAATTATCCGTGCTTGTTGAGATTGTCGACTAGAATTGGGTCCACTAATTCTTAATGCTATTGATAAATTAAATCCTAAAATCGTCTCTTTAGGCTTGGCTATCGAGATACTAAGGAGAGATTATGTTATTAAAGCGTCTCAATAACTATAACTAATTTATTCAAGAAGATTAAAAATTAATTCATGTTTCAATGATCAGTTTACTGAATCAAAAACTGAAATCACCCATTGACTAGATAATCATTCTTTATTGAAAACTCATTTTGATGTTCATTGCTTATTTTTAATTCTCAAATCTCAAAACCTCATTTTCCTTTCATTATAATTTTTATAAAAGTAAATCTACTTACCATTCCCTATGGATTCAACCATGCATATCAATCTATCAATTCATATTTTTTTTTAACAAGAATTATTTTTGATGTTTTCGACACACATCAAATTTTTGGCTAGTAACTTCTATGATTAACATGAGTACATATTACAATTTTGTCCATCAACTATACTAATATAGGATCAAAGCGATTATTGTTACATTAATTGTAACTAAAATCATCAATGGTCACATATACAGATATAATCAAATGATAGAAATCAATATGAATGTGTAGTATGATAATTACAAATAATATGGTTATAACATGTCTATTTCCAACTGGTACAACTTTATTGCTTTTGAGATCAACCTTTAAACTTTAATTTTAGAGTGATAAATGCCTTAACTTTATTATTGAAACAAGATATAACATATGTCATAAAAAATACATACATTTACCAAAAATTACAAACTCTCACTAAACCACAAATCATCTAAAGAAACAACACCTATGTGAGAAACACACTCTTGAAAGACCTTGGTTAGTATTTCTTTAGAATACGAATCCATAATCATGGAGTTTGTACCTATGTGATGTATAGATATCTAAGCACTCTAAACTCTCTCCTTTACAAAGAGAAACTTAATGTTGATGTGCTTAAATTTTGACGCACTCCTATTATTATTAGCAAACATAATACCTACTTATTTTCTCACAATAACTGATGGGTAACGACCTGAAAATGAGTGAGTTATCACCCAAAGAGTAAGAGTTGCTCATTGGTCGGCTAACCTGAGAGCAATAAAATGTATGAGCAGAAATGGAAGCATTAAAGTGTTCGAATAAAAACAATTTCTTCAGAGGAAAATGAAGCTAAGATGTAGAAGATGAAGTACGTGTGAATTAGCGATAGTGTTCTGTGAAAAAAAAAAAAGAAAACGATAAAACCCCTGAGTCGGCCGATAGAGGTATTGATAATCTTCTCAGCTATGTTCTTCCAATGAAGAAAACTGAAATTTGGGAATGGTATTTACCATTCTCTTATGGTTACAGCCTCAAGAGGACTTGGAGAAGAGGGACGGGATAAGAGCTTACAAGCTACCACAGGCTTGGAAGCAATGGAGGGCGACTCCACATGGTTTGAGCAAACCATGGCTTACCTTGGGCACCAACCTTTGGAAGATGATATTGCCTAAACCAACCTGGTATTTAAGGGAATATGGCAAGGTATATTGATGATCAAAAGGCCCTTACAACCACCAATATTTATGCATTTATAGGACTCCTAAATAGCTAGGGTTTTACAATGACCGTTGATCAAATAGAGATGGGTGGCCGAGATTGTTTGGCTTGTGCTTCATCCAATGGTGAGGCTTCCTCCCTTACAAATGTTATCAAGCATCCTCCTTGTGCCATGTCATTAATCTTTGTGACCACTACCTCTTGTCCTTGCTTCCTTTAAGCTAAATCCTCTTTGGTGCAATTGATTGGGCTTTGCATGCTTTCTTCCTCTATGGCCCAACCCCATCCCATGAGCTTAACCCAAAATAGCCATTACCATACATCTAACCTTAGCAAGCATCTAATCCAAACCATTCAATCTAAAACATGCGTAAAATGGCTAATTTTTGCCAACATATGAAAAGACTAATGTTTGCCTCAAACATAAAGTAAAATAGGTTACACGAAATTGATGTAGGGAAAACAAATTCCCTCTTTAGTTGCGTTGCTCCGTGCATCCAAAATGAGAGTATGAAGAGATCAATCCTTATCTTGAGAGCTAGGTGTCTATTCCAAGCCTTCAAATGTTCCATCACCTACAAAAGAAATAAACTCATTAGTAAACAAGTTAAAAACATTATGGGCCTTGGTTATGGATTGTGATTTGGTTTAGGACCTAGTAATGGGCCTATGGGGCATATCATCCTCCCCAACTAATTTAGAATTTGTTCTCAAATCCTTTTCTTGAACCTCTTCATTTTCTATCTCATCTCCAATTATGTAAGGGGATAGGTCTTAGACGTTAAAAGTTGCCGATACTCCATAGTTTTTGGGTAATTCTAATTTGTAGGCATTATCATTGATACGTTCCAACACCTTAAAAGGTCCTTCCGCCCTAGCAGTAATTTTGATTTCCTCTTGTTTGGAAATCTCTTCTTGCGAAGGTGTATCCATACTAAGTCCTCTACATTGAAAATCTTTTCTTTTCACCCTTTGTTGGCTTGTCGAGTATAAGACTCATTTTTCTTTTCTACTGTCTTGCGTACCTTGTCATGTAGTTCTTTAATTTGCTCCGCCTTCTCGATACCCAATGAATTTTTGGGTTTCTTCATGGGTGTAGGTACAAAATCTAACAGTGTGGAGGGGTTATATCCGAAAACCACTTCAAAGGGTGTCCATTGGGTAGTCGAATGGACACTTCGATTGTATGTAAATTCTAGACTGGGTAAGAGAATGTCCAAATTCATTAATTTCTTTCCAACCGCACTTCTTAAAAGGGTACCTAATGTTCAGTTGACTACCTCCGTTTGGCTGTCTGTTTGGGGATGAAATGATGTACTATAACATAGCTTTGTCCCCATCTTTTTTCATAATGTCTTCCAAAATGTGCTTAAAAATTTGGTGTCGCGGTCCGATACTATGGAATGTGGAATGCCGTGATGATGGATGACTTCTTGGAAGAAAATGTCAGCAATATGGATTGAGTCATTGGTTTTGACACAAGCAATAAAATACACCATCTTTGAAAAGCGATCCACGACTACTAATATAGAATCCTTGCTCCGAGCAGTTCGTGGTAATCCTAATACAAAATCCATACTTATCTCAACCCATGACTTAGTTGATACCGGTAAGAGGTAGGTATAATCTTTGAGGAATGACTCTCATCATATGTGGCCAATAAAAATACTCTTTAAGTATGTCAAATGTCTTTTGTTCCCCAAAATGACTTGCTAACCCTCCACAATATGCCTATTTCACTAGGCATTGTCTCAAACTACCCTCTAGAATGCATAATTTTTCGCCTTTTAGAATGTATCCGTCTAATATATAGTAACTTCCTTCGGGCTTATCTCGACATTTTGTAAAATATGTTCCAAAATATTCATCTTCTTCGTAACCATTCTTAATCCATTCAAATCCAAAGAATCTCGCTCTCAATTCGGTTAGAAGGATCCGTTTCTGTGAAAGGGCATTGGCAACAATGTTGTTTTCTTCTTTAACGTATTTGAGTGTATAGGAAAATCTCTCCAAAAACTTCACCAATCGTGCATGTCTCTTATTCAACTTGTTTTGGTTACGAATATGCTTTAAAGCTTGGTGGTCGGTATGGATCACAAATTCCTTAGATAAGAGATAGTGTTGCCAATTCTCAAGTGCTCGTATGACGACATAAAATTCCTTGTCATACGTTGAATAGTTGAGCACAGCCCCTTTAATCTTTTCACTAAAATATGCAAGAGGTCGTCCTTCTTGCATAAGTACGGCTCCAATGCTAACTTCAGACGCGTCGCTCTTGATTTCAAACACTTTATTGAACTCAGGAAGTGCGAGGACGGGTGTTTGGCATAATTTGTCATTGATTAGGTCAAAGCTACGTTGACACTCGGGTGTCCATATGAAATCCTTTCTTTTTTTTTTGTGCAATCCTTAATTTGTACAACTATTGAACTAAAATCTTTTATAAAATGACGGTAAAATGATGCTAGGCCATGGAAGCTACGTACTTCGGAAATTCCATTAAGGGTAGGCCATTCCTTAATAGCCTTAATCTTTTCTCCATCGGCTTCCAAGCTGTCCTTCGAGATAATGATGAAACCAAGGAAGTAGACTTTATCTTGTCTAAATGAACATTTGCTTAAGTTGCCAAATAATTGAGTCTTCGTTAAGGTTTGGAATAAGGTGCTCAAGTGGTTGAGGTGTTGAGGGAGGTCAAAGCTATACACCCAGTAGGATGGCTGCCTCAATCGGTGGTCTGCCTGATGTGCTGCCTAACCGGCCCACAGATGTGAGGCTCTGATACCAAATAATAAGATATCTTGCAAATTTGAATTAGGTTTGAGTATGTTTCTAATCTCGGGATGGGAAATAGGTCAACACCTAAGCTAAATTTTGGGATATGATAAAACTAGATGAGGTATTTTCACAAACACTTTTCAAACTAGTTGATGAGTGCTTAGAAAAACAGTTTTCTTGTGATTTTAACCGATTTGCATGTTACTTTTCACAAGAGTTTTACATCCAAGTTAATCGATTTAATGCTCCATTTAATCCTCAAATACTTAGTGAATAAGATCATGATAAATTGATTAATTAAGGCCATAAACTAATTAGAGAATTTCAACCAATTACCAATCTAGTTACACTATCTAAAAGAAAAAAAAAGTTTTGAATTTCAGGTTGCATGCTCATTTACTATCATGTTTAAACCTCAAGTTGATTATTTTAATGCATGATTTGTCATTTAAATCTTCAATGAACAGTAATATAACAGATTTGTGACAAAAAAATAGCAATTGATTAGAAAATATTTTAGGGTTTTGTATGCTATTTTAGTTAGGTCATTTTGTCAAACACCTTTCAAACTCTTTAGTGTAACAAATAAAAGGCAGTGACTCTATATGCGATTCTTACCCAAAACAATCAGATTATCTTCCAAACATGCTAATATCAATGTTGTGTGAATAAAGTTCGAGCAATAATCCAAAAACAGCAACTAAATATCAAGAGCAAGTTCGATATTCAATACTGAGTAGTTTTTTTGTACAGAAATGAAATGTACAGCAAGTAAACAAAATGGAAATAATGTTATTTCACTTAAAAGACTCTCATGAAATGTTAGACAATAATAGTAGAACAATATTAAGCAAAGAAATGCAAAAAATATAAACAAATTCGCTACCTAAAGTGGCTAAACCCGAGATATGCACAAATCTAGAAAACAGATTTTGTTAGGAGCAGAATGTATCTTAACTTGAACGAACAATGCAGCTAAAAATTTGTAAATAAGTGCACAAATAAAAGGTACCAAAATGTTTCCACGGATGTTAGCTACGCTTTGATACCAAAATGATGGGTAACGACCTAAAAATGAGTGAGTTATCACCCAAAGAGTAAGAGTTACTCACTGGTCGGCTAACCTGAGAGCAATAAAATGTATGAGCAGAAATGGAACCGTTAAAGTGTTCAAATGGAAACAATTTCTTCAGAGGAAATGAAGCTAAGATGTAGAAGATGAAGTATATGTAAAGTGGTGATAGTGTTTTGTGAAAAAAAAATAAAAGAAAATGATAAAACCGCTGAGTCGGCCGATAGAGGTATTGATAATCTTTTCAGCTATGTTCTTCCAATGAAGAAAATCAACCTTTGGGAATGGTATTTACCCTTCTCTTATGGTTCCAGCCTCAAGAGGACTTGGAGAAGAGAGAGGGGATAAGAGCTTACAAGCTACCACAGGCTTGGAAGCAATGGAGGGCGACTCCACACGGTTTGAGCAAACCGTGGCTTACCTTGGGCACCAACTCTTGGTAACTCCAATGGCACCAACCTTTGGAAGATGATATCGCCTAAACCAGCCTGGTTTTTAGGGGAATATGCCGAGGTATATTGATGATCAAAAGACCCTTACAACCACCAATATTCATGCATTTATAGGATTCCTAAATAGCTTGGATTTTACAATGACCGTTTCTCAAATGGAGATGGGTGGATGAGATTGTTTGGTTTGTGTTTCATCCAATGGTGAGGCTTCCTCCCTTGCAAATGTTATCAAGCATCTTCCTTGTGCCATGTCATCAATCATTGTGAGTACTACTCTTGTCCTTGTTTCCTTTAAGCTAAATCCTCTTTGGTGCAATTGATTGAGCTTTGCATGTTTTCTTCCTCTATGGCTCAACCTCATTCCAAGAGCTTAACCTAAAATAGCCACTACCATACATTTAACCTTTGTCATCAATCCTTATGAGCACTACCTCTTGTCCTTGCTTCCTTAAAGCTAAATCCTCTTTGGTGTAATTGATTAAGCTTTGCATGTTTTCTTCCTCCATGGCCCAACCTGATCCCGTGAGCTTAATCCAAAATAGCCATTATCATACATCTAACCTTAGCAAGCATCTAATCCTAACTATTCAATCTAAAACATACATAAAATGGTTAATGTTTGCCAACACATGAAAAGGCTAATGTTTACCTCAAACATAGGTTACACAAAATTGATGTAAGGAAAACAAATTCCCTCTTTAGTTGTGTTGCTCCGTGCATCCAAAATAAGAGCATGAAGAGGTCGATCCTTATCTTGAGAGCTAGGTGTCCATTCTAAGCCTTCAAAAGTTCCATCACCTACAAAAGAAATAAACTAATTAGTAGTTAAAAGCATTATGGGCCTTGCTTATGGATTGGGCTTTGGTTTGGGACCTAGTAATAGGCCTATGGGGCACATCAATAACCTAAGTGGTCTTTCAATTCCTTTGACAATTCGAAGTCTCGTGACAAAATGCCTTAGCCATAATAGCTCATTTGATGCCTCATACCATCCTTTAACTTTTCTAGTCGTGATACAAGTAAGAAGCTTTGAGTGATTGTTAAGCACTTTTTCAAAAAGTTTCTCTAGCTAACAGAAAAAAAATTACCTAATGTTTATTTCCGACTAACTTGGCATCCTGTGCAATCAGAATAATACCCAATGATCTCCAACTTGATCTGATTTTTTATATATGAGCATATACTCATTTGTTCTATGTAAGTACCTAAATACTCTCTTTATTGTTTTTCAATTATTCATACCAAGATTGTTTGCTCAATTATGTATACTTCTGGATATTGCGTACACAGTCAAAGTGTTAAGCATATTTTTACTTCTAATTGTTATAATAGCATAGAGAATATTTTTCATTTTCTTTATTTCAAATTCACTTTTAGAACACTATTCTTCATTAATCCTATTATCTTTAGCCACAAGGATTCTTCCTGGTTTGTATCTATACGTGTCAATAGTATGGCATAGACATATAAAACAACAAATTTGAATTTACTCCTACTGAACTTATAGTATACACAATAATCAACTAAATTCACCTTAAAGCCATATGAGATGATCAATGACGGGATGCCTACTTAAGCCCGTAGAAGGATCTCTTCAATTTGTAAACCATATCCTTTTGAATCGTTCTATACAAAGTATTTTAGTTGTAGCATATAAATTGTTCTTCAATGTCACCATTAAGAAAACTCGTCTCAACGTCAATTTGATGTATCTCAAAATCAAAATGAGCTTCCAAAGCCATAATTATTATTAAATAGTCTTTTGAAGAAAATGGAGAGAGTCTATTTGTCTTTGAGTAAATCCTTTAATGAAAATATGTTCCCTACATCTCTCCATGTTATCTTTCGAATCCCTTTCGGTTTCAAAAATTCATTCATAACAAATTGTTTTCTTTCCTTCAAGTAATGAGAAAAGATCTTAAAAGTCACTCTTCATTCACGGCATCAATCTACTTTGAAATCGTACTTTTCCACTCTCTAGTAGATCTTTGCAATGACAATTTTTTTTTGAGAATGTTGAGATTGTTTTTCAAAAGCAATCTCCTGAACTTGTTAAGGAAGAGAAACATCAAAATATGGTAGTTGATCAACATCACATCACCTATGGGAAGACAATGTCTTTATATGTATCTCCCCTCACAAACTCAATATCTTCAAAGACTGGGCAATTCCTATCTCAAAGAATGATCTATTAGTAGAATCATAAAATTTATAACACATTGACTACCTAACAAAATAGCGACTAATGGTTTTGGAATCCAATTTTCTTTTTTTGGGCCAATAAAGTCTTGCCTCAACTAGACAATTACAAACATGTAAAAGTCTCAAAATAGGTTTCTGACCTATCCAACATTCGTAAAAGGTTTTATTAGCTTATAAAAGATATAAGCTGCATTTTTAATTGACTCTTATTAGAGTGACTTTGGCAAGGAAAAATGAACAATCATACATCTTACGATATCCTTAAGAGTTTTATTTGATCTCTGACCTAAAACATTTATGCTAGGTGTCTCTAGCATAGTGTACTAAGGAACTATTCCATATTCACTTGATCCATCATGCAGACCATAACATTCTCCATTATGATTTGGATCCAATGGCTTTAATCTTTTTTTTTTTTTAATTTGATTCTAAACTTCAACTGTAACACCCCAGATTTTTTTGGGGTTAATTTAATTAATTTAAGTTAAGTTAGTTATTGGGTTAATTAAATTATTTTTGAGAGTTTCGGTGGAAGAGTTATATCGAGGGTGAGGTGAGAGCCAATTTATAGAAATTTAGCGGTCGAAGAACGGGATTTAACGAAATTCAAAATGGCCGGAAACTTGGGAGGGCAAAATGGTAATTGTGTGTTTTAAGAGAAAACAATTATGTTTTCTCTTAAAACAACATAATGGCTTCGATAAGCCATTCTGTTGCTCGGGTATCACCGAACGCCGAACAGGGGAGGGGGAGCGCAGGCGACGTTCGGCGAGCAAATCACCGGCGACTTCGGCGTTCTTTCGATCAGACGGTGGCGACGAGCCGAGGGCTGACATTTTCGGCCTCCTCCTACCAAAAACTGACTGGTAAGCTTAGGGCTTTGCCTTGTTTTGTGTTCGGTCTGTGCTGTGGATCGCCGAGCTGCTAGAGCTCCGATCGCCGGTCATTTTTGGCTGCCCTCAGCGTCAGATTGCCGAGCTCAACGCTGGCAATGATTGCCGAGCAATGTACAGCTCTGATTGAGCTAAAAATAGAGGGCCAAGCTTATGAACCTCGGGTTTCCTGGTGTGAAACTCTGATGGTTTTGTTAGGTTATGTTGACTGAATGTTAGATGGTCGATTGGTAAAGAAATTTGGTAGAATCGGATTGAGGAGAGAATTTTGGACGTTTTAAGGAAAAATCCGGTTCTGATTTTAGGGGTTTTGGCCTAGCTACGTTTAGTTGTTTTAAATTTCCTTTTGGCAGATTAAACTAGGTTATAGAGGAGTACGTGGCCGCTGAAATCGTTCGATTTCCATTAGCCGACGCAAACAGTTGTATGTAGGTGGTAAGCCTTGTGAGGGTTGTGAGACAGTTGTATGTAGGTGGTAAGCCTTGTGAGGGTTGTGAGACAGTTGTATGTAGGTGGTAAGCCTTGTGAGGGTTGTGAGACAGTTGTATGTAGGTGGTAAGCCTTGTGAGGGTGTTGAGACAGTTGTATGTAGGTGGTAAGCCTTGTGAGGGTGTTGAGACAGTTGTATGTAGGTGGTAAGCCTTGTGAGGGTGTTGAGACAGTTGTATGTAGGTGGTAAGCCTTGTGAGGGTGTTGAGACAGTTGTATGTAGGTGGTAAGCCTTGTGAGGGTGTTGAGACAGTTGTATGTAGGTGGTAAGCCTTGTGAGGGTGTTGAGACAGTTGTATGTAGGTGGTAAGCCTTGTGAGGGTGTTGAGACAGTTGTATGTAGGTGGTAAGCCTTGTGAGGGTGTTGAGACAGTTGTATGTAGGTGGTAAGCCTTGTGAGGGTGTTGAGACAGTTGTATGTAGGTGGTAAGCCTTGTGAGGGTGTTGAGACAGTTGTATGTAGGTGGTAAGCCTTGTGAGGGTGTTGAGACAGTTGTATGTAGGTGGTAAGCCTTGTGAGGGTGTTGAGACAGTTGTATGTAGGTGGTAAGCCTTGTGAGGGTGTTGAGACAGTTGTATGTAGGTGGTAAGCCTTGTGAGGGTGTTGAGACAGTTGTATGTAGGTGGTAAGCCTTGTGAGGGTGTTGAGACAGTTGTATGTAGGTGGTAAGCCTTGTGAGGGTGTTGAGACAGTTGTATGTAGGTGGTAAGCCTTGTGAGGGTGTTGAGACAGTTGTATGTAGGTGGTAAGCCTTGTGAGGGTGTTGAGACAGTTGTATGTAGGTGGTAAGCCTTGTGAGGGTGTTGAGACAGTTGTATGTAGGTGGTAAGCCTTGTGAGGGTGTTGAGACAGTTGTATGTAGGTGGTAAGCCTTGTGAGGGTGTTGAGACAGTTGTATGTAGGTGGTAAGCCTTGTGAGGGTGTTGAGACAGTATGAGTCGTGGGTACGTGTGTGACGTGATGGAGATGTGTAGTCATCGTTAGTGGTATGTTGTGAGTCTTGCATACGTGGTGCGTTGTAGGTATGGATGTGGACGAGAAGTTGTCGTTAGTCGGGTATGTTACGTATGTTGTGAGTTTTGCGTAGGTTGTGGGCTAGTTGTGGGATAGTCATGCGTAGGTATTAAGCCTTGTGAGGGTTGTGGGATAGTCATGCGTAGGTATTGAGCCTTGTGAGGGTTGTGGGACAGTTGTACGTAGGTGGTGAGCCTTGTGAGGGTTGTGAGACAGTTGTATGTAGGTGGTAAGCCTTGTGAGGGTTGTAGGACAATTGTACGTAGGTGGCGAGCATTGTGAAGGTTGTGGGATAGTTATACGTATGTGGTAAGTTTTGTAAGGGTTGTCGGATAGTCATGCGTAGGTATTGAGCCTTGTGAGGGTGTTGAGACAGTTGTATGTAGGTGGTAAGCCTTGTGAGGGTTGTAGGACAATTGTACGTAGGTGGCGAGCCTTGTGAGGGTTGTGGAACAGTTGTATGTAGGTGGTGAGTCCGGCGAGGTTGTGAGTCAGTCGTGCGTAGGTGGTGAGTCAGTCGTGCGTAGGTTGTGAGTTTGGTGAGGTTATGGGTCATGGTATGTAAGTTGTGAGTCTTGTGTACGTAGTGGGTCATAAGTACGGATGTGGACTAGAGTTGTCGTTAGTTGGGCATGTTGTGTAGGTTGTGAGTCCTGTGCAAGAGTCGTCGTTTAGTTGGGCATGTTGTGTAGGTTGCTGAGTCCTGTCAGTTATGGGTTGATGATAAATATATTCCGAGTCTTGTACTGGTTGTGGGTTAGTGGCTCGTATGTTATGAGTCTCGTGCAGGAGGTGGGTGAGTTGTATGACAGTTGTGAGTTTTGTGCACGTTATGGGTTGTAGGCACATTTTGATTGTGATGCGTATGTGGAGTCGTAATTAGTTGATTATGGTCAGCATGCATCATGTTTTAAAAGCTACGTAAAATGTTTTAAGCATGTTTTCAAGCACGGAGGGAGAGTAGTGGAGGTGAGGTACGGTGTGGACAGGCGACAGTGGGCTGGAGTGTGACTGTGGACAGGCGACAGATGACAAAATAACACTCTCATCATCCGATGGCTTAAACGCTCTACATCTACCGATCGCTAGACGACAAAATAGCACTTACATCATCTGGTAACTTAAATACTCTACATCTGCCGATCGCTAGACGACGAAATAGCATTTTCATCATCCGGTAACTTAAATACTCTACATCTGCCGATCGTTAGACGACAAAATAGCATTTTCATCATCCGATGGCTTAAACACTCTACATCTACCAGTCACTGGGCGATGAAATAACACTTACATCATCCGGTAACTTAAATACTCTACATCTGCCGATGACGTCAGCCGGATGATTGCTTTATCCAGCTTCTGTCACACAGCAGAAAACACTATAATCATCTAACAACTTCATCCAATAGAAAATAGCACAACTCACCTAAATCTTATCTTAGTAACTATAAACCTCAAGGGGTAAGAATCATAAACTCGTCCAAAATACGCATAGCGGAAGGCTTAAGCAAAACAATCCATTCAATAATCTTTAAAATCATCATCATACTCTTAAGTCAAATCATTCAAATCTAAATCTCATGGTTATAAGAAATTCTAGTTTTCTTAAACATCTGTTTATCATAAACTTCACTAACATACTATGAGCATAACCAGGGGTCTTAGTCGCCTGCCCAACCTTGCACTGTCATACTGAGCATCCTCCGGCAACCAGCTTTAAACATCATCTCTGGACTGGGAATCCTCACCTTCTAACTCTTCACCTACATCATGAGGTTTAACTATAAGCCTAATGCTTAGTAAGGAATGCAACACTAACATGGATGCATGAATGAATAATTTGGGAAATCACATGCTCATAAATCTTTTCTTATTCATATCTTTGCTCGTAATCATCGTTCATAGTCATGGATCATATTCATCAATCATAGTCATGGATCATATTCTTCATTCATAGTCATTGATCATATTCTTCATTCATAGTCATTGATCATATTCTTCATTTAAGTTGTGTGGATTAAGAGGGGATTTGTGCCGGTAAAGGGGGTTTGACAGTGAGAGTGCACATAGTTCCCTTGCGGGCCGTATCATGGTCCTTCTTTTGGACAGTGACATACGTCAAACCGCCCCCAACTCTCTTTTAATTCACGTTGCATAAGTTTTATATTCTTATCTTGTTCATGCGAAGACATGCTCTTAAAACATTTTCATATGCATAAAACATTCATGGTGCATGGATATGAAAATTCTTAAATCATCAAGCTATAGAACTGAGTACCATTCGACATGAAACTTTACCACTGAGCTAATCATCAGCATAAACAATAGACAGTAACATAAGGGAAACTTCTATTCGTCATATGAGTTTCTATCTAGCATCCTTTGATGTAGGGTCCTAATGACCAAGAAACCTGTACATTCACTTACCTGGTCTTCTTAGCAATTTGAGCTCCTTTCTCTTCCAACTTCCTCACCTAAAACATTTACATTGCAGTAGTTAAAATAAAATCCTATTAGTTCTAATCACAAGTCATCCTAGGATCTAATAGCTATAGTCACTCCCGAATCCTTAGTATAGTCCTCTATGCAGTTTGAAACCCAAAACCCAGAACAGACAGATTCGATAAGCGATGTCTCAGGGTTGTTTGTTTAATGTCCAAAATCGATTCGGAATGACATTACTACATTCAGATTTTAAATATCCTTACTAATACTCGGCCATTGAAGAATCCAGAACCTCAACACATAGCTGAAACAGAGCTTAACGACTGAAAGATAGCTATATTGGCAAACTCGTACCTCGAGCACAAGGTAGCCGAGAAGCAGCAAGGAAACCGATCATCGAAGGAGGGATTTCCAGCTGACAGAGAGCGAGAGCTTGGGAGAGAAGAAATCGCCGGGAATTGGGGATGTCAGCTACAGTGGTTTAAATGAGGTTTGAATCATTTCCTTTTTTCTTTAAACACTGGCCTTAATCCTCCATTATTACAACTTTGCCACTCGACCTAGTTTAGATCCACATGTAATTAATTAAGCTTGGCATAAAACCTTAAACCGTGAAGATTGAATATTCGTGACCGTTAATACAGTTTAGGAAGTCACCTGATTGAAGTTGTCGGGTGTTACATCCATCCCACCTTAAACAAAATTTTCGTCCCCAAAAATTGATCAAGCGAAGAGTTCAGGATATCTGTCCATCATGTCCCGCTGTCTTTCCCATGTGGCTTCCTTGATACCATGATTCGTTCATAAAACTTTCACCAGTGGAATTTCTTTATTCCTCAGAGTTTTTACTGCAGATTCCAAAATTTGCACCGGCTTCTCTTCATACATTAACGATGGTTCAATTTCGACATCCACTGGCTTAACAACATGTGTAGGATCCCGTATGCATTTCCTTAACATTGACACATGGAAAACATTATGCACCTTTTCTAGCGATGGAGGCAATAGCAATCTATATGCCGTACTGCCAATCTTTTCTAAGATGGGGAATGGTCCAATAAATCGTGGGTTTAGCTTTCCTTTCTTACCAAATCTTAAAACTCCTTTAAATGGTGAAATCCTCAGGAAAACTTCATCGCCAATAGAAAATTCAAGGTCTCTTCTCCTCTGGTCTGCATAACTCTTCTGTCGGCTCTGTGCAGTTATCATTCTTTTCCTAATAGTGGCAATCTTGTCCGACATCTGTTGCAAAATCTCGGGACCTAAGAGTTTTGCTTCACCGACCTCATCCCAGTACAAAGGTGACCTGCACTTCCTGCCATACAGTGCCTCATAAGGTGCCATACCTATGGTGGATTGGTAACTATTGTTGTAAGAGAATTCAACCAATGGCAGGTATCGACTCCATGATGTCTGGAACTCGAGCACACATGCCCTCAACATATCCTCAAGTACTTGAATTATCCGTTCAGATTGTCCATAGGTTTGTGGGTGGAAGGTAGTGCTGAAAGATAATTTTGATCCTAATGTGCCTTGTAAGCTTTGCCAAAACCTTGAGGTGAACCTAGGATCACGGTCGGATACAATAGATAAAGGAACTCCATGCAACCTGATGATTTCTTGGACATACAGATCAGCAAGCTGGTCCATTGTGAAAGTCATTCTTACAGGTATAAAGTGTGCCGACTTTGTCATTCTATCAACCACGACCCAAATACTATTATGTCCTTTAGTTGTCTTTGGCAAACCTACTACAAAATCCATAGCAATGTTTTCCCACTTCCATTCAGGGATTGTTAGTGGTTGAAGGGGACCTTCTGGGCGTTGGTGTTCTGCCTTAACCTGTTGGCATATCAAACATGACTCCACATACATAGCAACATCCCTCTTCATATTTGGCCACCAATAATGTAACCTTAAATCCCGATACATCTTAGTGCTACCAGGATGCACAGAAAAGGAAGAAGAATGAGCTTCAGCCAAGATCAACTCACGCAACTCCTTATCATTCAGAATGTACCATCGGTTCTTAAATTTCAAAGTGCCATCACTAGAGAGACTGAACTCCGAGGAGACGCCCTTTAACTTATTCATCATGTTACTATTCTCCTTTGAATCCTTTTGTTGTGCCTCCTTGATCCTGTCCAAAATAGTTGGTCGGATAAATAAATCAGCCAGTAAAGCTGACAGCTCGGGAACTATTTCCAATTTGAACCTCTGAACTTCCTTCCTCAAAGGTATAGACATGGTTGATAATGCGGGTTGCATTGTCGTTGACATTCTGCTTAAAGTATCGGCTACAGCATTAGCCTTGCCTGGATGATACTTAATTTCGAAGTCATAGTCTTTAACAAATTCTAACCAACGTCTCTGTCTCATGTTTAATTCCTTTTGAGTAAAGAGGTACTTCAGGCTTTTATGGTCGGAAAATACCTCACACTGTTGTCCATACAGATAATGTCTCCAAATCTTTAATGCAAACACAACTGCGGTTAATTCCAAATCGTGAGTGGGGTAGTTCTGTTCATAATTCTTTAGCTGCCTAGAGGCATACACTATAACCTTGCCTTCTTGCATCAAAACACACCCCAGTCCAACTTTGGATGCATCACAATAAACACTAAACTTTCCTCCTTCAGTTGGGAGAGTCAAAAGTGGAGCTGTCGCTAACTTCAGCTTAAGTGTCTGGAAGCCATCTTTACAAGCTTCGGTCCAAGAGTACTTGGTGTCCTTCTTTGTCAAACTAGTTAAAGGCTTAGCTATCATAGAAAATCCTTTAATAAACTTCCTATAATAGCCTGCCAAACCAAGAAAACTACGGACTTCACTAACATTCCTTGGCTGTGGCCAGCCCTTAACAGCCTGAATCTTAGTTGGATCCACTGATATACCCTCAGCAGAAATGACATGGCCTAAAAAGTTAACCTTATATAACCAGAACTCACATTTGGATAACTTGGCATAAAGTTGTTGCTGTCTCAAGGTGGTTAAAACTATCCTTAAGTGTTCCATATGGTCAGCCTCAGTCTGTGAGTATATGAGAATATCATCTATAAATACAATTACAAACTTGTCCAAGTAATCACGAAACACTCGATTCATCAAATCCATAAAAGCTGCGGGTGCATTGGTTAACCCAAACGACATCACAAGGAATTCATAACGTCCATAGCGGGTCCTAAAAGCTGTCTTAGGTATATCACTTTCCTCAACCTTCAGTTGATAGTACCCCGAACGCAAATCAATCTTTGAAAACACTTTATCTCCTTGCAACTGGTCAAACAAGTCATCAATACGGGGCAAGGGGTATTTATTCTTAATGGTTAACTTATTCAGTTCTCGGTAATCTATGCACATCCTTAGGGAACCATCTTTCTTCTTAACGAACAACACAGGTGCACCCCAGGGAGAACTACTAGAGTGTATGAATCCCTTGTCTACTAATTCTTGTAATTGGACTTTTAACTCCTTTAGCTCGACAGGTGCCATGCGATAAGGATTCTTAGATACGGGTAATGCCTCGGGATACGTATCAATTACAAATTCTATTTCTCTATCGGGCGGTAATCCTGGTAAATCATCCATAAACACATCAGGGAACTCTTTAATTATAGAAATATCTTGTAGCTCTACTTTGTTCTTTACCCGATTATCGATCACATTGGCTAGATAACTCTCACAACCATCTTTCATTAACCGCTGAGTCTCTAGCGAGGATATAATCGGTATCTTACTTATTTTCGGGATAGCTTGGAAAGTGTACTGATCTCCATTAGGGGGTCGAAACTCGACTAATCCAGACCTACAACTTATCGTGGCATAATGCCTGGATAACCAATCCATTCCTAATATAACTTCATATCCCTTCATGTCAACTACAATCAGTTCTACATATAACTTCTTATCTCCTAGGGACACAATATCGCCTTTCAATATCTGCTCAGAATACAAGGACTTTCCCGATGGTAACATCACACTATATGGCCTATCAGCTGGTAAGTATTCTAACTTATGCTTACACGCAAACAATGTTGCAATAAATGAGTGTGTAGCACCCGTGTCTATAAGTGTATAAACAGAAACACCACAGATCATAATTGTACCTGTTATGACTGTATGCTGCATGGTGTCTTCGTCTTCCATCATAGCAAAGACTCGGGGCATTACTCTTGCTCGGTTTGGATCGGGTGGCATGGGGCAGTCTCTGACTACATGTCCGACCTTGTCACATCTAAAACAGCGGCCAGAAAGTAACTTACATTCGCCGGGATGGTTCTTCTGATAGGTGGGGCATTGAGGGGCTATTGGTCGTTTTCCTCTTCCCTGATCATCATTTGGATTGAGGGGTTTCTTTATACCTTGTTGTTGTTGTTGTTGTGGCCCCCTGTTCTGTTGCGGCTGCCATCCTTTGTTCTGACGTGGTGGCGGCTGAGTTTCCTTCGTGACTTTTCTTGGCTGCTCACGCTGTGCATATGCTGTCATTTCTGCCTCTTCCAGCTCCAAGGCCTTAGCCGTCACTTCACCATAAGGTACATTGTGTATCCCAGCAGTCTTTACTTTCATGTACAAACTCGGCTTCAGTCCCTGAACAAATTGGTAAATCCTTTCCTCATCATCCTCAATCATTCGGGGAGCAAACCGTGATAAAGCATCAAATTTGCATATGTAGTCCGTCACAGAGCCAGTTTTTCGCAGATTCATGAACTCCTTCTTCTTGTTGGCCCGAACAGTCCTATTGAAGTACTTGTCAAAGAAGGCAGTCTTAAACATTTCCCAGGTCATAGCTCTGGCATTAGCGGTGTTCTGGATTGAATCCCACCAATGCCTTGCACTCAATTCCAAATGAAAAACAGCATATGTGACCTTATCTCCTTCATCAACCTTTGCGTACTTAAACATGTCTTCTATCTTTCGAACCCATTCCTCAGCATAAATGGGATCTGAAACATGTCCATTAAACACCGGGGGTCGAAGCCGGTGGAAACGCTCACCCCCATGATCATGAGTTGCATTAGTACTGGAGTTGCCTTGTTCCTCTCTAGCAGTCATCAGCTGTTCGATCTGGCGAGATTGGCGCATGACCAACTCTGTCAACTGAGCAATGCCATTGCTATCCTCATTGGTCTCTCTCTGCTGACCTCTAACCATTTTGGGATTCCTAGACAAATCATTATAGATACATCTTAACTTAATGACATTTACTGAAATCATAAGTACTTGCAGTTGCTGGAGTGTGCTCATGTGACAGTCAGTGCTGGAAGGCAGTTTGCAGAATCAGTTTTAGAACCTGGTTTTACTCTGCTACCATAATTGTAACAGCCCCAGAGGGATCGTCACATAATCCATATCCTTCTTAATCATTTAATTCTTATTACTCACACTCTACTCATTTTCGGTAATATATATATATATTTTTAAACATAACTTAATTTAAAATGTCGTACATAATTCACTAGACATCGTTCGGCAAAGGAATATTTTACGCATCTGCCGGTGGGCAGTGCAATGTGTATCGGCTGGAGAAGGGAAACTTAAACCTTTAGACTGCACTTGCCGATTGAGGAATAAAACCACATCTACCGGTCACTAGACGACAAAACCATGTTTATATCATTCGGTAAAGAGACTCTTTAGATCATCCGGTGAAATAAGGGGACATCATCCGGTGAACATGTGCTTCACTAAACGACCAAATAACATCCTCATCATCCGGTGACTTTATTACACTACATCTGCCGATCACTAGATGACAAAATAACACTCTCATCATCCGATGGTTTAAACGCTCTACATCTACCGATCGCTAGACGACAAAATAGCACTTACATCATCCGGTAACTTAAATACTCTACATCTGCCGATCGCTAGACGACGAAATAGCATTTTCATCATCCGGTAACTTAAATACTCTACATCTGCCGATCGCTAGACGACAAAATAGCATTTTCATCATCCGATGGCTTAAACACTCTACATCTACCGGTCACTAGGCGATGAAATAACACTTACATCATCCGGTAACTTAAATACTCTACATCTGCCGATGACGTCAGCCGGATGATTGCTTTATCCAGCTTCTGTCACCACAGTCATTGATCATATTCTTCATTCATAGTCATTGATCATATTCTTCATTCATAGTCATTGATCATATTCTTCATTCATAGTCATTGATCATATTCTTCATTCATAGTCATTGATCATATTCTTCATTCATAGTCATTGATCATATTCTTCATTCATAGTCATTGATCATATTCTTCATTCATAGTCATTGATCATATTCTTCATTCATAGTCATTGATCATATTCTTCATTCATAGTCATTGATCATATTCTTCATTCATAGTCATTGATCATATTCTTCATTCATAGTCATTGATCATATTCTTCATTCATAGTCATTGATCATATTCTTCATTCATAGTCATTGATCATATTCTTCATTCATAGTCATTGATCATATTCTTCATTCATAGTCATTGATCATATTCTTCATTCATAGTCATTGATCATATTCTTCATTCATAGTCATTGATCATATTCTTCATTCATAGTCATTGATCATATTCTTCATTCATAGTCATGTAAAACTATAAGCCTAATGCTTAATAAGGAATGCAACACTAACATGGATGCATGAATGAATAATTTGGGAAATCACATGCTCATAAATCTTTTCTTATTCATATCTTTGCTCGTAATCATCGTTCATAGTCATGGATCATATTCATCAATCATAGTCATGGATCATATTCTTCATTCATAGTCATTGATCATATTCTTCATTCATAGTCATTGATCATATTCTTCATTCAAATTGTGTGGATTAAGAGGGGATTTGTGCCGGTAAAGGGAGTTTGACAGTGAGAGTGCACATAGTTCCCTTGCGAGTCGTATCATGGTCCTTCTTTTGGACAGTGACATACGTCAAACCGCCCCCAACCCTCTCTTAATTCACGTTGCATAAGTTTTATATTCTTATCTTGTTCATGCGAAGACATGCTCTTAAAACATTTTCATATGCATAAAACATTCATGGTGCATGGACATGAAAATTCTTAAATCATCAAGCTACAGAACTGAGTACCATTCGACATGAAACTTTACCACTGAGCTAATCATCAGCATAAACAATAGACAGTAACATAAGGGAAACTTCTATTCGTCATATGAGTTTCTATCTAGCATCCTTTGATGTATGGTACTAATGACCAAGAAACCTGTACATTCACTTACCTGGTCTCCTTAGCAATTTGAGCTACTTTCTCTTCCAACTTCCTCACCTAAAACATTTACATTGCAGTAGTTAAAATAAAATCCTATTAGTTCTAATCACAAGTCATCCTAGGATCTAATAGCTATAGTCACTCCCGAATCCTTAGTATAGTCCTCTATGCAGTTTGAAACCCAAAACCCAGAACAGACAGATTCGATAAGCGTGTCTCAGGGTTGTTTGTTTAATGTCCAAAATCGATTCGGAATGACATTACTACATTCAGATTTTAAATATCCTTACTAATACTCGGCCATTGAAGAATCCAGAACCTCAACACATAGCTGAAACAGAGCTTAACGACTGAAAGATAGCTACATTGGCAAACTTGTACCTCGAGCACAAGGTAGCCGAGAAGCAGCAAGGAAACCGATCGTCGAAGGAGGGATTTCCAGCTGACAGAGAGCGAGAGCTTGGGAAAGAAGAAATCGCCGGGAATTGGGGATGTCAGCTTCAGTGGTTTAAATGAGGTTTGAATCCTTTAATTTTTTCTTTAAATACTGGCCTCAATCCTCCATTATTACAACTTTGCCACTCGACCTAGTTTAGATCCACATGTAATTAATTAAGCTTGGCATAAAACCTTAAACCGTGAAGATTGAATATTCGTGACCGTTAATACAGTTTAGGAAGTCACCTGGTTGAAGTTGTCGGGTGTTACACAGTGGCTGGAATGTGACTTATCGACCCCGTTCCTGGAGGAACCGGGACGGCGGTGACGTGCCGGTAAACAGTGCGGTGTACGGGCCGACTGACCGGTGCGGTTGCATTTTGAGTCGGGACAGGGGGGTTTTGGGTGTGACTTATGGACCCCGTTCCTGGAGGAACCGGGACGGTGGTGACGTGCTGGTAAACAGTGCGGTGTACGGACTGACTGTCCGGTGCGGTTACATTCCAAACCTCGATGAGATGCGATGCGGTGAGATGATGACAACGTGTGTAGAGACCTGCATGTGTTAGGCTTGCATAACCAGTTTCATGCTTCACGTTTATTTTTCAGCACTTTACTTGCTAAGCTTTGAGCTTACGGTGTGTTCTGTGGTATAGGTACTGCTGAGCTGGTGGGTGTGTACCGAGGATCTGACTAGGAGTAGGTGGCAGTTGGTGGCATGCGACCAGGGCCCCGGTTGACGACAGTGTTAGGGCGACCCGACCCAGGAAGAGCCGTAGAATGGTGTTGATGGGGAGTAAGATTGTATGTCTTTTGTGGGGGTATTTGCATTTGTTGTTTATAGTCATAGTTAAGGGTGATATGTCACCCTATACTGTGGACTTTCTTCATTTTGGTCGATAGCATTTCGTTATGTTATGATGATTGTTTGGAGATTTCATAGACTAGATAGTTGTGTAGGAGTATTCTGGATTGGTTGGGATTTATTCGTTTGCAGGTACTTAGCATTTTGGGGGCGCCATTTTCAGGCGTTACTCTGTCGAAATTTCTAGAGGACGCCGTGGTGCCAAATGGTTAGGATTAAGGGAAATTAGTGAGTCGTTTAGCTCAGAGTAGTCCCTGTAGCGAACCGGGAATCCGGGTGGGTTTTCGAAGCGTTACATCAACTTTAATGGCCTTAATTATGCCCAAGACCATGACATCTTATGAATGAGATATATGTAGCCATAGTGAGAATAATCATCTATGAAGGATATAAAATTTGGTGACTATTCTAAAGAGCCATAGGATCGACCCACAATTATATGTATGTATGAATTAATTCTAATATGTCTGAACCTCGAATAGCTCTTATTTTTTTACGCTTGTTTGTTTTCCTTTGATACAAGCCTTTCAATTCTTTTAACAGAGAAATGACTAAAATATTTATGTTAATTAAGCCGAATTATCTTTAACTAATTTGCATTTTGTTACTCGTCCAAGGTTTTATCATAAATAGCAATGACATCAAACACATACAGATTATCATAAGTCGAAGAAAAAAAAATACTAAAAATATTGGAATCCAAAGAAAGATTCAACATTTCGTTCTAAATTAATAACCAAAACCAAATTTGTCCAACTGTGAAACAGAAACCAAATTCTTTCAAAAAGATGGTACAACAAAAGTGTCTTTAAAATATGAGGAGGTGAGAACGGGTGGTCGTTTCAGGGCGGTGACCCCCCGTTTGCACCCCCTAATATTTTGGGGTGGAGAACAGAGCGTCATTGCCTCGAAACCACCACCCGTTATCAAAATTAAGGCTGGAGAACGAGGGGCCGATGGAAGGCGATGACCCACGTTCTTAAAATTAGGGCTGAGAACAGGGGGTCATTGCCCCAAAACGAGGGGCCGATCCCCGATAATATATAAAAAATCGGCCCCTCATTCCACCCTTCATTGCTGAAAAATCTGATTTCCTCTTGGCCCTAACTATGATTCCAACACAAAATTTGATTATTTCACGCCTCTGCCGTGTTGATTTCCCTATTCCTAATACTTGCCTTCCAATATCATCAAAAAATCTCACAAATTCGAGCCCTAAATCATTTAAATCCTCAAATCTCCAATTAAACCTACGTCAAATTCTCCTTAAATGGCACCAAAATTGATGATTAAATAAAAGTTATCCCGTTACAAAGAGGTCCGTCACAAGGTGGCTCTACCAAACGGCCTCTGCCAAATCACTCATTGATGTCACAAGGATGACCATTTTAAAGTGACAAATCAGTCACCGTCGTCACAAAGTGCTCCGTGTGAAGTGCGACGACCGCCATATGTGTAAGGAGCAGTTTGAGCAGGATATGTCAAACTGCTCGATTATTCATTTAAAGACTGTCAACTTTAGAGCTAGAGATAAAGGAGATGTTCGACAGAATCACCTAACACGGACTGTACAGATTGAGGGGTGATAGCTGCAATAGAATTGTTTGCTTGTTTTATGCGAACTTGACCTCTACCGGGAGGTCAAGATGTTTGAAGACGTATATCTTTGGTACAAAGATTTTGATACCTCCAGAGACGGTTAATGAAGTGCTCGGGTATGCTGAAGAAGAAAATGAGGTGGAGAGATACTACCATGCTTCCCGAGATTGTTATTTTTTCAGATTGGCGGAGGGACTTGACTTCCTCAGGGAAATTCATCGAAATACAATATCGGAGGGTTCGTAATGACAAAATCCAAGGATTTAAACGTCAGAGCTCGGGTTATTCACAATCTGATAACACACACCATACTATCTCAGAATGGACATAGAGATCTCGTGAGCTGCATGGATCTCTATGTGATGGAGAAGCTGTACAACGAGAAGATGTTCGACCTTGGCTTCGTGATATTAGGTCATATGCATGAGATCGGTTGGACTGCAACAAGAATTTGTCATATGGCACGTTGATAGAGAAGATCGTCGAGCGAGCTCGGGTTCAGCTACCAATTGGAGAGCAACTAAAAGCATAGAGATTCGGCGATGTATTTGATAGGCTTCATTTGATTCAGATGGACCTAATTGAAGTCGACGAGACTTGGGTGTTCAAGTGAGATCAAGGGGCCTCCACCTCTGCAGATGTTCTTATGGAGGAGGTCACCGTGTTGCCATTGTCCCCCTAAACAGCTAGTAGGTGGACATGATGAAGCAAAGACTAGAGTTCCTCGTAGGTAGAGTCAAGGAGCTCACCATCACACAGAGAGAGATGATGAAAACCCTCATGGATTGGATGGAGCAAGATGACGACGATGTCCTACCGTAATTTAGTTTATATTTTGTATTTCATTTTATGTACTTTATTTTATGTTTGTACTTTAGTTTATGCTATGAGTATTATTATTGTACTTTAGCTTATAATTGTCATTTAGTTTATGTTATGTGGTGTATGATTGTACTTTACTTTTTGATTGTTCTTGAATGGTACTTAATTATCTGGAACTTGTTGTTGGTTATAAAATTGTGATTTGAATATGCAGAAATTGTTTGAAGCTAGCTATGAGGTGTCATAAAACAAAGAAAACTCTACTCATTTTTACAATTTTATCTCACTAAATTACACATTATAATAAATACACATATTATACAGTATAATAAATACATAAATTACAGCCCGAATAGTCATACATTTTCACCATATGTCGTGTGTAGAAGATTCCTGCACATAATGAAAACTATATTAGATAATAAGTAAAGTGTGTTATGAACGAAATGTGTTGAAATGTACTTGCGTTCTGTCAAATGTGTGGAAACTCATAAATGTGTCTTGCGAAGCAGAAGTACAAGTAGCGCATGAAGTGGATCCCCTGCAAAAACAAGTGCGACTATTATGCCCCTGACGCCGACAAATAGCACACGACATCGTTGAGTTCTTCCTAGTAATTGTAGAACTTGGCGGCTCATCGACATCTTGCACTCTTTTCTTCTTTTACCTACCAGGTTGGCTCTTTTTTATGAGCGGAAGAATTTGGTTCATATTTTGTACGGGTGGCCACATGTGTTGGCCACTAATAGGATGAATGAAGTGTGATTACATCTGGAGATAAGTTCCCCGGTGATAGTATTGATAAACGTAATTTATCAGTGCTAGTCTTATGAAATGAATGCAGGGAATGAAATGGACACACGAGATTCCAATAAGCTCTAACCTGTAATAGTTGCATACACACGTATTCATGTCGACAACATATTGTTCCTTGTTGTTGTTGACCTCAAATTGTGCAGCTCCCGTAAACATAGAACTCCAATTTTAAGCTACATGTTCTAGCTTTACAAGCTTTTTTCTTATCTGGTGACACAAAACGTTTGTTGACAAGGCCAACTTCTCATATTTTTTGACAATTCTAGTTATCAAGCACTTTCAGATCATCTCGAACATGGTCATAATCGATTTGTCCCTGACAAGAAATAAAACTGCATTGAATGACTCATATAAATTGTTTAATCCTAATTCACACTTGGGAATCGAAGAAAATGGGTGACTAGCCCAATATCTAGGGTTTGTGCCTCGAAGATATGTGTGGGCATTCGGGTTAATCTGATGTAAGTTTTTTATTTCTATCTAGAAATGAAAAGTTGTGGTTGCTCTGGCTGTATTCCATATTGCATCTCTATATACTCTACTCCGAAATTAGTTTTTCAAATTTGCGTACATATGTCAGAGGTAGTGGCAGTGGTCGGCTAACAGTAATTCCTGCTGCACAGCAGCCAACAACCTCTGGTATTTGAAAGAACAAGAGAGTCAACATAAAATAATATAACTACCGCAACGCCCCAATATTTAAAAGAACAATTGAAAATGCATTATACATTTTGTCGATCTGAAACAAATGTTCATCTGTATCTCGATTCAATCTATAGGTCTTTCTTCAATAATTTCAAAAATCATGGCTATGAGTCTATACACTCAGATTCCACATTGGCAATAGCAACGAGATATATTTTATCGTTGCCATCAATACTGACGGCTGTCAGTAATTGGTCGGGACACGAGCCCTTTAGATGACAACTATCCAAACAGATAATAGATCTACCACACTGCAGCAAATCTGCCTTGCAAACAGCCATACACATATATATTCTTTCGAATACACATGACTCATTATCGGCAGAGCCCACCAAGTAAGTCTATAGGCCCAATGTGCTACCCGGATTTGATCTACGTATTTCTTCTGCATACGACCACATTAACTTGTCTTGTTCGTCGCTCTTCCCTTCATTAAGTTTTCGCGCTTCGCTTCTTGCTCTTTTGGCAAGACTTGACATAATGTTGACATTCAAATCATTCTTCATTGTCTTGATAATGGAATGAATTTTCCACGTAGGTATACTTTTGAACCTATCCAAATAATGATTTGCCACCCATTTTGCAGTAGCGGTTGATTCTTAATTTTCATTAAACAGTTGTGAGAATCGTTGAAATTCTTTATTTGAAACGTAAGCTCATTTTGCATCTTCGAACCATGCTGTCGCCAATCACATCCATCTTCACACACAACCATCAGTTGCCGAGATTCACTTTTAATGAATTTGATCTCATAATTGCCTAATTGCCTTTAAAGAACTATATTTTTTCCTCAGATAAATTCCCATCAAAATTTCTTCCCTTACCGGTATGATTTCCACCACATCATCCTCCGAGTCGAATAGTCTTCGAAACTCATCGTCTAGAGTTTTCGATGTCGATTGCACCTCTATTTCTTCATTACTTTTTAGGTGATCGAATGTTTGAACATCACTATATATAGGTGTAGAGTACGAATACCAGTCTATATTGGCATCACAAGTTGTTGTTTCGCCTAAATCAACCAATCTACTCGAATCAGAATCCATCGACGTCTCTAATACAGAGAAAATTCGTCTGTACAACAAAATGGTGGAAAGGTTTTAGGATTTTTGCCAGCCGGGGGTGAGAATGAAGGGTCGTTTCCTTATATAGTGTCAGAGATCGGCCCCTAGTTCCTGAGAACGGCCCTCTGTTCTTAGGCAAAATAATTGAGATCGGGGACCATTTCGGGGCGGCGACCTCCCGTTCTCAATCTTACAAAAAAAAAAAATATGGCCAACAACGGGGGGTCGTTTCAGGGCGGTGACCCCCCTTTCTCGAACACCCTCTAAAATGACGAGACAAAGAACAAGGGGTCGTTTTGGGGCGGTGACCTTCTGTTCCCAAATACCTCTAAAATGGGGAGGCAGGAACGGGGGACCATTGGGTGGGCGGGGACCCCCTATTCTCCACGCCCCCCACATCGACCCCTGACCCAATACGTCCAGTGTCATGTAAGCACTGGACAGAACGGGGGGTGATCGGCCTCCCATTCTTGTCGTTAATTCAGAACGTGGGTGATCGGCTCCTCGTTCTTGTTCTTGGCGTAAATTGAGAACAGAGGGTGATCGGCCACCCGTCAGAATTTAATCTGTTATATTTTTTATAATTTAAGGTTTTAGTTGTTAGAATTTTTAATTTAATGAGTGTTTCAAATTAAACTCATATTTTGATATTCAAATTTGTTTTAACCCTAAAAATTATTAATAATAGCATTTGTTAGAAGACCGTCAATATAATATGTATATGCTAGGGAAACGTATAACATTTTTAGTGTAATGATGAAACAGAATAATAGTGCAAATTTCACCAAGAATACAAGCATCTGTCACTAGAAAATTCATAAATATTCACGAAAAAAATTGGTTTTAATAGCATTTGTTAAAAGACCGTCAATATAATATGTATATGCGAGGGAAACGTATAAAATTTCTAGTGTAATGATGAAACAGAATAATAGTGCAAATTTCACCAAGAATACCAGCATTTGTCACTAGAAAATTCATAAATATTCACGAAAGAGATGGATCGAGAGCAGACTGCACGACAGATCGAAGCTCATCCCAATGGTAATCACGCGTCTCCATGCTCAAGGAGGAGAAGCTTGGATGAGACGTCATTGATGGAGATTGAGCTAAGGACGTAAGCTGCCCAGATTCCGACTGGTCTATCTGCTCGCTGTTATTATTTAAAGCAGCTTTGTTCTCATTTTGATTCATTACTTGTAAGTGTTTTCTCTGTGAAGCATTTCTCTTGAAGATGCGACAAAGCGTCCAAATTTCCTGCAATAACGTCACGAACAGGATGAACCCCAGTGAAATTATCAAGGGCGGGTTTGAAAGATGTTGAAATCAAGTTAGATAAGCTTACTGCTTCTTGAGGATTGTTCTTAGAATTGGCGTCGTTTGATTCGTTGGTTGGCAGACGAAATTCATGCATCATCCAATCGGTTTTGGTGCCTTTGCCTGCGCTTCCTCGATAATAAACCAGAGTTTTCTTTAGGCCAATGCAGTCATTCCCTTCTCCTCCATGAGAGTGCACTGGCTTGTCTATGCCAGTGGCTTTCCAGAACCCAGAACCCGTAACCCTATTTGGTCTGATACTGTTCTTGTATTTTCTTCCTCTTTTGCAGTAGAAATACAGGTCCTTCTCATTTCCTGTATTGCCACTCACGCCTGCATTTTACTAGAGAAATTATGTTTTAGAGAGAGAGAGAAAGAAACTTTGTTAAGCTTCAGAAACCCAGATAATAACCCAATTTTATTGAGAAGATAATTAGAAATATTTACTTGCAAACCCTAAATATTATGTTATATCGGAGATTATCAAACAATAAACTACCCATATTTTCGTCGAACTCAGGAATTAAACCTTGATTTCTTCTAAATCATGAATTCGACGTCCACCAGTTTGCTCAACTTTGCTAATATCCAAGAACTAAAACTATGTATTCAAAGCATGGCACGATCAGACAGGGAAATCCTAAAGATCTACAGATTAATTACTAATTTTACTCAAATTAACATAAAATCAGGTGAAGCATCAAACAAAGAAAAATAAAAAACGTACTCGGAAGTTCCCAGGGATCATGCTTATAAATATCAATCTGTTTGATGAGTTCAAGTCTGACGGGTCTCTTCTCCACCTTTCGCCGGAGATAAAAGCTGACGAGTTCTTCGTCGGTCGGATGGAATCGAAAGCCGGGAAGTGGGACATGATCATCGCAATTAGTTTTATCTTCAAGAGAGCTCATATCTTCCTTGTTCCTTCTATTATGGAGTTGGGAAAAGCCAGTGCAGTTATGCTCCATTGAAGTGCAGTTATGCTCCATTGAAGGAAGAGGCGAGAAGCTTCTTTCATAGACAACGGTCTGAATGGTTCCCTTCTTTCAAGTCAAGTCTTCCGGTTTGACTATGAATCGGTGAGAAGGTCAAATGACTTGTTCTGGCGTGCGATAACCTAATATCAAACTCATCATAAATGTCCAATCAAACTGAAAGAAGAAGTCAAACGACATCGCATGCATCTCACTATTTTGAGATTATTCTCTGTATATTTTTCCAAGTAATATAATATTACCATTTAATTTTCTTGAAAAATTGTAGAAACGTGAGAAGATTGTAAGGCCTTACGTGATTATTGAGCTACAAAACATAAATTAGCAACACTTAGATTTTTTTTTTTGGGAAATTACCAAAAACGACCACCAACAACGGCTATTTTTCGATTCTAACCACGAACAAATTTTTTTAACAATTCAAACCGTAACGTATTGAAAATGTGCCAATTATAACCACGTCGGACGGACGGACATGGATTGAGTCCGTCCGGATGTAATTTGGCCCAAACTCGGACGGACGCTAACAAACTGCGTTCGGACGGGGGTACTGTTCACGTGAACAGTAACCCGGACAGACGCTAAAAATAGAGTCCGACGGTACTGTTCACGTGAACAGTACCCATTTAATGTTTTTTTTTTGCTGTTTTATAAATTCATTTTTAAAAAATACTAAACGATATTGGATTTACTTAAAATTTTTATCACATATTCACCACTTTATGATAAGATAATCCGAAAATTTTCGTGATTTTACAATACTTACGTGATTTATTATAATTTTTTTACATATGTTTTATAAAATAATTCACTAAAATTACAATAAATTGTACAAGTGTTAGAAAATTACAAAACTTTTCAGATTATCTTCTCATAACGTGGTGAATATGTGATAAAAATTTTAAGTAAATCCAATATCGTTTATTATTTTTTAAAAATGAATTTATAAAACAGCAAAAAAAAAAAAACATTAAATGGGTACTGTTCACGTGAACAGTATCGTCCGGACGCTATTTTTAGCGTCCGTCCGGTTACTGTTCACGTGAACAATACCCCCGTCCGAATGCAGTTTGTTAGCGTCCGTCCGGGTTTGGGCCAAATTACGTTCGGACAGACTCAATCCATGTCCGTCCGTCCGGCGTGGTTATAATTGGCACATTTTCAATACGTTACGGTTTGAATTGTTAAAAAAATTTGTTCGTGGTTAGAATCAAAAAATAGCCGTAGTTGGTGGTCGTTTTTGGTAATTTCCCCTTTTTTTTTAATTATTTTCTGAAATTTTTAGAAGATGATTGTCTCAAATCTTAATAATGTGGTGGTTGATTAATAATAAGGGATCTCAAATTAAAGATAAAATTTAATCAGTCAATATTGTTTTTTGAAAATTTCTTTGACACTTGTGAATTTATGTCCCTACCAAGAGAGCAATCATTTTCTCCTCACTTCCTATTTATTTGCTTTTGTTTTAGATATTTTTTCATGTAAAAGTAGAAAATTATTTGGGGTAAAAACTAGTACTTGTTAGTTGTTATAGAGGCTAAAAAAGAAGTATGCTTAGTTTGCTATTTTAGAGATAATATCCGCACATAATTTACCCAACGTAAAGAGTCAAACTTAACGAATCTAATAAGCCGACCAAAACAAATTAATTGAAAAAAAAGTGAACCCATATCTGCTGGCAAACTGCAAGGCAAATGAACCAAATAGTCCAACATAACAACTCAATAAATAAAAAAGTGAACCCAAATGAGATCGCGAGCTACATTGATATATATTATTGTATTGGATAATAAAATACACGTGATAGGAAAAATAAAATCAAAACAATTATATTAAAATAATATTATTTAAAAATATTTGACGTTTGGATCATTATAAATTAAATTTATCACAATTAAGTTGCCACTTATTTTCAAAATAAGTAAAAATTAAATAAATAAAACAATAAAATTGGAATAATATTTAAATTAGGGAAAAGTTCAATTTAGCCCCAAACGTAGGGGGTCAGTGGTCATTTGGCCCCTAACATTTATTTTTGACCCAATCAAATCTTATCGTATAAAACGTTTGTAATTCAAACCCTCCCGTCAATTTTTCAGTTAAATTTGACACATGCCCTTTCAAAATTTCCAAACTACCATCTCTCTCTCTCTCTCAGAACAGAGGCTCTGTTCTGTTCTGCTCGAGCCACAGCCCACGTGAAGTGCAGAACAGCGAAGAACCATCGCCCTCTGACAGAAAGTGTCGTCGTACACCGTCACCGCCGTTCAGAATTCGCCGATCGCCAGGAAGAAGACGTCAGCCGAACAGAAAAGGCGTCGTTCTTCTCCTTGGAGAGAGAAAAGATTGGGTTGGTCGATGAGTTTTTCGATGGAGGGAGAGGGTGACAAGTGGCCGGAGGTGTGGGGATACTCATCTGACTTGCGGTGATACTCGGTGAATTCTGAACGGCAAATTCTGTGATGGAGAGGATACTCAGCGAATTCTGAACGGCGGTGATGGTGTGCGATGACACTTTCTTTCGGAGGGCGATGGTTTTTCGTTGTTCTGCGCTTCCCGTGGGCTGCGGCTCGAGCATAACAGAACAGAGCCTCTGTTCTGAGAGAGAGAGAGAGAGAGAGAGAGAGAGAGAGAGAGAGAGAGAGAGAGTGTGTAGTTTGAGAATTTTGAAAGGACATCTGTCAAATTTAACTGAAAAATTGACGGGAGGGTTTGAATTGCAAACGAGAGGGTTTGATTAGGTAAAAAAATAAACGTTAGGAGCCAAATGACCACTGACCCCATACGTTGAGAGCTAAATTGAATTTTTCCCTTTAAATTATTAATTTTGGCTCTTTTTCTGATTTGTAGGGTATTTCAAATGACCCATTTTAACGAATAAGTTTTGTGTTTTTTAATTGCTGTTTCCTTTATTTATTTTTTAAATTAATAATATTGATTTAGTTGATCACAGATGACATACAACTTTTATGTCATCGGTGATTAAGTAAATCAATATTATTAATTTAAAAATAAATAAAGGAAACAAAGCAATGCTTAAATCTAAATATGAAACTTAAAAAAAGAAAAAAAGAAAATTTTTCATCTCATCTAAAATCAATTAAGTCAATATTATTGATTTTAAATATTAATATGTTAAATTAATTTAATATTATAATAATTAATATAGTTTAGTGGACTTGAACTAAATTATCATATTTGAATTCAGTTATTTAAGTAATGATAAAAAATGAAATTAGTCCAGAAATATAAGAAGTCAAATTTCACTGCATCTTTCTTTTGTAGTGATGATGACCATGAGATCATTCATTTAATTTTTTAATTTAAAGGCATTTAGTTTCCAGAATTGTATTCTTATATGACAAAAAAATATAAGTTGTTGCTTCGTAAAGGTTTATAAAAAATTTTAGGAAAAAGTTTAATTTAGTCTCCAACGTATGAGGTCAGTGGTCATTTGGCCCTTAACGTTTATTTTTTACTCAATCAAACCCTATCTTATAAAACGTTTGCAATTCAAACCTTCCCGTCAATTTTTCAGTTAAATTTGACAGATGCCCTTTCAAAATTTCCAAACTACCATTTTCCTCTCTCTCTCTCTCAGAACATAGGCTCTGTTCTGTTCTGCTCGAGCCGTAGCCCTCGCGAAGCGCAGAACAACGAAGAACCATCGCCCTCCGAAAGAAAGTGCCGTCGCACACCGTCACTGCCGTTCAGAATTCACCGATCGCCAGGAAGAAGACGTCGGCCGAACAGAAAAGACCATCTCCACCTCCATATTCAACTTCTTATATGAATAACTCTTTCGAAGAATTGAAGTGCTTGCATGAAATAGATATGCCAAGAAAAAAGAGAAAACCAGACTAATTGAGGCAAACATATTAAGATCACAATAGAATCAATCAGAATACCCGAAACCCAGAATCAAAATTAGCTCCAAAACTTAAAAAAAAAAAAATCAGCGATGGACAATGAATGCAGGAGAAAGCAAAAATGGGGAGGAAAAGATTGGGAAAGAAAGAGAACCCACTTCGAGCCAGAGCGAAGGGTGGAAGCCATGAAAAACTTGGGAGATCTGAGGCCAGCCATGGGAGGAAGAGCGAAAGAAGGGAGCTTCAATGATTGAGAGGTGAAGGGATTGAATTTCAGAGCCATTTTTTCGTTCTTTACCGTTTGTTTTTTCTCTCTGTCGTTCTAAGCTTCTCTTTCAATTTCTTCCACAGAAGGAAAGTAAAACGAGAGAGAGAGAGAGAGAGAGAGAGAGAGAGGAGAGAGAGAGAGAGAGAGAGAGAGAGAGAGAGAGGAAAATGGTAGTTTGGAAATTTTGAAAGGGCATCTGTCAAATTTAACTGAAAAATTGACAGGAGGGCTTGATGTGACGACCCCAACCCCACGTCGGTGCCGCCACGACCTATACCATGACCTACGTACATATTGCCCTCGCCCGTTCACATAAACTCCTTCATTCCATTATTCGTTTCCTTACATTTACATTCGTTAGTGAACAGACTCAGGCTGTAGCACCCCCAATTCCTATCCCTTACTTTCCTGTAGAAATTTTTCATTTTATACCATTAAGTAAATTTCGACTTCTAATGCGTTAAATGAAAGCCTAATTCGTTGAAATCGTTTTCAAAAATTATTTAAAGAAACATACCAAATAAAGAAAACCATAGGCCAAACTTAGCGAGGGCAAAAAGGGCATTTTGCCTGTAAAAGCACAGCTGATCGATCGGCCATTTTCAACCGATCGACTGGCTGTTGAAAAATAAGTGGGCGATCGATTGCCCCCGTATCAGCCGATCGATCGCCCTTGGCGATCGATCCTCCAGCCGATCGATCCCCCTCACCAGGCGATCGATCGGCATACGCTCTGGAAGAAATTCCAGAGCGTAGCCATAGAGGGCCGATCGATCGCCCCTTTTGGCGATTGATCGGCACACTCTCTGGAGTTCGAACTCCAGAGAGTCGCCTCCTTCCCCATTCTCCTTCTTCCATCCACTCCCTGCACACACAAACTTCACATTTCCACTCTAAACCTTTATCACTTCATCACTTCATCACTTCATCACTTCATCAATTTACCTCCTCCTTGACCTAATAACACTTCAAATTTCATCCTCAAAATATTCATTAATAATCCAACTAAATTACACATCCAAAAACCGAACATCCAACCTAAAATCATCAAATCCCGACACAAAACTTCAATTTCAACTTAAAGCCACAAACCGACTTTCAAAACATCAAAACTCATTCAAAATCCATTCTATTTCACCAGAACATCTACATTCATCGTTATTCATCCAAATACACATTAAAACATCAATATCCCATCTATTTCATCAACAACCGTCCGTACATAGCAGAAGCTAGTCAAATCATCAAAACAACAGTTTATAACCTGTCCAGATACCAAACATCCTAAAATGTGTTTCTATGCATTTCATCCTATATTTCTACCCATTAGCCCATCATATCCCCAAAATCACAAAAAACGTAACCTATGCTCCCATGGGTCATGTACGCATCGACTACGCCAACCGTTCTCCGAGCATCCTCCTTCAAGCTGCAGGCTCGTCAGGCGGAGGGAAATCCTCCTCACCTTGCTCGTAGTCACCTATACCATAAAGACACCTATGAGATAAAAATCTCAGCAAGTTCTACGTAAATGCTATGCATGAACATGTATATGCAGTTTTCATGAAAGCCGTCCATATCATTTCATTTATCAGTACATGTCAGTCTATGGTTACCGAAAACGCTCGACAGATGGATAGGGCACATTAAGCGGTTAGACAGCCCACACCATCTGAAGGGAGGGAAACCCGCTCACCACAGAACGCCGGGTCTGAACCTCATCCCCGATAACCCCATGCCATGGTTATTTACTGTGATACTTTACTTTCGCTCTTTACATTTCCGTTTTCATGAAATCAATGCACAAATTCCTTTTTTTCATGACATTTATAAACAATGATGCATGACAAATAATGACATAACGTAAACATATATCGTGTATACCATCAAGACGATAAAAGCGCAACCTATAAAAGCAACTAATCCTAACTACCCAACCAAAGCAATTAAACAAACCAAGCACCAACAATCCTCAAACACAATTCCGACATATGGAGTAGGCTAATCGGCCATAGTAAGTCACGAGAACTTACCTTGTGTCCGTTGCACACCGAGCTCCTCGTTTCGAGCTTCTTCACGTAAGTCAATCCATAGCATCCATGGTTAAAATCGAACCTAACATTCAATTTTTGTAAACTAACGAAACTCCTAACTAAAGGAAATTTCCTAAAACTCTAATTAACCTCTCTCGAGTATTTCATCGAGCAATTCACGTTCACAAATTCTAAACCTCCATTAATGGAGATTTTCTTAAGCTCCAAACCCGGTTTTTAAATCAAACGACAAATACACCTATTTTTTCATCCAATAATCGCAAATACCACAATAACTAACCATCACTAACAAAACCCGATTATTTTTACGAAAAGCCTACTAAACCCTAACCGTTCATCGGTCTAGAAATCGAGAACCAAAGCCGGAAAATACTAGAAACTTACCTAGAACAGTGATGGGAGGAGAAAACGTGAAGGAACTTCGAAGATCGGAGGAACGTTGGCCGGCGTTGAAGAGAAACGAAGGAGAAGAGAAATCGCTGTAGGATGAGGAGAGGGAGAAGAAAACGTGAAGTGTTGGAGAAGAAAAAGGTTTTTGCTTATTTAATCAATTAGACTTGTCAGATGACAAGTTTGCCCTTCCTCTTGATTTTCCATTTATCTCGTTATTTGATATCGATTCTGTTTCTCCAAATTTCTTTATTTTTCCTAAAATTCCTGTAAATCATGAGGGTTCCATTAAAACTCTCGATTCGCAAAATGGACATAATTTGACATATTTACAAAAATGTCATTATATAATGGAATTACGAAAATCTCGTAAAACCGGGTGTTACATTTGAATTGCAAACGTTTTATACGATATGATTTGATTGGGTCAAAAATAAACGTTAGGGGCCAAATGACCACTGACTCCATACGTTGGGGGCTAAATTGAACTTTTTCCAAAGTTTTATTTGATTTCATTTTGTGGTTGTGTCACATAGAAATCTTATCGAAACATACTTGATAGCAAATGGAACTTAAAAGTTGAACTTTTTCATGTGCCGGTTGTTGAAAATTTTCTAATTAAAACCTAAAAAATGATAGTCATTTGGAGTGAATCGCATATACTCAATAGAAATAAAATTTTATAATCAGCATTAAGAGTCTAGAAAATATGTGAGCATGTCAATGTAAAATATTTTATCAAACTTAGTAAAATAGAACAAATGTTAAAATATTTCACTATAGTGTGGTACATGCATAAAATATGTCTATTGTATGACATAAAATTTTAGTGAAAGTAGAGCTACTTATGAACTTCACGCACATCATGTCATATCCATAAATAATAATAGTGATATTTAGTGACCACAAATCCATGAATGACCATCAATAGGGTTTAGGGTTTTGCGCCCAAAGACACGACACATACAACTATCACATTACTCTTGTCACGACCTAGAGGCAGACCTAACAGAACGTCAACTCGGACTACCCAATTCTCGGAGAGAATATGATCACTCAGTTCAATGTTTGGTTCGTAACGAAAGACTTGAACATAAACAAAAACTCAAATGATCCACATAGTGATTACATATATAATAGTGCGATAATTAAATAATAGTTCAATATGATCTAAATATCAAAATCCAAACAATCAATCTTATACAGACCCAAAATAAAATATAAGTTTTCACTAAGAATAACTAAACACTCAAACAAGAAATAAGAAAATGAAGTCATTAATATATAATAGTGCGATAATTAAATAATAGTTCAATATGATCTAAATATCAAATTCCAAGCAATCAATCTTATACAGACCCAAAATAAAGTATAAGTTGTCACTAAGAATAACTAAACACTCAAACAAGAAATAAGAAAATGAAACTTCTTCTGAACTTCAGTTCTTCACTATTCTTGTTTTTTCTTGAAAAGGGAGAAGGTCGTTGGAGTGATTGACTAACTCAATAAGTAAGTTATGCTAAATGTAATGCATGTAAAACTTCTTTTACTTTTCATTTTCAAAACATGAATAGGCTATAAATGGTTCTTAATTATCTTTCCAAGAAAATCAATTTCCATCATTTTAAATAAAACAAGTTTCACGAGCTACTGATGATGTAATAAATCATACACTTGTTATATACATAGACAACTATACAAAAATAAGTCATTATCATACTTTTCATATAAAAATCACCATAGTGAAAATAGAGGGTCACTCAAGAATCCTCCGACACAATAACATAGAAATGTGGCAATCCGAAAACCCTGCAGCACCTCGTGAGTCTAAAAGAATAATAAGGTGACGACAACTCAAAGGTCCAGCTGAGTCACAAATGTGGCTGACAATCCGAAAACCAGGCAGCGACACCACTCATATAATCGTAAAACTCAAACATACCCTGATCAAGTTTAGAGATTCGAAATCCAAAAACCGCTTCATCACCGCCTTATTATCCATTTTAGTAACATGCAAACATGACAATCTTGATCATGCAGTTGTACTCGGATATCCTCTTGATACTTTGACATTGAAACCGTTTAAAGTATCACGAGGATCATCCTCACAAGATATGTATATCATAACAATATAAAATCATGCATCAATGGTAAATGTGTAAAATCATATATTCATATAGGTAAAAATAGACGTGCAGACGACCAGACCCCATATTATTTTATGCAGGTGACAATTCACCAAAATATGTTTTCATAAAACTATGCAATGCAGTGCAAATAATATAAAATCTCTACCTCGACAACGATTCTTATTTTGGCCGGTCAGAGCTACCATCTCAGGTACCAGCTCGTCATTAACAAACTTGTCTTAGCCTAAAACCAAAAATAACGTTAGAAATATCCACTTGACTCTAAGGGAAAACATTGATGGGTCATATACTAGGACTAGAAACCCAATCCGACAACATCATAAATGGGACTAAGAACCCAATCCGATAACACCTTAAAGTTGTGCGGTCGACACTTTAAATTAGGGGTCGACACTTGGAACTGTCGGTTTGGCCTTGTGGTCGACACTTCCATCTAGTAGTTGACACTTGATACCTCTAAGGCTAGGATGCGTTGACACTTTCACTTGAAGTGTCGACACCTTCACCAAGCAGTCGACACTTCAGGTATCGACCAACCTCTCAAAGAGATCAAAACCTTGAACTTCTATTTCTAGCAACAAGGGGTTGAAGTGTCGACCAACCATCCACAGCGGTCAACACTTTGAAGGTTGCAAAAATTGCTTCCTTTCGTTGTTGCTCACCTCCATTCAACAAAATAACTTATTTACACTTCAGATACACTTAAATAAACCAGAGACAAACCACAAATTCGAGTTTATGTAGCACCCGGTTTCAATAAATCAAAATAAGTTATTAAACGGTGGTATATAATTTTTATGGTTAAAATTTAGTGAAATGTTGATTAGGTTGTAAATGACTAGGCAGGGGCAAGATGGTAATTGCGAATTTATATTGTGGATAAGGTATTTAAGGAAAGGTTTAGTGAGGTTTAGCCGCCACTGTTTTATTACTCTTACCTCTCAGCTCAAGCAGACTACCTCTGGGCGATTTCCCCTCCGGTTTTCCCCAACCAAGGTGAGTTTTGAATCAACTACTTGCCGTTCTAGTGCTAGGGTAGCTGAAGGATTGCAATGTATGTATCTTCGATAAGCTGCGGGTGAGAGATTTGGGTTTTGGGGTTTAGTGATGTATCGGGAATGCTTAATCAGTAGAGCCCCAAACTGGCTTCCTTAGACTTCAGTAGTTAGATAAAGTTTAGTGGAGATCTAATCCATAATCTTTCAATGGTTTTAGGTGAGCAGATTTTTGGAGTAGCATATAGCCGAGCGATTTCCAGGAGCCAGGTAAGTAAAGTAATGTGTGAGCCTTCGGGCCTACATCACAAAACAGTAAGTTTATGCATGTTTGAGTGTTTCTTTTCTTTATGTCATGCATTAAGTTTTTGAAGAATTACGAAAATGAATTTATGTGCAAGGTTATGATAAGTATGAACTGAATGAAACAGAGTAGCTGTTAAGGGAAGTAATCCGCCCCTTAACTGAGTAGAGGATTTATTACATTGGGAGAACCGATCCCACTCCCAAGGGAATTAAGGGATCTGTATTAGCTGTTAAGGGAAGTAATCCGCCCCTTAACTGAGTAGAGGATTTATTACATTGGGAGAACCGATCCCACTCCCAAGGGAACTTAGGGATCAGACCAGTTTATGAACGATGCACAACTGAGTTGAGAAAATTAGAAACTGCATGATCAGGGTTTATGTTTCAGCATACATTTCATTAATGCTTTACTTGCTTAGCATTAGGCTAATAGATGAGTTTTGTGATGTAGGTGTTGAGGATACAGCAGGTGATTTCCCTGAGAGCATAACCGAGTAGATGAGGTTGGTGGAGCACGGCTGTGCAACGGTCAGGCATCTGATGGGGCGGTTTGACTGGTGTCATTGACTAACAAAGATTAATTGACAGTATTTCAAATTTATTATACTGAGCTTTCATGACAGTAGAAATTTTAATGTTTTGGAATTCGCTTTTGAGTTTCTTTTTCTGATAACGATATTCTGTTGGGATTTCAAGATAGTACTTATGAGTTTCTAGTGACACAAAGGTTTGGATTGTCTCTGGTTAGTTTTAGCAAGAATGAGTTACTTGAAGTTTTCAAAAGTATTCTTAGTTTTCTCTGAATTAGTATTCTGTTGGTTTATTACTGGATTTGCAAGTGAAGCGATTAGAGTTGTTGTTTTGCTCTCTATCGACAGATGATGTCTGTCGGTAGATGTTGAGTAAATTTTAAATTCTATCGGAAGATGTCTTCAGAAAAGCCATCGGAAGATGTAAATTTTAAAGTCTATCAGTAGATGCTTTAAGGAGTTACGTGAGTAGCACGTGTCGGCAGATGTAGTCCATTCCATCGGAAGAGGGAGAAACCCGTTTGTCGTTTAGCGAATCGGAAGGCGTGGAGTCATGTTGTTGTTATCGGAAGATGACGTGTGTTTGTCTATTGAGAGATGAAATTGCGCTGACTTCATCGGCAAATGAAGTTATGTTAACTTCATCGGCAGATGAAGTGGTGTGTGAAGTTACCATGATTTCATCGGCAGATGAAGTTGTGTAGACGTCATCGGCAGAAACCTTTGGTTTTCTGCTTCTGCTCCTTCCGTTGTCTAGTCGTCGGCAGACAAGTTCAACTCGTGACGTCATCGGCAGGAACCTCGTTCCGTTTCCTTCCGTTGACTTTGTCGTCGGCAGATGAATTCGACTTTTGTAATTCCTTGAGTAGTCCATCATTTAAAACCTTATTTTCTCTTGACCGAATACTTTAAACATTTCCATTAATCTTTCCAACAATATTTTCACAGCTAGTTAAATCCTCATTGTAGTTTTAAATAATTTTCCGCTGCAAAGTTTTCAAATGTTTTGAACGTTTAGAAAATGTCAAATTTTGAATGTCGAATGAAGTTTTAAATTTATTCGAAATTTCTTAGTTATGATCAAGTAATGAGTAGCGAACCGGGTTCAGATAACTCGGGGCGTTACAGTTTACAAGCTCGAATCTGAAACCAACCAAAAACCCTAAACTTTAAAATTAAAATCGGAGAGGAAATATGTAACGTCCCTAACACTGTACTATTATTTTCCCGTATTATTTTTTTTTTTGCAAACTTCAAACCTAAAGTTTAAGCGGAATTTAAACTGAAATCTCATTGTTAGGTAAATCGTTTGAAAACTAATTAGAAACCATTTAAATAAAACCATTAAAAACAAATTATAAAACAATTAAATCAATTTAAATCATCAGCCAACGTTTGGAGGGAAAAAGGGCAACTCCCCATAAAATATTATGGCCGATTGATCGGCCATTTCCGCCGATCGATCGGCCATTTCCGCCGATCGATCGGCAATGCCAAAAATAGGGGGGGCGATCGATCGCCCCCACCTTAGGCGATCGATCGCCACACTCTCTGGATTTTCCAGAGAGTGCCGATCACTTTTGTCGAGTGATTGCCTCCTTAGGTGATCGTTCGGCAACCTCCCTGGAATCCAAATTCCAGGGAGTTTGCCTCCCTCTTTTCTCTTCATCCCCTGCACAATTTTACTTCCACATTTTTCCTCTAAAACCTCAACATAACATACGTACTAAAAACCTTTCAAAATCATCAACTCATAAACCAACGACTATCCCCTCGACCCACATTCAAAACATAATAAAATCTCGTGAAAACGAATTGCGTGGAACCATTTAAAAATCAAACAAAACCCTACAAAATTCAACAATCCAGCAGTTCATCAAACGATAGTTTTAACAAAACATTTTATAAACGTCAATCCATTATCTAGATCCAAACAACCTAAAATGTATCTAATGGCGTAATTAACCTATCTAATCCACCATCAGCCCATTACGCCCAAAAACCCTCAAAATACATAACTGTTACCCCCACGGGTCAAAATACGCGTCTACTGCCCATGCACACCACCACAGCCGTTCTTCTTCAACCATCCTATACATCGGGTGGAGGAACGTCGTCCTCACCTGCTTCGAAATCACCTACACCATACAGACAACTATGAGCTAAAGGCTCAGCAAGTTTCGTAAATGCAAATGCATGCTGTGCAAATGAAGTTCAGAAATCATGCAACATTTTCTTATCATTACGTCGCAGACTGAATATCACCGAGTTCTCAGCCTATTAGATGGAGAGGACACGTCACGCTATTAGACAACCCTCTCCACCTAACGGGGGGTACACGCTTACATCCGTATACAGCCGTGCCTGAGCCCCACCTCGCGTGACCAGATAATAGATTACGTAGATTCATTTCGTTATGGCAATGTGGTATTGTGACAGACCCCTTTTTGGCCTACACAATAGATCAATAGCCCCCTTTTAGACCACATCTCTTTTCATGAAAACAGAGTGCGAAAATTCCTTTTCTATGCATAAATGAAAACCATGATGCATGAACAATTAAGTGCTTAAGGTAAACATACATCATACGTACCATCAAGACAATAAAAGCAAATAAAAGTATATCCTAAAAAAGAACTAATCCTAACTACCCAACCGAAACATTTAAACAATCAAGACTCCAATGATCCTCGACACAACTTTGACGTACGGTGTAGGCCAATCGGCCAGAGTAAGTCACGAGAACTTACCTCGTACGCGTTGAAATTCTAGCTCCGTCCACGAGCGTCGTTTACCTAAGGCAAATTCACAATATTTGTCGTTAAAAATGAGTCTAAACCGATAAACGTCTAAGCTTACGAAACTCTTAACTAATGAAATTTCCTAAAACTCTAATTTAACTCATTGAGGCATTTTTTTATCGAGCGATTCACGCTCGACACCTGATAAGTGTGTATTTTGCACACTTATTCGTGTTTTTCATTCTTATTTCGATTAGTTTTTCCTTGAGCGTTTGAGTTTATTTGATGTTGTTAGTGAGATTGTGCAGGTGAGTTGAGTTTTAACAGGTAATGACGGATTTGGGTTCGAAATAGGAAGTAAAGAGACAAAAGGGAAGAAAAGAAGAAAAGCCTATCACGATCGATCGGGATCATACCACGATCGATCGTGATCCACAAAATCAACAAAGAAAAATTCCAGAGCCGGCCCGATCGATCGGGCATTGTACCACGATCGATCGTGATTCGAGAAAGTTTTTTCACAAATTCCAGAGACGGCCCGATTGATCGGGAATTGTACCACGATCGATCGGGATCAGCGTAAATTTTGTTCCTAAAGGTCAGCGTAACCACAATCAATCGGGATCATACCGCGATCGATCGTGGGTGCGGGAAATATTAAAATTCAATTTTTATACTTATTGATCGAGTCAATCTCGACCTTTGATTGATGGACCGTGGCCCTAATTCGAGCAAAGATAAAAGTCTGAAGAGGAGGCAAGAGGAGGGGATAGCGAAACAGAAAGAAAAACCCTACGAAGACATCGGAATCCGGATTGAAGCAAGTGGCGAGGAACGGAGGAACTCGGCAGCAATTTTCTAATTTTTGTTTCTCCTCTTTTCTTTTAGTATGAATTATTTTATTTACTCTGTAGTTCTCTTTAATTTTATCATGAACTAAGTTTTCTTTTCTAGGGTTTCGACGTAACTTTGTTATGAATATTTATTTTCTTAATTCAAGTTTTTAGTTTTCTATTTCTTTTCTGTGTTGAGTAATTTATTCTGAACTTAATGCTTAGCTTTGCTTGATCACCAAAACTAAGAATTTTAGGGTTAATTCGGGATACGAGAGCGGAGAATTTAACCATGCATTAAATATCTTGCCTTAAAAAGGACCCTAGACTAGAGGTAGTTAGGGCGTTTGAATGGTAATTTAATTTCTTACTCTTAATGTATTCAATTGATTATAGGGTTAAAGACCGAGAGGTAATAACACATCAATTGAGTAAGTTTATTAATACTCGAGAGAGTTTAATAAACAACATAGTGAAATAACCATCGACATGAAGGAATATGAATTAATTACTTGAATTAGGTTTACTAAATAGGATTAGCTAAGTGAAATCGGAACCCTGGAAATATTCTCATAACATAATCTTAACTTTTTACATTCGAATCTGTTATTTAAATTTTTTGATTTATTTTATTTGAATTATTTTAGTTTAAGATCCAAAATCATCACACATATTGTTTTTCAAATTAAGCTGAAAATTAGATATTAAATACTTAACATATTTATTCCTCGTGGGACCGACACTCGTGCTTGCAAACACCCTACTACTTTTGCGACACGTGCACTTGCGTGTAATTTTTCGCAACAAGTTTTTGGCGCCGTTGCCGAGGAATTTAGTTTTGTTATTATTGAATTACTTGATTTTAGTTTATATTTGAATTTTCTTTTGCTGCTAGGCTTAAATCGCATTATTTGCACATTGCAGGTGCATGCGTAAACTAGGT
Organism: Begonia masoniana; assembly: GCA_022432975.1. Lineage (NCBI taxonomy): Eukaryota > Viridiplantae > Streptophyta > Magnoliopsida > Cucurbitales > Begoniaceae > Begonia > Begonia masoniana. The sequence continues at coordinate 28,397,638 of CM039509.1, read as the reverse complement.
ACTGCCAACCTAATCCCTATCGATCTTGAAATTGAACGAACCTGCCGTAGAAATCGAAGGGAAACAAAGCAAGCAATTATGGCGGATAATCAAAATTTAAATTTACAACAGAATATCGAGATTGAGGGAGTCGGGAGACGAACATTGCTCGATTATGTTATGCCATCCATGGACGGGGTTCAATCAGTAATTCAAAAACCTGCCATCACATGCAACAATTTTGAAATTAAGCCGGCAACAATACAAATGATTCAACAGTATCAATTTTGTGGTCTACCTAACGAGGACCCTAAGGATCATATTGCTAGCTTCGTCGAGGTCTGTGATACTTTTAAATACCATAATATCTCTGATGAGGCTGTCAAGCTCAGGTTATTCCCCTTCACACTAATAGATCGCGTGAAGAACTGGTTAAACTCCTTACCCCCGGATTCAATTACAACGTGGAATGAATTAGTTCAGAAATTTCTATCTAAATTCTTTCCCTTTGAAAAGATGGCAAAACTCCACAACGAGATCACCAATTTTACTCAATTCGAGGGTGAGACAGTTTATGAAGCATGGGGCCGATTCAAGGAACTTTTAAGAAGATGCCCCCAACATGGTCTACCACAATGGATGCAAATACAGACATTCTTCATCAGCCTATCAGTTTCTACATAGACTCTTGTCAACTCAGCGGCTGGTGGATCATTACTACAAAAGACAGAAGTGGAGGCATTCAACCTGTTAGAGCAGTTATCCCTTAATAATGATCAGTGCTCGGTTGAACGTCAGATTTTGAGGAAGCAGCCAAATACCCCAGAAATGGATGCGATAAAAGCATTGACTACACAAATTGCATCCCTTACTCAGCACATTCAAGGTAATCAAGCTCCAGTTAATGCAATTCATTCCCCAATCATATAATGTCAATGGTGCCAAGGACCACATGCTAGTGAAAACTGTCAGCAAGGGAACCAAATGGCTAGTAGTTCATCTGAACAGGCCCAATATGTGGGAAATTATAATAGACCGACGCTTCAAAATTCAGGAAATTACTATAATGGGGGGCGCAACAACCACCCAAACTTCTCGTGGAAGAACCCGAACAACGCCATACAGATGCCACAAGCTAATCAACTAGAACCTCCGTTTCTAGAAAGAAAATCTAATCTGAAGGATTTAATTGCAAAGATGGGAGAGCGCACCAATAATATAATTGTTGAAATGGGGGAGCACACAAATAAATTTATGGCTGAAACAAGAACAACCTTGCAAAACCAGTCAGCTCAAATTCGAAGTTTGGAAACTCAAATGGGCCAGATGGCAGCTGCATTAAATGGTCGCCCTCAGGGCACATTGCCCAGTTCCACTGAAGTCAATCCTAGAGGCCAGTGCAATACCATCACACTTAGAAGTGGGACAGTGATTGAGAATTGTACCAAAGAAATAAGAAAGTGGTCGCACATGACAGAATGCATTCGTCATCATCCGAGTCCACACCAAAGGATCAAGAGCTACTGGACGCTCCACCTCAGATTCCAAAGGAGATTATCCCAAAAGTTCCTTTCCCACAACGCCTGAAAAATACAAAGTTGGATAAACAGTTTGAAAAATTCTTGAACATGTTCAAGCAGCTTCACATCAACATCCCATTTGCCGAAGCCCTGGAGCAAATGCCAACCTATGCAAAATTTTTAAAAGAGGTTCTATCCCACAAAAGGAAAATAGAGGATTGTGGTACAATCACCCTTTCTGAAGAATGTAGTGCAATAATTCAACGAAAACTACCACAAAAATTGAAAGATCCGGGTAGTTTTACGGTTTCATGTGAGATTGGAAACTACATCTTCGAGCGTGCGTTATGTGACTTGGGTGTAAGCATCAATTTAATGCCTTTTTCTATTTTTCAAAGGCTTGAGCTAGGTGAAGCAAAACCAACAAGAGTAATCTTACAAATGGCCGACCGATCAATCAAGCATCCAAGAGGAATAATCGAAGACGTGTTGGTTAAGGTCGACAAATTCATATTCCCAGTAGACTTTGTAGTTCTCGACATGGAGGAGGATCGGGACATACCTATTATTTTGGGCAGGCCATTCTTAGCTATGGGGGGTGCCTTGATCGATGTTCAAATGGGGGAGTTGAAATTGCGCTTGCAAGATGAAAAAGTGACATTTAATGTCTTTAACTCCATGAAGTATCCGACGGCCAGCGATGATATATTCAGGATTGACTCTTTCGAATCAGCGGTGGACGGAGTTTCTCTTCAGTCTAGTGATCCTATCAAGGTTGCTTTACTAAATCACGATTTGTCTTTCAATTTTGATTCTTATGTGCAGGAATTTATATCATGGATGGATTCGTTCGAGCCAAATCGAAGAAAGTATTTTGAGAGTTTGGGGGAGCCACCAATTCGAGTCTTACCTTCTATTGAGAGTCCACTCGTGTTGGAGCTGAAGCCACTACCGTCTCACCTCAGGTATGCATTTATTGGTGCTAACTCAACTCTTCCAGTCATTATTGCAGCTGATTTATCTAAGACGGAGGAGGAGAAATTATTGCGTATACTTCGGACATACAAGGTGGCTCTAGGGTGGACACTGTCAGATATCAAAAAAATCAATTCTTCATTTTGCATGCATCAAATTTTAATAGAAGACGAACATCGACCATTTGTAGAGCATCAACGCCGTTTAAATCCAGCTATGAAAGAGGTTGTGCGAAAGGAAGTTTTAAAGTGGTTGGACGCATGGGTTATCTATCCGATCTCAGATAGTTCGTGGGTGAGTCCAGTGCAGTGTGTTCCAAAGAAAAGTGGGATGACAATGGTCAAGAATGAAAATGATGAGTTGATTGCATCTAGAACAGTCACTGGTTGGAGAATTTGTATCGATTATTGGAAGTTAAACAAGGCTACACGCAAAGATCACTTTCCATTGCCGTTTATCGATCAGATGCTAGATAGACTTGCCGGCCACGAATATTATTGTTTCCTTGATGGATATTCTGGGTATAATCAGATTGCAATTGCCCCAGAAGACCAGGAAAAGACCACATTTACCTACCCGTATGGTACTTTTGCTTTCCGCCGGATGCCTTTCGGGTTGTGCAATGCACCAGCTACTTTTCAAAGATGCATGATGGCTATTTTCTCAGATATGGTGGAGTGATTCATAGAAATCTTCATGGATGACTTTTCAGTGTTTGGATCTTCATTCGATACATGTTTGTATAATCTGTCCAAGGTGCTTGAAAGGTGTGTTAAGACGAATCTAGTGCTTAATTGGGAGAAATGTCATTTCATGGTGAAAGAGGGAATTGTATTGGGTCATCGTATTTCAGCACAAGGAATTGAAGTGGACCGAGCTAAAATTGTCGCTATCGAGAAGTTGCCACCGCCGACGACAGTAAAAGGAGTACGGAGTTTTCTAGGGCATGCGGAATTCTACCGCAGGTTCGTAAAAGATTTTTCTAAGATCACCAAGCCGCTATGTCAGTTATTGGAAAATGGAGTACCATTTGTTTTTACCGTAGAGTGTCTTGCAACTTTCAATGTGTTAAAGGAGAAACTTGTGTCGGCCCCAATCATAGTCGCACCTGATTGGGAATTACCATTTGAAATCATGAGTGATGCCAGTGATTTCGCAGTAGGAGCAGTTCTGGGGCAGAGAAAGGATAAAGTCTTCCATACAATTTATTATGCCAGCCGCATTCTCAATGATGCCCAACTAAATTATGCCACCACTGAGAAGGAATTGTTAGCAGTAGTCTTCGCATTTGACAAGTTCCGCCCTTATGTTATCGGCAACAAAGTCACAGTTTAACGGATCATTCGGCTATTAAATATTTGATGGAAAAGAAGGATGCCAAGCCTCGGTTGATTCGTTGGGTATTACTTCTGCAGGAGTTTGATATTGTGATCAAGGACAAGAAAGGCACAGAGAATTTGGTAGCTGATCACCTATCTCGGTTGGAAACACGAGCTCATGTATCCGATAGTGACGTTCAAATAGCTGAAGATTTTCCAGATGAAAAGATCATTGCAATCAAAGTGTTACCATGGTATGCTGATTATGTGAACTTTCTTGCCAGTGGGGTTATACCATCCGATTTGTCGCATCACCAAAAGAAGAAATTTTTCGCCGATGTAAAACGATTTTATTGGGAAGAGCCGATTTTATATAAGCACTGTGCAGATCAAGTTATCAGACGTTGTATCTCGGAAGATGAAGTGATTTCTGTATTAAAACACTATCATTCTCTGGAATGTGGCGGGCACTTTGGTGGAAAACGAACAGCAGCTAAGGTACTACAGTGTGGATTTTACTGGCCCACCTTGTTTAAAGATGCATATTCGTTTGTTGTATCTTGTGATCGATGTCAACGGACCGGTAATATTTTCCACCGTAATGAGATGCCTTTGACGAATATTTTAGAGGTTGAGCTGTTTGATGTATGGGGTATTGACTTTATGGGGCCGTTTCCGTCGTCGTACAACAACAAATACATTCTTTTGGCGGTGGATTATGTCTCCAAGTGGGTGGAAGCAATAGCTACGCCGACCAATGATGGCAAGGTGGTCTTGCATTTTTTGTAGAAGAATATTTTCACTCGCTTTGGCACACCTCGAGCTATCATTAGTGACGAGGGAACTTATTTCTGCAATAGACAGTTTGAAGCACTACTCAGTAAGTATGGGGTGAAGAATCGCAAGGCGTTGGGATACAACCCCCAATCAAACGGGCAGGCCGAAGTCTCTAATCGAGAAGTGAAGAAGATCCTAGAGAAGACGGTTGCAAATTCAAGAAAAGACTGGGCTCGCAAGTTGGATGATGCTTCATGGGCGTACCGGACCGCATTCAAAACGCCTCTGGGAATGTCACCATATCGGTTGGTATACGGGAAAGCATGTCACTTACCGGTTGAGTTGGAACACTGTGCTTTGTCGGCGATGAAGAAGCTAAATTTTGAGTTCACAGCCACAGGTCAGAAACGCCTCCTGCAAATTAATGAGCTTGACGAACTTAGAAGCAATGCGTATGAGAATTCCAGAATATATAAGGAGAAGACCAAGGCGTGGCATGATAAGCATATCGTGGAGAAAGATCCTTAACCGGGACAGCAGGTACTTTTATTTAACTCTCGATTGAAATTGTTTCCAGGAAAATTGAAGTCAAGGTGGTCGGGTCCTTTCACGGTAGTGCAAGTATTCTCTCATGGAGCCGTTGAGTTACGAGGAGCCGATGACACAATATTCAAAGTAAATGGACAACGAGTGAAACCATATTTTGGCGGCAATATTCCAAGTGACTCTTCCGTCACTCAACTCATACCCGAAGAATGAATTTGGCCCAACGTCAGGCTAAAGACGGTAAATCAAGCACTTGGTGGGAGGTAACCCATTGATTCTAGTTTTATTAGCGTCAAGTCGAGTCCATTGTTTATTTTATTTTATTTATTGAGGTATTTTTAATGATTTTGTGTTTTAGTTTTCTATTAAAAAAAACAAAAATAAAAAAAATAAAAAAATAAAAATAAAAACAAAGGGTGAACAGTGAAAAGCATAAGCTTTTCACCCTTCACTGTGTTCGCCTAACCCTTCAGCGACGAAGCCCGCAGCTCTCAGCTCCGACCATTCTCCACAACAATTTTATTCCTCAGCTCTCGCACCTCAGCACCATAACTCTTCCCTGCCGACTACACCGCGCCACGCCCTTTTCGTTCGGACACTACATTTCTTCACTTCACAGTCCGCATTGCTCTGAGCTCCAACAGCTGCTGTCTCCGCCTCTCAGTTCAAGTGCTCCACTTTTCTGCCGAAATCAGAGCTCCTCGACACTCTCAATCGCACTTCAGCTCCGATTAATTGCCCATTTCGTCCTTGCCGCAGCTTGTCTCCATTCAGGTTTTAATCATTTGTTACGTTAGTATTCTGATAATCCCTGTTGAATTCTGTGGCTGTTAAATTCGTATTCAAGGGTTATTGGCTGGACTATTTCTCTGTTTGATACACAAGTTTTGGGGTCATTGGATGTTTCAAGTTTGCAGTGCTCACTTCCTGTCAATTCTGGCCACCAGTGTTAGTGATTTTACACACTTACACGCAAGTGCACGTGTCGCTAACGAAGTAATAGAGTAAATAAAGTATCGATCCTACGAGAATATTGTTAATTGAATTAATCGTTATAAAAATCTTATAAAAATATTAAATTGCTGGATAGTAATTAGAAATAAAATATGAATAATGATGCAATAAAAGAAAGCAAGTTAAACGAGGTGAAATCGAAGAATAAAAGCCTTGGCTAGGATCGATTTCTTTGTTACGATGATTTTACCACTGATGCTCTGGTAATGCTCTGCAGCATTGTCTATGAACAGTAAGAATAAAAATATTTCTAGGATTCTTTCGAATTGCCTAGGTAAATTCAATTTAGAATTTCTTTCTACCTTGAAGGAATGTAACTAATATTGAATTTCCTATATGCTCCATTCTTATCGCCAATCGAATTAATGCTAACTTCGTTGTAACAATTTAATCCGATTAATTATTCATGCATCTAAAAATTTATATCTATCTGTCGATACAATATAAACATGAATCGTCAACCTATCTATCGATATGATCTGACTTAAGCAAGGAATATCACAAATAATTGTTCAATAGAAAATTGCATAACAAAACCAAGATCGTAGCAAAAACCGTAACGAGTACTACCGTCCTAACCAAGATAATAAAATTTAGCCTAAAATCATGATAACAATACTAAATAAAAATAAAGTTTTCAATAACATAAAAATAATAGTAAAGAAGAAGAAGAAGAAAATTCAGCAATGTTGTCGTTCTTCTCTTCTGTTCAGAGCTCCTTTCCCAGCAAGAAAATCACACCAGAATTCTCTGTTGGAGCTCTCCCTCTCTTCAGCAAGAAGTCCTTTTTCTTCGTCAGAATCCCCCTTTGTTTGTTTCCAATATCCCTTTTTGTTCTGCCAACCATAACTTCTTTTCCCTCTCCAATCTAAATTTTATTTTATTGCCCACCTACTCTTTTTGCTTTATTCCAGGATTTTGCTTTTTCTCTCTCCAATATTTCTGTTGAATTTTGTTTCGTCTTTTAGTGCTGCCCCTTTGTACGTCTTTCGCTGCCCATTTTTATCTCATTCTTTCAACATCTTCCGCCACTTTTGTCATCTAGTGCTGCCCAATAACCATCTTTTCCAGCATCTACCGCTAACTTTTCTTTCAGTTTCTTCCGTTGACCGCTGCCCGATTTTCTTTATTTCCTTCACATCTTCCGCTGCCCCAATTTTAGCCTCCTTCCTTCACACCATCCGCTGCCCAGCTTTCTACATCATCCGCTGCCCAGCTTCTTTAAATCATCTGATTGCTGCCCAGCTTCTTTAAATCATCCGATGCCTTCCAGATATCTTTTCTTCATCTTTTCTTTTCTCCACAAAATCTTCACCTTCTTGATCTTCCTTAATTGTAGTAGTCTCCTCTCTCTCTTCTTCGTATTCTGCATAAATTTTACAGCCAAAATAAATCCTCTAATTTAGGCAACCATAATTTTCTCGATTTGCTTTCTCCATAATCTTCAACTTTTGAACTTGAGTTTTCCCGCTATTATCTTTGCATTCAAATATATTAAATTCAATCAAAGCACTAATGTTACAGCATTATATAGCAATTGTATTAACTTCCTACTAATTTATTCTTGCATTCACTCAATTCATACAAGTTTTATCAATTAAATATCATATAAAATAACTCTAATTTAAGAGTTATCAAATACCCCCAAACTTGAATCATTACTCGTCCTCGAGTGATGCAAAAAAAAACATAAGTTCCCAAAGTAGCATTAAAATTGATGTAATTTTTGAAATATCTCGTAACTAGTAAATTATTGAAAAATTTCACTATCAAATTTAAAAGCAATCAATATAGAATTAATTCCCAATAAACTAATTTTCTAGGTGTGTGTGTGTTCAAACTCCATTTGAATTGCTAAGTTCAACAATCAAAACTAGAAATCACAATACATATCATAGAGTGTCAACTTTTTAACGCTTTTCCTAAATCCATTAGCTTTCAAAGATTTTTCTTTTTTTTTTTTTTTAAAATAAGTAATGGGGTTACACAACGATGATTTTTAGCATTGACTTTATCTTTAAGTCACACTACCTTTTTACGCGATTGACAACATTAGTGATGAAGTCATCCAGTTACTCAGTAATGCCACCTCAAGATATACACTCATATAAAAATAGAGGAGTATAGCCAAAAAATTATGCAACGGAGTTCCTCCCAAAATTCCTCCAATTTATTTCTACCCATCGAGTATCCAAAAGGATCACTCGAAATTGAAAGTAGATTAGGAAGTTGCACTTTTTTCTTTTCTCTTTTTTTTTAAATAATAATAACCCCCAAACTTATTATTTATTATATATTATTATTTTTTTTAGAAGAAGTCTTTCATTGCTAATTTCTTTCGTCAAACACTAAATTATTGATACTTAGATATAATTGTAATGTCTAGAAAGGATGATATTCCTAAGCAACCAATAAGGAGTTTGTGTGTTAGGAACAACTAAGCTTATGGGAACAAATCTTAATTAATTTATAATAATGTGTGATAATGATATTATTCAATAACTCACTAAATTAAAGGATATTAGAAAAATTCACTTTTCTTCATTTTTTAAAATTTTTTATCATGAAATTTATTTTAACAAACAGAACACTAATAACCAAACAAAGCAAATAACACAAATCATCAGAACAAAGAAAATAAGGCAACGCACTAAACCACCTTAGACACAAAACTAAACAGAATAACTATTCTAAACAGTTTTCAAACACTCAAATTAAACAAAAACAAAGCATCCACATTAAACTTCCAGACATCCAAACAAAATTAAACATGCATGCACCAATACCCCCAAACTTAAAAATTTGCAGTGTCCTCACTGCCAAACAAATGAAGTTCAGAAAAAAGAAATTAAAGCAAAATAAAACTAAGGGGGTTAGGACTTCCCTGGATGATTATGTTGTGGGTTCTGATTCAGAGTCTTAGTCCTGGAGCAGCATTGTGGATGGTGGCGTGGTTCTTCTTTTTCCCCTGATTGTGCAGACCTGAACTAAAACTAAGAGAAGTAAAATAAAATAAAATAAAATAAACAAAAAACCAACACAAAAGGATATTATTGAGGGCTGCCTCCCTATAGCGCTAAGTTTTTCAAGTCTTTAGCCAGACTTCCCAATTGCTCATTTTTCTTCCAGATTTTGTAGAGAAATTGACATAATTTTTGTCAACTTTTCTCCAAAATAATGCTTAATTCGTTGACCATTCACTTTAAAATTTCTTCCATTTTTTTCATCATGCAATTCCACTGTTCCATATGAATATACATCTATGATTTCAAACAGCCCAGACCACCTGGATTTTAACTTTCCTAGGAAGAGCTTCATCCTAGAGTTGAATAACAAGACTTTTTCACCCTTCTCAAATGTCCTGGCTTGTAGCTTTTTATCATGCCATTTTTTAACCTTTTCCTTGTAAAGTTTTGCATTTTCATATGCTCCCAACCTTAACTCTTCCAACTCCTGCAACTGTAAAAACCGATGTTTTCCTGCTCTTTGTAAATCCAAGTTTAGAGTTTTAATTACCCAATATGCTTTATGCTCAAGCTCTACTGGTAAATGACAAGCTTTCCCATAAATCAAATTATAAGGTGTGGTGCCCAAAGGTATTTTATATGCAGTTCTGTATGCCCATAACACATCGTCTAATTTTAATGACCAATCTTTTCTGTTCGGATTCACCACCTTCTCCAGAATCTGTTTTACTTCCCTGTTAGATACTTCTGCTTGTCCATTACTCTGAGGGTGGTATGCTGTAGTTATTTTATGTTTGACTCCATATTTTCCCAGTAATCCAGTGAACATCCTATTGCAGAAATGTGAACCTCCATCGCTTATAATTGCTCGCGGTGTTCCAAAACGTGTGAAAATATTTTTCTGCAAAAATTTCAGAACACTCTTCCCTTCATTATTTGAAAGTGCCACTGCTTCAACCCATTTAGATACATAATCCACAGCCAACAAAATATATTGGTTCCCAAAAGAAGGTGGAAAAGGTCCCATAAAGTCGATCCCCCATACATCAAATATTTCCACTTCTAAAATATTTGTAAGTGGCAGCTCGTGTTTCCTTGAGATGTTTCTTACTCTTTGGCATCTGTCACAATTTTTAACAAATTCATTAGCATCCTTAAAAAGAGAGGGCAAGTACAAACCGGATTGCAAAATTTTAGCTGTTGTTTTAGTTCCTCCATAATGACTGCCATATGGTGCTGCGTGGCATTGCTGCAGCACTGATTGCATTTCTTCTTCAGGGACACACCTTCTTAACAACTGGTCAGCACATTGTTTGAAGAGAAATGGTCGTCCCAGAAATATTGTTTAACATCTTTCAAGAACTTCCTTCGTTGCTGATAATCTAAATCAAAAGGGATTATATTACTTACAATAAAATTCACAACATCTGCGTACCAGGGAGCTGAAGAAATTTCCAGCTGCAGTAGCTGTTCATCAGGGAAGAATTCTTTGATCATTTCGTCATTTTGTTGCTCTCCCATATTCTCCAGACGAGATAAATGATCAGCCACTTGGTTTTCGCACCCCTTTCTGTCTCGAATCTCCATATCAAATTCTTGAAGTAACAGCACCCATCGAATAAGCCTAGGTTTAGCATCCTTTTTAGCAACCAAATATTTTATTGCTACATGGTCAGTGTAAACGATAACCTTGGTGCTAGTTAAATATGCTCTGAATTTGTCAAATGCAAAAACTACAGCTAGTACCTCTTTCTTTGTTTTTGTGTAGTTCTTTTGAGCTTCATTCAAGGTTTTGCTGGCGTAGTAAATGGAGTGAAAAATTTTCTCTTTCTTCTGCCCGAGAACCACTCCCACTGCATAGTCGCTTGCATCACACATTAAAATAAAAAGCGAGTTCCAGTTGGGTGCAGCTATCACAGGCGCAGTAATCAATTTTTGTTTCAGCAAGTTAAAGGCTTCAAGACAGTTTTTGTCAAAGTTGAATGAGGTATTCTGCTCCAGTAAACTGCATAAGGGCTTCGATATTTTAGAAAAATCTTTAATGAAGCGCCTATAGAACCCTGCATTCCCGAAGAATCTTCTAATTCCTTTCACTGTTTTTGGTGGAGGTAGTTTCTCAATGACTTCAATTTTTGCTTTGTCCACCTCTAAACCTTTTGCTGAAATTCTATGCCCCAAAACTATTCCTTCTGGAACCATGAAATGACACTTTTCCCAGTTTAAAACTAGGTTAGTTTCCATACATCTCTTCAGTACCTTCTCTAAATTTTTCAGACAACTCTCGAAAGAATCTCCAACAATGGAAAAATCATCCATAAAAATTTCCAAACCTTCTTCAATCATGTCTGAAAAAATCGCCATCATGCAGCGTTGGAATGTGGCAGGAGCATTACATAACCCAAAAGGCATCCTTCTAAAAGCAAAAGTTCCATATGGGTAGGTGAAAGTTGTTTTCTTCTAGTCCTCTGGGGCTATTGTAATCTGGTTATACCCCGAGTAACCGTCTAAAAAGCAATAAAAATCTTTACCAGCTAATCTGTCCAGCATTTGATCTATGAAGGGAAGTGGAAAATGGTCCTTTCGGGTAGCTTTATTTAGCTTCCTGTAGTCCATGCAAATCCGCCATCCTATTACTGTCCTTGTTGGTATCAATTCATTTTTTTCATTAGCTATGACAGTTGTCCCTCCTTTCTTTGGAACACAATGAATTGGGCTAATCCAGGAGCTGTCAGAAATGGGGTAGATAATTCCTGCATCCAACCACTTGAGTATTTCTTTCTTCACAACTTCTTTCATAATCGGGTTTAGTCTTCTCTGTTGATCTATGGTTGCTGTAACTCCTTCTTCCAATCTGATCTTGTGCATACAGATGCTTGGACTTATCCCTTTTATGTCTTTTACTGTCCATGCTAAAGCTAGCTTATATCTCTTTAGAACCTCCACTAATTCTTGCTCCTGCATGTAAGACAAATCAGTAGAAATAATAGCATGAAATGTTTCGTTGAGTCCAAGAAATACATACTTCAAATGTGGTGGCAGCTGTTTGAGTTCCACTGTGGCTGTTTCCTTGCTGGAATGCTCTCCATTTTCTTTACCATCTTCTGCTCGAATTAATGCCTCGAAATGCCTTCTATACCCTCCTGATAATTGTTTTATTTCTGCTGATTTGATTTCTTCAGAAATATTGAAACACTCTTCTTCATCATAGGGGCATTTCATGGCTTTCAAAACATTGAAAGTAACTTGCTGGGTCATTTACTCTCATTTTCAGTTCTCCTCTCTGAACATCGATCAGAGTTCTGCCAGTAGCCAAAAATGGTCTTCCTAAAATTATTGGCACCTCTCGATCAGCTTCATAGTCAAGTATAATGAAATCTGCAGGGAAAATGAATTTCTCCACCTTTACCAACACATCTTCAATCTTTCCCTGAGGGTGGGTTACTGATCGGTTAGCAAGCTGCAAAGTTACTGTTGTTGGCCGAGCTTCTCCAATTCCCAGCTTCTTAAATATTGACATGGACATCAAATTTATGCTAGCTCCAAGATCACACAGAGTTTTTTCGAAATAATTATTGCCGATTGTGCAAGGGATGGTGAAGCTACCAGGATCCTTCAACTTCGGTGGAATCTTGTTCTGCAATATGTCGCTCGTTTCCTCAGTCATAGCCACCATCTCATACTCCCCAAATTTCCTCTTTTTGGATAAAATGTCTTTCATGAATTTCGTGTAATTTGGCATTTGTTCTAGAGCTTCCACCAAAGGTACGTTGATGTGGAGTTGCTTTAGAACATCCAGAAACTTTTTAAACTGTTTTTCCTGGTTGTGTTTTTGAAGTCTCTGTGGAAATGGTGGAGGCGGTTTCTGGATTCGTAGTTCTGTAGGTTGATGTTGTTGCGATGTTGCAAGCGGAACTGCGGCATTGATATTAATTTCTCCAGAATCAGAATTTTTCTTTTCGGCCTCCTGAGTTCTTTCTTTTTCAATCATCATTTCTCTTTCCTGTAAACCCTCAGCATTGGGTTGCTTTTCTCTTTCCCTTTCTTGGTTAATAATCCTTGGTTTTTCCACCCTTTGTGGCTTCTCTGGAATTTCAATCTCCCGTCCATTCCTTAATAAGATTGCTTTGCAATGTTATTTTCCTGGTCTCTGTGGAATCTCAGTGTCGCTTGGTAGTTGTCCCATGCTCCTTGAGTTCGAAGATTGAGCTAGCTATCCCAGTTGGGTTTCAATGTTCTTTATTGAAACTGCTAAATTCTGCAATATTATGTCTGTCTTGGAAGCATATTCCCTTGCAAAATTATCTGGTTTCTCTTGAGCTACTGGCTTCTGAACTTCCTAATTATAATTCTGGGCATAGTTATCTGTAGATCTTGCAGGTATAGTATTGTTTTGTTGCTGAGAATTCCATTGGAAGTTCGGGTGCTGTCTCCATCCAGGGTTGTACGTCTGTGAAAATGGGTTATTATTTCGGTTATACCCCACGTAATTTGCTGATTCAGGATTCGTCGGGCAGAAACTATCATCATGGTTCTCTCCACAGAAAATGCATGAAACTTCCCGTAATTGTGGCTGTTGCTGTTTGTTCATGGCTTTAATGGCATTTTCCAATGAAGTTATCTTTGCATTAAGAGCAGCTACTTCATCCACTTCATAAACTCCAGGAGCTCTTCTTGCTGTTGTACTTCTGTCTGATGGCCATTGATAACTGTTCACCACCATTCTTTCTAATAAGTCTTATGCTTCGTTGAAAGATTTTGACAGTAGTGTTCTGTTAGCTGCTGCGTCGATGATCGATCGGGTTTGTCCATTTAATCCGTTGTAAAATGTTTCCAGTTGAATCCAGTGAGGGATCCCATGATTTGGACATTGTCTCAGCAGTTCTTTGAATCTATCCCACGCTTCGTAGAGTGATTCTCCATCTCTCTGTTGGAAGCTTGTGATTTCATTCCTCATCCTTGCGTTCCTCACTGGTGGATGATATTTCATAATGAACTTATTAGCCAGATCTCCCCAAGTGGCGATGGTATCTGAAGGATTGCTATTTAACCAATCCCTGGCGCGATCTCTTAAGGAATATGGAAAGAGTTTTAATCTCAAAGATTCTGTAGATACTCCAGGGAAGTTAAATGAGTCACTAACTTCTCCAAAAACCTTCAAATGACGATGAGGATTATCTGTGATTGCTCCAGTAAATTGTCCCACTGTTTGGAGCATTTGGAACATTACTGGTTTCAGCTCAAATCTTATGGCACGAAGATCAGGTCTGACTATTCCAGGATTTAGATCGTTTAGTGTAGGAATTGCAAAATCCTAAATAGGTATATCTCTATCATCAATAATTCTTTCAGTATTTTCCCCTTCTCTTTCTACGTTCGCCATATTTTCTCCTTCAAGAAACTGTTGTTGCTGTTGTCTTCTTCTAGCTCTGAATGTTCCTTCAATTTCTGGATATATGGGTACAAGATCCTGTGTGTCTTCTTCGTCTGGCATAAATCAATAATATCTGAAAATAGATAAACAAACTAAAATAATACGTAAATAAAATAAAATAATTATAGCAAAAATAATCACAACTAAACATATCCCCGGCACGCGCCAAAAACTTGTTAGTGATTTTACACACTTACACGCAAGTGCACGTGTCGCTAACGAAAGTAATAGAGTAAGTAAGTACGATCCCACGAGGATGTTGTTAATTGATTAATCGCTATAAAAATCGGTAATAAAATATTAAATTGCTGGATAGTAAGTTAGAAAATAAAATATGATATGATGCAATAAAAGAAAGCAGTTAAAACGAGGTGAAATCGATGAATAAATGTAACGCCCCGAGTCTCCACGACTCGGTTCGCTGCAGGGACTATTCTAGTCTAAACAACTCTCTTTCCTTACCACTATCTCATACACGTAAACTTTGTCCTTATCCACTACATACTCCATATCTCGTTTAGCTTCGTTAGGCACCATAGCATCCTCCCCGCAAAATTTCGGCAGAGTGACGCCTGAAAAATAGCGCCCCCACAGCTAGTACCTGCTAAAATAAAAAAAAAACCAAAATTTCCAAACCACCCAGAATAGTCCTGCACACCCTACAACATGCCAAATCTCCTGGAACACACCTCATATCAACCAGAACAACTGTACTACCAAATCAAATGAGAAAGTCCGCGGTATAGGGTACACATCACCTTTACTATGGCTAATTACAACCAAAATTAGTAATGGCTCTCACAAAATGACCTACAAACCCTCAACACCATGATGTGACTTCTACTTGGTCGGGTCGCCCTAACACTGCCGTCACCGGGGCCTGGTCGCACATCACCACTAGCATCTACCCCTGGGGCACGCCGTCCCCCGGTCTACAACGATCCCCGGGGCGTAACGTATCGCCGTCCCCCGGTCTACAACGATCCCCGGGGCGTAACGTATCGCCGTCCCCCGGTCTACAACGATCCCCGGGGCGTAACGTATCGCCGTCCCCCGGTCTACAACGATCCCCGGGGCGTAACGTATCGCCGTCCCCCGGTCTACAACGATCCCCGGGGCGTAACGTATCGCCGTCCCCCGGTCTACAACGATCCCCGGGGCGTAACGTATCGCCGTCCCCCGGTCTACAACGATCCCCGGGGCGTAACGTATCGCCGTCCCCCGGTCTACAACGATCCCCGGGGCGTAACGTATCGCCGTCCCCCGGTCTACAACGATCCCCGGGGCGTAACGTATCGCCGTCCCCCGGTCTACAACTATCCCCGGGGCGTAACGTATCGCCGTCCCCCGGTCTACAACGATCCCCGGGGCGTAACGTATCGCCGTCCCCCGGTCTACAACGATCCCCGGGGCGTAACGTATCGCCGTCCCCCTGTCTACAACGATCCCGGGGCCGTAACGTATCGCCGTCCCTCGGTCTACAATGACGTCCCGGGGCAGAACGTATCGCCGTCCCCCCGGTCTAAAACGATCCCCAGGGCGTAAACTATAATCGTCGTCCCCCGTCTACACGACCCCGGGGCGTAACGCTCGCCGTCCACCTGTCTATAACGAATCCCCAGGGCGTAACGTATCGCCGTCCCCCGGTCTACAACATCCCCGGTATTACTTAAATGCGCGCGTCCCCCGTCTACAACTATCCCTTGCGTAACGTAGCGCCGTCCCCCCCGGGCTACAAACGATCCCCGGGCGTAACGTATCGCCGTCCCCGGTGTACAACGATCCCCGGGTCGTAACGTATCGCCCGTCCCCCGGTGCGTACAATGATCCCGGGGCAGTAACGTATCGCCGGCCCCCGGTCTACACAACGATCCCCGGGGCGTAACGTATCGCCGTCCCCCGGTCTACAACGATCCCCGGGGCGTACGTATCGCCGTCCCCCGTGTACAACGATCCCCGGGCGTAACGTATCGCCGTCCACCGGCTACAATGATCCCCGGGGCATAACGATCGCCGTCCCCCGATCTACAACGATCCCCGGTGCGTAACGTATCGCCGTCCCTCGGTCTACAATGATCTCCGGGGCATAACGTATCGCCGTCCCCCGGTCTAACCTTGACTACATGGCATTACAAATCGCCGCCCCATGTGGTTGGGTGGCCCGTTCCTTATCTCCTCTACTCTCCCATGCTCAAAACATGGTGCATGCTAACCATAACGTACTCACAACGACTGCACACACACATCACATCACATCACATCACATACGTACCAACGACCCACAGTGTGCACAAGACTCACAACGTACACACCACTAACCTACATCCTGCACGAAACTCACAACATACGTACCACCGACTCACAGGCTGCACAAGACTCCCATCCTACACACCATGACCAACTAACGACAACTTCGCCTCCACATCACATCACTCACGTACCTACGACCCACAGCGTGCACAAGACTCACAACGTACACACCACTAACCTACATCCTGCACGAAACTCACAACATACGTACCACCGACTCACAGGCTGCACAAGACTCCCATCCTACACACCATGACCAACTAACGACAACTTCGCCTCCACATCACACCACTCACGTACCTACGACTCACAACCTGCATACCATGACCAACTAACGAATACTTCACATACCCATCACTTCACACGCATACCTACGACCCAGCACATACACAAAACTCACAACCGTCCCACAACCCTCACAAGGCTCGCCACCTACATACAACCGTCCCACAACTCTCACAGGACTTACAACATACTTACAACCGACCCACAACCCGCACTAGACTCACATCATACCACTGACGACGACCGCATATACACATCACCTACTGACTACTCATGACATACACACGACTCACAAAATGCAAACAACTGTGGTGTAGGCCCCTTCTGGGCGACTCTCTAGCAATTACACCCATACTACTACTTACCTGGCGTCCTAGCTTGCTGGAGATGTTCGGTTTCCTGCTCACCTACGGCTCGACCTACGACAAAAATTCAAACTTCATCAAAATCAAGCTTACATTCACCACTTCCCTCTCAAACTATTATTTCTAGCCTAACCCAACAAAAACTCAACTAAATGGGCCACTAATTGGGTTTGGTAAAAACCGACCCAAAACTTCAAACGCGCATAACTCACATGTCGGTTATCGGAATCGAACGATTCTAGCGGCCACGTACTCCCCTAATGACCTAGCTTAACCTGCCAAAACCCAAATTCAAAACAAACGGCTGTAGATAGGTCAAAAACAAAAAACCCGAATCTGCCCTAACTAAAATTCTCCCCCTCTCGATTTTCTTCATCAATTTTTACCCGTTTCATTACCAATCGTCCACATTCAACTCAATTTAACGTAAATAAACAAAACGCCCAATGTATCACATGAGAAAACCCGAGGCCCAAACTCGGGTCCTCTGTTTTTAGCTCGGTCTGAGCTTCCTGTTTCCCGGCGACTTTCGCCGGCATCAAGCCCAGCCAATTGCCGCCAAAAATGGCCAAATGATCGGAGCAGAAACAAGCTCGTCCCCTCGGCCACGAACAGCGAGAAAACAGGGAAGAAAAAAAAACAAGCCTACTTGTCGGTTTATGCGCGGAGACAAGATGGAACTCGTTTGCTGCCGTCGACTGGCCGGAGAACGTCGAAAATCACCGTGGTTCGCTCGGCCGATCGTCGTCGCGTCGTTCTCCCCTTTCCCCCCTCCTTGTTCTGCTCTGTGCCTGTGCAAGCCAGACAAACCGAATGGCTTCTTCAAGAAGCCATTCAGTTTGTTTTAATGTTTCTTTTAAAACAATTTAAATTAATTAAATTGGAACTTACCTTTTTGCCCCTTTTTGGTCCCGTCAAAAAAAATTCTATCATTCGTCTGTCGATTTTTTTTTATTATTATTATTATTTTTTATATCGACTTTCACTCCTCGCTCGGTTTAAACCTCTTCAACGGAACCCCGAGAGATCTGACGACAAACTGACTAATTAATCACAAGATAAATTAATTAACTCATCTGGAAAAATTCGGCTGTTAAAATAAAAGCCTTAGCTAGGATCAATTTCTTCGTTACGATGATTTTACCACTGATGCTCTGGTAATGCTCTGCAGCACTGTCTATGAACAGCAAGAATAAAAATATTTCTAGGATTCTTTCGAATTGCCTAGGTAAATTCAATTTAGAATTTCTTTCTACCTTGAAGGAATGTAACTAATATTGAATTTCCTATATGCTCCATTCTTATCGCCAATCGAATTAATGCTAACTTCGTTGTAACAATTTAATCCGATTAATTATTCGTGCATCTAAAAATTTATACCTATCTGTCGATACAATATAAACATGAATCGTCAACCTATCTATCGATATGATCTGACTTAAGCAAGGAATATCACAAATAATTGTTCAATAGAAAATTGCATAACAAAACCAAGATCGTAGCAAAAACCGTAACGAGTACTATCGTCCTAACCAAGATAATAAAATTTAGCCTAAAATCATGATAACAATACTAAATAAAAATAAAGTTTTCAATAACATAAAAATAATAGTAAAGAAGAAGAAGAAAATTCAGCAATGTTGTCGTTCTTCTCTTCTGTTCAGAGCTCCTTCCCCAGCAAGAAAATCACACCAGAATTCTCTGTTGGAGCTCTCCCTCTCTTTAGCAAGAAGTCCTTTTTCTTCGTCAGAATCCCCCTTTGTTTGTTTTCAATATCCCTTTTTGTTCTACCAACCATAACTTCTTTTCTCTCTCCAATCTAAATTTTATTTTATTACCCACCTATTCTTTTTGCTTTATTCCAGGATTTTGCTTTTTCTCTCTCCAATATTTCTGTTGAATTTTGTTTCGTCTTTTAGTGCTGCCCCTTTGTACGTCTTCCGCTGCCCATTTTTATCTCATTCTTTCAACATCTTCCGCCACTTTTGTCATCTAGTGCTGCCCAATAACCATCTTTTCCAGCATCTACCGCTAACTTTTCTTTCAGTTTCTTCCGTTGACCGCTGCCCGATTTTCTTTATTTCCTTCACATCTTCCGCTGCCCCAATTTTAGCCTCCTTCCTTCACATCATCCGCTGCCCAGCTTTCTACATCATCCGCTGCCCAGCTTCTTTAAATCATCTGATTGCTACCCAGCTTCTTTAAATCATCCGATGCCTTCCAGATATCTTTTCTTCATCTTTTCTTTTCTCCACAAAATCTTCACCTTCTTGATCTTCCTTAATTGTAGTAGTCTCCTCTCTCTCTTCTTCGTATTCTACATAAATTTTACAGCCAAAATAAATCCTCTAATTTAGGCAACCATAATTTTCTCGATTTGCTTTCTCCATAATCTTCAACTTTTGAACTTGAGTTTTCCCGCTATTATCTTTGCATTCAAATATATATAAATAAATTTCAAACTGAAAAGAAAAATTACGCTTTTAACAGATAATCTGCATGAAATATATTAAATTCAATCAAAGCACTAATGTTGCAGCATTATATAGCAATTGTATTAACTTCCTACTAATTTATTCTTGCATTCACTCAATTCATACAAGTTTTATCAATTAAATATCATATAAAATAACTCTAATTTAAGAGTTATCAACCAGCTGTTTGATGAATTGCCTGTGAGGGACTTTGTTTTGTCTAACAAGCACTTAGTTCATTTTTGCCGTGCTGTTTTGGGGGGTTTGGGCTGCATTGCTGGTTGATTGAGTATTGGGTTATTTGTGAAGCACATACCGGTCTGCGGCTTATACAATGGCTTCTAAGCGTTTAAAAGGGTCTTCTAGTGCCTCCAGCTCTTCCAGGCCAAGTCCGTTTCCACATTCGTTCTTCAATGATGATGCGAAGCAATTTTATCAACAATTTATGTTAACGAACAATGCAACAATTTGTGAGGTGCAATTTCAGCCGGACCGAAGTGATGGAGATATCCTCACCATGCTCCAGCTGAAAAATTAGGGTGAAGTAGCTGTTTTGGGGGGTGATGCTAATTCTAGTATAGTTCGGGAATTTTATGCCAATCTGAAAGCTTCAAAGGTTGATGCCCCGGTCACCGTCCGCAATAAGGTGATCGATCTCTCGGCTGAGGTTATTAATGCAAAGTTTGGGTTGCCAAACATTTCGGAGGACGAGTTCCAAGAATTATTGGCTGCCGGACCCAACTATGATGAGATTCTACGAGTGTTGGGCCATCAACGGGCTCAATGGGTATACACCAGATCTGATAACACACTGCCTCGTTATTTAGTCCCAAGCAGTTTGAATAGATATGCTCAAGTCTGGTGCAGGTTCATCCGGTGTAATCTTATGCCGACCTCTTAAAAGACCGAGTGTAACGACCCTCAAACTATTCCTAATTTCCCGTACGAAATTTTTCTTTTTAAGCCTCTAAATCAATTAAAAACATATTCGAAAACCTTTAAAGAAAATTCATTTATCATACAAAAACATTTTACATAAAACCACTCAACCTTCTATCATTCCTCAATTTATCAACTTATCACTTCTTCACAATATCATTTCTATCTCCATTTCAATTATACATTTTACATAAACTTTCCAAACAATCATACGTTCTCGTAACTCTGCCCAAAACCGACTCGAAACACAACTATAACAAAGTACATTTTCACGAAAACGAACTGCATGGTTCCGTTTAAAAGTGTGACATATCCTCCTGTTTACAAAATCACCAAGCAGTTCATAAAAATCCAAATAAAAACCTTAACAAACATTTTATAAAACAAATCTATCAACTAAACAAAATCAAACACCCTAAAACGTACCAACTACCAATTAAACTAAAAAAAACATTCCCATAATGTTAAATTAATGGTTTAAACAAAACATTTGAAACATCAACATAAAAATCTAACACCTAACCAGAACCAAGCATCCTATAATTTCTATACTGTTCACATTAGCCCAAAACACTCCAAAAAGAAACCCTCAAAACCTATACATACTTCCCCACGGGTCGGTCAAGCATCGACTGCGCCAGCGCACTCCCACGGGCCATCATCCATCAACTGCCTCAGACATCAGAAGGAGGAACGTCAGCCTCACCTGGATCTACGTCACCTACACCATACAGACATCTATGAGATAATTAAATCTCAGTAAGCTTCGTAAATGCAGATGCATGCGTGCGTATGCCATTCAGAAAACATGCTCAGATTCAGATACAGAAACAGATACAGATTCAGATTACAGATTCATTTTCATTATGTCGCAGACAGATTGTTACCGAGATATCAGCCCTCTAAATGGAAAGGATACATTCCGCGGTCGAACTACCACTTTCCACCTAGAGGAGGGGGGTACATGCTCACAAACCCTACAGCCATGCCTGAGCCCCACCTCGCGTAACCAGATACAGATACAGATTACGTAGATTAATTACAGAGGTTCATTTCATTTTCTTAAAACACGTGCGAAAATTCATTTTCATGACTTTTGAAATACGTGATGCATGAACAGTTAATAGACATAAAGTAAACAACCAACATGCATACCATCAAGACCGAATAGCATAACCTAAAACAAATATAAACCTATCTACCCAACAAAAGTAATAAAACACACATTGCACCAAATATCCTCAACAACCAAAATCGACGTATGGTGTAGGCCAATCGGCCAGAGTAAGTCACGAGAACTTACCTCGCGTCCGTTGCAGCTTAAGCTCCGTCCACGAGCGTTATTTGTCTGAGGCAAAACCACAACAATTATCAATATCACGTGTTTAAACTCCTAATCGTTCGAATTCAACAAAACCTTAACTAAGGAATTTTCCTAAAATATTAACCTAACTAATCGAAGTATTTAAACAACGATTAACGCTCGATAGTTTAAAAATCACAATTAACGAGTTTTCCTAAAAACCCGAAAATTCTCAAATTTAACATTTCTCGCAATTCACTCTAACGCCGTCCAATAACGTTCAATACGTCCTTTATATCGTTAATTACTATAAACCTATCAATTTCGGACTCTAATTTGGGTTCGGTAAAAACCGACCCGAAACTTCGAACGCGCATAACTTTCGCGTCGGTTATCGGAATCGAACGATTCCAGCGGCCACGCGCTCCTCTAATAACCTATTTCAACCTGTCAAAAGTAATTTTAAAACAAACGACCGTAGATAGGTCAAATGTCCAAAAACCCGAAACTGCCCTTAATCGAAAATTTCTCCCTTTCCAATTTTTCATCAAATTCCATCAATTCCCTCACCAATCAATCCCAATTAGCCTTAATTAGCCTAAATTAATCGAAAATACCGAATTACAATCAAAAACCCGAAGTGCCCTAAATCGGGAAAATTCCCCTTTTCGATTTTTTTATCGATTCACCTTCGATTCAACACCAATCAACTATCCTAACATCCAATTAGTATAATCCAAAGAGAATTTAAGGTTTTAAACCGGAAAACCCGAAATCCCCAATTCGGGATTCACTGAAATTCGCTCAAATTGAGCTCCCTGTTGCTCGGCAATCATTGCCGACGCGAAGCTCGGCAAGACGACGCCGAGAACAGCCGAAAAGGGCCGGCGATCGGAGCTCAACGGAGCTCGACATTCCTGGCCACAAACAGAGCAAGAACAGGGAAGAAACTCACCGGTTTTCGGTCGAGTCTGGCGCGGAAAGGTTGAACCGAACTCTGGCTTCAGCTCGCCGGAGTCCGCTCGTCTGAACGGTGGCCGGAATCGTCGGTGTTCGTCGGAGGAGGCTCGGCGTCGCTCGTCGCTCGAGCTGTCGTCGGGCTCGCGGTGAAGGAATGGCAAACGACAGAATGGTTTAACAAAACCATTCTGTCGTTTGTTATATTTTTTTTTATTAATTAATAATAATAATAATAATAATATTAAAACCACTTCTTAACGAAACATTAATTTTGTCCTCTCGTGTTTTCGACCATTCGAATTTTCTCATTTCGCCAATAAATCCAACTTATTATCTAGGTTCTATTAAAACTGTCCGTTCGCAAGTCGGACCTCGTTTACTATTTTTACCAAAACGTCATTTACGTTACGAAAAGCGTATTTACTCGGAATATAGCGTGATTATTCCGAAAATTCCCAAAATTTCCTTAAAATTCTAATTACTCGTTAGGATCGTAATGACGTTTCCTTTTTGTAAAGCGGACCTGATTTGACATATTTACAAAAATGTCATCTAATAATATAATAATAATATTCTCAAAAAATCCGTACGAGTCGGATATTACACCGAGTTTACAAGAGAACGTGCAGTGTTGCTTTACTGCATATTAAAAGGAAAAGCGATTGATGTAGGGCGAATTATACACAACAACATTGCGGAATACCATAAGAGCACTGTGACCGCTGCCCACGTTCATCCGGTCTTGATCACACATCTTTGTGCTGCCAAGCACGTGTCGATGAGCTCTGATGACGAACCATGGGTCCAGCAATCTATCTTTGGCTCATCCAACATATCGAGAATAGCCAATTGGCCTCAAGGTCAAGCTCGCCGTGATGGGCTGGGATTTATTGAAGATGAGCCTGATGCAGATGTTCCTCCTCAACCCATGCCTGCTCCTTGTCTAACAAAAGGATTTCCGTCCCATTACGTACCTAGAATTCAACAAAGCGACGCTGATGCTCGCCTTAAACGGCGTTATGAAATGCAGGGGTCTGCTCCCACTACCTTCGGCGCCTCTTCTTCATCTGCTGGGCCACCTCCTTCTCATGCTCCAGATGATATTAAGCATATGTTCGAAGCTCTAGCCATTGGTCAAAAATGTTTGGAGCACCGCATTGCAGATCTTCAAGCGCGTGATTTGGAACGTTCACTTTATCAAGCACAGTATATGGCCGCTTTCAATGCTCATCACGGATTTTTTGCACAATCCACTCCTCCTTTCCCCATGTATTTGGATCGCCTATTTCAGCCATACGACCCTCCACAAGAGGGTGATGATGATGATATTTCCGACTCTTTATGATGTACGCTGCTTCACCTTCGCCTTTCCATTTTGTGTTATAATTTTGAACACATTACGGACAATGTAGACTTTAAGTTTGGGGGTGTTGGGGTGAACTTTAGCGTACTTTCTGTTTAGCCAAAAAATTTTGTGGTCTTATTGTCTGGATTGTTGATTTGATGTGTCAATGACTGAATTTTTGATTTCATGTATGACTTTGCTTCCTGGATAGTTCTGAGTATTTAGAACTTGTGATAATTGCTTGACTCTGGTTTATTTTGAGATTCTCATCTTATTGCGCACGTGTTCATGTTCTTTTGACTTAATTTGGTAGTCATAGCTCATGTAGTCTATAGAGAGTGAAACAAACACAGTAAGGGAGTGATTGAGTTCAAATACTATAAGGGAGAGTACCTCCAGTTAAAGTAGTGAGAGACAGTGAGAAATGAATCCTTCTTAGTTTTGCCCTGCATCCGCGAAAGCGAAACTTGGTTTAGCACGATGAAAGAATGACTTAGGTCATTGTTTGAATCGTTTGAGCCGTTTTGAACACACCCTTTCTGTGTCTGTTATTGACACCCATAGTCACCTCATTGAGCCTATGGTTAATCATTTCATTTGTTACCGTTATTTGAGCCTACCTTAAAACTATTTTGCCTATCTGACTTAAAGAGTACTGGGTTATTATTGTTGGTCGAGAGAGAATAGGAGAAAATGATGGTGAGGTCTAACAAGAACTCCTTTGTCTTATGATTTATGTGTATTATTTTCTGTTGTCATTTCTCTATTCTTGTTGCTGTAAAGAAAAAAAAAAAGAAAGACGTCGAAGACGCCTAAAAAAAAAAGTTGCAAAAGTTCAATTGTTAGTTTTCAATTCTGTTTATGTTGTTTATATTTTAGTGAAATAATGACAAAGGAGTTAAAATGGGTAACTATGAGTGAAATAAGTTTGGGGGTGAGAGAAAAAGGAAGTGTGAGCAAATCTCATTGAGCGAGAAAGGGTTGAAGAAAATTTTGAGTGGTTGAGATAAGGAAGGATGAATAGTGCTCTCTAATTAGTCTGTGATTTCTAAAAATTCATACCTTTTAACTTGGCCGAACGTTACAAGCCGAATGAAAGTCCTATCGACTTTTGTTTTGTTTTCCTAATTTTTGTTACTAGTGAATAATGGGCAAAGCTGAAGAATGATCAGAGTGATTGGAGTGTTCTTAAGAGTGTGTGCCTTTACCTTAGAAACTTGTGCTAACCTATCAAATTAAGAAAATTGGGCATGAATACACACACACACACGAGAAACTCTTAATAAGCTAGTGTTAATGTTTTATTACAAGTTACTAATTGCAAAGAGTTTATCTAAGATGCTTTGGTATAAATGTGTCACGCTGAGACGAATTATTGAAAATTGCAATCTAGATTGTTTGATCATGATGTTTTGGCTATTCTTTTGGATTGAGGATGAAGATATATATATAATGACTTTAATAATGTTGATTTCTTTTCGCTTGAGGATACGCTTTCGTTCAAGTTTGGGGGTGTGATAAGTGTGTATTTTGCACACTTATTCGTGCTTTTCATTCTTGTTTCGATTAGTTTTTCCTTGAGCGTTTGAGTTTATTTGATGTTGTTAGTGAAATTGTGCAGGTGAGTTGAGTTTTAACAGGTAATGATGGATTTGGGTTCGAAATAGGAAGTAATGAGACAAAAAGAAAGAAAAGCCGATCACGATCGATCGGGATCATACCACGATCGATCGGGATCCACAAAATCAACAAAGAAAAATTCCAAAGCTGGCCCGATCGATCGGGCATTGTACCACGATCAATCGTGATTCGAGAAAGTTTCTTCCACAAATTCCTAAGCCGGCCCGATCGATTGGGCATTGTACCATGATCGATCGTGATTCGAGAAAGTTTTTCCACAAATTCTAGAGACGGCCCGATCGATCGGGCATCATACCACGATCGATCGGGATCAGCGTAAATTTCGTTCCTAAAGGTCAGTGTAACCACGATCGATCGGGATCATACCGCTATCAATCGTGGGTGCGGGAAATATTAAAATTCAATTTTTATACTTATTGATCGAGTCGATCTCGCCCGTTGATTGATGGACCGCGGCCCTAATTCCAGCAAAGATAAAAGTCTGAAGAGGAGACAAGAGGAGGGGATAGCGAAATGGAGAGAAAAACCCTACGAAGACATCGGAATCTGGATTGAAGCAAGTGGCGAGGAACGGAGGAACTCGGCAGCAATTTCCTAGTTTTTGTTTCTCCTCTTTTCTTTTAACATGAATTATTTTATTTACTCTGTAGTTCTCTTTAATTTTATCATGAACTAAGTTTTCTTTTCTAGGGTTTCGACGTAACTTTGCTATGAATATTTATTTTCTTAATTCAAGTTTTTAGTTTTATATTTTTTTTCTGTATTGAGTAATCTATTCTGAACTTAATGCTTAACTTTGCTTGATCACCAAAACTAAGAATTTTATGGTTAATTCGGGATGCGAGAGCGGAGAATTTAACCATGCATTGAATATCTTGCCTTAAAAAGGACCCTAAACTAGAGGTAGTTAGGGCGTTTGAATGGTAATTCAATTTCTTACTCTTAATGTATTCAATTGATTGTAGGGTTAGAGACCGAGAGGTAATAACAAATCAATTGAGTAAGTTTATTAATGTAATATCCGGTTTGTACGGACCTTTTATTATATTATTATTATATTGTTATTGGCATTTTTGTAATTATGTCAAATCAGGTCCGATTTACGAAAAGAAAGCGTCATTACGATCCTAGCGATTAATTAGAATTTTAAGGAAATTCTGGGAATTTTCAGAATAGTGACGCTATATTCCGAGTAATTACTATTATCATAAAGTAAAAGACATTCTCGTAAAAATAGCAAACGAGGTCCAAATTGCGAACGGACAGTTTTGTTAAATCCCAAATAATTTGATGGACTTATTGGTAAAGTAAGGACGTATGGAGTAGTCGAATGGCTAGACGATTAACGAACCGAAGAACGAAATCAATATAAAAATCAAAGAAGGGCAAAATGGTAATTTGCAAATCCATTTTAATAAATAACACAAAATCACTCTTTTCCCTCACTTCTCTCTTTTCTCTCTTTTCTCTCTGGAACTCACGAACAGAGAAGATTTCTTCTCTCGGCCGCCGGCGAGCTCCACCATTCCGACCTCCGTCCGACCTCCGTTTCTCCTCCGTCCTTCACGTTTTCTTCCTCTCTCGCTACCCTCGGTATGTAGCTTTAGTTTTCGAGTGTTTAATTCGAGTTTCGGTTCGATTTAGGGTTAGGGTTTCGATTAGGGTTTTCGTTAAAAATGCGATTTAGGCTTCGTAATTAATAGGTTAGCCGTGATTAGGTATATATTGAACGTATTGGACGTTATTGGACGAAGAAAATCAATTTGCGAAAAAGTTATAAATTGGTTAAATTTCGGGTTTTTAGAGAAAAACTCGTTATTTGAGAATTTGGATTATCGAGCTATAATTAACGTTCGAAATGCTTTAATTAGCTAAGTGAAGAATTTAGGATAATTCTTTAGTTAAAGTTTGAAATTTGGACGTTAATAGTTTAAATTGGTTTTAATTGCGAATGTCGTGTTTTTTCTCAGACACACGACTCCCGTGGAAGAAGTTTGAGATCCAGCGCGCTCGAGGTAAGTTCTCGTGACTTGCTTGACCCAAAGGTCTACACCATACCTCGTCGTCGTATCAAGGATCCTTGAGGGTTCCTTGTTTTACGTTATTTAGGTTGGGTAGTTAGGTTAGTTGTTTATAGGTTATGTTATATTGTCTGCCGATATGAACTGTTTGTTTACTTTCCGCTGATATGAACTGTTCATGCATCACGTGTTTCAAAATGGCATAAAAATGGGTTTCTGCACGAGTTTTCAATGAAATGAATAAAGAACGAAAATACGAAATCTGTATCTGAAAGGTCACGCGGGATGGGGCTCAGGCATGGCTGTAGGGTTTGTGAGCATGTACCCCCCCCCCCATCTAAGTGGAAAGTGGTAGTTCGACCGCGGAATGTATCCTTTCCATTTAGTGGGCTGATATCTCGGTGGCAATATGTATGAAATGACCTGATATGTCTGATGAGCATGTTTTCTGAACTTCATATGGACGACACGCATGCATCTGCATTTACGTAGCTTACTGAGATTTCAATATCTCATAGGTGTCTGTATGGTGTAGGTGACGTTCTAGGTTACGTTGACCCAGGTGAGGATGATATTCCTCCTCCGGACGTAGGAGCAGCTGATGGATGATGGCCGTGGGAGTGCGCTGAGCAGTCGAGGCGCGTTTTGACCCGTGGTGGGTTTATGTAAAGGTTTTGGGGGTCTTCTGAATATTTTGGATTGATAATAACTGTATAGTATACTTAGGTTGTTTGGATCTGGATAGGGATTAGATAACGTTTTGGTAATTGTATGTAAAACGTTTTGGTTTAAACTGTTTAATGAATGTTTTGGAAATGTTTTGATTGGTTTTAGGTTGATACGGATAGCTCGGTTTTTAGAGCTATCCACGCAATTGGATTTCGCAAAGTCCACTGTGAGTTGGGAGAGTTTAAGCTTTAATTGGGTGTGATTATGGAAGTGAAAGTATGTGTAAAAGCATTAATGGTTGCTCTCTGGAATCGGATTCCAGAGAGCTTGTTATGTGAAGAATTTCTTTGTGTCTGAAGTCTGAAGTGTTTAATCTCTCGGGAGAGCATAAGTGTAAGTGAAAGAAGAAAAGGGAAAAGGGGTGCTGGAGGTGCGGCGACCGTGCGCTGCAGTGCTTGCAGCGATCGGGCGCTGCAGGCTGCAGCGCTTGCAGCGACCGAGCGCTGCATGTTGCAGCGATCGGGCGCTGCAGGCCGCAGCGCCTGCAGCGACCGAGCGCTGCAACGTGCAGCGATCGGGCGCTGCACGCTGCAGTGCTTGCAGCGATTGGGCGCTGCAATTTGCAGCAACCGATCGCTGCTGCACTTTGAGGGCAGAATTCCGATTCTGCCCTCCCTTCTTTTATTATTTAAAGGTTTTATTAAATGTTTTAGTTTTAATTATTATTTAAAGGTTTTGTTTTAAATGCTTTTAAAGTTCAGTTTTAATTCCGACTTCAGTTCTGATTTCAACTTCAGTTTTAGATTCCGCATAACGTTTTATTTAAAATGTAAAATAAAAATGAAAAATTAGTACGGGTAAATGGGTACGGACTTAGGGTCGTTACATTTATGGTATCAAAGCCCCCGGGTTTTAAAACCGATTCTGTAGACTGCTCGACTGCACAGCCACTACGCGGACATCCTTCATCAACTGTAAGTCTGTTTATAGCTTTCTTTGATTTTATTTCTTAGAGATTATTTGTTTTAAATTTTATAGGAGTTTTATACACTATGACTCGAGGAAGGGATCCTAGAGACGACGCGATGGATCGTCTTACAGACTTGATAGACCGCCAGTCCCAGCATATGGACCGGCAAGCGCAACAAATTTCGGACTTAGTGAACCGAGAGAACCAGCGAGAGAATCAGAGGACTCAGGAGTTGGTGGTCCCCAGTAATCAGGGTATGCAAAGGTTTCAAAGCCTTCGGCCTCCAGTATTCGAGGGCCAGTCATCGGACCCGACACGTGCCGAGGAGTGGATTAGGGTTATGGAGGACATGTTGAGTTACGCCGAGGTTGCCAACGGGAGCAAGGTCGCTTATGCTACGTTTCACTTAGCTTTGGACGCTCGTTTCTGGTGGGACTCGATCAAGTCTACCACAGATGTATCAGTTATGACTTGGGATCGATTCAAGTTTTTATTCTACGATAAGTATTTCAGCCGCACGGTGAGAGTGGCCAAGAGGAACGAGTTTATGCAGCTGAAGCAGACTTGTTCAGTTGCAGATTATATTCGGAGATTTGAGTCTTTATCACGATTCGCACCTCGCCTTGTCAGCGATAATGAGGAGAAGGTGCACCAGTTTATGGAGGGACTTAATCCGGAGATCCGGATGCACGTGGTTGTCTCAGGTATTATTGATGTACCTTTTTCTGATATTACAGCCAGAGCTCTGGATATTGAGGCTGCCAGAGCCACCTGTATTAGACCGAGGGAGCCAGCTAAGGGCTTCTTTCGCGAGATTCGACCTCAGACGCAGAGCCGAGGTTGGCAGCCCAGAGCACCGCCCCAGTCACAGCAGCGGGGTGTGAAGAGACCTCTCGAGGGAGGTAATGATCGGGGTAAGGGGAAGCAGATACAGGGGGCTTCTCAGATGCCATGGTGTCCCTTGTGCCAGAGAGAGCATAGTGGAGAGTGCCGTGTGGGCTCTAACAAATGCTACAGATGTGGTAAAGTCGGCCATTTTGTTAGAGACTGCCCCCATCCGGGCCGAGATCAGTTGGGCGGAGATCAGAGGAAGGTTATGCCCAGGATTTTCGCCTTCATCGAGCCTGAAGATGTTGATGACGATGCTCAGCCTGCCGTGATTGCAGGTACTATTTTGCTTATGGGCGCTACTGTATTTACTTTGATGGATACCGGAGCTACGCACTCCTTCGTGTCGACTGCATGTATGGCTAGATTGGGGTTAGAGTCTGAGTCGGCAGAGTACGAGTATAGTGTGATGCTGCCCTCAGGAGAGCGTATGCAGTCCAGTCGTGTTATTCAGGGGAATATTATTTCTGTTGGGAGCGTTACCCTCTACGCACGTCTGATCGTTATGGGCATAGAGCGGTACGACCTTATTTTGGGGATGGACTGGCTAGCACAGCACTTCGCCACCATCGATTGTCGCTCCGGGATTGTGACCTTCCGACCCCCGGATAGTGCCGAGTTTTCTTATCAGGCGATGAACCGATTGAGTGGATCGCCTATTTCTTATGCTATGGAGGTCAACGAGCAATTCAAAGGTGCGTGCTCTATTTATTTGGCCTCAGTTTTTGATATTCAGTTGCTCAGCGGAGTACAGCCGAGCGACATTCCTATTGTTAGAGAGTTCTCTGGCATATTCCTCGATGATCTTCCCGGTTTACCACCAGACCGGGAGATTGAGTTCACTATTGACGTCTATCCAAACTCCGCGCCAAGGTTCAAGAACCCGTATCGGTTGGCACCAGCTGAGTTGAGAGAGTTGAGGACACAGCTTGACGAGTTGCTAGAGAAGGGTTTTATTCGGCCCAGCGTTTCACCCTGGGGTGCGCCCGTTCTATTTGTTAAGAAGAAAGACGGGACCCTCAGGATGTGCATAGATTACAGGGAGCTGAATAAGCTCACGGTGAAGAATAAGTATCCATTGCCCCGCATCGACGACTTGTTTGATCAGCTACAGGGTACCCGAGTATTTTCCAGGATTGATCTGCGCTCGGGTTACAATCAGCTGAAGGTTCGGAGAGATGACATACCGAAGACGGCGTTCCGAACGAGGTATGGGCATTATGAGTTCCTTGTTATGTCTTTCGGGCTCACTAATGCTCCTGCAGCGTTCATGGATCTGATGAACCGTGTCTTCAAAGAGTACTTGGATAAGTTCGTAGTGGTTTTTATCGACGACATTCTGATATATTCTAAGACAAAGGAAGATCACGAGGAGCATCTGAGGACTGTTCTGAGGACTTTATGTGAGCACTATCTATATCCGAAGTTCTCCAAATGCGAATTTTGGTTGGATCAGATCAGTTTCCTTGGCCATGTTGTATCACAGGACGGAGTTTCTGTGGATCCGAGCAAAGTCCAGGCGGTCAGAGATTGGCCACAGCCGAAGAACGTACGTGAGGTGCGTGGATTTCTCGGATTGGCCGGTTATTACCGGAAGTTTATTCAGGGATTCTCGAAGATTGCACTTCCCTTATCACGCTTAACTCGGAAGAGTGAGAGGTTTATTTGGTCGTCTGCTTGCGATGACAGTTTTGCAGAGTTAAAGCAGAGATTGACTACCGCTCCAGTTCTGGCGCTACCTGTTGAGGGTGTCAGGTTCAGTATTTACTGCGATGCATCTGGAGTCGGGCTCGGTTGTGTGTTGATGCAGGAGGGGAAAGTCATTTCTTATGCTTCTCGACAGCTGAAGCCGTATGAGCAGAACTACCCTACGCATGACCTCGAGTTAGCAGCTGTGGTCTTCGCACTGAAGATATGGAGACATTACTTATATGGGCAGCAGTGCGAGATATTCTCCGACCACAAGAGCTTGAAGTACTTATTTACGCAGAAGGAACTGAATATGCGGCAACGCAGGTGGCTTGAGTTCGTCAAGGACTATGATTTTGATATCAAGTACCACCCAGGGAAGGCAAACAAGGTAGCTGATGCCTTGAGTAGAATGCCTTCTGCGAGTCAGCCTTCATTAGCAGCGATGTCAGTTACGCTGCGGTCAGAGATTGAGAGATTCGACGTGGAGATAGTGGCAGAGTTGTCCAGCATGCTCACTAGTATTTCTCTCAGGCCGACCATTCTGGATCGTATACGCAAGGCTCAGCAGAGCGATGCGGAGTGTATTGAGCTTCGATCGATCATGTTATTAGATGACTCGTCGGATTTTCACTTATCTGCAGATGGTATTCTGAGATTCAGGCACAGGTGGTACGTGCCTAACGATGAGAGTTTGAAGAAGGATATTTTGACTGAGGCACATTCTTCAGCTTATTCAGTGCACCCGGGAAGTACTAAGATGTACCGGGATTTGAGGCAACACTTCTGGTGGCCAAACATGAAGAGGGAGGTGGCCAAGTATGTTGAGACCTGTTTAGTCTGTCAGCAGGTGAAGGCCGAGCACCAGAGACCGTCCGGGACATTATTGCCACTGCCGATTCCGGAGTGGAAGTGGGAGCAGATCTCCATGGACTTTATTGTTGGACTCCCGAGGACGACGAAGGGCCACGATGGCATATGGGTTATTGTGGACTGATTGACAAAGTCGGCCCACTTCTTAGCTGTGAAGATGACATCATCCATGGATCAGCTCGCCGAACTATATGTGCAGGAGATCGTTAGATTGCACGGAGTTCCAGTTTCTATTGTCTCCGACAGAGATCCTAGATTCACGTCAAAGTTCTGGAAGAGTTTACATCGAGCTATGGGGACTCAGCTAAATTTCAGCACAGCGTTTCATCCTCAGACCGATGGTCAGACAGAGAGGACGAACCAGATTCTTGAGGATATGCTCAGAGCGTGTGTGCTGGAGTTTCAGGGCTCGTGGAGCCGATATTTATCTCTGGTTGAGTTCTCGTATAACAACAGCTTCCAGGCTACTATCGGCATGGCTCCGTATGAGGCTTTATATGGTCGGAAGTGTAGGTCTCCGTTATATTGGGACGAGGTTGGCGAGGCCAGCATCGTTGGTCCTGAGATCTTACAGCAAACGGCAGATAAGATTGCCGTTATCCGACAGCGAATTGAGGTAGCTCAGAGCCGGCAGAAGAGTTATGCCGACACGAGACGGCGGGAGCTAGAGTTCGAGGAGGGCGACGAAGTTTATTTGAAGGTTTCTCCATTCAAAGGCGTCGCGAGATTTGGAAGGAGGGGTAAGCTGAACCCTCGGTACGTGGGGCCCTTTCCTGTTCTGAAGAGGATCGGGAAGTTGGCGTATAGGCTGCAGCTTCCGGCTTCTATGGAGGGCATTCATGATGTGTTCCACGTATCTATGCTTCGGAGATGTTTACGTGATCCATCTCATGCCGTGGAGACTACAGAGATCGAGGTACAGCCTACCTTGACTTACGAGGTGAAGCCGGTACGTATTCTGGAGTACTCTACCAAAGTCTTGCGCAACAAGGAGATTCCCCTGGTCAAAGTCCTATGGCGGAACCACGAGGTGGAAGAGGCTACGTGGGAACGACAGCAGGATATGATGACTAGGTATCCTGATCTGTTTGGATAGTTTAATTTTGTGGACAAAATTCTGAATAAGGAGGGGAGAATGTAATATCCGGTTTGTACGGACCTTTTATTATATTATTATTATATTGTTATTGGCATTTTTGTAATTATGTCAAATCAGGTCCGATTTACGAAAAGAAAGCGTCATTACGATCCTAAAGATTAATTAGAATTTTAAGGAAATTCTGGGAATTTTCAGAATAGTGACGCTATATTCCGAGTAATTACTATTATCATAAAGTAAAAGACATTCTCGTAAAAATAGCAAACGAGGTCCAAATTGCGAACGGACAGTTTTGTTAAATCCCAAATAATTAAATGGACTTATTGGTAAAGTAAGGACGTATGGAGTAGTCGAATGGCTAGACGATTAACGAACCGAAGAACGAAATCAATATAAAAATCAAAGAAGGGCAAAATGGTAATTTGCAAATCCATTTTAATAAATAACACAAAATCACTCTTTTCCCTCACTTCTCTCTTTTCTCTCTTTTCTCTCTGGAACTCACGAACAGAGAAGATTTCTTCTCTCGGCCGCCGGCGAGCTCCACCATTCCGACCTCCGTCCGACCTCCGTTTCTCCTCCGTCCTTCACGTTTTCTTCCTCTCTCGCTACCCTCGGTATGTAGCTTTAGTTTTCGAGTGTTTAATTCGAGTTTCGGTTCGATTTAGGGTTAGGGTTTCGATTAGGGTTTTCGTTAAAAATGCGATTTAGGCTTCGTAATTAATAGGTTAGCCGTGATTAGGTATATATTGAACGTATTGGACGTTATTGGACGAAGAAAATCAATTTGCGAAAAAGTTATAAATTGGTTAAATTTCGGGTTTTTAGAGAAAAACTCGTTATTTGAGAATTTGGATTATCGAGCTATAATTAACGTTCGAAATGCTTTAATTAGCTAAGTGAAGAATTTAGGATAATTCTTTAGTTAAAGTTTGAAATTTGGACGTTAATAGTTTAAATTGGTTTTAATTGCGAATGTCGTGTTTTTTCTCAGACACACGACTCCCGTGGAAGAAGTTTGAGATCCAGCGCGCTCGAGGTAAGTTCTCGTGACTTGCTTGACCCAAAGGTCTACACCATACCTCGTCGTCGTATCAAGGATCCTTGAGGGTTCCTTGTTTTACGTTATTTAGGTTGGGTAGTTAGGTTAGTTGTTTATAGGTTATGTTATATTGTCTGCCGATATGAACTGTTTGTTTACTTTCCGCTGATATGAACTGTTCATGCATCACGTGTTTCAAAATGGCATAAAAATGGGTTTCTGCACGAGTTTTCAATGAAATGAATAAAGAACGAAAATACGAAATCTGTATCTGAAAGGTCACGCGGGATGGGGCTCAGGCATGGCTGTAGGGTTTGTGAGCATGTACCCCCCCCCCCCCCCATCTAAGTGGAAAGTGGTAGTTCGACCGCGGAATGTATCCTTTCCATTTAGTGGGCTGATATCTCGGTGGCAATATGTATGAAATGACCTGATATGTCTGATGAGCATGTTTTCTGAACTTCATATGCACGACACGCATGCATCTGCATTTACGTAGCTTACTGAGATTTCAATATCTCATAGGTGTCTGTATGGTGTAGGTGACGTTCTAGGTTACGTTGACCCAGGTGAGGATGATATTCCTCCTCCGGACGTAGGAGCAGCTGATGGATGATGGCCGTGGGAGTGCGCTGAGCAGTCGAGGCGCGTTTTGACCCGTGGTGGGTTTATGTAAAGGTTTTGGGGGTCTTCTGAATATTTTGGATTGATAATAACTGTATAGTATACTTAGGTTGTTTGGATCTGGATAGGGATTAGATAACGTTTTGGTAATTGTATGTAAAACGTTTTGGTTTAAACTGTTTAATGAATGTTTTGGAAATGTTTTGATTGGTTTTAGGTTGATACGGATAGCTCGGTTTTTAGAGCTATCCACGCAGTTGGATTTCGCAAAGTCCACTGTGAGTTGGGAGAGTTTAAGCTTTAATTGGGTGTGATTATGGAAGTGAAAGTATGTGTAAAAGCATTAATGGTTGCTCTCTGGAATCGGATTCCAGAGAGCTTGTTATGTGAAGAATTTCTTTGTGTCTGAAGTCTGAAGTGTTTAATCTCTCGGGAGAGCATAAGTGTAAGTGAAAGAAGAAAAGGGAAAAGGGGTGCTGGAGGTGCGGCGACCGTGCGCTGCAGTGCTTGCAGCGATCGGGCGCTGCAGGCTGCAGCGCTTGCAGCGACCGAGCGCTGCTGCATGTTGCAGCGATCGGGCGCTGCAGGCCGCAGCGCCTGCAGCGACCGAGCGCTGCAACGTGCAGCGATCGGGCGCTGCACGCTGCAGTGCTTGCAGCGATTGGGCGCTGCAATTTGCAGCAACCGATCGCTGCTGCACTTTGAGGGCAGAATTCCGATTCTGCCCTCCCTTCTTTTATTATTTAAAAGTTTTATTAAATGTTTTAGTTTTAATTATTATTTAAAGGTTTTGTTTTAAATGCTTTTAAAGTTCAGTTTTAATTCCGACTTCAGTTCTGATTTCAACTTCAGTTTTAGATTCCGCATAACGTTTTATTTAAAATGTAAAATAAAAATGAAAAATTAGTACGGGTAAATGGGTACGGACTTAGGGTCGTTACAATTAATACTCGAGAGAGTTTAATAAACAACATAGTGAAATAACCATCAATACGAAGGAATAGGAATTAATTACTTGAATTAGGTTTACTAAATAGGATTAGGTAAGTGAAATCGGAACCCTGGAAATATTCTCATCACATAATCTTAACTTTTTACATTCGAATCTGTTATTTAAATTCTTTGATTTATTTTATTTGAATTATTTTAGTTTAAGATCCAAAATCATCACACATATTATTTTTCAAATTAAGCTGAAAATTAGATATTCAATACTTAACATATTTATTCCTTGTGGGACCGACACTCGTGCTTGCAAACACTCTACTACTTTTGTGACACGTGCACTTGCGTGTAATTTTTTGCAACAACACCTCAAAACCTCCATTAACGGAGTTTTCCAAACCTCGAAATTTCAACAAACCTTAATATTCCACAATGGATAGACTAACCTTCGTCTAATACGCCCAATATGTCTATTATATTCATAACTACGATAACCCTAACGATTGTTAACCTTAAATCACGTTTTTAACAAAAACCTAAACGAAACCCTAACCGTTAAACGACCCGTAAATCACGAATAAACTTTTCAAAACCTTAGAACCTTACCTAGAGCGTCGTTTGAGGAAGAAAACACGAAGAAAACGAGACGATCGGAGGACAAATCGCCGTTGGAGAGGAGAACGCCGTGAGGGAAATGTCGCCGAGAGAAAACACAGAGAAGAATTTGCATGAGGTGCTGGAGGAGAAGGAGGAAATGTAATATTTATTAAAATTTTACTAGGCAAATTACCATTTTGCCCTTCCTTTGATTTTCTATTTGTTTCGTCCTTTATTTCGTTATTTAGCTAATGATTCGGTTTTCCCAAACTTCTTTATTTCGCCAATAAATCTAACTTATTATTAGGGTTCCATTAAAACTTTCCGTACGTAAAACCGACCCCGTTTACTATTTTTACCACAATGTTCTTTATATTACGAGAAACGTAATTCTCGTAAAATTAGCGTTAATCTCCTAAAATTCTCAAAATTTTCTTAAAATCCATATTAATTATTAGGATCGTAATAACGCTTTCTTTTCACGGAATCGACTTAATTCGACATAATTACAAAAATACTATTATTCACATATATTACAAAAATCTCGTAAATCCAGGTGTTACAAAATACTTACCAACATTTGAAATCCCTTCACGAAAGACGATGCTTGAGGTACATAGAACACGATCTCCTCCTCCTCTGGCGACGAATTGCACACTTCTCTCTCTCTCTCTCTCTCTCTCTCTCTCTCTCTCGACAATGGCTAAAACTTCTTTTTTGACAGTAGAATAATTCTTTTGAACAGGTTTCCAAACACCAGAAGTAAATCTTACTAATTCTGTTTTGGAATTAATTGGATTGATTTGTTTGAGAATACCTCCATAACCTATTTCAGAGGCATCAGTTTCGACAAACTTTTCCCATTCTGGGTTGGAAAGAGATAAACAAGGTAGCTTTTGGGCTTTTACCGTTATTCGCTGAACAGCTTCTGTATGTTGCTGTGTCCATGGATTTGGATTGTTTCTTAATCTTTGATATAAAATAGCAGTATCCTGTGCTAAATTTGGATAGAAATCTCCTAAATAGTTTAGACTTCTTAAAAATCTTTGAAGTTGTTTTTTGTCAGTAATTTCATCAGGAAATTTAGAAGCAAATTCAATACTTCTATTAATTGGAATTATTGTACCTTGATGTACATTATGACCAAGGAATCTCACATTAGTTTGAAAAAGTTTTAATTTTGCAGCAGATACTACTAAACCATTGGTTATCATAGCATCTTTAATAATTCTCAGATGTCTGAAGTGTTGATCAATAGAATTGGAAAATACAAGGATATCATCTATATAGACGATACAAAATTTGGAATATTTGGAAAAAATATCATTCATGATATGTTGGAATTCAGAAGGAGCATTTTTGAGTCCAAAAGGCATTACATTCCATTCGTAATGACCAAAAGGAACTACAAAAGCAGTTTTGTAACGGTCTTCTTTGGCAATTTGAATTTGCCAATAACCTGATTTGAGATCAAATTTGGAAAAGATTAAAGCAGATTGTAATCTGTCTAATAAATTTTTTTTATTTGGAATTGGATATCTAATCCATTTGAGAACATCATTCAAAGGTTTGTAATTAATGACAAGGCGGGGAACTCCACGCTCTTTTTCAGCATTTTTGTTTACATAGAAAGCAGTACAACTCCAAGGAGATTTGCTGGGTTGAATTAGCTTTTTATCTAGTAAACTTTGAATCTCTTCTTGACACAATTTGAGATATTCTTGTTTCATTTGACTGGGTCTTGACTTAGTTGGAATTGATTTTTCATCAAAATTGGAAATGTAGGGTAAAGAAATAATATGTCTTTTTCTTTCCCAGAAAGCATTTGGAACTGTATGACAAACTTCAGTTTGAAATTGGGATTCAATAATGTTGATTTTATTGCCAATTTGAAAATCGTTAAGTTGTTCTTCTATTTTGAGAGAATGAATTTCTGATTGAAGAAAACTTAATTGTTGAATTTTTATTTGAGAAAAATTTTTTAATTCATTGAGTATCTTAACCACAGGGTCAGATACAAATGGATAAAGAACTTGAGTATTTTGAATTGTTGCCAGAATACCATCTTGGTTGATAGTAATGGGCATGATCTGTTGGAGAAAAGGAGTGCCTAGTATGACTTTGTGATTTAAGTCTTTTACTAGCAGAAAGGTAGTTGGAAGACATACCTGTTCATTACAGATAATCACATTGGATAGTTTGAAATTGACTTTAATTTTACTGCCTCCAGCAGTAGTCAGAGTTTGAGTGGTTTTTTCGAAATACTTTGTTGGAATAAATCCTTCTTGAATACAATTTATGTCTGCTCCACTATCAACAAGAGTAGTGATTTTGGAAATTTCATATTCATGGTATATTAATAAAGAGATTTCAATATACCATTTTTGAAATAAAATTCTATTAATAATGTTCAAGGATTCAAAATTATCCTGTATTGGAGAATTGGTTTGGAAATCAATTGATTGTTCATTTTGGGAATTTGAAACATACTCTTCTAATTTGGAAATTTTTATATCAGAAATAATTTGATTATTTCTAAGAGTTTTTATTTCAGATTTGAGATCATTGACTTCTTTGTGTAAGTCT
The DNA here is from genome assembly GCA_022432975.1 of Begonia masoniana. Lineage (NCBI taxonomy): Eukaryota > Viridiplantae > Streptophyta > Magnoliopsida > Cucurbitales > Begoniaceae > Begonia > Begonia masoniana. The sequence continues at coordinate 28,357,486 of CM039509.1, read as the reverse complement.
TGGATAGTAATTGGAGAAATTTTTTGAATGTGATCTATTCTACTAAATACTTCCTGCATGCTGTAGTATTTAGGTTTGAGAATAGATTCAGGTTCTTTTGGAGTTTGCACTTGAGGTTGCATAAGATTTGAAATTAATTTGATCCTTAAATTGGGATCTGGGATTTGATCAATGTTTTTGAGAATATCTTCTTGTTCTTGAGTAAGAACATTTAAAGATAATTTTTAAATTTGATTGCAGCATTGGTTAGTACAATCTGTATCCGATGATGATGAAGACATATCATCATAATTTGGATTGGAATCATTGGAAAGATCTTCATCTGAAGATTCTAAGAATAATTTGGAAAGCTGATTACGAGTTTGTTCATCATGAACTAACTCATGCAATCTTTGAGCTTTGAAGCATTTGTTAGCATAATGACCTGGTTGTCCACATTTGAAACATTTAATTTGAGATTTGGGCCTGGGCCGTTTGTGAGGTCCAGAACGTTTTCTTCTTGGATGTTGAGTCCAAGATGGATTATTGGATATTAATTGTTTGGCTTTAAAGCGTCTTTTCTTATTTTTGTAAGACCTATAATTTTGAGATTTATGATGTTTGGATTTATCCTTTTGTCTTTTAGGATATTGGATTGGAATGTCATAGGCAAATTGTTAACAAAATTCACCTATTTCTTGTTTGCCAGTGAAGTTTTGTTTTTTCAATTGGTATTGTAATTTCATATCGTTACATAACGATATACCTTGTTGGAGACAAATACTGACAAGATGGCCATAAGTAAGATTATCCCAATGAATATTTTGACCAGAATTCATGTCACTTAATTTTTGTTTGACTCTATTGGCAAATTGAGGTGGTAATCCCTCAATAAATTTGGATTTCCAATAAGGAGCATTTGCATCAGTTCTTTAAAGAACTTTGGTAATGAAAACATCTTTATACCAACGAAAATTGGTTAAAGATCCACATTTGAGATTTTGCAATAATTCTGTTCCTCTTTCATGACGTTGTTCAATTGATCCAACGAAATAAAAGATAATGGATTGGATAAGTGTATAAACACTATCTTGTTGGGGAGGAGTATTACTCGATGAAGGAGTCTCGATTTTGACAGCATTGATGATTTCATTTCTTTGAGAAAGGGTGAGAATATTGTCCCACCAAACTTTGAGACCACCAGTGAAACCACTGATAATAAAGATAGCAATATCTTTATCTGAATTTTGAGATGCACGACAAACACTTGCATACATCATCATTTTGTGAAGGACTTCATAAATTTGATATTCAGATAAACTATCTATGTTCTATTCATAAATAATTTTGGCCGAATAGGCTGTCTGACTTTTGAAAAAGTTTTCTTCCCATAGAAAATCAGGAGGTGTTGGTCTAGGATCATGGGCTCTCCTAAATAAATCACTTCCCAGATTATCTTTGTATTTAATTTGATTTAGAGATAAATTTTGAATATCCATTGGAGGATCCTCATATTTTGGAAAAGCAATTTGCATTTCATGAATCTTTTCTAGATCAGAATCTATCTCAGATTCACTAGAAGATTCTATAGTTTGATAACTAATGATTGAAAGATTAACATGTTTTAATCTTTTTACTAATTCATCCATGAACTCATTATCTTTGTTCGGATTTTTGAAATTAAAATTTGAAAGGAATATTGGAGGTTGGAGATCAGGTTTACTGATGATTAATTCCTTTGAACCGGAAGAAGATGCTCCAGTTTCTTCTGTTTTTTCTTCAGTTAATTTGTCAATTTGTTTCTCTATCCTTTGAAGTTGATTACCAACAGTTCTTAGATGAATATTGGTATAATTTATTTTCTTATTAAGGGTGGATTCAATGACCACATCCTTTTCTTTTAAAGACGTATCTACTAAAGGAATTGCTTCAATAGTAGATGTCTGATCTTGATTGGTAAGTTTGATTGGCTCAAAAGGAGGATTAGTAGATGTCTGATCTTGATTGGTAAGTTTGATTGACTCAAAAGGAGGATGGACAGATTTGATAGAACCTGTCTTTGTATGCCAATTGATTTGAAATTTTTTATATTCTTCCAATATTGAAATAGAAGAATATTGATTTGGAATATACTCATTCCAAAACCATTGTTGGAAAAATTGAATCTTCTGTTCCTTTTGAAGATAAGCATAAAATTTTTCTTTTATAATTTGAAATTGAGAAGACTTATAAATGGTAGGAAGCCATTTACGAAATATCTCATTAGAAGGATTTTGATATTCTTTACTCAGAATTTCTCTATTAATAGATCCTGGAGAAAAATCCATTAATATTTTATTTGAAGTGGAAATTGTCATTAACTGACCATTGGGAATTTGACATTGATAAGAATACTCAGATTCATTATCAGATTCGATATCAGATTCATATTCAGATTCATATTCTGAATCAGATTGGTAATAATAATCTTTCATTAAAGATTAAAATTCATTTCAGATGCTGTTGGGGAATCAGCATTTAGAGATTGGTCATCCTTTTGACCAAATTTGGGATGTTTGGAATCTTTGTAAATCCCATGAGGGACTTGTTCTTTTGCAATTTGTAATTCGGCAATGTTTGGTAATTGAGAATCCAATTGGGAAACTGAATGTCTTGAACTAGAAGGATCTAGTGTCCTATAAGGAGGAAAGCTAGATCTAGATGATAGGCTTCTAGACAAGGAAATTCTTTTGGTAACTTCTGGAGTAAATTTGATTTCAATATCTTCATCTTCTGTTTGAATAATTTGATCAATTTGAGAATTGATACTGGGTTTAGACAGTATCTGATTTGGAAGATTCCAGGTATTTGGAAAAGTAACTTCTTCCCAGTCTATGAGACGAGGAATAGCTACATTTGTGGATAATAGATTACTTTCTATTACCATTGTTTTGCCTGGGATTTCTCTAAGAATTGCATTTGGACACAAAGTGTTCATTACTTTGTAATTAATTCGATAGATCACTGCTATGATTTCTGATCCTGGAAAGAAATCATAACCATGAGTTTGAATGTTTAAGGTGATAGCCTCAAACAGATTGGGATCTGTCAAAGACAGATTAAGATTTGGAAATACATTGAAGTATATTGGACCATGACAAAGACTTGTTTGAATAACTCCCATGAGAGAGTTTTTGTAATTTTGATTCCCAGCATCTCTAAGATTTGCAAGGATACTAGCATTTAAACCTGGAAGTGTTAAGGGTTTAAAAGCAATTTGAATTAATCCTATATGGATATATTTATATTTTTGGAAATATTTTTGAATATCTTTTAAACTTAGAAGTTTAATAGTTTTATCTGTTGAATCTAAACAAAGGGTTTGTTCAGATATTTTGATAGCATTTTTGAAAAGGAATTCAAAGGTTCCTAATTTGTAAATATCTTTTGTATCGACTTCAGGAATAGTCCATTTGTTTAATTGAAATTTTTTATTAACTTCAATTATTTGCTCATTTTTAGTAGATTCATTTGATAATTTGGAAAAATCAAAGATATTCATTTTTTAGAAATGTTAATTCATTCATGAATAAGCTAACATATTCTAAATCTAATCTTAAGAATTTAATTTGAAATAAGATAATAAACCTTATTGATAACCGATTCTCCTCGTATTGATGTCATTAATAATACCATATTGATTTATTGATAACACCTTATTGTTCTCCTAACTTAGTCTATGCAGATTCACGATTTACCTATATCAACACAACCCATCTCAGAGAGATAAATTTCATAATATTGTAGAACAAATATCTCATCAAATCACGTAAAATGGGTGTAAACGCCTTCACGCCTATCCCCGACAAATACGACAACAACCCCGACGTGATCATTAAAGACTCAATTCTACAATATTATCAAACCTTAGTGTTAATACTGTACGTAGATCTACACAGCCATCATTAGAAAAACTTATTGGTGAAACCAACTCATTTTATTGGTAAAATCAAACCATCTTATTGAGAAGAATAAATCATCTTATTGGTTATTACCAATATCAAATTAAATTGATAAGATTATTCTTAGAATACTAAAGCATTATTCACTCCATGAATTAACAGTTTTCTAGCCTGACATCCAGGCTCTGATACCAAATACAGCGGAGGAGAGGATTAGAGAAAAAGTACTGATTATCAAATAAGAAATTATATTAAACAAGAGAAACTTACAAGTAGAGAAGGCAATCAGACTAGAGTTTTTACAGGAGAGAGAAGGCAAACTCTAAAAAACTTGAGAAGAAATGAAAACTAAGGCTCCTTTATATAGAGGAGGAGCTTACAAACTAACAAAAACTAAAACGTCATGGATGACGTATGAAAACACTAGCTAGTGGAGCTAGTGGATGTACTATTAGTGCTAGTGGAAGCACTATTTGAATTAGTGGATGTATTGTTTGGGTCCACCACTTTTGGAAATGTCTGGCACCAGACTGACGTTGGAAACTTTGGACATTGGACAGCTGGATTCCATTCCTTCCACTTGATAGCTTCAATTTTGTAATTGGATCCTTCTGGAAATGAATCCATATTTCGAAGAAGATATTCGGATGGTGGTTTTGGAATAGGAGGTTGAACTCTTTTCCTCCAAGTCCTCCAAGTATGAGGATTTGTCATTTGCTATTTCCTGCAGATTTTTGTAATTTAACCCACAACTCGTAATCCTCCGGGGTCATTAGTTTTCTTCTAGCCAAATCACATTTGTATTCAACATATTCATCTGGGCTTTTGTTATTTTTCTTGGCCCATTTATTCCTCTTTTTGCACCATTTTTTATATTTGCAGACTCCTTTGGCAACATTAGCTTTGATCTGATCCAAAGCTTCTTGGACAATTCTATTTGGTCTAAGAGGTCTAGGCGCCATTGGCCAAGGCCTCCATCTGATGATTCGATGAAGTTCATCAATATGAACATTACTTCGATTATGATATTTTGAAATAGGGAAAGGTCTTCCCCAAGGAATTCGATAGGCTGCTGCATCAGCTCTTTCTCTTCGTAAAAGTGCTTCTTCCCAAGCTACATTCCAGGGATCAAAATCCATTAGAGAATTTTCTTTTTTCCTTTTCTTAGACAATAATTGTATTGCGAACACTCAATAAGAGAATTGAAAAGATCCTCTTCGGTTGGAATGATATCTTCGGGATTTTGAGATTTGCCTGGTAACACATGAAAGCGATTTGATCCTGAAAGCATAGAAGTATCAGAATCTGAATTAGAAACCTCCTCTTCGTCGGAGTCATTAGAATAAAACATTTGGCCTTTTATAGTTTCCAAAAGTTTTGTATAACGTTCCTGTTTTGATAATCCAGGAAATTGCAATTTGATATCTTTTTTCATTGTTTGAACCATATTCAAAGATTCCTTCTTTGAATTATTAGAAATAGACTTAGCAGCTTTTGCTTATTGATTTGAATAGCATCAATAATTTTGGAATAACACTGCTCAGTGTCATATCTCGACCACCATTTGACATAAAAGCTTCTTTGGAGTTCTGGAATACCTAAGTGATCTGTATCCAGCTCAAGATTCCACTGCCAAATCCAATTAATTTGGAATTCAGTAAACAACCATAATAAAGCTTTGCCTTTGAACATAAACCTTTTATCTTGGAAATCTGGATGAGTATCAAACCATGATTGGAATTGATCTTGAATCTTTTTTGGTAGAATATCAAACTCAGGAGAGTGACTTTGCCACCAATGTAGAAACCAGTTTGGAAATTGATCCTCTGTTTTTAGAATTTCTGGATTTATAGTAAAAAACCATGAATGATTCCTCTTGGGATTTTGATAAAGAAACACATGAGACCAAGCTTGAATATAGTCCCAATAATTGTAGGTTTGCTCATTGTTTTTGGTAGTTGTTTTCCTCGGAGTGAAAACATTCAATCCCCATTCCTGTGGATGAATAATTCGAATAATGTAGCACTTTGAATGAGTCATTGTACTTTTGATATCTCTTTCATCAACATAATTATGTTGGATTTGAACAGAATTTGTATCAATTAGAATAACTTCATAATAGAACCGAAGCTTTCCCTCCATAATTGGATAATGCTGGCTTCCCATATATCTCTCTTTGAAAAACCAAGTATCTTTTTGATTGAGAATAATATCTCGATTTGAAAGTGTGAGTATAGACTCAGCCACTGATTTTTTGATAAGTTGTGGTCCACTCTCAAGTAGGACTTCTTTTGCAGTTCTATTTGAAATATTATCTTTAGATGATGATGCGTTTTCCCCTAAAGTGGGAAACTCTTTTTGAAATAAGGCATTTGAAATACGATTGGTATTGCTACCACGGCCACGAGGTCGCCCCCGAGGTCGCCCCCTAACTGGGGTGAACATCCTGCAAGAATTCTCTGGTTAGAAAATCAGGAAGAGAATTATTAATGCCTTTGATATATTCGATAGTAAAATCGAAAACAGAAAGCTCTGTTTGCCATCTGGCAAAAATCTATTTTGAAACTAAATGTTTAACATCTTTAGTTAAAATTTGTTTTGCAGAAGAACAATCAACTCTTAAAACATATACATACATATACATATACATATACATATACATATACATATACATATACATACACGGTCGTGAGGGAGTAAATGAGAAGAATAGGGTTTCAAAACCCTTTTAAGAAATTAAATCATTTTATTAATTCATTTAATTTAAATAATTAATATTTAAATTAAATGAAAATTTTTTGTATCATTAAATCTCACTTTATAAAAAATCCAAACATTATCTAAATTCCTAAATAAAAATATTAGTTTCTTGATTTAACCACGCGATAATTTTCCAAATTACTAGTTTTAACTTATTGACCGACAGATCCACGTGCTCACAATATGACCATGACATCTTGACCATTAACAACGCGATAAATTTATTCTAAAATTCTTAAAAACGTAAAAATAGCGATATTTACAATTCTAGTTGACAAACCTACGTAGTCACGTCCCAAATTTGGCTCGTGACAAAACAATGAATGGCCTGACCGAAAAAAGAATCGAAGCATCCAACCCAAAACTTCAATTTAATAAACCACAGCGGAAGATTTAAATTTAATTTCCAAAAACCAGAACCAAAAATTTAGGTTCAATAGTAACATCCAGATAGTATGAAATATAAAGTCTAAAATTGTGCAAAAAATACAATAAATAAAATAGTTCTAGAGTAGCAAACTTCTCGAAAGAAAAATAAGTCTCTCGAGAAAAATTTTAAATTTCTAGAGATATAGTCTTTGATCTACTCTTGCGGCGGCAACTGAAATTCACTTTAAACAATTCCAGAAAAAGATGAGTCATTTGAGGTGAGTCGACTAAATTCAATATGGATAAAAAATTATAAATAACATTTAAATCAAATTTATGTGAGCATGTTATTTTAGAAAACATTTTATAAAATTAAGTTTATAAAAAAATAATAATAATACTCGACGATTGCTAAAGCTACAAAGTACTCTGATCAAGTTTAGTGTTTCACGCCTAAAAACACAACCTCAGTTGTCTTATTACTTCTAGTAAAAAAAAAAAAACAAATAAGAAAATATGAAATTAATTGAATATACATAGTCAATTAAAAAATATTTAGTGATACTAAAAATTTAATATAAAAAATATATTTTTCATAAAATTAAATCTCTACCTTAAAAGTCAACCAAACCAAAGCTAAAAAACCAGAATTCAATGAAGTCCACAAGTTCAACTTCGTCCCTTGAACCTTGTCACCTAATCAGAATATTAAACGAATCATCAAAAGAAATCTTCCAAACATAAAATTCAAATAATTGAATTTACCAATGACTTAAGGAGGTTTGAGTCGAAAGCCCAAATCCGGTCTAAAACAGGCCCTAAAACATCCTGAAAACAATTGGGTAACGATACGATAATCCAATTTTGGTCTGAAACAACGGTTTGGGCAAATCCTTTTTCGGTCGCGCTCGCGGCCTGGCGTTTCCTTCTCTGACACCGGCCATAAATTTTTAACCGGAACCTCCATTTTCCAGCCAAACTCTCAATCAAATCATCCATTAACGTATCAAAGTATGATCTCACGATTACAACAATTAAATTTGTCTTTTCACTAATACAATTAAATCGCAAATACCGAATTGAAGAGAAAAGAAAAACAGATCTCCCGATGGACATACCACTCTGAATTGAAGCACAGCATCATCGACAACACCGATTTAAGGCACTGAAAATTTCCTCCAACTTCAAGAAGGCCAAAAGCAACAAGAGAATACCCGAAGAAAGAGCGTCGCCCCTTTATGAAGAAGTTCCTTATCTTGCTTCTCCTCTAATTCTTCTTAAAAGAAAAGTTTGCAAAGAACGTCGTTCCCACAACCTCTAAACAAAAACCAAGCCAATCATTACCTATATTCTTGTGACAGAAACGACGTAGACGATGGAGAGAAAAAGCATGACTTACCGGGCTTGAACCCTTATGAAAAACCCAACTCCAGCCAGAAACTCTCTTTCGATGATGAGCGGATACGACTCTGATTCAAAAAGAGAATAACAGTTTTCCTCTTTTCGTCTCTGAGGGAAGGAAGGACAGAAGAGAGAGTGAGAGAAATGAGGGAGGAACTCCCTGATTGTTCGACGAGAATCCCAACAAGTAATTAGAATTTCATCACCGAAATTTAAAACAATCTCAAGTGTATCATTGAACAAGTATGGATACTTGGCCATCATTTCTGATTCGATTCCTCGAGTAGATTCCCTTTAGCTATGATTTTTCCTCTGAAGCCGAACCACTATCTCTAGGTGGCGAAGAACTTTGATTTCACGACTTGAGATTCTTTCAGACTTCTCTTCGTAATAAACATCTTCCTATATAGACACCTCGGTCCAAAAAATTATAGGTGATGTATCATAAATATATTTGCTAAGCATTGATACAATAAAAACATTATCCACAAAGCTAAACTAAGGTTGGTAAATTAAAACAATAAGCAACTGGATCAACTCTTTTAATGATCTGAAAAGGACCAACATATATAGGAGCAAATCCGCCCTTCAATCCAAAACGGCTCCTACCCTTCCTTGGCATGACTTTCAAAAATACGAAATCTTCAGTTTCAAATTCAACTTCTCTTCAGAAAAGATTTGCATAATTTTCTGACGGCTATGAACTATTCTTAATCGTTCTTTAATCACTTGCAATTTCTTTGTAGTTTCTTGAATTGCGTAAGCCCCGAGAGTAGCAAATTTTCTGACGGCTATGAACTATTCTTAATCGTTCTTTAATCACTTGCAATTTCTTTGTAGTTTCTTGAATTGCGTAAGCCCCGAGAGTAACATGCTTCTCAGCCTCAACCCAACACAATGACAATCTACACAGTCTCTCATATAAAACTTCATATGCCGAAACTCCAATACTGGTTTAGCAACTATTATTATAAATAAATTCCACCAAAAGTAGATGATTTATCCAACTATTTTCAAAATCCAAAATACATGACCTCAAGAATTTTAATAGTACGCTCAGACAGACCATCTGTGTGAGGATGATGTGCAATACTCAAATTTAGTTCAGTGCCCATAACTCTTTGAAAGGCTCTCCAAATTTTGAAGTAAACCATATATCTCTATCTGACACAATATTGAAGGAACACTGTGAAGCCGAACAATGTTCTCAATATATAATCAATTCAGCCTTGTTAAAGAAAATTCCATTTTGACCTGAATAAAATGTACGAATTTTTTCAATCTATCAACTATTATCCAAACTGCATCAAATCTCTGCACAGTTCTCGGCAATCCAGTTACAAAATTCATAGTAATTTTATCTCATTTCCACTCCGGAATAGATAAAGGCTGCAACAACCCAGCCGGTCACTGATGCTCGACATTAACTTGCAGATAAATTAAAAGCTTTGACACATAATCTGTTGCATCTCATTTCATTCCAAGCCACCAAATGTGATACTTCAAATCATGATACATTTTTATACAGTCAAGATGAATAGCAAATCTGGATTTATGATTTTCTGCTAAAACTGTTTGCCTTAATTCTGAATTACTAGGTACTCGACCTTTGAAAAATAAAGAACTATCTGAGCCAATCATCCAACCGTCAACCCAAATTTTCTCAAAATTTTCTTTTAATTCATTATCAAATTTTTGCATATCTTTAACACGTTGCAAAAGTGTGGGAGTCGGTATCAAGTTAAATACCTGAAATGACTGACTATCCTCTTGATACTATAGTTCAAAATCTCCAATCGTTAAATATCTTTTCTAATCTGCCAATCCTAGGTAAGAAAGTGAACCGTAAGAATGACGACTCAAGTCGTCGGCCACAACATTGACATTTCTAGGGTGATACTCCTAAGAGAAGTCATAATCTCTCATATATTCCCTCCATTGGTATTTTCGGAGATTCAAATCTCACTGTGTAAATAAATATTTCAAACTCTAATGATCCAAAAATATCTCAAAAATAGTACCATATAAATAACTTTACCAAATTTTTAGAGCAAAAATAATAGTAGCCAAATTCAAATCGTGAATAGGGTAATTACGTTCATAAGCCTTCAATTGTCGAGATGCATAGACTATTATTTTATTTTGCTATATTAAACACAACCCAAACCAATTCCCAATGTGTCGGTATAAACTGTATATGGTAAACTTTCATCAGGCATAGTTAAAATTGGAACAGTAGTCAATCTCTACTTAAACTCATCAAATGCCATATAACATTGATCATCCTAAATAAATTTTACTTCTTTTCTTGTCAATTGAGTCAATGGCATTGCAACAGAAGAAAAATTTTCCACTAATCATCAATAATAACTAGCCATACCTAAGAAATTTCTTACCTCAATAACGTTTTTAGGACTTCCAATCCCACATAACGTCGATTTTGGCTGGATCCATTGATATACCATCTTGAAAAACAACATGGCCTAAAATTTTTGGTTCAATCATACAACAATTGCACTTTTCTCATTTTGCATATAATTTATGTTCACGCAATGTCTGTAAGACAATTTAGTAAGTATCTTGTGTTTGTCATGACTCTTTGAATATATGAGAATATCATCAATGATAAATCACTACAAATTAGTTGAGATATGGTCAAAAGACTTGATTCATCAATCCATAAATGTTGTCGACGCGTTAGTCAATCCAAACAGAAGTACTAAAAATTCAAAGTCTTCATATTGCGTCCTAAAGGTTGTTTTAGGAATGTCCTTTCCACGAACTTTCATCTGGGGGTAATCAGACCTCAAATCAATTTTGAAAAAATACGTACATCCTCCTAGTTGATTAAACAGGTTGTCGATTCTCGACTACGGGTATCTATTTGTATTGTCACATGATTCAACTTCTGATAATCGATACATAACTGAAGCAAAATGGTTTGTTTCTTTGCAAATAAAACTAGTGCACTCTAAGGCGATGTACCATTTCAAATAAAACATTTTTGCAACAATTCATCCAATTGAGTCATCAACTCTTTCAATTCAAAAGAAGTCATGTGGTACGGAGCAATTAAAATTAAAGCAATATCATAAACTAAATCAATAGAAAACTCAATCTCGTGGTCTAGTGGTAACCCAAACAGATTCTCGAGAAAAACATTAGGATAATCAAACACTATCAATGTCTCAGAATCCTGTCTCACCTTAATGAGATTTCAATCAAGTCAAATAGAATTTATAGCACCAAATCGTAAAATTAATAATGCCAATAAAAGCAAGTTGATGCTTTTGACAAAGATTAAATGGACGGTGACGATGCAAAACCCAAACCCTGATTAAACTGTGGGTGGTGGAAGCGAGGAATTTAGTGCAATGACAATAATTGCCATTGCTTTTTAATGATAAATGAAAATGCAAACTTTTGTTGTCTAATCGAATTATTATAAGAACTGTTCAAAGAAATGGGAATGTGAAGAGGGCACTAAATAATAAGGGAAGCTCTATCACACCTCATTAATAATTATGTGAATTAATTAAATTATAATTGTTAGAAGAAATTAAGGAAACAATGCTCTTTTATATATGTAGGTGGATACTGAACTTTAAATCAAAATTGTTCAAAGAAAATAATAATAATAAATTATTAAATTTTAGAGTGAATGTTGTTTTTGTTTGAATACTGATAATAATAAGATTTAAATGCATAATATAAGTAATTGTTTCAATCTTAGTATCCTTTTTAGGTATAGGGTTCAACATTCTTGCCTATTTTTAAAATTTCATCTCCGAAATTTAAAACAAGCGTGTCTCCGAACAAGTGAAGGTATTCATTCGTGATTTAATATGCTAAGTAGTTTCTCACCATTGTGATTTTTACACTGAACTCGAACTGAAAAAAACCTCACATGAAGGAGAACTATGACCACACGACTCAATTTTTTCTTTAGCTTTTCTTTATAAGTTATCCCCTGATTAATAGAACATATATGTCCATGATTTAATATGCGAGGCATCTCAACTACACTACATCAAAGTAAGAATACTAAAAACATTAGACACATATTTTATTGGTAGGGCAATTCCAATCTATAAGCCACAAGTCAGCTCAATAATTTCCAAACAAATAGCTATATTTCGGGTAATCATACCCCTCACATCAAAATGACTAACTTCACGTCTTGGTATGACCCTTAGAACAAAAGTCATTAGTCTCAAGTTCAACTTCTTATCATTAGAGGTCAAAATAACTCTTTTATCGACACTTGACTATCTTTAGTCGATCATTGATAATTGGAATCCCAGTCATCACCAAAATTAAATATGGTCCAAGCATCACTCTTTCTTTAATCTCAACCAAACACAAACATTCTACCTGATTCCCATTGGTTCCTCTATTTAATAGTTGTAAGCAATAATAGTTGTAAACATTAAAGAACAAATATAGTGCATTGTTATAGATAGAAGATAATATTCGATTTTATTAAGAGGATGTATCGTCATGACTCATGTATTACGCTTTTTTACTACAAAAATAATATAAAACACAGACCAAGTATAAAAAATAATGTTGGCGGTATGACAAAATTACTGCTTTATGTGGTCTGGTTTTTTAGCTATTAGTCTGGTTTTCTAGATCACATGTTTTGTTTTCTTGACAATTTTCGTCAAAGAAACTGCCTATTCTTCAATACTTAAATCTTCTTAATGGAAGCAAATTAAGATACAGAGTAAAGGTCTCCTAAACCAAACGTCTTCTTCAGAAATTGAGATCATTAAGGCTTAAAAAAACTTATTAGTGAAGGAAAGTAGCTTATTAGTAAAGTAGCGTTCCGTGATTTAGACGTCAATGGCTAACTAAAATGCTTTGATTTTTGGTTTCTAAAGAATGTATAAATAGTTATCAAGTATCTAAATTTACAAACATATTTTGGCTTTTTTAAAAAGCAAAACAAGAAGAATTGGGTAAAAGCTTTGTACCCTTGATCTGTTTTTAAATAAATCTCAATTTTTTTGTTTAAAAAATAAAATTCCATAAACAATTGAAGATCGTAGAAGAACACGAGCCAGATTTAACTACGCCTTCGAGCCGTAAAAAGAATAATCTGAGTAAAAATTGTATTCTTCTTATTCTACAATATCCTTCATCCAACTTGGCTTCCTTCTATTTCTCTTGTGATCATCCTTATTCAGCACTGTATAAACTATCACTTTATTGGTTATATGGTTGAAGTTTAACAAGTCCTAACTCTCCCAAACCAAAATGTCTATCACGCCTTATGCTTGTCTTCGAAAAACTTCATTCTATTCCTTGCTTGATGTAAACTTGTCTTAAGTTGCTGCAAAACCAAATCCCTCCTCTGTAGTTTAAAATCAAATGCCTCCACAGAGGAAGAAGCTTCCAAATACGAAAAAACATTATAGGAGGAGGTCGACCAAATACCGCCTCAAAAGGAGACATTAATAAAAGAATGATGTGAAGTATTATTATATGAATACTCTACCCAAACTAATACTTTTTCCCAAAACACTCGGATTATCCATAACAAAGTAGCGTAGATACTGCTATAAAGTCTAATTAGTAACCTTGATTTGACCATCTGTCTGAGGGTGACAATAACTTAGTGCCAGTTGAACAAAATAAAGCTTTCTAAAATTTACTCAAAAAAATTGAATCACGATAACTTACAATCGATTTTGGTATGCCAAATAGTTTGCAAACATTTTGAATGAATAGTTCAGCAACCATCATGGTAGAATAAGAACTTGGTAAAGACATGAAATGAGTGAACTTAGAAAGCTTATCAACCACCACTAAAATAGCAGTGAAACCCTTAGAAACAGGACGTCCAGTGATGAAATTCATTGAAGAATTCTCACAAATTTGAACAGGAATTTCTAATGGTTGAAGCAAACCTCTTGGTTTCATCCTCTCATACTTTGTCTGTTGACAAGTTGGACAAGTTTGCACAAAGTGTCGAACTTCCTTTTTAAAATCCGACGACTCAAATTGAGACCCCACTCATTTAACAGTACGACTAATGCTAGGATGTCCTCCTAACAATGAAGAATGACATTCCTTAATAATAAGGGTTCGATAAAACATAATTTTAACCAAGAACCAATCTACCATTATGCAGACTAACACCTGCTTGCAGGTTATAATTCAAATGTTTCTCTGGAAATTACTGAAAAAGCTGACATAATTCCTGTAAATCTGCCAAAAGAAAAGGTTTCTTTTCTCAATTTGTCTAACAAAACACAGGACAATTTAGTCATAGCAGCAAAAGAAACATTAGCATTAGAATTGGTGTTAAATCGCCTAGAAAGAGCATCAACAACAATATATATTACTCTTACCTCGTTTATAAACAATATCAAAATCATAACCCAAGAGTTTGAATTACTTGGGTGAGTAATTCCTTAATACTCTTATGATCTGTTTTGATAGTAAAATGCATACCTAAAAGACATTGCCTCTATTTTTTTTTTTTACTGCATCCGTTGCCAAAAGTTCTCTATTTATATAAACTCCTCTTTTGCATTTTAAGAGACAATTTTTTGCTAAAAATGCAACAGGGTGATCAGACTGAAATAAAACAACACCAATACCAATTCCACTCGAATCGGTCTCAACAACAAAAGGAATAGAAAAATTAGGCAGTGCCACTGCCAGAATAGGAGCTGAACTCACAACAATTTTTAGCTGTTTAAAAGCATTATCAGCTTCACTTGTCCATTTAAAAAGCATCTTTTTGTAACAAGGCAGTCAATGGACTAGCAATTGTAGAGCATAATAACTAATAAATTATGTGTAATACCCCGTTAATTTGAGAAACCCTCGTAATTGCTTGAGAGTTGTTGGAATGGGTCATTTCTGCACTGCACCAACTTTCTCGATCTCAGGAGGCACTCTTTCTCCAGACAGCACATGACCAAGGTACTCAATGGAACCTTGGCCAAAGCTGCATTAACTCAATTTAGCAAACAAACTGTTCTTTCTTAAACAACTCAGCACTTTTTCCAACCGCAAACAACGTTCCTCCCTTGAGCTGCTATATATATCAGAATATCGTAAAAGAAAGGATAACAAATCTCCGTAAGAACTGTTTCAGAGCAGCATTCATTACTGCCAGAATTGTTGTTGCAGCATTAGCCAAACCGAACAGCATCACTAAAAACTTGTAATGGCCCTCATGTGTTCTGAACTCCATTTTACAAACATCATTAGAGTGCATTCGTATCTGGTGATATCCCGCTCTTAGATCAATTTTACTGAAAACTTGAGCTCCATCTAGCTCATCCAACAGTACATCCATCCACTGTCGAAATTGGAAATTTATCTGGAATCGTCAGACTATTAAGAACTTTGTAGTCTATACAAAACCACCCCGTACCATCTCGTTTTTTAACCAGAAAAACTAGTGAAGAGAAAGGACTACGACTTGGTCTAACAATTCCCGACTGTAACATATCAGCAACCTGTTATAAAACCACCGGTCATCTTCACGTATGCTAGGAGGAAGAAAGAGAACAAGGCTTGAGATATGCAGTTATATTTAATAGCTTTATTTTTAAATAAATGTTGCTATAATAGGAGGGGTAAAGAGGGAAGTTTATGTTGAAATTCTGTTAGAAGGGAGAAATATAGGTGACACAGAAATGATAGGAGAGTAGGGGGGGGGGGGGGGGGGGGGAAACTTGGAAAAAATGGGAGAGAGTAGGAGCTCTAAAATTCTTCTACATTTTCTTGTTCTTGATGAATTTGGTCTTCTGACTGTTGGATTATTGCAATAGTACCTGGATTGCTCTGTTGCTTTATTGGTTCATTGTTATAAGTTTTCTTTGATAGAACAGAGACCATAACATTGGTATCAGAGCAGCGACTTGGACAATGGCCGGAAAGAAGCAATCTCAAGTACAGGGGAAATCCATTGTGACAGATGATCCATTACCACAGGGTGACTTGTGGCTGGAAATCGGTACTATTAAGGAAAGCATTGTGAACTTGACGACAGCTATAGCCGATATGAAGTCGATGGCTGCGATGATGCCCACGGCTGGACCTTGGCAATGGGATAAAGGGAAAATGAAACCGACAGAGGAACAGGCAGGGCAATCGAGTTGCCAAGGCCCGCTAGATGAAAGAGGAGGAGAAGGGTGGAAAGAAGAGCACCTGAGCCGACGTATGGAAATGCCCATCTTTGCCGGAGGAGACCCGGATGATTGGCTCTTTCGCGTGGAGCGGTTCTTCGCCTTTCAATCTCTGTCCGAGACCGAGAAATTTCATTGGGTGGCAGTACATATTGAGGGGGAGGCACTGGCATGGTTCCAATGGGAAGAACGACGTCGTCCCTTCCGAGGTTGGGTGGATTTTCGGGGTCGCCTCTTGGACAGATTCCGATCTTCGTTGGAGGGTACTCTCTCGGAGTGCTTTTTGCAGATGAAACAAGGGGGGACAGTGCGGGAATACCGTCAAGCTTTTGAACGAGCAGCTTCGCATTTTTGTGACGTCCCAGACCATTTGCTTGAAGCACAGTTCATGCTTGGCTTGAAGGACGACATCCGTGCCGAGTTGTTGGGGAGTCGGCCGACGGGTTTGGACGAAATGCTGTTAGCAGCGCAGAGAGCAGAAGACAAGCTTTCTTTGCTGAGTCGATCTGGGCCTGGGTCGGGTGTGCGTGGAACTGAGCCGAACCGGGTAGGCCAGTCGGGCTTCATACCTACGAATCATACCACACGTTGGGGCTCACCAGCGAGCCCATTTCGTTCTTCTCCTCCAGCGCCAGTGGCGCATGCTAGTCAACCAGCGAAATCGCCCTCCACCGTCGCCCAAACCAGTCGCCCTGCAGGTCCTCTCCGGCGTCTGTCGGAGGCAGAAATGATGGCAAAGAGAGATAAGGGCCTATGTTTTCGCTGCGATGAGCGCTACTTTCCCGGGCATCACTGTAGGGCAAAAGAACTACAGGTACTCATCTGTTACGATGAAGTTGAACCTGACGAAGAACAGGGCGCAGAGGAGGATGACACTCTCAAGGAAGCAGACTGTTCAGAAGGAGTTGAATTAGCGCAACTATCTCTCAATTCCATGGTGGGATTTTCTTCCCCTGATTCTTTCAAAATTCGTGGCACAGTAAGAGGACAAGATGTAACGACCCCGGCCAGGAGCCGTCACGTGTTCATATTCTTTCATTAATCGTTTGCTTGACTTTTACTATTATTACATTCGCTTACTATCTCTCAATAGACTTTCACATTTAACATATATTTTTTTTTAAACTGGTAATAGAAACGCAGAACCATTAAGGAGGACGAATCCTCTCGTGCCCTACTTCCCACGGCCTCTCCGGCTCAACCTTCACAGAGTCGAGCGACTAACTCGGTCATTGGCTTCTTGACATTTCGGGAAAAGAGGAGGTGCCCCTCAATTCTCTTAACTTAATACCACTCGGTTTGCAGGCAACACACATTTTACATCTTCCGGTCGCTAAGCGACAACACACATTTTACATCTTCCGGTCGCTAAGCGACAACACACATTTTACATCTTCCGGTCGCTAAGCGACAACACACATTTTACATCTTCCGGTCGCTAAGCGACAACACACATTTTACATCTTCCGGTCGCTAAGCGACAACACACATTTTACATCTTCCGGTCGCTAAGCGACAACACACATTTTACATCTTCCGGTCGCTAAGCGACAACACACATTTTACATCTTCCGGTCGCTAAGCGACAACACACATTTTACATCTTCCGGTCGCTAAGCGACAACACACATTTTACATCTTCCGGTCGCTAAGCGACAACACACATTTTACATCTTCCGGTCGCTAAGCGACAACACACATTTTACATCTTCCGGTCGCTAAGCGACAACACACATTTTACATCTTCCGGTCGCTAAGCGACAACACACATTTTACATCTTCCGGTCGCTAAGCGACAACACACATTTTACATCTTCCGGTCGCTAAGCGACAACACACATTTTACATCTTCCGGTCGCTAAGCGACAACACACATTTTACATCTTCCGGTCGCTAAGCGACAACACACATTTTACATCTTCCGGTCGCTAAGCGACAACACACATTTTACATCTTCCGGTCGCTAAGCGACAACACACATTTTACATCTTCCGGTCGCTAAGCGACAACACACATTTTACATCTTCCGGTCGCTAAGCGACAACACACATTTTACATCTTCCGGTCGCTAAGCGACAACACACATTTTACATCTTCCGGTCGCTAAGCGACAACACACATTTTACATCTTCCGGTCGCTAAGCGACAACACACATTTTACATCTTCCGGTCGCTAAGCGACAACACACATTTTACATCTTCCGGTCGCTAAGCGACAACACACATTTTACATCTTCCGGTCGCTAAGCGACAACACACATTTTACATCTTCCGGTCGCTAAGCGACAACACACATTTTACATCTTCCGGTCGCTAAGCGACAACACACATTTTACATCTTCCGGTCGCTAAGCGACAACACACATTTTACATCTTCCGGTCGCTAAGCGACAACACACATTTTACATCTTCCGGTCGCTAAGCGACAACACACATTTTACATCTTCCGGTCGCTAAGCGACAACACACATTTTACATCTTCCGGTCGCTAAGCGACAACACACATTTTACATCTTCCGGTCGCTAAGCGACAACACACATTTTACATCTTCCGGTCGCTAAGCGACAACACACATTTTACATCTTCCGGTCGCTAAGCGACAACACACATTTTACATCTTCCGGTCGCTAAGCGACAACACACATTTTACATCTTCCGGTCGCTAAGCGACAACACACATTTTACATCTTCCGGTCGCTAAGCGACAACACACATTTTACATCTTCCGGTCGCTAAGCGACAACACACATTTTACATCTTCCGGTCGCTAAGCGACAACACACATTTTACATCTTCCGGTCGCTACATTTACATCTTCCGGTCGTAAACGACAAAACACATTTACATCTTCCGGTCGCTAAGTCGACAACACACATTTTACATCTTCCGGTTGCTAAACGACAAAACACATTTTACATCTTCCGGTCGCTAAGCGACAACACACATTTACATCTTCTGGTGACGTCATCCGGAAGACTAAACCATCATACAACTATCCTTCGCTCTGCCGATGACGTCAGCCGGAAGACTAACCACAAACAACTCACCCTTCGGCATCTGCCGATGACGTCAGCCGGAAGACTAAACCATCAACAATTAACTCTCCGGCATCTGCCGATGACGTCAACCAGAAGACTAAACCATCACAACTATCCTTCGGCATCTGCCGATGACGTCAGCCGGAAGACTACCTCTTCCAGCTTCCGTCTTAACGGTAGAGAACTCTAAATCATCAAATGACTCCTTCCAACAGAAAGAAAACACAACTCATTCAAAATGCATATAGCGGAAGACTTAAGCAACAGACCATTTATAAATCTATATAATCATTCCCTGACTCAGTGATCCACTAGACAGTTTCAAAGCTCAACGTTTTAAAATAATCTCATCCTACTTAAACTACCATATTCTTTAACATACTGTAACATAGAGTCTTAACCAGGGGTCATAAATCGCCTCTCCAGTCCCGCACTGTCACCTTGAGCATCCTCCAGCAACCAGCCTTAAGCATCCTCTTTGAACATAACATCCTCACCTGAACTTTCTTCACCTACACCATAAGGTTTAACTATAAGCCTTAGGGAATGCATGCTGACAGATATACATGAGTACACAATTTAAAGAGACATAAGTTCATAAACCATTCTTCATTCATGTTCATCTTTTATCATTTTACATAACATGTATTAAGGGCAGGAGACGAGGGAGAAAGACAGGGAGTACATAGTCCATTTGCCTATCGCGGCAGTCGTACATAATCATTTGCCTATCGCGGCAATCATGATACATCCTCGTCCTTCCCCAGTGGGAGAATTCGCGAGCCATACATATCATTACTCGGCCTCCCCCAGTGGGAGATTTGCGAGTCATACAGATCATTACCTCGGCCTCCACCAGTGGGAGATTTCGCGAGTCACACATATCATAACTCGGCCTCCACCAGTGGGAGAATTCGCGAGTCATACATAACGTAGTCTTTCCCCGTTCTGCACTTAATAGTCATTGGAAAAAAAAAAAAAAAAAAAAAAAAAAAAAAAAAAAAAAAAAAAAAAAAAAAAAAAAAAAAAAAAAAAAAAAAAAAAAAAAAAAAAAAAAAAAAAAAAAAAAAAAAAAAAAAAAAAAAAAAAAAAAAAAAAAAAAAAAAAAAAAAAAAAAAAAAAAAAAAAAAAAAAAAAAAAAAAAAAAAAAAAAAAAAAAAAAAAAAAAAAAAAAAAAAAAAAAAAAAAAAAAAAAAAAAAAAAAAAAAAAAAAAAAAAAAAAAAAAAAAAAAAAAAAAAAAAAAAAAAAAAAAAAAAAAAAAAAAAAAAAAAAAAAAAAAAAAAAAAAAAAAAAAAAAAAAAAAAAAAAAAAAAAAAAAAAAAAAAAAAAAAAAAAAAAAAAAAAAAAAAAAAAAAAAAAAAAAAAAAAAAAAAAAAAAAAAAAAAAAAAAAAAAAAAAAAAAAAAAAAAAAAAAAAAAAAAAAAAAAAAAAAAAAAAAAAAAAAAAAAAAAAAAAAAAAAAAAAAAAAAAAAAAAAAAAAAAAAAAAAAAAAAAAAAAAAAAAAAAAAAAAAAAAAAAAAAAAAAAAAAAAAAAAAAAAAAAAAAAAAAAAAAAAAAAAAAAAAAAAAAAAAAAAAAAAAAAAAAAAAAAAAAAAAAAAAAAAAAAAAAAAAAAAAAAAAAAAAAAAAAAAAAAAAAAAAAAAAAAAAAAAAAAAAAAAAAAAAAAAAAAAAAAAAAAAAAAAAAAAAAAAAAAAAAAAAAAAAAAAAAAAAAAAAAAAAAAAAAAAAAAAAAAAAAAAAAAAAAAAAAAAAAAAAAAAAAAAAAAAAAAAAAAAAAAAAAAAAAAAAAAAAAAAAAAAAAAAAAAAAAAAAAAAAAAAAAAAAAAAAAAAAAAAAAAAAAAAAAAAAAAAAAAAAAAAAAAAAAAAAAAAAAAAAAAAAAAAAAAAAAAAAAAAAAAAAAAAAAAAAAAAAAAAAAAAAAAAAAAAAAAATTCTTAATACTTCACTTACCTGGATTCCTTAGCAATCGAGCTTCTTTCCTTTAAACTTCTTCACCTAAAACGTGTACATTACAGTAGTTAAAACAAAGTCCTAATAGTCCTAATCATAAACCATCCTAGGATCTAATAGCTAAAGTCATTCCGATCCTCATGTTTGCCACACTGCAGTCTGAAATCCAAAACTAGCTGGACAGGTTTTACCATTGGTTAAATCCGAGGTTGGTTACTTAAAATGTTCAGAATCGATTCAGGATGACATTTCTACTCTCAGATTTTGAAAGTCTTAACACTCGGCCACTGCTAAAAATATGACTACATTGTCCCTTTCATACCTCGGGTGTGGATTTGCAGAGAAGGGTAAGCTCAAAACCAGCCGTCGGTAAAGGGAAGTTTTGGTAGCCGAGAGCAAGAACTTAGGAGAAAAGAAATCGCCGAGAGGGAATGTCGGCTACAGTGGTAATAATGTAACACCCCTAAAACTGTACCCGTATTTCCCGTATTATTATTATTATTATTATTATTATTATTATTATTATTATTATTATTATTATTATTATTATTATTATTATTATTATTATTATTATTATTATTATTATTATTATTATTATTATTATTATTATTATTATTATTATTATTATTATTATTATTATTATTATTATTATTATTATTATTATTATTATTATTATTATTATTATTATTATTATTATTATTATTATTATTATTATTATTATTATTATTATTATTATTATTATTATTATTATTATTATTATTATTATTATTATTATTATTATTATTATTATTATTATTATTATTATTATTATTATTATTATTATTATTATTATTATTATTATTATTATTATTATTATTATTATTATTATTATTATTATTATTATTATTATTATTATTATTATTATTATTATTATTATTATTATTATTATTATTATTATTATTATTATTATTATTATTATTATTATTATTATTATTATTATTATTATTATTATTATTATTATTATTATTATTTTTTTTTATATATACCTATTACTTTAATAAAACCTTACGCGGAATCTAAACTGAAATTGAAAACAGAACTGAAAACGGAATTGAAATCAAACTTTGAAATTTCTTAAAACAAAACCTTTAATACTTAAAACATTTAATAAAATTCATTTAAAACAATTCAGAAAACGGGAGGGCAAAATCGGGATTAAGCCCCTGAAAATAGAGGCAGCGATCGATCTCTGCCAACTGCAGAGATCAATCGCTGCATGCAAAATGCGTTGCAGCGATCGATCTCTGCAACTTGCAGAGATCGATCGCTGCATGCTGTAATGCATGCAGCAACCAGGGGCGATTGATCTCTGCCAACTGCAGAGATCAATCGCTGCTTACCTACATAAGGGCGGCGATCGATCTCTGCAGTTTGCAGAGATCGATCGCTTAAGCAGCGATCCCCAATACTTCAATCCTTCTTACTTCAAACACCCTTCTTACTTCAAACACTTATCATTTTACAGCATTTAACATATCACATAACTGGTTGCTCTCTGGAATCCGATTTCCAGAGAGCAAACCACCATTTCTTTACACAAAATTTCATATAACTCCCAACTTAAATCTACTTAAATCCAATTTAAACGTATTCTAAACTCAATCGACTCGAGTCGGACTTTGCGGAGTCCAACTGCGTGGATGTACCTAAACATCGAGCTTAACCGTATCAACCTAAACCAATCAAAACGATTACAAAACATTCATTAAACAGTTTAAACCAAAACGTTTTACATACAATTATAAAAACGTTATCTAATCCTATCCAGATCCAAACAACCTAAATATACTATACAATTATCAACTCAAAACATCCCAAAATAAACCCAGAGTCCAGACATACATCCCCACGGGTCGTATCGCGCCTCGACTGCCCCAGCGCACTCCCACAGCAATCATCCATCAACTGCATCCCTCGTCAGGAGGAGGAACGTCGTCCTCACCTGGCTCAATATCGCCTAAGAGATTACCTACACCATACAGACACATATGAGATATTGAAATCTCAGTAAGCTAAGTAAATGCAGATGCATGCATGCGTGCGTATGCCATTCAGAAAACGTTTCATTTACAGATGCTTTTACAGATTCATTTACAGATACATTTCATATACATTACGTCACAGACAGAATCGTCACCGAGATCTCAGCCCACTAAATGGAAAGGATACATTCCGCGGTCGAACTACCACTTTCCACTTAGATGGGGGGGGGGGGGGTACATGCTCAAAAAAAACCTACAGCCATGCCTGAGCCCCACCTCGCGTAACCAGAAAAAGATTACATTCATTAATTACAGATTACCTTTCTTTTCTTAAAACACGTGCGGAAATCCATTTTCATGACATTTGAAATTCGTGATGCATGAACAGTTCATATAAGCAGAAAGTAAACAACCAACGTGCATACATTCATGGCAGTAAAGCAGAACCTATAAACAACTAACCTAACTACCCAACCAGAATAACATAAAACAAACAGTTCCTCGAGTATTCTCGAGACGACGACGGAGTATGGTGCAGACCTTTGGGTCAAAGTAAGTCACGAAAACTTACCTGGAGCGCACTGAATCACTAGCTTCGTCCACGGGAGTCGTGTGTCTGTGAGAAACACGATATTCATAGTTAGAACCGATTTAAACTATAAACGTCCAAATTACAAAATCCTTAACTAGCGAATTCTCCTAAATTCTCCACTTAGCTAATTAGAGCATTTCGAACGTTAATTAAAGCTCGATTATCCAAATTCTCAAATAACGAGTTTTTCCCTAAAACCCGAAATTTTACCAATTTATAACTTTTTCGCAATTCGACTTTTCTTCGTCCAATAACGTTCAATACGCTCAATATATAGGTAATTATAGCTAACCGATTAATTACGAAGCCTAAATCACGTTTTTAACGGAAAACCTAATTTAAACCCTAACCCTAAATCAAACCAAACTCGAAATAAACGACCCAAGACTAAAGCTACATACCGAGGGTAGCGAGAGAGGAAGAAAACGTGAAGAAATCGGGTTGATCGGAGGTCGGACGGAGGTCGGAAATGATGAAATCGCCGGCGGCCAGAGGAGGAAAAATCGCCTCTGTTCGTGCGATCCAGAGAAGAAGAAAGAAAGTGAGGGAGAGAAGAAGGTTTGTGATATTTTATAAAAATTGACTTTGCAAATTACCATTTCGCCCTTAGCTCTTGTTTCGTCCTTCGTTTCGTTAATCGGCTAACGATTCGGATTTTCGAAAACTCCATATTTTGTCAATAACTCCTATTTATTGCCAGGGCTTTATTAAAACTGTCCGTTCGCAATTCGGACTTCATTTGCTATTTTTAGTAAAACGTAAATTACTTTACGATAGTGGTAATTACTCGGAATATAGCGTTTAATCTCCGAAAATTCCCATAAATTCCTTAAAATTCCAATTAGTCGTTAGGATCGTAATGACGCTTCCTTTTTGTAAAATGGACCTGATTTAACGTATTTCCAAAAATACCATCCAATAATATAATAATAATATATTCAAAAAATCCGTACAAGCCGGATATTACAAATAAAGTGAGGTTTAAGGTTTCCATTTCCTATTTATACTAAATCCATCGATTTTAATTACAAAACTGCCACCCAACCTAGTTTTACTCAACTTGTAATAAATTTGTTTTAACATTAAATTTTAAATCATAAGGGTTAAATAAGAGGGTGACAATGAAAATGGTCAGAAAATCACCTGGCCGAAATGTCGGGTGTTACACAAGACGTGGTGGTTCTCATTGACAGTGGGGCTACACACAACTTTGTATCACACAGGGTCGTCAAAAAACTCGACATCCCAGTAGAGACATCCAGCGCTTTTGAGGTGAAAACAGGAACAGGAATGATGGTCAGGGGTTCGGGTATATGTAAAGCCATTCAAATCAGTTTTCCAGGTTGTATAGTTACTGAAAACTTTTTCCCTCTTAACTTGGGCAGTGCTGATCTGATTTTGGGATTTAAATGGTTGAAGGCTCAAGAGGAAATGTGTGTTTCGATGGGGAGCCCTTACCATGCAATTTTCCGTTAATGGCCAACAGTGATTATGAAAACAGGAACAGGAATGATGGTCAGGGGTTCGGGTATATGTAAGCCATTCAAATCAGTTTTCCAGGTTGTATAGTTACTGAAACTTTTTCCCTCTTAACTTGGGCAGTGATGATTGATTTTGGGATTTAAATGGTTGAAGGCTCAAGAGGAAATGTGTGTTCGATGGGGAGCCTTACCATGCAATTTTCCGTTAATGGCCAACAAAACAAGTGATTTTACAGGGAGACCCCAGCTTGGGTAAGTCCCTGATATCCCTTAAATCTTTGTAAAGCAGTTTGAGCAAGGAGATACAGGATTGCTGGTGGAATTACAGGGCCTCGTTACTGAAGAAATTTCCCTTCTACACCCGGAGGTTGCAACGTTATTGAGCTCATTTCAGGAGCTTTTTGCTATGCCTCAAGGACTACCACCCCAACGGGTTCTGGACCATCATATCGAGTTGGCTCCCGGCGTTCCTCCGGTTTCAATAAGACCATATCGGTACCCGCACGTTCAAAAGGACGAAATAGAAAAATTAGTGGGCGAATTGTTAGTGGCCGGTATTATCCAAGCAAGTTGCAGCCCCTATTCCAGTCCTGTAATTTTAGTTAAGAAAAAGAATGGCAGCTGGCGGTTTTGTGTTGATTATCGGGCCTTAAATAAGGTCACAATTCCTAATAAGTTTCCCATTCCACGCGTTGATGAACTGCTGGACGAGTTGGCAGGTGCCACTATATTTTCTAAGCTGGATCTGAGGTCAGGATATCACCAGATTCGCGTATGTCAGGAGGACGTGCCAAAAACTGCCTTTAGTACTCATGAGGGCCACTATGAATTTCTAGTCATGCCATTTGGGCTAACCAACGCCCCTTCTACCTTCCAAGCTTTGATGAATCAACTGTTCAAACCCTTCTTGCGGCGTTTTGTATTGGTCTTCTTTGATGACATTTTGATTTATAGTATGGATTTAGAGGCTCATCTTCGTCATCTGGAGGTTGTACTGACCGTATTAAAGGACAATCAGTTATATGTCAACCCATCCAAATGTTTCTTTGCTCAGCCTCAATTGGAGTATTTGGGGCACATTATTTCCTCTAAGGGAGTGGCAGTGGACACCGCAAAGGTAGAGGCTATGCTCCATTGGCCCACACCTAGAAATTTGAAGGAACTACGAGGGTTTTTGGGACTCATCGGCTATTACCATAGGTTTGTGGAAGGGTACGGGAAATTAGCTGCTCCCCTAACTGCCCTATTAAAGAAAGATGCCTTCCTATGGTCGAAGGAGGCAGAAACGGCTTTACAAAAATTAAAGGTAGCTATGACGACGGTACCGGTATTGGCTTTACCCGATTTTTCCAAGACGTTTGTGGTAGAGACCGATGCATCGGGCGATGGAATCGGGGCCGTTCTAATGCAAGGGGGTCGAGTGATTGCATTCTTTAGCCAAAAATTATCTACACGAGCGCAGGGTGAATCGGTGTACGAGAGGGAGTTACGGGCTATCGTGTTGGCCATTACTAAGTGGAGACCATACTTGCTAGGCCGCCATTTTATAGTTCGCACAGATCAACGAAGCCTAAAATATTTACTTGAGCAACGCATGGTCAATGTAGAACATCAAAAATGGCTCACAAAAATTATGGGCTATGATTTCGACATCCAGTACAAACCGGGTTTAGACAATAAGGCAGCTGATGCTCTTTCTAGAAGATCGACTACACCTACACTAGTCGCACTTTCTTTTACTACAATTCTGCCTTGGGAAGACATTGCTAAGGAGATTCAGGAGGACCCACGCTTATTCAGCATTGTGACTCAACTCCAGCAGCAAAATGAGGGGCCAAGGGACTATGTGCTGCACAATAATCGATTGTATTTCAAAAATCGTTTGGTTTTAACAGAAAATTCTGCATTAATTCCAGCATTACTTCGGGAGTTTCACGGTTCCGCAATGGGGGGTCACTCCGGTGCCGTTAAGACCTATCAACGCCTAGCTGCAGAATTCTGTTGGACAGGTATGAGCAGTCGTGTAAAGAAGTTTGTGGCCGAATGTGATGTGTGTCAGCGGAGTAAATATCAAGCCTTAGCACCAGCAGGCCTCTTGCAACCTCTCCCGATTCCCACGGCCATTTGGGAGGACATATCCATGGATTTCATTGAAGGGCTTCCGCGTTCTGAGGGGCACACTGCTATCTTGGTTGTTGTGGATCGTCTAAGTAAGTATGCCCACTTTATTGCGTTGAAACATCCATTTACAGCTCATTCTATCGCAGTGGTGTTTTTTAAAGAGGTGGTCCGACTACACGGTTTCCCGCGCTCAATTGTCAGTGATAGAGATAAAATTTTTCTGAGTATGTTTTGGAAAGAGTTGTTCAAGCTACAAGGGACAGCTTTAAAACACAGTTCAGCGTATCATCCTCAGACGGACGGGCAGACGGAGGTAGTGAACCGTTCTCTGGAGACATATTTGCGTTGTTTTACTTCCGACAAACCACGTGCCTGGATTCAATGGCTACCATGGGCGGAGTTCTGGTACAACACGTCGTTTCACACAGCTACCAAACTTTCTCCTTTCAAGGCAGTTTATGGTCGAGAGCCACCTCCAATAATTCGAGTGGGAGTGGGAAAGGCAATTGTTCAATCAGTGGAAGATTTGCTTCAGGAGAGAGATGCTATTCTTGACTTGCTACAAACTCATTTGTCTCGAGCACAGGCCCGCATGAAAGAGGTGGCTGATGGGAAGCGAAGGGATGTAACTTTTTTGGTAGGAGATTGGGTGTACGTCAAGCTACAGCCATATAGGCAACGGACATTGGCTCGGAAACGAAATGACAAACTCGGACCCCGCTTCTATGGCCCTTATCAGATAGTGTCCAAGATAGGTCAAGTCGCTTACAAGTTGAAGTTACCAGATTCTGCTCAAATTCATAATGTCTTTCATGTTTCGTTATTACGGAGAGCTTTGGGTACTCAAGATAGAGTCATTGAATTACCATCTACGTTATCTGAAGAGATGGAACTGATTACAGAACCAGACGAGGTCCTTGGTGTGCGGCCTCATCAGCAAGACACCTCGACTGCCAGGGAAGTTCTCATTCGCTGGAGAAATATGCCAAAGGAGGATGCTACATGGGAGATGGTGGAGCTGATTCAGACTCAATTTCCTCACTTTAACCTTGAGGACAAGGTTGCTGTTTGGGCGGCGAGTAATGTTATAAAACCACCGGTTATCTTCACGTATGCTAGGAGGAAGAAAGAGAACAAGGCTTGAGATATGGAGTTATATTTAATAGCTTTATTTTTAAATAAATGTTGCTATAATAGGAGGGGTAAAGAAGGAAGTTTACGTTGAAATTCTATTAGAAAGGAGAAATATAGGTGACACAGAAATGATAGGAGAGTGGGGGGGAAAAACTTGGAAAAAATGGGAGAGAGTAGGAGCTCTAAAATTCTTCAACATTTTCTTGTTCTTGATGAATTTGGTCTTCTGACTGTTGGATTATTGCAATAGTACCTGGATTGCTCTGTTGCTTTATTGGTTCATTGTTATAAGTTTTCTTTGATAGAACAGAGACCATAACACAACCATGTTTTCAATCTCGTTTTTTTTTTTTTTTTAAGATGAGGATAACAGTAGGGTTTAACATTTACCGATTTAGTTGCTGGCAACAAATTGATCTGATGAGTAATCTCTCTCATGCGGTAATCCAAGAGGAACTTGAAATATATCAGCATAGTTCTCAATCAAATCCTCCGTATCTGAAGCTACTGTACTGCTTACAGTCTCCGGTGCTAATGAAACATATATTGCAATTGAAAAAACTGAGACACCTCTCCCAATTTATACAACTGATGCAATTGAATATTAGCAGAAAACAATTGTCTTCACCCTTAAGAGTGACTATCTTATCATTCCAATTGAATTGCATAGATAGAGCTTTGTAATCAATTAAAACATGCCCCCAAGAGCTCTAACCACTGAACTCCTAAAACCATCTCAACACCTTGCACTGGCAGAACAAAAAATTCTATAACAAAAACATGTCATTGAATCTTTATTTCTAGTTTAGAACAATGACCAGAGCAAACTAATTCATCTCCATTCCCAACTAAGACCTTGAAATGTTTCCAAGGCTGAACTGGTAAGTCTATTTGATGAACAAGTCGATCCTGAATGAAATTGTGAGCGGATCCCCCATCAATTAAAATTTGCACTGCTCTTCCCTTAACATAACCAACCAATCTTATAGTCCTAGGAAATTGCTGTGCTGTCCAGATAAAACATGTAAGCTTATAGCTAGCAATTCCTCTTGGCCTGCCTCCATAATATCTCTCGGCAGCTCACTCTCAATATTAGTTCTGTCAAGAGCCACATTCTCACTATCCTCAAACAATAAAACCAAATAACTTTGATTTGTATTTATGGTGTTTGCCAAATTTCTCATCGCAATTGTAGCATAGCCTTTTTTTTCCTCCTGTCCAACATATCATTAGGCGACAACCATTTCACCTATATAGTTAAAAATTTAACATTCAATAGAGATGAATTCTGTTGAATTTTTGGCGTAGGCAGGCGCAGCAATGGTGGAACTGAATTACTTTCTTTATATGGTTGATGATACTGAAATTTTGGAGTAAAATTTCGCGCCCAGTCATCATTCAACTTGTCTTCCATTAATTTGGCTAAACTCATAGCTTGTTCTGACGATTAAGGATGTAAAGCACGTACCTCACGACGAATATCACTTCTCAAACAAGATTCAAAGCAACTTTGTAAAAACGAAGGCGAGACACCCACAGTTTGGTTCATCAAAGCTTCGAATCTGTCCTAAAAATAAACAACTGTCGAGGACAACTTTAACTTCGAAAATTCCCTTGCAAACTCTGATAGCCCAAAACGATTAATCAAAGATTGCAAGAAAATTTTCCAATTTGTCATCATTCCATTGTAATACATCCCACTAAAACTATTGTACGCAGCTCCATCTAAATGAAACATCCAGGTCGTGATAGTCAAAAAAACCTTTCGGCCTTAACAACCCAACCGTGAGGGTCCTCCCCATCAAAACGTGGAACCTCCAATAGAGCGTATTCCCGGAAAACGATCAGCATTATTTATAGCTATCGGTGTGAAACCCACAATTTGAATTGGGGGAGCAAACCGTAACAGAAGTGGAGGGAGAATAAGGTAATTTTCTTTTTTACTCGTTAAATTTTCACTTGTACCGTTTTTCTCTCTCTCTCTCTCCATAATTTCTTCCTTCGATTTTTTTCACAGAAAAACATCTCCTTTATCTTCACCCCTCTGGAAGGCTTCATCTCGTTGAAATTTCAGAGGCGATTTGAAGATTATAGTTCAAGCTTGGTCAAGGAGAAAAACCAATTTTTAAGTAAGTTGATTTTCCTCTTTTTCTTCCAATTCCAAAACTATCAAGCGCCTAACGTCTTACTCAAATCTCTCTCTCCCCCCATAAATCCTCTTCATTGGTAAAGTTTCCTCTGCAGAAATCTTCAAACCTTCGTTCCTTCTGTGAATCTTCAGCGGAGCATTTGGGACAATTCACCTTTGCTTTTGAAAACATACAAGGAGTTGATTTAGGTAAGCCAAATTCATTTCCCTGTGTGAGGTTACTCCGTTCTAAGTGGTAAACGAAACTTTCTCTCTTTTGCTTTCAGGTCTACGTCTTTCTTTCAAGGGCTTCAGCTTCTTTGATAGCATTGGGCAAAGGAGTACTGGTATTCAGTCAATGTTGTTCTAGTCGTTTTTGGATTAAAGGAAAGTTGATTTTTTTTCTGTGAGGTCCATTTTCCCTTCTTAGTCAATGAACTGATAGTTGAAGCTGCGATCATTACCTTCTATGTAAACCAGTAAGTGAAGAAAGAAGAGCTGTACGTATTGATTTCAATGGAACTTGACCTGAACCCGAACCCTGAACCCGAACCGGAGAAAGAACCTAAGAGAAATCGAAGGGACAACGCTGAGTTTTTTTTTTTTGAGATTTAAAAAGACTTGTGAATAAAGAATATGTCCCGGAGTGGATAATGTTGATGTTCAAAAGTGTCCTTAACCTGCAACAGAATTTTTGAATGATTGTTCCCAGTAATTTCAATTTTTGATATTCATATAGGATTAACTTTGGAGAAATAATTTAGAAGTTAATAGTATCAATTTTAATCCAAAATTAAACGATTTTACTCATGATTAGGGGTGTTCAAACGTCGGTTCGGTTCGATTTTGGAGGAAAATCGAATCGAACCGACTAGAATTCAGTTTCAAGAATGGAAGTCGAAACTGGTCTGGAAACCAACCGGAACCGAATAAAAAATGTTCGGTTCGGTTTCGGTTTTTGACAATATAAAAAAAATAAAAAATAATGTTATTTCAAAGAGAGAGAGAGAAGTGAGAACGACGGAGAGGTGAGAGCAACCGAGAAGAGAAAGACACAGACGAGAGAAAGATCGACAGAAAAGAAAAGGAAAAAGATAATATAAAATCACAGATTAACAATGACCAGATTCAGAATATAGCAGAGATTTCGGCGAAGTGGAGCGTCGCGTGTCGTCTGCCGTCTGCCGAGCTTCGAGAGTCAGTCAAGTAGCTTGAGGTTCGCGTTGCGTTCGCGTCTGCCGTCTGGAGAAGAAGCCTCAGCTTGAGCGTGGACAGTCGAAGTGGCTCGAGCTTCGCGTCGCGTTCGCGTCTGCCGTCTGGAGAAGAAGCTTCAGCTTGAGCATGGACAGCCGAAGTGGAGTGTCGCGTGTCGTCTGCCGTCTGCCGAGCTTAGAGATTCAGTCGAGCAACTCGTTCGTGACTGCCGTGGAGAAGGAAGAAGCAGAATAGCAGATTGCCTTCATCTGCATTAGGATTTAGGGCTTTTATTAAAACTCCGGTTCGATTCGGTTAATGTTGGTTTGGAATGATCCAAACCGATAATCGAACACAAAAAGTCGGTTTCAGGGGCTCAAAATCGAAGTTCGGTTTCCAGGGGCTCAAAATCGGTCCGAACCGAACCGATTTCACCGGTTTCGGTTCGGTTCATCGGTTCCGATTCGGTTTTGCACACCCCTTCTCATGATTGGTACAAATTTATCGAATTAAGTGTGGATTCATTTACTTTGGACTTTTGGACCATTGATTATTGAGACTTGGAATTATCGAGTTTGACCTAGTGTAAGCGCACTCGAGGTAGAAGTTTATTTTATTTTTAGTTAAGTATTATTTTTAATTCATTAATTAAATTTATTTATTTAGTATAAATTGTTTATTTAATTTTGTACTATTGTTTCATTCACACATTTATCAACCGCATATTTTATCATTAATAAAAATTATGTGGTTTTAACTAGAAGTAATAGGACAGCTGAAGAGTCGTGTCTTTGGGCGTGAAACCCTAAACCTGATCAGGGTAATTGTGGCGTGTGACCGTCGAATGTCAATGTTTTGGACAATGGCCTAGTGTGCTCGGAGTCCATGAGAGGCTTCATTTTCACTAAATATCTTTCAAAATTGCATATTTGGATTTTTATTAAATTTTTGCATCACATCTTATAAATGCTGGAAATAAACTCTACTCTTATTGAGTTTAGTCGACTCACCCCAAACGACTTCATTTTTTTTTTTTAGGATCTAATTCAATAGAGTTATAGTTATCGGATTGTGTAGAAATCTCTTGAAGTTATAATAATAATTTTCCTTTTAGAACTTATTTTAATTTTGAATGTTAGATATCATTGAATACTTGTAAGCTTTATTTTATTTACTGCACACTGTCATTTATTTGAATTTATATCATCATATTATCTAGTGTCACTTGTTGAACCTGTTTTAGTTCATCTGTTCGGAACTCTGGTTTTATATTCAATTATAAAAATTTTCCATTGCATTTCTTAAGTAAATAAGATTAAGAGTCGGACAGTTGACTCGATTTTTGGGTCAGTCGTCCCTCGTTCTGTTACGGTCTCATTTGGGGCGTGACAATCGGCCTATTTACCTCGACTGCTGGAAGTTTCAATCGTAGTTTGAGCAGGATTTCGAAGTTGCTCCATAGAAGTTATCTTAAGACTAACGTCCTTAGAACGGAATTAATTTCCGAGAATCGCTGATCATGAGGAAAGAGTCGACTCCGACACTCTTCAATGGATTGATTTTGAATTGACTGACATCGTGTACCTTCCGCCATTATTGGCGACTAATGAAAGTGTAACACCCAGGTTTTTTTTAAAGGAAATTTGAGAGAATAAATGGATAAGGTAGTTATTTAATAAATAGTTGTTTTTATTTAATTAAAAGAAAAGTGAGTAAGTTGGTTAAACTAATTGGTTTATTAATTGGAGTAAATTAAGCTGGGTACGGGATGAGAGTCAATTTACGAAATTTATAAATTAAGGACGGGATTTAACGGAATTTTGGAAGGGCAAAATGGTATTATTGTTATTAATGTTAGTTTTATTGTATTATTATTATTATATATAAAAAAAAAAAACAACAAACAGATAGCCGAAGCTATCTGTTCGAGCTCGAACCCGAGCACCCGAGCGGCGAAGGAGGGACGCGAGCGACGATCGCCGTTCAAACCACCGGCGACTCCGGCGTTCTCCGGCCAGACGTCGGCGGCGCAGCCAGGGCTGCCATTTTCGGCCCGTTTTCGCGCACAAAACCGCACGGTATGTTCGATTTTCTGTGCCCTGTTTCGGTTCGATTTTAGGCCGGGGATCGCCGAGCTGCTAGGGCTCCGATCGCCGGCCGTTTTTGGATGTTCTCGGCGTCATCTTGCCGAGCTTAATGCCGGCAAAGATTGCCGAGCATCGGGAAGCTCGGATTTGGCAAAAATCCAGCAAGCCCGAATTGGGCATTTCGGGTTTCTAGATTTGGAAACCCTAATTTGTGTTAGTTTAGGTTAATTGAGCGTATAAGTGGTTGATTGGTGAGAAAATGAGTGGAATTTGATGGAAAATCAGAAATGGTGAAATTTCCGGTTAAGGGGCAGTTCGGGTTTTCTGTTAATTGACCTAGCTAGGGTTATTTGTTTTGAAATTCCTTTTGACTGGTTAAAATAGGTTATTAGAGGAGTACGTGGCCGCTGGAATCGTTCGATTCCGATAACCGACGTAAAAGTTACGCGCGTTTGAAGTTTCGGGTCGGTTTTTACCGAACCCAAATTAGTGGCCCATTTAGTTAGGTTTTAATTGGATTAGGCTAGAAATAGTAGTTTGAGAGTTAATTGGTGAAAATAGGCTTAATTTGAATGAAGTGTGATTAATTGTAGTTAGAGTTAGTTTAAATATTCTTTGAAGTGAATAGTGATGCTCAAGTGAATTTTGTGAATGTGATAGGTTACCGAGTGGGCAAATGTACATAGCCAAAGCGAGTAAGTGCGGTGCCAGAGTTCAGGTAAGTAGAGGACGTTTGTTTTGCCTTCGGGCCTACACCACGGAACGGTAGGATTTATTTGTTTGTTGTTTGGCCGTCTTCCTTGTTGGTTATTTGTTGTTGATGTTTGGTTGTCTTCTTTGTCGGTCAAGCATGGTTGTGGTTGTGTTGGTTGTTTCATTTGGCGTTGTGTTGGTCGTTTTGTTCGGTATGGCATATTTGAAGCATGCATCATTGTATATCACGCTAGGTACGAGCATTGGCATAGTTGGCATTGTGAAGGTGAACGTAATCAGATAATAATGTTCCTTGTCGGGATACAGTGCTTGCAGTGGCACCCCGAAGGGAACTTGAGATCTCAAATAGTGTGCCTTGTCGGGATGAGGTGCTGGCAGTGGCACCCCGAGGGGTACCCTATGAGAGAGGGCCTGTTAAAACTTGTATTGCATCTCGAATAGGTGCCTTGTCGGGATGAGGTTGCTGGTAGTAGCACCCCGAGGGGTACTCTATAAGAGACGGCTGGCTAAGACATATAATCCTGAATAGTGTGCCTTGTCGGGATGAGGTTGCTGGTAGTAGCACCCCGAGGGGTACTCTATGAAGGATGGTGGTTCGAGTGTGGCCATCCTAGACGGTTATGGGATGTATGCCAACTCGTTCCACACGGCTTAAGAAAGATTAAAGCAAGAGTAATGCAACGAACAGCAAATAAGCACAACTGAGTGATAGAAACTGCATGTATTAGGTTGATTGCATTGTGTGTTGTCGTGTTATGTTGAGTCAGTTTGTTGAGTTGCATTGGGTGGTGTTGTGTTGTTGTGTTAGGGTAGGATGGTGTGTGCATTGTTATTGTTATTATTTGTTGCTCCCTACTTGCTAAGCGTAAGCTTACATGTGTGTGTGTGTTCTGTGGTGTAGGTAACGACGCGGGTACAGGTGAGCTATGTGAGTCAGCCAGGACTTGGGAGCAGTCGGAGATGCACGGGGCGTGCCGGTGCGGGCAGTTGTCGGGGCGTCTCGACCATGGTCTTCGGAAAGACGTGGGTGGAACAGTATTTTGGGGTCGTGTATAATTTACAATTATTTTGGTGGTTTGTAGAGTTGTCTATTTGGTGTTAGAGTTATTGCATAGCTATTTGTATTTGGTGTGTATAATCATAGTTAAGGGTGATGTGTCGCCCTGTACTGTGGACTTTCTCCACTTAGGAATGTTTGTATTTTAGTTTCCCTCTTTAGTTTCCTTCTTTACTGCTATTTGGAGATTTCTCATTTCGTATGTTGGATAGTTGAGTATAGGTATTTTGGATTTGGTTGAGATTGGGCTGTGTGCAGGTACTTAGCATTTTGGAGGCGCTATTTTCAGGCGTTACTTTGCCGAAATTTTCGGGAAGTACGCCGTGGTGCTTCAAGGTTAGGATTTAGGGAAATTAGGAAGTCTAGACAGCTATGTCAATATTATTTTAAATTAAGCTTTAACGTGGGATTAGTGAGCAAAGTAGCGCTCCGAGCCAGGGCGGGTTCGGGGGCGTTACAGAAAGCACTAATGATAGGTAAGAACTTCTACAACAAGAAAATTAGAGAGAAGAGAAAGACAACTAGTCATTCACAGTTCTACAATCAATCATTTATAACCTGTAAACTGCTAACTGTTAGGATTAGACGCCTTAATCCACCTGTAACGAACGATCACAGAAAACACAGAAAAAGAAATAACGAGAAAATAATGGACACCGAATTTTACGTGGAAACCCTAGAAAGGGAAAAAAATCACGGGCAGAGGAGAGAATCACTAATATCAAATTCGGTACCATGAGTTTTGCGACTCAAGCATCAATAAATAGAGAAAACATAAAACCCTAATATTGATAATGGGCCCGACCCGGCCCAACTAGAATTCGGGTCACACAAAATTCTAACAAACTCCACCTTGACACGAATTCCACAAGAGAGATCCAACGGGCTACTCGGCCCAACAAAACTGAATCCAGAACACTGAACTCTGACAATCTCCACCTTCAACGAAATTCCGGTGCAAGGAAACAAATCTGCAAAACACTTTTAAAAAAAGCTCCTCTACCACAAAGGCCCCAGATGGGCCAACTCAGCATCCGATACCGATCAAGTTTAAGCCCCGCTTAAATTTGAGAGACTTACTTGAGAAGAAATCACATCTCCTCCTCCATGGTATCACTGAACTATCAGAGTTGCTGCAACGAACTCCATCTGAACATGTCGAAGACTCCACACAGGAATCGTTACTGTAACACCCGGCATTTTCCGTGTAATTATTTTCCCCGAATAATTAAGTGGGATTACTCTAATATCAATGCAATGACTATTTTTAATGAAATTGTCGGAGTGTTCAATTGAATGAGAGTGATTGTAGAACCAATTCGACGAACTAAATAGAAGTTTAGTCAAAAACCAATGGAAGGGCAAATTAGGAAGAAATTAAGGTTGGTGGGAGAAATCAAATGGATGACTGACACTTGGCAAACTTGTGGAAGAAGACAAGCCATGTATTCCATTTCCTTCTCTCCCTCCTACGTGAGACTTTTCACTTCTCTACTTCTTCTCTTCTTTCTTTGTATTCTCTCTTCCTGGCGATTGAAACAAAGTTCCACACTTTGTTTCTCCTGCATTCTTCTGTTTCCTTTAGCAAAGGTATGCATCTACTCACGCTGATAAATTTGGATGAGTAAAAGAATGTGTATTGCTGAAGTTTTAGGTTAAGTTATTTTGGAGAAAACTCTCAGTTTTTTTTTTTGTATGGAAACACACTTGTTGTTTTCTACAAATCTGAAATGAGTCTGCTGCATAATTTCCAAGTTATTAGTTAACATTTGCAGCATTGTTTATCTCTTTACGTGCATGTTACAGATCTGTCTATTCCGAAACTACCCAGCTAACTGCGTCGAGGAAAAACAGGTAAGTTCATAACCGTAGGTTGGCCCTTAAGGCCCTACATCACAGAGGTACTAGGATCCCAGTTCTGTCGGGTAGTTTTGGGTAGAAATGTTATAGCTTCTGTTCAGTTTGTGTTTTATGTTGTCTGTTCAGCTCATGTCCCGAGTTGTCTGTTTTCTGTTTCACAATATGCCCTGTTATTTCTGATGTCTGCTGTTATAGGTTCCGGCACTGAGACTGTCATGCATACACGTTTTACTGAAAATCCATGCAAAACTGATTTCTGTACACTGTTTGAAATTAAACAAGATAAAATCTGACTGTCTGAAATGTACCAGGTTAAGTGTGGGACGGGGACTGACCCTTCTGGTTTTATCCCTCCCTGGGAATCTGAAAATATTGTCCCTAGCAAGGACCCTCTGGTTTTATCCTTCCTTGGGAATCTGAAAAACTGCTGTGCCTGATAGTGCACGTACTGAACCAGTTCCCCTATAAGCCCCACTTAATTCTTCTGCCACTGAAAATGAATGTTCTGTTCTGTCACCGCATTTCTGAAAATCTGCATGCATAGCATTTTGCATCACTGCATTCTGATTATGTCCTTACTGAGTTTTAGACTCATAGGTGAACTCTCTGATGTAGGTACCGAACCTGAAACCGAGGACCTTGTGCCTCAAAATGATGATCTGATGTAGTTGATGGCTCGAGCTCATGGGGGTTGGCTGCTGCAGTCAGGCATAAAATTCTGACCCGAGGTTTAAGTTTCCTGAAATGTCTATTTTGTAAAGTCTTCTGGAAAATTATGGTTTGGTTGTAAAACCCTTCCTTTGAAGAAACTCTGCAAGTATATGTCATATTCTGTACTGATTTTTAGACTTTAAAACAATGTATAGGTCTGATGTCTAAGTTTTTGAAACCGCTGTACTTGACAGTTCAGTTATATTCTAAAGTATTCTGGAATTGTTTGGGATACTTTCTGTTATTCTGTGCATGGATGATTCTGGTTTTGGGAACATGCATGCAGTTTGCCTCTTTAAATCTGTCAATTGTAAAGTATCTGTCAATTGTGAAGTATGCTTAACAGTCTTGTTTAGCATCAGGCATTGAAGGTTTACGTCTTTTATGCATTCTGCTTCTGCTGTATCTAACAGTTGAATTACGTTCTGATGTGTTCTTAAATAGTTTGGAACATTCTCTGTAGTCTGTACACAAAGGGTCTCTGGTATTAGAGCTTTCTATGTATAGTGAAATCCTTTAAACTTCTGTCATGCTTTCTGTTGTGTTCAAGAACCATGTTTTGAACTGGTTTGAAGAAATCTGAGACTTCTAAGTGTTCTGTTTTATGCCCTCTGTTCGTATGTCTTCCTGTTAAAAGTTGTAAATTCTGTCTTTAAAATCATATCTGCCGATTTCACCTTCCGGTAAGAATTTTGAATACATCTACCGATGCCTTTTTGGAATGCATCCACCGCCAAGTAATGTTTTCTTATGTTTTCATTCCTACCGATGCCCGTTACCCTTTTTAAGTCTATGACTAAACTTCATCTACCGATAGATACTGTACATGTTTTGTCTTATTCCCATCCACCGCCAAACGGTGTTACTGCCTTAGGTTTTCATCTTCCGATTTCAATTGCTATCTGCATCTTCCGATGACGTCACCCATCTTCCGGCTGACGTCATCACCTCCTGCCGATTCCGTTTATTTCAGAACATCTTCCGGCTGACGTCATCTATCTTCCGGCTGACGTCATCACCTTCTGCCGGTTACGTTCGCTGTTTGCATCTGCCGGTTGACGTCATCCATCTTCCGGCTGACATCATCCGTTTTGTCTTAATCGACATCTTACGCCCAGTGTAGTTTACATCCACCGATAGTTTTAATCTTCCGGCCACGTCATCTGCCGAAGCCTCCCGCCAGTTTTGTTTATTTTTGTTTTCTTTTCTTCTGCTTCTCTTCTGTTATTCACTTATGTATTTCAGCCAACTGTATCCCGTTTGTTTTTGACTCCAGAGAACTCTCCCTCCCTGTAAACATTTTAAAAGTATAATGTCCTCTGTTTTGACCGATCTGTTCAAAAAAAAAATTAGTCCCCATTTTTCCGTTATCTGTCCCGGAGTGATGGCTCCGATCCCGGACTCCGATCGGGTCCCGGTTTCGGGCTGTCACAGTTGTGGTATCAGAGAGACACGGTTTTAAAACCGATTCTGTGAAATGTCTGACTGCGCAACCCGCCACGTGAGATCGCTCCACCAACTGTAAGTGTTTAGGTTTCCGTAACTGTTCTGTTTGTTAAATTTAGTTATTGTGTTTATAGGACTATTTTAGATATGGTGAGGGGACATCAGGAAGAGTCAAGCGAAAGCTCTCGAGCCATTGACCGACTAACCGAGCTGGTGGGTGCACAATCACGTATGGTTGAACGCATGATGGCCAGAGAAGATGATAGAAACAATAACCACGGAAACAACAATCACGCTAATGCCCCGCGTGACAACAGTGGAGATAGGTTCCGGTGACTCCAGCCACCTTCATTCGATGGACTGTCTACAGACCCGACTCGTGCTGAAACCTGGATTCGAACAATGGAGAAGATGTTCAGTTATGCAGAAGTAGAAGACAACAAGAAAGTCATTTGTGCCACGTTTTATCTCACCGAAAGTGCTGGATTCTGGTGGGACACAGTGCAGTCCACTACCGTGGCTTTAAGCTGGGAAGGATTCACAAAAATCTTCTACGAGAAGTACTTTGATCGAGGAGTGAGGAAGGAGAAGTTGCTTGAATTCTCTCGACTGCGACAGTATGGGTCGGTGGCCGAATATGTTCAGAAATTTGAGTCATTATCCCGATATGCAACACACATGGTGGCCACTGATGAGAACAAGGTGCACCAGTTCATTCAAGGGTTAAAGATGGACCTTCTGCGAGGGATCACAACCGGAGGATTCGATGAGGCATCGTATGTGAAGGTGGTGGCCAAGGCTTATCAGTTAGAGGCCTTAGAAATAAAGTCCCAGAGACAAAGAGATTCACCAAGAGGGATTATTCGAAATGTTCCTCAGCAACAACAACAACCAAGAGGTCAGAATTTTCAGCCTCAAAAGCAGCAAAACAAGGGCATTAAGAGGCCCAATGAAGCCATCCTCTACCAAGACAAAGGAAAGAGACCAATGGGGGCTCCTCAGCCTTTAGTATGCCCACGGTGCCAGAAGCCCCACAAGGGGGAATGCAGACTTGTTACCGGCGCTTGTTTTCGATGTGGCAAGGTAGGGCATCACATTCGGGATTGCCCAATGCCCGACACCAGAGCAGGTCAAGCTGTACCCAGAGTTTTTGCAATGATGGAAGATGTTGATGATGCTGATCTGCACACAGCAATCACAGGTACAATTTTAGTGTATGAGGTACCTGCTTATACTTTATGGGACACGGGGGCCACACATTCGTTTGTGGCCATGGACTTTGTAGTTAGACAGAAGGTTGATTGCACGTCGTCAGATCAGCCCTACAGCATTATGCTACCGTCCGGAGAGTTTATGCACTCCGAGCAGGTGGTACGGGGCGATATAGTGTCAGTAGGAGACCAGAAGTTGTACGCCAACCTTATCGTTATTGGTATGAAAGGGTATGACGTCATTTTGGGGATGGACTGGCTGTTTAGACATCATGCCACCATCGACTGTAGGTCCCGGCTAGTGTCGTTTAAACGCCCGAATGAAGTAGAATTCTCTTATCAGGCAGTACCGAAGAAACACCGTATGCCTGTTATATCTTCCTTAAAAGCTCAACGGCTGATGAAGTCAGGGTGCATTGGATTTCTGGCCCATGTAATAGACGTACGAAGGCAAGGTGAGGCGGAACTTCAAAATATTCCGGTAGTCCGAGACTTTCCTGAGGTTTTCTTAGATGACTTACCGGGGTTACCACTTGATCGCGAAATCGAGTTTGAAATTGACGTGTACCTAGGTACGGAACCAGTGTCGAAGAATCCGTACCGTATGGCACCAATTGAGCTGAAGGAATTGAAGACTCAGCTGAAAGAGTTAGTGGACAAGGGTTTTGTACGCCCTAGCTTCTCTCCGTGGGGTGCTCCCGTATTATTTGTTAAGAAGAAGGATGGGTCCCTACGGATGTGTATTGACTACCGTGAGTTGAACAAGTTGACGATTAAGAATAAGTACCCGTTGCCAAGGATCGACGATTTATTTGACCAGCTACAAGGGGCTCGGGTATTCTCAAAGATTGACTTGCGCTCCGGATATTACCAGTTGAAGGTCAGAGCAAATGATATTCCAAAGACTGCCTTCAGGACCCGGTACGGGCATTACGAGTTCTTGGTGATGTCGTTCGGGTTGACTAATGCCCCTGCGGCATTTATGGACTTGATGAATAGGGTATTCCAGGAGTTCTTGGACAAATTCGTAATCGTCTTCATCGACGACATCCTGGTTTATTCTCGGACTGAAGAGGAACATGGGGAGCACTTGGCTATTGTGCTGTCAACTCTAAAACAGCATTAATTGTTTGCCAAACTATCAAAGTGTGAATTCTGGTTGAACAAGATTAATTTCTTAGGTCACGTGGTGTCTGCTGAAGGAGTATCTGTGGACCCGGCCAAGATTGAGGCTGTAAGAGACTGGCCAAGGCCGAGGAATGCAAGCGAGGTACGAAGCTTTATTGGACTAGCTGGTTATTACAGGAAATTCATCAAGGGATTTTCTGTGATAGCAAAACCTATGACCAGCTTAACAAGGAAGGACATCAAGTTCAGGTGGTCTGAAGCATGTGAGGTAAGCTTTCAGACACTTAAGCAGAAATTAACCACTGCTCCTCTACTAGTATTGCCAGTTGAAGACGGTAGATTCAGCGTGTACTGTGATGCGTCCAAGATTGGCTTGGGATGTGTACTAATGCAAGAAGGGAAAGTGGTAGCATACGCATCCCGACAATTGAAGAGCCATGAAGAAAACTACCCTACTCATGACCTTGAGTTAGCGGCAGTTGTATTTGCGCTGAAAGTATGGAGACACCACCTATATGGACAATCATGTGAGGTGTTTTTGGATCACAAAAGCTTGAAGTACATATTTACCCAGAAAGAGTTAAACATGAGGCAATGACGGTGGCTCGAATTTGTGAAAGACTATGACATCGAGATTAAATACCACCCGGGGAAAGCCAATGTGGTAGCCGATGCGTTGAACAGGACACCGTCTACTATACAACCTGCCTTGGCTACCATCTCACTGCCTTTAAGGACAGATATCCAGAAGTTTGAACTGGAGGTAGTTTCTAAACTATCGGCCGTATTGGCAAATCTAACGCTACGACCAACCGTTCTGGACCGAATTAAAGAGGCCCAGAAGACCAATTCAAAAAAAATGGCCGATATATTAAGCAAGGTGCCTATGGTCTCTTCTGAGTTCAGCTATTCGGGAGATGGTATCCTGAAGTTCAGAGATAGATGGTATGTTCCGAAGGATGAAGAGTTACGGAAGGACATCTTGTCGGAAGCCCACTCATCTTCTTTCTCTGTACATCCCGGTAGCACGAAGATGTATCAAGACTTGAAACTTCACTTCTGGTGGCCGAATATGAAGAATGAAGTGGCCAAGTATGTGGAGTCTTGTATGATATGTCAACAGGTCAAAGCTGAACATCAACGACCAAGTGGAACGCTTCAGCCTCTTCCGATTCCCGAATGGAAGTGGGAGAATATAACGATGGATTTTGTTGTTGGCCTACCAAGAACGGCTAAGGGCCATAATAGCATTTGGGTCATAGTTGACAGATTGACGAAGTCGGCCCACTTTCTACCTGTGAAGACGACATACTCCATGGACCAGTATGCAGAGCTGTATATTAGCGAGATTATTAAACTGCATGGCGTTCCTGTGTCGATTGTCTCAGACCATGATCCCAGATTCACTTCCAGGTTTTGGAAAAGTTTGCAGAGCTCTTTGGGTACGAAGTTGAATTTCAGCACGGCATTTCATCCACAGACTGACGGACAATCTGAGAGAACAATCCAAATACTGGAGGATATGCTAAGGTCGTGCGTGCTGGAATTTCATGCTCCTTGGAGTAGATATTTGCCACTCGTGGAGTTTGCCTACAACAATAGCTATCAGGCTACAATTGGCATGGCTCCTTATGAAGCTCTGTACGGCAGAAAGTGTAGATCCCCATTGTGTTGGGATGAGGTCGGAGAAACAAAGCTTATCGGCCCTGAAATATTACAGCAGATGTCTGAGGTGATAGCTGCTATCAAACAACGAATAAAGATTGCTCAGAGTCGACAGAAGAGTTATGCGGACAATAGAAGAAGAGACTTAGAGTTCGCTGTGGGCGATGAGGTATTCCTGAAAGTGTCACCTTTCAAAGGCGTAATGAGATTCGGTAAGAAAGGAAAGCTAAGCCCACGATTCATTGGCCCTTTTCCCATCCTGAAACGTGTGGGAAACATGGCTTATGAACTACAGTTGCCAGCGTCAATGGATGGAGTTCACAATGTCTTCCATGTTTCGATGCTGAGAAAGTGCGTACGAGATCCAACCCAAATAGTGGAACATGTGGACTTTGATATCATGCCGACGCTAACATATGAAGAAAGACCTATAAAGATATTGGATATGTCACTCAAAGTGTTGCGCAATCGAGTGGTCCCGTTGGTGAAAGTTTTATGGCGTAATCACAATGTGAAGGAAGCCACATGGGAAAGACAAGCAGATGTTAGAGCACAGTATCCGGACCTTTTCGCTTAGGCAAATTTTGAGGACAAAATTTCTGTTAAGGTGGGTGGAATGTAACACCCGGCATTTTCCGTGTAATTATTTTCCCCGAATAATTAAGTGGGATTACTCTAATATTAATGCAATGATTATTTTTAATGAAATTGTCGGAGTGTTCAATTGAATGAGAGTGATTGTAGAACCAA
The DNA here is from genome assembly GCA_022432975.1 of Begonia masoniana. Classification (NCBI taxonomy): domain Eukaryota; kingdom Viridiplantae; phylum Streptophyta; class Magnoliopsida; order Cucurbitales; family Begoniaceae; genus Begonia; species Begonia masoniana. The sequence goes on along the minus strand of CM039509.1, from coordinate 28,312,593 downwards.
TTCGACGAACTAAATAGAAGTTTAGTCAAAAACCAATGGAAGGGCAAATTAGGAAGAAATTAAGGTTGATGGGAGAAATCAAATGGATGACTGACACTTGGCAAACTTGTGGAAGAAGACAAGCCATGTATTCCATTTCCTTCTCTCCCTCCTACGTGAGACTTTTCACTTCTCTGCTTCTTCTCTTCTTTCTTTGTCTTCTCTCTTCCTGGCGATTGAAACAAAGTTCCACACTTTGTTTCTCCTGCATTCTTCTGTTTCCTTCAGCAAAGGTATGCATCTACTCACGCTGATAAATTTGGATGAGTAAAAGAATGTGTATTGCTGAAGTTTTAGGTTAAGTTATTTTGGAGAAAACTCTCGGTTTTTTTTTTTTTTTGTATGGAAACACACTTGTTGTTTTCTACAAATCTGAAATGAGTCTGCTGCATAATTTCCAAGTTATTAGTTAACATTTGCAGCATTGTTTATCTCTTTACGTGCATGTTACAGATCTGTCTATTCCGAGACTACCCAGCTAACTGCGTCGAGGAAAAACAGGTAAGTTCATAACCGTAGGTTGGCCCTTAAGGCCCTACATCACAGAGGTACTAGGATCCCAGTTCTGTCGGGTAGTTTTGGGTAGAAATGTTATAGCTTCTGTTCAGTTTGTGTTTTATGTTGTCTGTTCAGCTCATGTCCCGAGTTGTCTGTTTTCTGTTTCACAATATGCCCTGTTATTTCTGATGTCTGCTGTTATAGGTTCAGGCACTGAGACTGTCATGCATACACGTTTTACTGAAAATCCATGCAAAACTGATTTCTGTACACTGTTTGAAATTAAACAAGATAAAATCTGACTGTCTGAAATGTACCAGGTTAAGTGTGGGACGGGGACTGGCCCTTCTGGTTTTATCCCTCCTTGGGAATCTGAAAATATTGTCCCTAGCAAGGACCCTTTGGTTTTATCCCTCCTTAGGAATCTGAAAAACTGCTGTGCCTGATAGTGCACGTACTGAACCAGTTCCCCTATAAGTCTCACTTAATTCTTCTGCCACTGAAACTGAATGTTCTGTTCTGTCACCGCATTTCTGAAAATCTGCATGCATAGCATTTTGCATCACTGCATTCTGATTATGTCCTTACTGAGTTTTAGACTCATAGGTGAACTCTCTGATGTAGGTACCGAACCTGAAACCGAGGACCTTGTGCCTCAAAATGATGATCTGATGTAGTTGATGGCTCAAGCTCATGGGGGTTGGCTGCTGCAGTCAGGCATAAAATTCTGACCCGAGGTTTAAATTTCCTAAAATGTCTATTTTGTAAAGTCTTCTGGAAAATTATGGTTTGGTTGTAAAACCCTTCCTTTGAAGAAACTCTACAAGTATATGTCATATTCTGTACTGATTTTCAGACTTTAAAACAATGTATAGGTCTGATGTCTAAGTTTTTGAAACCGCTGTACTTGACAGTTTAGTTATATTCTAAAGTATTCTGGAATTGTTTGGGATACTTTCTGTTATTCTGTGCATGGATGATTCTGGTTTTGGGAACATGCATGCAGTTTGCCTCTTTAAATCTGTCAATTGTAAAGTATCTGTCAATTGTGAAGTATGCTTAACAGTCTTGTTTAGAATCAGGCATTGAAGGTTTACGTCTTTTATGCATTCTGCTTCTGCTGTATCTGACAGTTGAATTACGTTCTGATGTGTTCTTAAATAGTTTGGAACATTCTCTGTAGTCTGTACACAAAGGGTCTCTGGTATTAGAGCTTTCTATGTATAGTGAAATCCTTTAAACTTCTGTCATGCTTTCTGTTGTGTTCAAGAACCATGTTTTGAACTGGTTTGAAGAAATCTGAGACTTCTAAGTGTTCTATTTTATGCCCTCTGTTCGTATGTCTTCCTGTTAAAAGTTGTAAATTCTGTCTTTAAAATCATATCTGCCGATTTCACCTTCCGGTAAGAATTTTGAATACATCTACCGATGCCTTTTTGGAATGCATCCACCGCCAAGTAATGTTTTCTTATGTTTTCATTCCTACCGATGCCCGTTACCCTTTTTAAGTCTATGACTAAACTTCATCTACCGATAGATACTGTACATGTTTTGTCTTATTCCCATCCACCGCCAAACGGTGTTACTGCCTTAGGTTTTCATCTTCCGATTTCAATTGCTATCTGCATCTTCCGATGACGTCACCCATCTTCCGGCTGATGTCATCACCTCTTGCCGATTCTGTTTATTTCAGAACATCTTCCGGCTGACGTCATCTATCTTCCGGCTGACGTCATCACCTTCTGCCGGTTACGTTCGCTGTTTGCATCTGCCGGTTGACGTCATCCATCTTCCGGCTGACATCATCCGTTTTGTCTTAATCGACATCTTACGCCCAGTGTAGTTTACATCCACCGATAGTTTTAATCTTCCGGCCACGTCATCTGCCGAAGCCTCCCGCCAGTTTTGTTTATTTTTGTTTTCTTTTCTTCTGCTTCTCTTCTGTTATTCACTTATGTATTTCAGCCAACTGTATCCCGTTTGTTTTTGACTCCAGAGAACTCTCCCTCCCTGTAAACATTTTAAAAGTATAATGTCCTCTGTTTTGACCGATCTGTTCAAAAAAAAATTAGTCCCCGTTTTTCCGTTATCTGTCCCGGAGTGATGGCTCCGATCCCGGACTCCGATCGGGTCCCGGTTTCGGGCTGTCACAGTTACCCTCGAACACATTCAATGCATAACTCACAGTTTCATCATATCGTCCCTAAGTTTTAACCTTCCGCATTGTTCTGCCTTTGACGATACCACTCTGACATGAAACTGAAACTGATGACTGAACATCTGTAGTAGGCTGACTCACCGGCTCTGATGTACCCTCAGATCCCAACCTGAACTTCACCCAAGAACCTGACTTCTTCCAAGTCTTCTCAACCTTTCTCTTAGAAGGTGAATTCACAAACTTTGTAGCCTTATTACCCACCACATTGACTGTGGAACCCGCGATCTTCGCATGCATCACATATAATGAGGAGCATTTTTCTCCTCTCGCCACAATCAATGAACCTCTGGTAAGCTTCCATTTTCCATCACGAAAGGTGTTGCCAAAACCTTCGTCGTCAAGCTTTCCAGTCGAGACCAAATTCTTGCAGATGTCAGGGATGTGCTTCACACCTCTCAAAACCAAGGTGCTGCCAATGTCGGTCTCCAAACGCACATCTCCCATACCAATGGCTTTTGCAACGCCACCATTTCCCATCCTCACACTTCCAAAGTCACCCGAAGTGTAGGACGTACAGAAATCTCTCCGCGAAGTGGCATGTATTGAAGCACCACTATCGATCACCCAACTCGTATCTTGGCAATCAGAATTTACAACATCCTCGTTGTACACACTAAAGGACTCCTCGGTGGCTGTGTCTACCTCCTCATCTGTGTCACCCTCTTCGAACATCTTTTCCTTTCCTTTGGTAATCAGATTCTCCCGAAGAAACTTGTGACAAAATCTCTTTATGTGTCCTTTCTTGCCACAATGATAACACTCAAAGTTGGCGTGTTTTCCGGACTTCCTCTGACTTCGATTTTTATTGCCCGGACCTTTACTTTGACTTCTGCTCATATTTTCAACACTCAGAGCTGAACCTGTCGATGTTTCATCAGAATCAATCTTACGAACCTCCTCGGCAAGAATACGATCCCTCACATCGGTGAATACCAGCTTAGCACTTCCAACTGAATTACTAACTGCAGCTCTCATAGGCTCCCAACTATTTGGTAGAGACGCCATCAAAATTAGGGCACGAACCTCATCCTCAAAATCAATTTCCACAGATAGCAATTGATTGACAATCGTATTGAATTCATTCAGATGTGCTGCGACAGAAGTACCATCAATCATCTTCAAATTGAACAATTTCTTCATCAGAAATACCTTATTATTCGCAGACGGTTTCTCGTACATATCAGACAGAGCCTTCATCAGACTCGCTGTAGTTGTCTCTTTCGCCACGTTGTGAGCAACGCTTTGAGTCAGCGTCAATCTGACGACTCCCAAAACTTTTCTGTCAAGGCGATTCCATTCAACGTTGTCCATCTTTTCTGGTTTTGCACTCAATGGAAGTTCAAGATCTTTCCCGTATAAATAGTCTTCAATTTGCATTCTCTAGAACGCAAAATCTGTCCCATCGAATTTTTCAATACTAGGTCCTGTGTTATCCTCACCTGCCATTGTTATAAAAAACAATGCCCAAAAAACTGATATTTCCAGATCAATTATTTAACCCCAATAATCAATCTCCACAATATCAATAAACCTGCCAAATAAATTTTTCGAGCCTGAAAATATCTGAATCAATAACCTTGCCCAAATATTTTCCTAAAATTGCTCCCTTTTGAAATCAGAATAAATCCTGCAGAATATTCGGAACCAATCAAACTCGCCCAAAACCAGATATTTCTGATTAATTAGTCAACCCTAATAATCAATATCCACAACTCAGTAGATCCCGCCAAACAATTGAGAATTTTAATTCTCACAAAATCCTCAATTCAATTAATCAATTTTCCTAAAATCGAATAATTTGTTATCTCCAAAATATCACTGTCCCTATTAACAGCAAGCCAGCAGTGATGAACGGCAACCAGAAAACACCTTTTCTGCTTCTTCAATCGGACGGCGGCTTCCTCTGTTTCTTCGCTATCGGGCAGAACAGAACAGACCTTCTCTGTTCTTCTTCGGCCAAGCCCTCACCTAGGGCTTCTGATCGGAGGACATCGGCGTCTTCGGCGTCTTCTGTGCGATGCTCGGCGACAGCGGCGGCAACAGATGGTTCTGGTGCGCGCGGTGATGGCAGAACGGCGGCGAGCAGCGTTCTTTGCTACGCCTGGCTGGGGCACGCCTCTGCTCTGTTCTGCGCACGGTGGTTCTGCGAAACGCGTCGACGGTGGGAAGCTGGGCTCGGAGACGCGGGGTGTTCTGTCGGGCGGCGCACGCGGCAGTGACTTCCTCGCGGGGGCGGCCTTCTCTGTTCGGCGATGGTCGGCTGAACAGTGGGCTGTCTTTTTCTCTTCTCCGTCGAACAGAACAGTTGTGTTCTGTTCCTCTGTTCTTCTTCACCGTGGAAGAAGACAAAAAACAGAAAAACAAATCCTTTTGTTTTTCACCTTTTTTTTTTTATTTCCACTTTCTTTTTCCCTTGGCAAAATTTCACGCACAGAAAATTGCAAACCTGAAGTCAATCGTTACCCTTCGAATAATCAAACCATGATTTTCCGAAAACTACTTCAACTTGAAGCTCTGATACCAGTTGTTAGGATTAGACGCCCTAATCCACCTGTAACGAACGATCACAGAAAACACAGAAAAAGAAATAACGAGAAAATAATGGACACCGAATTTTACGTGGAAACCCTAGAAAGGGAAAAAACCACGGGCAGAGGAGAGAATCACTAATATCAAATTCGGTACCATGAGTTTTGCGACTCAAGCATCAATAAATAGAGAAAACATAAAATCCTAATATTGATAATGGGCCCGACCCGGCCTAACTAAAATTCGGGTCACACCAAATTCTAACACTAACATACTAACTTTATTACCTTTACAAGCTTATTCTACAAAATCCTTCATCCCACTTAACTTCCTTCTATTTCTATTATGATCATCCTTCTTCAGCACCGTATCAACTATCACTTTATTCGAATTTCAAAATTGGAGTCAGGTTTCGCCACTGATGAGATGGAGGTTCTTCAATCCAAAGCTAGTTTTCAAAAACCCAAATCCACCTCTTCTGCTCTTCTTCTTCTCAAACCTAACGAAGGGCTGATTCGCCAGGATAGATTTGGTTGAGCAGAGAAAGTTCAATCTTTATTTTCTTTGGAAAAAAAGACCTAAATTTTGTGCATCAGCCTCGTCAATACACATAGAGAGGGAGAGAAGGAGAGAGGGAGATTCAAAGGGAGTATTAGCACATGTTCTGTACATATGTATTTTGTTAGAGTATGTACTGAGTATGTACAGTGTCTAGTTTAGTTTACCTGTATAGTTTAGTTTTACCTCTTTCCGATGTTCATCATTAGTTTGCTGTACATATATATTGTACACTTGTACTCTTGAAAAATTGAATGAGAAGATTGCCGCCTTCATCCTCTTCTTCCTCTCCATCTTCGTGATTTCTGTAAACTCAACTTGGTATCAGAGCGCAGATGACGTCTCCAAGCTCGACAATTCCCTCCCCTTCTTCTAACTCCCCTTCATCTTTTTCTCTGCCACCTTTTCCCACCGCAAATCAAGTTTTAAACATCAAACTCAACCACACCAACTACCTGTTCTGGAAAGCTCAATTGCTCAACATCATCATTGCCAACGGACTCGAAACCATTCTGGACGGAACTCTACCTCAACCCCCACAATTTCTAGACAATCTTTCATCACAGATTAACCCCGAGTTTACCACATGGCAGCGCTTCAATCGCCTTCTGATGAGCTAGATTTTCTCCTCCTTATCAGAAGAGCTTCTTCCGATAATTATCTCCTTCTCCACTGCCGCTGACATGTGGACAGCCCTGGCTCGCCGGTTTGCATCCTCGTCGCTCGCTCGGATTACAGAACTACGAGGCCAGCTCCACTCTCTCACCAAAGATGGCCTCTCTGTTTCACAGTACACTCAAAAACTTACCTCTATCTGCAACACTCTCGCAGCCATCGGCCACCCCGTATCCCTCAGCGATCAAGGGATTTATCTTCTCGGTGGTCTTGGGAGTGATTACAATTCCTTTGTCACCTCTATTACAAACCGCGCCGACGAGCCCTCCATCGAAGATATCTACAGTTTGCTACAGAGATATGAGGTTCGCCTTGAGAAACAGAATCTTGCGACTTCTCTCCAGATGCCGAACTCCGCTCAGGCTCTCACCGTCGCCCATTAGCCATTCCGGCCGGCGTTGTTCCCTCGCCCTTTTGGCGTTCTAGTTCGCGCCCTAGCCCTCCTCTGCATCAGCACCCAGTCGGTTTTGGGTCTTCGCCGATGCCTCAATCCTTTTGGCGACCCACCCGGCCCAACTCTAAACCCAACCGGCCCAAATGTCAAATTTGCCATAAGCCGGGCCACCCAGCTTCAGTCTGCTTCCACCGTTTCAATCACTCTTACCCGACCAACCCAATTCCTCAAACCCGCCCACCAGCCCAACCCCCTTTAGCTTACCAAGCCAGCCCACTTCTTTATCCACAACCCAACCCAATTCCCTATCATTATTTTTACCCACCCGACCCATCTCCTCATAACTCGACCCAGCTGACCCACCCACCCACCCCCTCCTCCTCACTCTCTCCGTTTCCCGAATCCCCTTTGTTTCCCGAACATCCCGCCCCTCCGTGAGCTCTCTCCGCCGGTCTCCTTCCCTCCCCGCCGATTTCTGCTCCTTAGATCCTCGACTCCAGGGCCACCCACCATTTCTCTCCAACGTCTGCCTCTCTTCAACACCCTCAGACTCATTCTGGCCCGAATTTTGCTGTCACCGCCGATGGTAAGTCTTCTCCGATCTCTCACTTTGGTTCTGCTTTAATTTCAACTCCTTTCCGTGCCCTTCACTTAAATTCCATCTGTCATACTTCTGGTTTTTCCCATAATCTTCTTAGTGTTCGAAAATTATGCAGTGACAATTCTGTTGTTGTTGAATTTGATTCTCACTGTTTCTATGTTAAGGATCGGATTTCTCGCCAAATCCTTCTCCGGGGTTCACTTGTTAATGGTCTCTATCAGCTTCTCGTGCCCTCTGTCACTCGGTCTCTCTCTGCCTCCCTGCCGAGCTCACATTTTGTCTCCTCTCCCTCAGCCTTTCTGCCAGGGTCAAGGCAGTCTTCCACTCAGCTATGGCATTCCAGATTGGGTCACCCGTCTGTTTCTATTTTGCAAAGTGTAATGAATATTTGTAATATTCCTTTTGTGCACAATGAATTGCCCAATTTTTGTACTCCTGTCAAATGAGTAAATCTCACAGATGGCCATTTTCTATTTCTGAATCTCATTCTAATTTTCCCTTTGAACTTGTGCATACCGATGTGTGGGGTCCATCCCCTTTTCCTTCTTTCACTGGCGATCGTTACTTTCTCTTATTTGTGGACGATTGCACTCGTTTTACCCTGTTGTTCCCTTTAAAGTTAAAAAGCGATGTCCGTCTTACCTTTGTGCACTTTCATCGTTACGTTCAAACCCAATTTGGGTCTTCTATTAAAGTTGTTCAATCCGATTGGGGCGGAGAGTTCCAATCCCTCTCTTCCCTTTTTAAATCCCTTGGCATCCGTCACCGTGTCTCCTCTCCGTATACTCCTAATCAGAATGGACGTGTAGAGCGCAAAAACTGCCATATTGTCGAAACTAGTTCGCTCTCCTCTTCCATTCTTCTGTCCCTTACAAATTTTGGCCCTATGCTTTCTCTACTGCTACGAGTCTTATCAATGTCCTTCCTACACCTGTTCTTAAAAATAAATCCCCCTTCGAATGCTTGCACAACTCTCTTCCCGATTACGCCTCTCTACGTGTCTTTGGTTGCTTGTGTTTCCCCTTTCTTCGTCCTTACAATCAAAATAAACTCCAGCCTCGCTCTCTTCCGTGTGTGTTCTTAGGTCATAGCCCTAATCACAAAGGGTACTTTTGCCTAGAGCCTCGATCCCACAAACTCTACATCTCTCGTCACGTTGCTTTTGACGAATCCGTCTTCCCTTTCTCTTCTCTAAATTCATCTTCTCCTCTTCCTTCCTCATCCTCATTTCCCATCACCCTGAGTCATCCATCCCTCCTTCCAGTCCCTTCTCCTATTTCCTCTTCACTTCCTGTTTTCCGTTCTCCACCTATTTCTCCCGATCCAACCGCCTTACCTACACCTTCCCCACCTTCCCTGTCCTTTCCCCAACCTTCCGCTTCTCCAACCCTCACTCCCCTGTCTAACCCGGCCCCTCCTCTTCCCACAAATACTCATCCTATGCGCACCCGAGCCAAAGATGGTATCTTTAAGCCCAAAGCCTTCTCTGTAGAAACCACCATTGAACCCAAAACCTTTACCCAAGCCTCCAAACACCCTCACTGGTTGGCTGCTATGCATGAGGAAATGATGGCTCTATCTGCTAACTCTACTTGGACTTTGGTTCCTCCCCCTCTCGGCGTCAAGATTATTGGCTGTAAGTGGGTTTTTAAAACTAAACTTAATTCCGATGGCACCATCAACAGGTACAAAGCTCGTTTAGTGGCAAAGGGATATGATCAGACAGAAGGCATTGACTATGAGGAAACCTTCAGTTCCATTGTGAAACCTGCATCCATCCGTACCACTCTTGCCTTAGCCATCTTCTATGGCTGGATCATCAAACAGCTGGATGTAAGTAATGCCTTTTTACATGGTGATTTAATTGAGACAGTGTTTATGCAGCAGCCTCAAGGTTTTGTAAGTTCCTCTCATCCCTCTGCTGTATGTCACCTACGCGAGGCTCTTTATGGCTTAAAACAATCTCCTCAGGCCTGGTACACAAAGCTCTACACAGCTCTTCTCGATTGGGGCTTCATCGCTTCCAAGTCAGATACCTCTCTTTTCATCCGTCGCCAGTCTTCCGCCGTTATTATTATCTTAGTTTATGTTGACGACATCATTCTCACGGGTAACTCGGCTCCTTTACTGGATCAGCTTCTGTTATACCTACATTCTCAATTTAAGGTGCGTGACCTTGGACCATTATCATATTTTCTCGGGATTTCCGTCACCCACACTCCTACAAGCATGCGTTTTTCACAGTCTAGATATATTCATGAAATATTGCACAGAGCTAATATGGTCTCCTGCAAACCAGTTCCTACCCCGATGATTTCAGGCCCTATTCTTTCCAAGCATTCTGGTATCCCTCTTCGTGACGGCTCCCTTTATCGCAGCATAGTTGGCAGCCTGCAATACTGCTGTCTTACTCAGCCTGACATTGCTTTTGCTGTCAACAAAGTCTCTCAATTTATGCACTCTCTTTCAGACGCACATTGGCAGGCCGTCAAACGGATCTTGCGGTATCTCCAAGGTACTTCCTCTTTGGGTATATCCTTCTCCGCTTCTCCTGTCTCCAATTTGGTTTGTTATACAGATGCTGATTGGGCCTCCTGCCCCGATGATCGTAAGAGCACAAGTGGTTTCTGTATATTCTTGGGCTCCAACCTTATCTCGTGGTCGTCCACTAACTAGAAAACTGTCTCAAGTTCGAGCACTGAATCCGAATATCGCAGTGTAGCCATTGGTGCTGCCGAACTCTTGTGGCTCCAATCTTTGCTCCACGAATTGGGTTTTCCCCCTACCGAGGTACCTCTCATTTTATGTGATAATATCAGTGCCACCTATCTCGCTTCCAACCCAGTTCTCCACTCTAAATCAAAGCATGTTGAGATCGATTTTCACTTTGTACGTGAAAAAGTTCTCCACAAGACCTTGTCGGTGAAATTCACTCCTTCAGATCATCAATTGGCTGATGCCTTCACCAAGCCGCTCCCTCCTTCCACTTTCTCGGTTTTTCTCTCCAAGATCTTTGGTCTCCGGCTTTGATCTTGAGAGGGGATGTTAGAGTATGTACTGAGTATGTACAGTGTCTAGTTTAGTTTACCTGTATAGTTTAGTTTTACCTCTTTCCGATGTTCATCATTAGTTTGTTGTACATATATATTGTACACTTGTACTCTTGAAAAATTGAATGAGAAGATTGCCGCCTTCATCCTCTTCTTCCTCTCCATCTTCGTCGATTTCTGTAAACTCAACTTATTTTAACGAAATGATGAAAAATATTAAGGTCTAATCTGTACAAAAACAAATATTAAGTTGTTCTCGATACATTATCTAGAGATAAAATTACAGTTTATCCTCGTATTTTTAAACATGCCTCCTGTTTAATAAATTTTTGAAAAAATAAACATGCTTCCTAAAAAAATTTATCATCAATTATCAATTCAGTACATAATTAAATAGAGAGTGATTAAATCAAATTCAAGTAAGCGACACTAACAAAATCCGTCACAAATTTCATGGCACCACAAATTCCATTGTCTGCATTGGGATAAAATTTTATTATATATAGTATTTTCATTTTTTAATATTATATATATATATATATATACATATATATCGTTCTCCAGTGCTCTCAATACAATATTGTCCATTTTGGCTTAGAGCCTGCACGAATTTATTCTTAAGATTAGCTCAAAACGTGTTGTATTAGGTAGAAAAAGAACTCTACTTATAAACCACTCAATTTTTACTCTCCCAAGCGATACGAGATTGTCACCCCATCGTTATGGGCTGGATTCTCACACTGACAATTGCTTTCACATTGATTTTTATTTATTAATATTATATATATAGTTGTAAAACTAAAACTTTTAACATATAGTTATCTACATAAACAGATAACTTTCTAAAATAAAGTAAATAATAACATCACTAAAAGTTATGAAAATTATGCACTACTCGAGAGTAATTGTGGAGTCCCCCGATACTCTCAATTAAATATTGTCTACTTTAGGTCGAAACCCACACAGATTTGTTCTTAGAGTTAGCCTAAAGTGTGTTGTACCAGGTAGGAAGATGAACTCTACTTAAAAATCACTCAATTTTCACTTTCCAAACGATGTGAGATTGTACACCTCCATTAATATGGGTAGAGCCCTCACAATCAGCAGAATTTTAGGTCATCCTTGCCTTCACAAGTTGGACTACCACAGTAATCATGATGACTAAATTTTTAGGGTGTAGCATCAGCGATTCGAATTATTTTGGGTCGGGCAGATGGGCACTCATTATAGATTTCCCTTAAGATTTTGTTTTACTATGTAAAAATATATAAGATTTGGTCACATAACTCGCAATTGTATTTTAATTTTCATAATTGATTCTCTTCTCTCTTTATTTTTTTTGAAAGGATATTTTTTTAGGTTAAGACTTGGTGTTTCAAATTTTGTCTTTTTCTTTTTTGTTCCAAGTTTGATATATAACAACTTTGTTTTATTTTAAACATTCCAATTGTAGTTTTGGCATGTGAGAATAGGAGAGGGGGAGAGGGAGGTTCATGTTTAAAGAATCATGAGAGCCAAAAAAAAGATATCACCAAGTTAATACGTTGACAAATTTGAGAACTTTTTTTTTGTGATCCCTTGTTCTAAAAATAAGTTTTTTGACTCGCATCTATTTTCTTGATAGGGCAAATCTACAAAATAAGATATATGATTTGCATGATAAAATATAATAGCTTTTCATTAGGATGGAAGTCGATTTGGTTGTGAGGTATTTTCCAAGATCTAAAGAGAAATATCTCTTAGAAAAATGTGATTGAAGAATAAGATGAGAGAGTTTTGGGCTAAGTGATATATTTAACAATTTTAATTTTAATGAAAATCATTTTATTTTCTAGGTATTTTTCAGAAACTAGAGTGAGAGTGTATGTAACACCCGGGTTTTTTTTTATGGAAATTGGTAAGAAAATAAAATAGGTTGTTTTATTTAATTTAAAAGAATAAATAGGATGTTTAATTAAATAAATTGGTGGAACAAATGGTTTCTAATTTAGGTTCGGATATTTTCTGTGAAAGTAAGCCGTGGATTATAATTTTAGAGCAAGATTTATCGAAAGTCGAATTGGTCGGAAAATACGAGTGGGTATAACGGTAAATGTATTTGTATTAATGTTAATTATTATTATTATTATTATTATTATTATTATTATTATTAATAAAATAAAACAACAGAATGGCATTCTCCATTCTGCTGTTCGAGCCCGACGCCGAGCGAGGAGCAGGGGAGAGGGGGAGAGGCGCAGGGCGACAATCGGCGGAGCGAACACCGGCGTTTTCCGGCGCTCTCCGGCCAGACGCGGCGACGAGGGGTTCCGGCCTGTCTCCGCGCACGAACCGCCCGGTAAGGCTCGGTTTTTCCCTGTTTTTGCTCTGTTCGAGGCCGAGGGTGAGGAGCGACTTAGAGCTCCGATCGCCGGCCGTTTTTGGCTGTTCACGGCGTTGTCTTGCTGAGCATAACGTCGGCAGAGATTGCCGAGCATCATTGAGCTCAATTTGAGCGAAATTCAGTGAAGCCCGATTTAGGGCATTTCGGTTTTGCTCTGTATTTTCGAGGTTTTTTGTTAGATTATGTTAATTGAGGCTAAATATGGTTGATTGGTGAGCAATTGAGTGAAAATTGATGAAAAAATCAAAATGGGGAAAATTCCGGGTAAAGGGGCAGTTCGGGTTTTTGCCATTTTGACCTAGCTAGGGTCGTTTGTTTTCAAATTGCTTTTGGAAGGTTCAAATAGGTTATTAGAGGAGTACGTGGCCGCTGGAATCGTTCGATTCCGATAACCGACGCAAAAGTTATGCACGTTTGAGGTTTTGGGTCGGTTTTTACCGAACCCAAATTAGTTGCCCGATTAGTTAGACTTTAGTTGAGTTAAGCTAGAAATAGTAGTTTGAGAGTAATTGGGGAATGTATGATTGATTGTAATGAAGTTTGACTATTTGTCGTAGGTCGAGCCGTACGTGGATAGGGAATCGAGAATCCTCAGTAAGCTAGGACGCCAGGTAAGTAGAGGACGTTTGTTTTGCCTTCGGGCCTACACCACGGAACGGTAGGGAATTGTTGTTTGGTGGTTTCTTTGCTTTGCATGAATTGTTAGTTGGTTGCTTTACTTGGTTTGAATTGTGAATTGGTTGCTTTGCTTTGTATTGTTTTGGTTAAGCATGGTTGGGTTGAATGGTGGCCTTGTATTGTTTTGGTTGTGTGGTTGATTAAATTGTTTTGGTTGTGTGGTTGACTGTATTGTTTTGGTTGTGTGGTTGACTTGTATTGTTTTGGTTGTGCGGTTGCTTGTTGTTGGTGTTTGTGTGAGTCGCCTCGTCGCGAATTAGTGTCTAAAAGTATGACAGTTTCGGGAGGCGTTTGTGTGAATCACCTCGTCGCGAATTAGTGTCTGAAAGTATGACAGTTTCGGGAGGTGTTTGTGTGAGTCGCCTCGTCGCGAATTAGTGTCTGAAAGTATGACAGTTTCGGGAGGCGTTTGTGTGAATCACCTCGTCGCGAATTAGTGTCTGAAAGTATGACAGTTTCGGGAGGTGTTTGTGTGAGTTACCTCGTCGCGAATTAGTGTCTGAAAGTATGACAGTTTTGGGAGGTGTTTGTGTGAGTCGCCTCGTTGCGAATTAGTGTCTGAAAGTATGACAGTTTCGGGAGGCGTTTGTGTGAATCACCTCGTCGCAAATTAGTGTCTGAAAGTATGACAGTTTCAGGAGGTGTTTGTGTGAGTCACCTCGTCGCGAATTAGTATCTGAAAGTATGACAGTTCGGGAGGTGTCTACCAGTGAGTTGATAATGAACGAGGTTCATTGATCGACGTGGGAGAAGATCATGTATGGCCGTGTTGTGAGTTGCATTGTTGTGTGGTGTGGCATTGTCTGGCATGGCAATGAGTGAGGCACTTCGGTGCGGTGCGGGCAACTAGTATTGTTTGGTCGTGTCGTCGTGTTGTGTTGAGACGGTTTGTTGAGTTGCCTTGGGGTGTTTGTGTTGTTGTGTTAGGGATGTTGTGTGTGCACTGTACGTGTCTATAATTGTTATCCCCTACTTGCTAAGCGTAAGCTTACGTGTGTGTGTGTGTTCTGTGGTGTAGGTAACGATGCGGTTACAGGTGAGCTGAGCGAGTGAGCCATGACTTGGGAGCCGTCGGAGAAGTACGGGGCATGCCGGTGCAGGCAGTTGTCGGGGCGCCTCGACCATGGTCTTCGGAGATGTGGGGTTTAATATTTTGGTGGTTATTGTAATTGTATTTGTATTTGTTGTATATAGTTAGGTTAAGGGTGATGTGTCGCCTTGTATTTGGAGGTTTTTATATGTGGGATTGTTGAGTGGATAGCTGGTTAGTGAAGTAAGATTATTCTGGATTGTTTGGGATTGGATTGTATGCAGGTATCTAGCATTTTGGAGGCGCCATTTTCAGGCGTTACTTTGCCGAAATTTTCGGGAATGACGCCGTGGTGCTTGAAGGTTAGGATTAAAAGAGTCTAGGCAACTAGGTATGACCTAAAAGAGTTTTAGGAGATTTAGTTTAAATCCTGCGGTGTTAATTTGATTTTTTTTAATGAGGTTTTAGCGTGGGATTAGTTAGCAAAGTAGCGCTCCGAGCCAGGGTGGGTTCGGGGGCGTTACAAGATGGTATCAGAGCATAAATGGTCGAGTCGTTTAAAGGATTACCCGACAATGCCGGCCGCCGTGCAACGTGCTTCACCGACTGTAAGTATTTCTTTACTTTTAGTTAGTTTATATTAGATTAACGCAAAATAGATTTTATGAGGGAGATAGAAGAAGAAGAAGATATAGATAAGTAATAAGATTTGAATAGATAAAAGTTTGGCCATATTTAGCAAACCCTTGAAATTTTCGGATACGATGAACTAGATAAGAGTGTGAAGTTGGAAATGAAATTTATCGGGATACACCTTAGATCGTAGAGGTATTATTAGTATGTTTATGTGAATCAATGGAAAAATGTAGAATAATTAGAGTTACGCATAGTGAGAGTAGTTAGATGTTGATTATGTGTGGGTGTTTAGTTTAAGTAAATTGTTAAGAGGGTATGGGAAGTAGCTATTGCCGTAATACTTGTAGAAAATGTTACTGATCAAGGCAATGTGGTGACTGTGAAAGCCGAAGGATCATATAGGAGGGTAAATAGTTTCGGCCAGAGTCATTAAGTTAGGAGTGAATAGACTCAAGCTTAGGAGGTAAATGATCACTCAAGTGCTATGAGATTAGGAGTATGGTGGATGTGTGATGCAAGATAGATGGGTGGCAGATATTCACTTAACTCAAAGAGAGGGTTAAGATAAGCTGGTGAGCTATTAAATATTTAGTGTTTCGTATGAAGCTAGGAAAGTTAGAAGATATTAAACACGAAAGCGAAGAAAGGTTTACATGGACTTAGAAGTAAGTTGAGTTTGGGAGAGTTTAGGAAAGTTATGAAAGTTTAGATGTTAAGTTATGGAATGGTATGGGTATGAGAAATGAGAAATGGTACGAAAAGTGTGTGAGGGGATTATGTTTGAGTGTCTAGTCTCAATAAAGCGTTTTGAGCACTTTTATAGCACTTTTAGAAGATGAGGTTGATTGAGTCAAATTGGTAATTGTGGACTCGAAGTGATCATATAGTAATGTTCATATTAAGAAAGCCATTAGATTTTGAGGAATTAGAGAATCAAAGATTAATGCACAGTGATACGCAAGTTTAAAAATAGTTGATCCTTAGGGCATATGTACCAACTTGGTAATGACTCAATAAAGAACTATTGAGTATTACAGATTGTATTCAATGAGTACATGAATGAATGATTAGAAGTTAAATGCCTTGATTAAGTAGAGCCTCTAGAATTAGGAAGATGTTCGGAGATTTAGAATAATGTACGTGATGTTAGGAGGTATGGTAAATCAGTGAGAGGGAGTACCATTGTAGAAATGGAACAAGTAGGAGACTGAACGAGTAGGAAGAGCAAAATAGAGGAGATTTAGTTATTAAATTTTGGAGAAAATCCTGAGTGAAATTAGATATTTGTATAAGTTGAAGAGATTTAGGAAAGAGATTAGAAGTGGTATAATGTAACAAGAGAAAAGTTAGAATTAGTGTGTGAGTGATTTAGAGATAATGTTAAGTTCAAAAGCTTAAAGGTTCGACTCAGATGTAACGAAGTCGGAATCGTTGAGGTCAAAGTCAAAAAGTTTAAGAGTGGATAGGTTTAAGTATAAGATGTAAGTTAGAACTCAAATGCTGGAATTATGCAATATAGATAGAAGAAGTGCTAAGTTAGATTATGAAGTTTAGAAGGAGGTAAGCTAAGAGATAAGTAAATTTTAATGGAAGAGTAGATAAAAGGGTTAGACATTGATTAGTTAAAGTTTCATGTGAAACTGCAGTAATTAGTGAATAGAAGGAAAGAAAGTTCACACAGAAAGTTTACGAATAAATTAGCTGGGATTAGTTAGCAAGGTAGCGCTCGAGCCAGGGTGATGTTCTGTGTGTTCTGTGTGTTCTGTGTGTTCTGTGTGTTCTGTGTGTTCTGTGTGTTCTGTGTGTTCTGTGTGTTCTGTGTGTTCTGTGTGTTCTGTGTGTTCTGTGTGTTCTGTGTGTTCTGTGTGTTCTGTGTGTTCTGTGTGTTCTGTGTGTTCTGTGTGTTCTGTGTGTTCTGTGTGTTCTGTGTGTTCTGTGTGTTCTGTGTGTTCTGTGTGTTCTGTGTGTTCTGTGTGTTCTGTGTGTTCTGTGTGTTCTGTGTGTTCTGTGTGTTCTGTGTGTTCTGTGTGTTCTGTGTGTTCTGTGTGTTCTGTGTGTTCTGTGTGTTCTGTGTGTTCTGTGTGTTCTGTGTGTTCTGTGTGTTCTGTGTGTTCTGTGTGTTCTGTGTGTTCTGTGTGTTCTGTGTGTTCTGTGTGTTCTGTGTGTTCTGTGTGTTCTGTGTGTTCTGTGTGTTCTGTGTGTTCTGTGTGTTCTGTGTGTTCTGTGTGTTCTGTGTGTTCTGGACAAAGCCAATGAATGAAAGCCAAGTGTTCAACTTGTTTGAACAAGATATGTTCTTCTCCTACGTGAAACCCTTCTCATCTTTCATCTCTTCTCTGCTCTCTCTCTTCCAGACGACGTGCGACGAATCCCAAATTTCGGTCTTCTCCTGTTTTTCACCATTTTCCCGTGAAGGTAGTCTTCTAAGTAGTTAGTAAGTATGGACAAGTTAAACATTAGTTTTTTTGAAGTTTAGGTTAATGTCCGATTTCGCATGGTATAGGTTAGCAAACCACAGTAGACGTGCGTACAAAGCTTGCTGCATTTCGGACAACAGGTAAGTTCATGCGTATAAGTTAGCCCTTAAGGCCCTACAGCACGGAAATACTAGGTTTTGGTTCGGATAGTTAGGTCGTAGGTTATACTATAAGCTAAACGTGTTCTGTGTGTTCTGTGTGTTCTGTTTCATGTTTGTTTTATTCTATCACCTGTATATGTTGAGTTTAAGCACCATATATGTTCATGCATATAAGTTTTCTGGAAAACCATATAAATGTTTTTCAGCACCAAATTTGAAGTTATGAAAGTTAAAAATGTGAATGTAATGTATAGTTAAGTGTAGACGAGGACTGACATCCTGTCATGTACTCCTGTTATGTCCTATTGTGGCATGTACTCCCGTTGCGCCAGCTCTTCTTCCCACTTATACCTTCCTGTCCAGTGAAACGTAATGTTCATGTATTTGAAAATGTTCATGCACAGCATATGCATCACTGCATTTCATGTTCTTACTAAGCTCTAGGCTCATAGTTGAACTCCCTGTTGTAGGTATGGATCCTCCAGATGAGGACTTTGTACCTCAAGCTGATGAGTTGATGTAGTTGACGGATCAAGCTTATGGGGATTGGTCGTTGCAGTCAGACAAATGGTATTCTTGTGAGGATGTATTTTTCTATAGTTATGTCAAGTTCTGTACAACTTCTAAAATTTTAAAACGATGTATAAACTTTCTGTTGATGTTTTAAAAACCTCTGTTTGACAGTTGATTGTATATTTGAAATATTCTGGAACTGTTTGGAATCTTTTCCTTTCAGGTTGTGCATGGATTGTCTCAAGTTTTAGAGCTATCTATGCAGTTTGTTTTCTTGAATCTCTGTCATGTTGTCAAGTGTGTTTTAAAACTATGTTTTGAATCGGGTTTTAGAAGTTCAAAGTTTTTTGTGTCAAAAGAAATAAGTCGTTAAACAGAGAGGTAGTCGATCGTTCGCCTGGGGTAACCGATCGATCGACGGAGTATATGTTTATGTCTTTCAAGTCTTCAAGTCTTTCCTTCTGCAAAACAGTCGTCCACGCCTTCTGAAAAAGAGTTGTCCATTTTCTACTGTTAAACAGTCGTCCATTTTTGTCCTTTAAAATTATCGTCCAAAGTTATCGTCCAAAGTTGTGGGCGATAACATCGTCCAAAGTCCAACTGTCCACTGTACTCGTTCGACGGGTAATTGTTTAAAGTATTCGGCTAAGTGTAGTCGTCCAAAGTTATCGTCCAAAGTTGTGGGCAATAACGTCATCTACTTATGTCGTCCACGATTTTTGTTATCCACGGCTTCTGTCATTTGTTTCTGTCGTCCACAGCCTCTGTTGTCGTCTGTCGTCCACGACTTCTGTTGTCCACGGCTTCTGTCATCTGTTTCTGTCATCCACAGCTCCTGTTTGTGTAACGCCCCCGAATCCACCCCGACTCGGTGCGCTACTTGGCTCACTCTAACCCCGATGAAAACGACGTTTAAAATAATTTTTATAAACCCCAAAACATAAAAAAATGGACACAACGGAATTTAAAGCTAAGTCTCCCGAAGCTCTCTTATGTCATACCTAGCTGCCTAGACTCACTAATTTCCCTTAATCCTAACCGTTAAGTACCACGGTGTCCTCCCAGAAAATTTTGACAAAGTAACGCCTGAAAATGGCACCTCCAAAATGCTAGGTACCTGCAAACAAATCAATCCTCAACCAGATTCATAACTCTTACTCAACTATCCACTCAACTATCCAGCATACGAAATCTCCAAATAGTAGTAAAGAGAGAAACTATAATACTAACATCCCTAAGTGAAGAAAAATCCACAGTATAGGGCGACACATCACCCTTAACTTAACTATAACTTTCCAAACATCAACCAAAAGAGTTATAAATTCCCATCATTTTCATAAACAAAAATCTACAATAAACTACAAAAATACAAAGCCCCACATCCCCCGAAGACCATGGTCGAGGCGCCCCGACAACTACCCGCACCGACACACCCTGTGCGTCTCCGACTACTCCCAAGTCTTGGCTCACATGCAACCGCGTCGTTACCTACACCATAGAACACACACACACGTAAGCTTATGCTTAGCAAGTTAGGGATAACAAATGCGAATAAACAAAATGCAACTGATCCTATCACAAGCAATTTCTACACTCTCTGTTGGTTTCGATTAAATTCTCATTTTATTAATCGTTTACCCGTGCATCATTCGTAGAGACCCTCCCGAGGTGCTCCACGAGCACTACTCCCTGGCGAGGTAATTCTATTCAATATCACGGTTCAATCTCTTCTTATCACAATGCATCACTCATAGAGATCCTCCCGAGGTGCTCCACGAGCACTACTCCCCGGCAAGACAGCCCTACTCGGTATCACTGTTCAGTCTATTATTATCACAACACATCTCTCGTAGAGACCCTCCCGAGGTGCTTCACGAGCACTACTCCCCGCAGAGGCAGCTCTACTCGATATCACTGTTTAGTGCAATGCATCCCTTGTAGAGACCCTCCCGAGGTGCTCCACGAGCACTACTCCCCTGCGAGGCAGCCCTACTTGGGATCACGTTGCCTTTCCCATTATTTCTTTACATTAGTGCTCACTCTTCAAACTCGTGCTCACAACTCATTTTTTTTTTGCGGTTCTAAAACCGTGACGCATGTCACACAATGCACAACATAAAATAAAACACAACAATCAAACAACCAAACAAACAAACATCCCTACCGTTCCATGGTGTAGGCCCGAAGGCAACAAAACACACAATCCTCTACTTACCTGACCGCTCGGTGTGTAATGACTCACTTCATCCGATCACTTCACTAGCTCGATGACCTAAAATAACGAAAACTTAACTTGGTAAGTTACCAATAAACTCTAAAGGATTTTCTAACTAAAACTAAACAACACTTAAAACAATTTCACTCTTAAAACTCTAAAATCCGATTTTATGCACACTTTTTAGCGTCCAACTTCAAACAGTCATAACTTTCTCGTTTTTCAACGGATTTCAACGTGCCACCCCACTTCGGAAACCTCTACACGTCTACTATCCATTGAAACACTTAAATTAACCACATAAACCACTTTGCCGAACCAAAAATGCAAAAACAGAACCGGCACACTTTGAGTTAAAAACCGGTTTTTCACAACTTACTTCCAATCTTCCATTTCTCTTTAAAAATCACCTAAACTAATCCATTCAACAATTAAAACATCAAATTTAGAAAGAAAACACTCTTTTGAAACAAAAAATTCGGACTCCATGAACTAGGGTTTCCAAACCCCAATCAACACCTCACAAAATACCATAAAAACACTTCAAATTAACACCTAAATGTAATACACTCAAAACCCAAGTAAAAGCTCACCTTAAACCTTGAGAAAGATGATGAAAAATGGAGGAGAGCAAAGATTCTAAGGACTGAAAATGGCGTGGAGAAGAAAGAAGAAGAAAAGGTGTTTTGCCATTTTAACACTTAATTCACCAATTTTATAAAATCAACTTTTTACCTTTTTGTTTTTACCACCATTTTCCTTAAAATTTCAAATCCACCCTCACCTTTTTCTTTCATAACTACCAACGTGATTGGCTTCTTCTTTACCCTCCTTTAATTTAAATTTTCTAACTAATTTTTTTTTCTATTGGTTTTTATGTGTTGACTTTTCAAACACTTTGAATTTTCAACCAACACTTCCTTTTTGACTTTTCAAACCTCCAAATCTCTTCCTTTTCCTTTCTCAACGTGAAGCCTTCTTTCCTTTCCCACTTTATACATTTTTCATTATTGGTTCATATATCTTTGACTTTTCAATTTCTCTTTAAGCTTTTGACTTGTCAACCCATAAAACCTTCATTTTGTTCAACACTTACAACCCTCATCACATATCTCATAGATCTTGAATAATTAACTCTCATAACACTTCTAACTTACATGCTAGGAAAATTTCGGGTGTTACAGTTTGTCCACAGATTCTGTCTTTGATTTTAAACGTCCACGGTCACTGCCCTTTTTATTAAATGTCCACGGTCACTGCCTTTTTTGTTAAACGTCCACAGGCTTCTGTCTTTGTCTTTTATCTTAAATGTCCACAGGCTCTTGTTGTCCACTGTTTCTGTCCTTTTATTTCAAACGTCTACGGCTTCTGTCGTCTACAGTAAGTCTTACACTGCACGACTTCCAGTTTCTGTTTCCCATTTTATTAAGTTTTCCACTGCATGTCTGTCGTCCATTCTGCTCTTTATTTTAAACGTCCAAAGTATTCTGTTTTTCCTGTTTTCATTTCTCCCTGTCTTCCTCGTCCAGAGTACTCATCCAAGTTTCAATATCCCTGTCTTCCTGTATTTCTTCTGCCATTTACTTCTGGAATCCGACTTTAAATATGACTTACAGTCTTCAACACTTTTTCCTCTCTGTAAGCTCTCTGTCAAGGTTTTAAAAGTAAGAGTTTCCAGTTTCAGTCGCCCACTTCTGTTTCATGATTTTCTGTTTTCACGTCTTCAAAT
The DNA here is from genome assembly GCA_022432975.1 of Begonia masoniana. Lineage (NCBI taxonomy): Eukaryota > Viridiplantae > Streptophyta > Magnoliopsida > Cucurbitales > Begoniaceae > Begonia > Begonia masoniana. Next base: position 28,290,269 of record CM039509.1, on the reverse strand, counting down.
TTAAGACTTTTAAAAAGTCGAAGGTTTTACGTCCAAATGTCAGAATCCTATTTAAGTCGAAGTCAAGTCCTGGTGAAAATCCCGGGAATTGTTTTCGTTCCTCCCTGCCTTCTGTCTTCCTGTTTTCTTCTACCAATTATTCCTGTAACCTAATTTTAACTTATCTTCCAATCTTCAGCTCCATAGAAGGTTTTCTGTGACGGCCCCGAAACCGGACCCGATCGGGATCCGAGAACCGAGCCGTCACTCCGGGACATTTACAGGAAACGGGGACAACTATTTTTTTTTTCGACTTTTTAAAACTCACGGACATTTAAAAAGGATGACATAAAATAAAATAAAAGTAAAATAAATAAACATAAACTGGGAATCATACAGTGGAAGACTTACAGTAGATGACAAGGGTGGATGACAGGGGTGGATGACAGAATTGACTGGGGCGGATGACTGGGGCGGATGACTGGGGCGGATGACTGGGCGGATGACTAAGTCGTATAACTGGGCGGATGACTGAATTGACTTTGACTGGGGCGGATGACTAAGGCATTTAACTAGGCGGATGACTAAGGCATATAACTGGGCGGATGACTGAATTGACTTTGACTGGGGCGGATGACTAAGGCATTTAACTGGGCGGATGACTAAGGCACATAACTGGGCGGATGACTGAATTGACTTTGACTGGGGCGGATGACAAAATTGACTGGGGCGGATGACTAACGCATATAACTGGGCGGATGACTAAGGCATATAACTGGGCGGATGACTTAATTGACTTTGACTGGGGCGGATGACAGAATTTAACAGGATGATATACAAACAGAAAACATAACAACAGAAGGCATGAAACTTCAAATTTTACTAAAAACCCGATTCAAAACATAGTTTTAATGACATACAAACAGAAAACATAACAACAGAAGGCATGAAACTTCAAATTTTACTAAAAACCCGATTCAAAACATAGTTTTAAAAACATACTTGACAACATGACAGACAACATGACAGAGATTCGAGAAAACAAACTGCATGGATAGCTCTAAACTCGAGACAATCCATGCACACACTAACAGAGAAAACTCAAGGCAGTTCCAGAATATTTCAAAATACACATTCAACTGTCAAACAGAATTTTAAAAAACATCAACACAGATTTTATACCTCGTTTTGAAGATCCCAAAAGTTTTACAGAACTTGACATACACTTCAAACGTTTTAAAACCCCAAAACAACTTGTACAAAACTTGACATAACTTTACGTAAACACATTCTCACAGGAATGACATTTGTCTGACTGCAGCAACCATCCCGTGAGCTCCTCCGCCAACTACATCAACTCATCAGTTTGAGGCTCAAGCTCCTCATCTGGAGGATCCGTACCTACAACAGGGAGTTCGACTATGAGCCTAGAGCTCAGCAAGAACATACAATGCAGAGTGATGAACGTGTTATGCATGAATCTTTTTCAAATACATGAACATTACATTACATTACATTATACTGGACAGGAAGGTATAAGTGGGAAGAAGAGCTGGCGCAACAGGAGTACATGCCACAACAGGACATAACAGGAGTACATGAAAGGATGCCAGTCCTCATCCACACTTAACCATACATTTCATTACAGGTTTTATCTTACTTAACTTCAAACAGTGTACAGAAAACATTTTTCATGACTTTCAGAGAAAACGTGTATGCATGAACATTCATAGACAGGCAACAGAATAATAAGCAGAATAAGCAGAATATAAAACAGAATACACTTAACTTAAAACATAACCTATGGTTTAACTACCCAACAGAAATCTCGACAACATAAACCTAGTACCTCGATATTGTAGGGCCTTAAGGGCCAAACCTATACGTATGAACTTACCTGTTGTCCGAAATGCAGCAAGCTATGCGCGCACAACAACGTTGGTTCGCAAACCTATAGCATGCATAAACGGACATTAACCCTAAACATCACAAAACTAGCAAATGAATAAACTAAAAAATCGTTTTCTATCTAAGATGATTACCTTAGACCGAAAAGCAGGAGGAAAATCAGAGAAGGAAGAAACTCCTTGCGTTAGTTTTCTTCAACCGAAAGAGAGAAGCAGAGAGGAAAATGAGAGAGAGAGCAGAGAGGGAAATGTCTCACGTAGGAGGAAGAGAAGGAAATGGGATACATGGCTTATCTTCTTCCACAAGTTTGCCAAGTATCAATCATCCATTTGATTTCTCCCACCAACCTTAATTTCTTCCTAATTTGCCCTTCCATTGGTTTTTAACTAAAACATTATTTAGTTAATCGATTCGGTCTCACGAATCACCCTCGTTCGACTAATCACATCGACAACTTTATTAGAAACAGTCATTACATTAATATCAGAGTAATCCCGCTTAATTATTCGGGGAAATAATTACACGGAAAAATACCGGGTGTTACATTCCACCCACCTTAACAAAATTTTGTCCCTAAAATTTGCCTAAGCGAATAGCTCCGGATATTGGGCTCTAACATCTGCTTGTCTTTCCCACGTGGCTTCCTCCACATTGTGGTTGCGCCATAACACTTTTACCAGTGGAACCACCCTGTTTTGCAATACTTTGAGTGACATATCCAATATCTTTATAGGTCTTTCTTCATATGTCAGCGTCGGCATGATATCAAAGTCCACATGTTCCACTATTTGGGTTGGATCTCGTACGCACTTTCTCAGCATCGAAACATGGAAGACATTATGAACTCCATCCATTGACGCTGGCAACTGTAGCTTGTAAGCCACGCTTCCCACACGCTTCAAAATGGGAAAAGGTCCAATGAACCGTGGGCTGAGCTTCCCTTTCTTGCCAAATCTCATTACACCTTTGAAAGGCGACACCTTCAGGAATACTTCATCGCCTTCAGCGAACTCCAAGTCTCTCCGTCTCCGATCTGCATAACTTTTCTGTCGACTCATAGCAGTGTTGATTCGTTGTTTGATAACAGCAATCACCTCAGACATCTGCTGTAATATCTCAGGGCCGACAAGTCTGGACTCTCCAACTTCATCCCAACATAACGGAGATCTACATTTTCTGCCATAGAGGGCTTCATATGGAGCCATGTCGATAGTAGCCTGGTAGCTGTTATTATAAGCGAATTCAATTAACGGCAAATATCTACTCCAAGGAGCATGAAGTTCCAACACACACGACCTTAACATGTCCTCCAATATCTGAATTGTTCTCTCAGATTGTCCATCTGTCTGTGGGTGAAACGCCGTGCTGAAATCCAGCTTTGTACCCAAGGAGTTTTGCAAGCTTTTCCAAAACCTGGAAGTGAACCTGGGATCCCGGTCAGATACAATTGACACTGGAATACCATGCAACCTGACAATCTCACCAATGTATAACTCTGCATACTGGTCCATAGAGAATGTCGTCTTCACAGGTAGAAAGTGGGCCGACTTGGTTAGTCTATCTACAATGACCCATATACTGTTATGGCCTTTAACCGTCCTCGGAAGGCCGACAACAAAATCCATCGTAATATTCTCCCATTTCCATTTGGGAATCGGGAGAGGCTGAAGCGTCCCAGCTGGTCGTTGATGTTCAGCCTTGACTTGTTGACATATCATGCAAGACTCCACAAATTTGGCCACTTCATTCTTCATATTCGGCCACCAGAAGTGAAGTTTCAAGTCTTAATACATCTTCGTGCTTCCAGGATGCACAGAGAAAGAAGACGAGTGGGCTTCCGACAAGATGTTCTTTCGTAGCTCTTCATCTCTCGGAACATACCACCTATCTTTGAACTTCAGAATACCATCTCCCGAATAACTGAAATCGGAAGAAGCCATAGGTAACTTGCTCACTACATCGGCCATCTCCTTTGAACTGGTCTTCTGGGCTTCCTTAATTCTGTCCAGAATAGTTGGCCGTAATGTTAGATCTGCCAACACGGCTGACAGCTTAAAAACCACTTCCAAATCAAATCTCTGAATTTCTGTCCTCAAAGGCATTGACATGGCCGTCAAGGCCGGTTGCATAGTAGCCGGCATCCTGCTCAACGCATCAGCCACCACGTTTGCTTTCCCCGGGTGATATTTGATCTCGATGTCATAGTCTTTCACAAATTCGAGCCACCGTCGTTGCCTCATGTTTAACTCTTTCTGGGTAAATATGTACTTCAAGATTTTGTGATCCGAAAACACCTCACATGATTGCCCATACAAGTGGTGTCTCCATACCTTCAGTGCAAAGACAACTGCCGCTAACTTCAAGTCATGAGTAGGGTAGTTTTGCTCGTGGCTCTTCAATTGTCTGGATGCGTATGCCACCACTTTTCCTTCTTGCATTAATACGCAACCCAGGCCAATCCTCGACGCGTCGCAATAAATACTGAACTTGCCGCTTTCAACTGGCAACACTAACAGAGGAGCAGTGGTTAATTTCTGCTTAAGTGTCTGAAAGCTCACCTCACATGCTTCCGACCACCTGAACTTGATGTCCTTCCTTGTTAAGCTGGTCATAGGTTTTGCTATCACAGAAAATCCCTTGATGAATTTCCTGTAATAACCAGCTAGTCCGATAAAGCTTCGTACTTCGCCGGCATTCCTTGGTTTTGGCCAATCTTTTACGGCCTGAATCTTGGCCGGGTCTACAGAAACTCCCTCTGCAGACACCACGTGGCCTAGGAAATTAATCTTGTTCAACCAGAATTCGCACTTTGATAGCTTGGCAAACAATTGATGCTGCTTTAGAGTTGACAGCACAATAGCCAAGTGCTCTTTATGCTCCTCTTCAGTCCAAGAATAAACTAGGATGTCGTCGATGAAGACGATTACAAATTTATCCAGATAGTCCTGGAATATCCTGTTCATCAAGTCCATAAATGCTGCCGGGGCATTAGTTAACCCGAACGACATCACCAAGAACTCGTAATGCCCGTATCGAGTCCTGAACGCAGTCTTTGGAATATCATCAGCTCTGACCTTCAACTGGTAATAACCGGAGCGCAAGTCAATCTTAGAAAATACCCGAGCCCCTTGTAGTTGGTCAAATAAATCATCGATTCTTGGCAACGGGTACTTATTCTTAATCGTCAACTTGTTCAACTCACGGTAGTCAATACACATCCGTAGGGACCCATCCTTCTTCTTAACAAATAAGACGGGAGCACCCCACAGAGAGAAGCTAGGGCGTACAAAACCCTTGTCCACTAACTCTTTCAGCTGAGTCTTCAATTCCTTCAGCTCGATTGGTGCCATACGGTACGGATTCTTCGATACTGGTTCCGCACCAGGATATACATCAATTTCAAACTCGATTTCACGATCAGGTGGCAATCCCGGTAAGTCATTTAAGAAAACCTCTGAGAAGTCCCGGACTACCGGAATGTTTTGAAGTTCCACCTCATTTTGCCTTTGAACATCCACAACGTGGGCAAGAAATCCGATGCATCCTGACTTCATCAGCCGTCGAGCTTTCAAGGTAGATATAACAGGTATACCACGTTTCTGTGGTATCGCCTGGTAGGAGAACTCTACTCCATTCGGGCGTTTAAACGACACTAGCCCGGAACTACAGTTGATGGTGGCATAATGTCTAAACAGCCACTCCATCCCCAGAATGACATCGTAACCTTTCATCCCGATGACGATGAGATTGGCATATAATTTCTGGTCTCCTACTGACACTATATCACCCCTTACAACCTGTTCGGAGTGAATAAACTCTTTGGACGGTAGCATAATGCTATAGGGCTGATCTGACGACGTACTACAAAACCTCTGCTTAACTATGAAGTCCATGGCCACAAACGAATGTGTGGCCCCCGTGTCCCACAAGGTATAGGCAGGTGCATCACATACTGAAATTGTACCTGTGATTGCTGTGTGCAGATCAGCATCATCAACATCCTCCATCATAGCAAACACTCTTGGCACGGCACGATTCTGCCTTGTGTCAGGCACCGGACTGTAACGACCCCGGCCAGGAGCCGTCACGTGTTCATATTCTTTCATTAACCGTTTGCTTGGCTTTTACTATTATTACATTCCCTTACTATCTCTCAACAGACTTTCACATTTTACATATATTTTTTTTTTTCTAAACTGATAATAGAGACGCAGAACCATTAAGGAAGACGAACCCTCTCGTGCCCGACTTCCCATGCCTCGTCGGCTCAAACTTTCACAGAGTCGAGCGACTAGACTCGGTCCTTGGTTTCTTGACAATTTCGGGAAAAGAGGAAGTGCCCTCAATTCTCTTAACAAAATACCACTCGGGTTTGCATGGGTTGCATGCGTTGACAACCCTCAGAAACTTAGTCGTCCGGTCATCACGTGCATTACGCGTGACTCGCTTAACATCACCTAAAAGGAGACATCTTCCAGTGGGCACGTGGGCCTCGCGTGCTAAATTAAAACATCATCCGGTCACTAAATGACAAAACACATTTTACATCTTCCGGTGGCGTCATCCGGAAGACTGAACCATCATACAACTATCCTTCGGCATCTGCCGATGACGTCAGCCGGAAGACTAAACCATCAAACAATTAACCTTCGGCATCTGCCGATGACGTCAACCGGAAGACTAAACTAACAAACAATTACCCTTCGGCATTTGCCGATGACGTCAGCCGGAAGACTAATCCATCAAACAATTACCCTTCGGCATCTGCCGATGACGTCAGCCGAAAGACTAAACCATCAAACGATTAACCTTCGGCATCTGCCGATGACGTCAGCCGGAAGACTACCTCTTCCAGCTTCCGTCTTACGGTAGAGAACTCTAAATCATCAATTGACTCCTTCCAACAGAAAGAAAACACAACTCATTCAAAATGCATATAGCGGAAGACTTAAGCAACAGACCATTTATAAATCGATATAATCATTCCCTGACTCAGTGATCCGCTAGACAGTTTCAAAGCTCAACGTTTTAAAATAATCTCATCCTACTTAAACTACCATATTCTTTAACATACTGTAACATAAGAGTCTTAACCAGGGGTCATAAATCGCCTCTCCAGTCCCACACTGTCACCTTGAGCATCCTCCAGCAACCAGCCTTAGCATCCTCTTTGAACGTAACATCCTCACCTGAACCTTCTTCACCTACACCATAAGGTTTAACTATAAGCCTAATGCTTAGTAAGGAATGCATACTGACAGATATACATGAGTACACAATTTAAAGAGACATAAGTTCATAAACCATTCACCATTCGTGTTCATCTTTATCTTTTACATAACATGTATTAAGGCAGGAGACGAGGGAGGAAGACAGGGGTACATAGTCATTTGCCTATCGCGGCAGTCATACATAATCATTTGCCTATCGCGGCAATCATGATACATCACTCGGCCTCCCCAGTGGGAGAATTCGCGAGCCATACATATCATTAACTTGGCCTCCACCAGTGGGAGATTTCGCGAGTCATACATATCATTAACTCGGCCTCCACCAGTGGGAGATTTCGCGAGTCATACATATCATTAACTCGGCCTCCACCAGTGGGAGATTTCGCGAGTCATACATATCATTAACTCGGCCTCCACCAGTGGGAGAATTCGCGAGTCATACATAACATAGTCTTTCCCCGCTCTGCACTTAATCTTGGTTACATTTGCTTTTCATATTCTCAACTTAATCATAACAGGAACACAGTGCATAGACATAAAGTTCATAGAAAAAAAAAGTCATATCATGAGGGCAAGTAAAACATCCTGTAACTTTACATTTACTTACACAACTTCTCATATCGTGGAAATAACAGATCATAGTCAATAAGCTAACATCTCAGTGATTTCCTAATACCCTTGCGGTGTAGGGCCCTAGTGGCCGGAAATCTTAACACATTCACTTACCTGGATTCCTTAGCAATCCGAGCTTCTTTCCTTTAAACTTCTTCACCTAAAACATGTACATTACAGTAGTTAAAACAAAGTCCTAATAGTCCTAATCATAAACCATCCTAGGATCTAATAGCTAAAGTCATTCCGATTCCTCTGTTTGACACACTGCAGTCTGAAATCCGAAACTAGGTGGACAGGTTTTACCATTGGTTAAATCCGAGTTGGTTACATAAACTGTTCAGAATCGATTCAGGGCGACATTTCTACTTTCAGATTAAGAAAATCACAAACTGCTCGGCCACTGCTAAAAATCCGAACTCAGTGCCGAGCTGAGAACAGAGTTCTATTTACTAATGAATGACTACATTGTCCATTTCATACCTCGGGTGTGGATTTGCAGAGAAAGGCAAGCTCGAAACCGGTCGTCGGCAGAGGAAAGTTCTGGTAGCCGAGAGCAAGAACTTGGGAGAGAAGAAATCGCCGAGAGGGAATGTCGGCTACAGTGGCAATAAATGAGATTTAAGGTTTCCAATTCCTTTTTATACTAAATCCATCGATTCTAATTACTAAACTGCCACCCAACCTAGTTTTACTTAACTTGTAATAATTTATCTTAACATTAAATTTTAAATCATAAAGGTTAAATAAGAGGGTGACAATGAAAATGGTCAGAAAATCACCTGGCCGAAATGTCGGGTGTTACACGGACAATCCCGGACTTGGTGGCCTTCCTTGTCACATCGGAAGCATCGGCCAGTGTAGAGCCTACATTCCCCCGTATGATTTCTCTGGCAACGTGGGCATACAGGAAGCTGAGGAGCTCCCATAGGTCTTTTCCCTTTGTCCTGATAAATGGCAACTTCATTTGGTCTTTTGACACCTCTGTTCTGTTGCTGCCGTGGTTGCCCAAACTGTCCTTTTTGTTGTTGTTGTTGCTGCTGAGGGGCATCCTGCATGATTCTCTTTGATGTATATCTCTGAGACTTTGCCTCTAAGGCTTCCAACTGATAAGCCTTAGCTACCACCTTTGTGTATGGGGCCTCGTCAAATCCCCCGTATGTAATCCCTCGTAAGAGATCCATCTTCTAACCCTGGATAAATTGATGCACCTTATTTTCGTCGGTGGCCACTAGGTGAGGTGCATAACGGGATAGTGAATCGAATTTCTGAACATACTCAGCCACCGTTCCAAATTGTCGCAGTCGAGAAAATTCTAACAACTTCTCCTTCCTCATACTGCAGTCGAAGTATTTCTCGTAGAAGAGCCTTTTGAATCCCTCCCAACTTAATGCCACAGTGGTTGACTGCACTGTGTCCCACCAAAATCCAGCACTCTTGGTGAGATTAAATGAGGCACACATCACTTTCTTGTTTTCCTCCACTTCTGCATAATTCAGCATACGTTCAATCTGCCGAATCCATTCTTCGGCGTGAGTAGGATCTGTTGATAACCCATCGAACATAGGTGGTTGGAGACGCCGGAATCTCTCTCCACTAGTGTCACGTGGAGTATTCGCATGGTTATTGTTGTTTCCATTGCCCTCCCTCGCAATCAAACGCTCGATCATGCGAGATTGAGTGCCGGCCAACTCGGTTAGACGGTCGAGGGCGTCGCCTCTGTCATTTACATCACCTTGATTTCCTCTCACCATTCTAGAAAAATCCTATACGAAATAATGAACTTAACTTAATAAACAAAACAAGTACAGTAACTTAAACACTTACAGTTGGTGAAGCGACCTCACGTGGCGGATTGCGCAGTCAGACATTTCACAGAATCGGTTTTAAAACCTTATCGCTCTGATACCATTACTGTGACGGCCCCGAAACCGGACCCGATTGGGATCCGAGAACCAAGCCATCACTCCGGGACATTTACAGGAAACGGGGACAACTATTTTTTTTTCGACTTTTTAAAACTCACGGACATTTAAAAAGGATGACATAAAATAAAATAAAAGTAAAATAAATAAACATAAACTGGGAATCATACAGTGGAAGACTTACAGTAGATGACAAGGGTGGGCGACAGGGGTGGATGACAGGATGACTGGGGCGGATGACTAAGGCATATAACTAAGCGGATGACTAAGGCATATAACTGGGCGGATGACTGAATTGACTTTGACTGGGGCGGATGACAGAATTGACTGGGGCGGATGACTAAGGCATTTAACTGGGCGGATGACTATGGCATATAACTGGGCGGATGACTGAATTGACTTTGACTGGGGCGGATGACAGAATTGACTGGGGCGGATGACTAAGGCATTTAACTGGGCGGATGACTAAGGCACATAACTGGGCGGATGACTGAATTGACTTTGACTGGGGCGGATGACAGAATTGACTGGAGCGGATGACTAAGGCATATAACTGGGCGGATGACTAAGGCATATAACTGGGCGGATGACTTAATTGACTTTGATTGGGGCGGATGACAGAATTTAACAGGATGACATACAAACAGAAAACATAACAACAGAAGACATGAAACTTCAAATTTTACTAAAAACCCGATTCAAAACATAGTTTTAATGACATACAAAAAGAAAACATAACAACATAAGGCATGAAACTTCAAATTTTACTAAAAATCCGATTCAAAACATAGTTTTAAAAACATACTTGACAACATGACAGACAACATGACAGAGATTCGAGAAAAACAAACTGCATGGATAGCTCTAAAACTCGAGACAATCCATGCACACACTAACAGAGAAAACTCAAGGCAGTTCCAGAATATTTCAAAATACACATTCAACTGTCAAACAGAAATTTTAAAAAAACATCAACACAGATTTTATACCTCATTTTGAAGATCCCAAAAGTTTTACAGAACTTGACATACACTTCAAACGTTTTAAAACCCCAAAACAACTTGTACAAAACTTGACATAACTTTACGTAAACACATTCTCACAGGAATGACATTTGTCTGACTGCAGCAACCATCCCGTGAGCTCCTCCGCCAACTACATCAACTCATCAGTTTGAGGCTCAAGCTCCTCATCTGGAGGATCCGTACCTACAACAGGGAGTTCGACTATGAGCCTAGAGCTCAGCAAGAACATACAATGCAGAGTGATGAACGTGTTATGCATGAATCTTTTTCAAATACATGAACATTACATTACATTACATTATACTGGACAGGAAGGTATAAGTGGGAAGAAGAGCTGGCGCAACAGGAGTACATGCCACAACAGGATATAACAGGAGTACATGAAAGGATGCCAGTCCTCATCCACACTTAACCATACATTTCATTACAGGTTTTATCTTACTTAACTTCAAACAGTGTACAGAAAACATTTTTCATGACTTTCAGAGAAAACGTGTATGCATGAACATTCATAGACAGGCAACAGAATAATAAGCAGAATAAGCAGAATATAAAACAGAATACACTTAACCTAAAACATAACCTATGGTTTAACTACCCAACAGAAATCTCGACAACATAAACCTAGTACCTCGATATTGTAGGGCCTTAAGGGCCAAACCTATACGTATGAACTTACCTGTTGTCCGAAATGCAGCAAGCTATGCGCGCACAACAACGTTGGTTCGCAAACCTATAGCATGCATAAACGGACATTAACCCTAAACATCACGAAACTAGCAAATGAATAAACTAAAAAATCGTTTTCTATCTAAGATGATTACCTTAGACCGAAAAGCAGGAGGAAAATCAGAGATGGAAGAAACTCCTTGCGTAGTTTCTTCAACCGAAAGAGAGAAGCAGAGAGGAAAATGAGAGAGAGAGCAGAGAGGGAAATGTCTCACGTAGGAGGAAGAGAAGGAAATGGGATACATGGCTTATCTTCTTCCACAAGTTTGCCAAGTGTCAATCATCCATTTGATTTCTCCCACCAACCTTAATTTCTTCCTAATTTGCCCTTCCATTGGTTTTTAACTAAAACATTATTTAGTTAATCGATTCGATCTCACGAATCACCCTCGTTCGACTAATCACATCGACAACTTTATTAGAAACAGTCATTACATTAATATCAGAGTAATCCCGCTTAATTATTCGGGGAAATAATTACACGGAAAAATACCGGGTGTTACATTTTCTCTGTGTAATGTTTTTTAAAAAGTTCAAAAAAAAATATGTGTCACGTTTTAAATGTCCGGAGTGAGACTTGCCGGCCACGATTGGGTCGGGGGTCGTCACAGAGAGTGAGTTGGATGTGATAAAAAAGGTAATTATCAATTTAAACTCTATACTTTGGACTTCAATCAATATCATGTTATTTAAATTTAGTCAATTTCTCCATCCCTTCTTCAATAAACTTTTAATCTTATTGAGGGAAGATAGTTTAAGGGAGAGAGAGAGAGAGAGAAGGAAATAGGAAAAGAGTAAAATCTATACAAAAGAATAGAAGGTCTAAATCGATAACAGCTTCAAAGTACAAAGTTTAAATAGATGAAAAATATTTTGTTTAAAAATGATTCAAGAAGATAATGTGCAAATATTGCAAGCCCACTGCAAATTATTTTAAAGGTAATGTTTTTTCATTTCTTTCAAATTGTACATTTTTGTTTATAATTTCACGTGAGATATAATGGCAATGAGTAGTGGATTAAAACTA